>OZ010574.1:136961647-137024147 GCA_963932145.1 Acanthosepion lycidas
TTTGAGTAAATACAAAGAATCTGCAATATTATCCGTCCTTACCTGGCCTCTCTGTTTCACTCAGCTTATCGAAACACAGTTTCCCTCTGTCTTTTCTATAAATGATTTTTATTGCAATTTTCCCGATATGTTTCAGAAACTAGATTTGATCAATTTAATCGTACTAATAGATTGTTTGTAAGGCTACATCATTTTACTGTTGTAACGATATGTTCTAGTCTAGAAGTTTCTTCGGTTAAACTCTTTCGGGTACCTACATTTTAGTCAACTTTGTTCTTTATAAATTTCTATATATTATCCATCCTTACCATTTGGTTTAATTTTTGTTCTTTTATTGTTCCCCCTTAATGTTTTCTTTTTCTCATATTTTTCTAAGTCTATAAAACCTTGCGTCTTAGTAGCTTTATTGCCTTGCTTGGAGGAAATGTTATATTTAATAACATATAGCAATGTAAATACTCTCTAAACTTAAATCTTTTTGTAATACATGCCTCGATTGATCAATTTATAAGCATCTTTTTTTAATAAAAAATAAAACACAAGCTAATATTTATATTACTGTAAGTAAAGGATATCATTAAGCATTTTTGTTTTTTGATCTATGCATTCCATTTAGACTTTTAGAACAACATACCGCAAGAAATGTATCAATCACTAATATACCCCTCACTAGGTTTTATAGCCTAATTAAAAATAATGGCTGACTTGTAATAAAAGTCATTTTGTAGAAAATTAATTACCTGGAAAATAAAACATCAACATAATGTTTGTTTTTAAAGGAATAATAATTTTTAACTAAATGAGGTTAGAAAATATTTCCCACTGTTAATAATGCCTGCAATACTGTTATCTAATAATAATCATTTTGTTTTCGCCATACAAAAATAGAAATAGTTAAGAATTGTTTTACTTTAAATACATTTGAGATATTTAACAGTTTGATATTAAGACTATATGGAAATATCATGAATAAGCAGAAGCAGAAAGGGGTGTTAAACTAATTGTGTCTTCTCAACAGACTTATTTAACCTTTTCAGGGAGGCAATTCCTAAAGAATAAGAAGACCGACATGAATTGCTGAAGATGCACACAAACTTAACGTAAGATAACTTATACTAGGAAAGTTTAAAAAAAAGAAGCAAACATGAGTTGTAAGTCAACAATGCATGGCTGATGTCAAGGGGAGCAGTTAAAGAGGCGAACTAGTGAAGAGGTCAATAGCAAGCAAATACTGAAATTGAAATATCTGTAATGACTTTAGCAGAAGACAATATGTGACACCGAAATTCGAAGGTGCATTGAAATAACAAATTATGACTTCGTAAAGCCTAGCAAAATATAAAGAAATTAAAATGTCCTTAACCACAAGGACATTAGTCTTAGTTTAATTAATGTAATTTGAATAATCCAATCCATCCACAGATTTATGTTACATATTCCATCAATTTTCTATGATAGACCTTGTTCACTGACAAATAAAAAGACAATATTTCTTTCGATTTACACTTTAAATCTTGACACTTAAAACAAAATAGCAGTGGGATGCTGTTCGCAATATCGATTCAATGTTCAATCGGTAATTGTCTTTTACATAGATGTTGGACTTAGCTGCTTTGCGTAACGGATATATAATTTTTGGGCATTTCAATTTCTATTTTTATAAATAAACAGATATTAAAATACAGTAAACTGCATAAAATAGAAATATATATCCGTTTATTCTTTATTTAAGGCAAGTAATTATGTAAATTTACTTCGAAAGCATGCCATATAAAATTTGTTGAAATTAAATAATTTTAAATTTCAGACGTAAAACAATGCAGATAACAATATTGGTACCAAATTTGTTATTAGTAAAAAATAGCTAAATACCAAGTCGAGTAACTCCGTAAAACTCTGTTACCGATATGGCACTGAAACGATATTATATACTAGACAACCATTTAAATTGATAAAAAATTATTTTCCGATTGTGACGAGTGTCGAGGTCTAAGGAAGATCTGAAGTATAGTAATCTATACAAATTATTTCCATTTTTTTATAATTTGTTTTTCCGTTTGACAATTCTATTTAAATAGTGTCTAGTACAAAACCAAAATAGTTAAATTAATTGACATCCTTTGTTTCTCATGTTTTCAATTCGATGTTCTAACCTTTGCCTGTTTTTCTTTAAAACGACAAAAAATTCTGGCTTCTTATAGTAAATATTCATTCATCTGTTCTTTCTTTTTCTTGTTATATTTGCTGCAAAAGAATTTTGATTAAGTTGAACGGTTCCATGCTTCGGTGTGGCAAAGAAAAGCCAGAACACAAAATTAGCTCAGAGGATTTAATGGCGTAGCATATGTGGTTGTATTCACTGACATAAGCAACATAAGTATCGTATTTCTTCAGATCTCTGGAGAAATTCTGTGTTGTTCACAGAATACCAGACCTAAGTCGCACTCAAGGTATAGAAGTTTGCTTAAAGGGTTTGCAGTAGAGTCTATAGGGAAGAAGAAAGAGTGACATATTATCAGGATATGTAGGACAGATAATTTTTGACTTGAAAATGATAAGCTGGCTGTGATGTTGGCAACTTCGGAAACGGGAATCAGTTACAAACTATAACAGTTTTGATGAATCTCTCTGACTGGAACGTTTCCTTACCAACGGTTTATGAAGGGAATGACTTGATTCAGTGACAATGGCAGGGATGGTTTTAGCCGTGAATGTTTGCATTTGTGAAGGCAAGAGAATGTAGTTCGCTCAAATTTGATTGATTGATTAATTTTCTTTTTCATTAATTCATTTACGGCAGCTTATCTACTCTTTGCAGTTTAAAGCCAGAAAATATTTTTGATTGTAAGAATGTTTTTTAGATAGTAGCTTTAGGGATACAAGTCTTACTCATTAATGCATAGTTGGGGGTGAAGACGTGGATTAGTACCTTTCCCAAAGCTATTTGAACATATGTGAATATAACGAACACATCTGAAATTGTACCTCTGTTATCACGATATCCGATTAACAATTCCGAGCCATAATCCATTGCCATAACGCACATCCATGCTCAGAGAACCTGGCATTCCAAAGAGAACACTCATTTAGATAATGACAAGACTCGACGTTGCTTAACTTCAGTCAACTTACGCGAAGTGGTGTTTCAACCTGATATGGCAAGGAAAAACCCCATGAATATATGTGTGGAAAATAGGTTGAAAGCTTGAAAAATTATCACTGACAAAACGGCGTAAACAATTTTGAACTATGACAAAACTGGCAAGTAAGAATGAAGCTCTAATATCCAATTATTTTTTTATAAGTAAAGAGAAAATATATTTCATCTAAATCAACAAACTTTTATCCAGAATGGTATATACTTTCAACAAAATACACTATATTTTTATAATCTTCTGATTACTTAATATGTCGATGAAAAGAAATATGATGTATGATAATTAAATTCCAGGAATGGCTGCAGCGTGTCAAATGGATAGGTTAATGAATCAAGCAAATATTTTTAATCGAGCACATAGGGACGTGTTCTGGCTTCCGCGTTCTTCAGAGACAAAAGAAACGAGAAGAGGCAGTTGTTGGTGTACAGGTCATTTTCTTGTCGGAAAATAACCGAAACGATTCTACTACAGTGCATTGATATGTCGTAATGATTAAAATGCGAATGAAAGATTACTCCTATATAAGAGTTTATCGTAGATATGACATGAACAAATTGAGTGGTTTAGTGTGACACAGTTTGTTCAAGGAATATATAAGTACCAATAGAAGTACGAAAATCTCTTCCGAGAAAAACTGGATTGTCCAACATCATTAGAAATCTCCTTTACAATCTGCAGTCAGGTATTCTGAGTTACTGGTTTAATAAACCCATTAGAAATAATATCTTGTTCTTCAGGTGATTTATTTCTAGTTTCGTTAAACAGAAACATCATCTGAAATGAGTTGGTGACAACCTTGACCTCCAGTATGACACTAATATATTAGCCAGTGCTATTTCGGAGGCTACCAGCAATAATACATTGGTCTTATAAAGGGAATAGCTTTAACAAGAGGGATACTTTTTTGCGATATCATCAAACTTTGGTATGACAGGATCATTCTGGAAATGTTTCATATTATCATTAATTACACTATCAATTACACAATTTATATTATGTTTATCCAATTAGCCTGACCAAGAGATTGAACACAATATCATTCTCACCAAATTCACGTATCTTTGCTTTAATCCAGTAGGCAATTCATCAACATATTTCTTTTTTATATATGAACGCTATCTTATTTGGTTTCCATAAATGCATCAGAAATTTCCAAGCAACCTTATATGTCTTAAAATTTATTTACAAGCAACAATCTTTACTATCATAGAAATTAAATTTGAGCAATACCTGAGAAGCACCAACGACAGATTTGATTTAATGCCATATACATAACGATCTTTAGTACTCTAGTATTTTATTTCACTATGGAAATGATCGAATGTTTGATTAAAAAATTAATTGTGATTAAAGTATACAGAGAAACAACAGATGTCATTAATACGATAGTAAGTAGTTGATTTAATATTATTTGCAACAACATCCGACCATCTGTCGATGGTCTTAAATCATCGGCGAAGGATTTAACTAGCTTGAAATGGTCCCTTTAATCAAAATGCCTCATTGCAAAAACCAAACAACAAATGAATGGTGCTAGATTAATATGTAAAGCGCTGGTGAGTCACTAGGGTATGAACACAGACACATAAATATAATCACTTTGCAAAACACTTGGGTGCTGTCCAAGCCTTCTCATATATTTTTCATTCCTGCATTTCGCCAAGACGACTGTGAGTCAAATTGGTTAGAGCTGGCAAATACCGGTCACAATAATCAATTTTAGAGCCATGAAAATGCCAGTGGAAAAAGGTAATATAGAAAGTAGAAAAATAATTTTGCAAATTGTTTTGATCTACGCATTATATTTTTTGGTTCTGTACAAAAATAGTACGTTTTTCTTCTCATAGTTGTATGTGCAAGTCTATATAGGTTAAAAAAGAACAATTATGGGGTTCAATTTCACGTTTAATACCAACTTAAATAATTAATATTATTATTATAATTATATATATATATATATATATATATATATATATATATATATATATATATATTTGTGTGTACTCGACTCTCCCGTCGAATTCGGCGTATGAGGTTAAAGCAAATCAGTTTCCAGCAAACCGACAGGTCGACAACAGCACATGAGATTTGATTATAGTGGTCAATGTTTCGTGCAGGACCATCCACACTTTTTGGAGGGCAGAATACAGAGACCTGATGCACTACGTGCCATAAGGTCTCCAAACGTCCCTTCGCAACTTTTGAATTCAGAGATGTACTTCTCCTAGACCAGTTGACATCCAAGGATATAGAACCCATTCTATCATATATATATATATGAAAATTATACATAACTATATATATATCCATATATATGACAATTATATATATATATATATATATATATATATATATATATATACCTAGATACAACATATACGCAACCATACATGCATAACTAGACACCAATATATATCTACACTCATACAAACACACAATCACATATAAAAAGAAAATTTAATTATAACTGAGACAATTAAAAATTGAATAAGCGAAAGAGCAATTTTTGAGGGACAGATTTTAAACATCGATTAACTGTTTCTAGTACTGATGGCCGATTCCTCCCTATTCTGTTAAAGTAGCGTGGAAGTTCCACACTTTCATGGCGTTATTATCCTCTCTCCTAGTTACATATGCTATCAATATTATTTATTTTTTTTTTGAATGGCATAAATTGAATATGGTTTCTTATTGTGTTAGGGATTCTGTAGCGCAAGTTTATAAAATATGGAGAAGGATAATCTTCATTAAAACCTAGCGTGTTCATTCGCTTGAAATCTATTAATATTTGCACTGAGAAACTGGTTTCAAATACTTGACATTTTAAACATTTCTTAACCTAATGGGTAATATTCCTAGCATATATATGTGAGGTTTTATGTGATTATGTAAGAAAGTGAGCAGTGTTCTTATATTAATATTTTGGTTTGGTAGTAACTTACAGGTGTTGGTTAAACTATGACACATTTCTTATAAGTGATCTATAAACCACATTAAAATGCCATAATATCTGAATCGAATTTATTGAGAATAAGAAAATGTATCATTAGAGCAATTTATATATGATAATCTAATGTACTTACCTCAACCCAAATAAGAGCCTGCAAACTAGAGCATTAGAGAAAACATGTGGGCAGTAGTAATATCCCGTGTCTGAATACCCTCCTCCCGGTTCAAATTCATATTCGTGATATATCGATGGTTAATCCAAAAATGTAAAGAGTCGATTGACACAGTTGCTACTAGGATCTACAATTATGTGATGTATTAGGTTGGTGCAAAAATAATGTCGTTTTTTGACGTTCAACAAAAGAAAAACGAAATTATTTTTGCACCAAACTTGTATATCCTTCTCACGCAATATTATTTTACCCCAAGCAAGACAAAAAAGTCACAAGGATGAGAAAGATATTGAGTGTGAAAGACTGACAAAAAACATTAAGTAACGTAAATAAAACGTGGCATTAAGACAGGAGATAACGAATGGCAGTTTCAATGAAAGCATTTGATGACCATGTACCACAATTTTACTGTGTGATTTTTATTTCTTCGAGCACGATTTTCTCCGGCTACAACTCCGGCTCTGTCATCGCTCCAATCCTACACCGAGAATTAACATTGGCGACAATTTCTCGCCTCGCTATATCCATATCCGTTGGCATTATACTCATTGTGTTGTCGGTCCTGAAGGAAATATAAATTCGCCCACATGCCAATCGACAGATATCTCTACAGTAGGAACTTCCCATGTTTTTCCATTGCGTTGTCGTGTCACCAGTGTGTGTATATATATATATATATATATATATATATATATATATATATATATATATATATATATATATATATATATATATATATATATAAAAAGAGAGAGATATTACACTGGATGTAGGGGTAAACTGTTCATTATCTAATGCACCACGTTATTAATAATATTTCAAATCATAAGAATCAATAAATATGGAATAAACTAATTATCAAATGTATGAGAACTTTTCTCTTTGTTAAAATATTCGAAAAATAATACAAGAAATTGACTAACGTGAACTAATAATAAAAGTAGTAAACAAAAGAAAATGACGTTATGACTCGAAACGCCTTTGCTACAAAAAATTCTTATTCCAAAAAAAAAATACGTTAAAATGAATAAATACTAAAATGAGAAATGAATAAAATTATAAGCAAATGTTAATGAAATGTAAATGACAATAGATAAACAAAGAAATCGTCGATACTGAACGAATGTGTCAGATATAAAAAAAATAATAGCAAACACATTCCATTATTACAATTACGTAAATTATGTCCTCTTATATCAAAATAGAAAAATAAATGTTTCGCTTAAATATAAAGTAGAATTATTCGTGCCAATGTATAAGTAATTTAAAAATCTTCAATGTATTAAATTTTCTTAATATAATAATCCGAAAGCAGACGTTATTCCTAATATATTAAACTTGCTAAATAACACTAATATGAAAAACAAAGCAATCTATGTATGCCACGATACATCTTAATAAAACAAATATACATTGTTATAAAAAGATAACGATATGCATAAACATATAATAAAAGTTATAATAAACAAAGAGAAAAATATAACAATGCTTAAATATGTTTCAACGCATTCTTATACTTAAGTAATTAGAAACTACTTCCAATTGATACAGGGTGAATGCCGGAAACTCTCCTCACAGATGAAGAGATGGCAACAGAGATAGGATTCTACTGTACGATAGAGCGAATACTATAGAAGGACGCGTAAGCAAGAAATAAGGAATGATAAAAAAACACGAAATACCACAAACAGACAGATATGTGGAAGGAGAGAACTTAGAAAAGTTTAATATCACATGATATATCGAAAGAAAAATGTGTAGTCGGAGACAGAGAACTTAACTCTCCTTGAAGTTTGTGAGAATGGATGGCGGAACGGCGTGGAATGATTATCATTCACGTCTTGAAGGGATAAAGTTTCTTTTGCAATGTTTCCGCAATTTTACGTGGGCAGATTTGTGCATTAGCTATAAATACTATGCAAATTTTGTGACTAAAAATATAATGTAACTATTTATATTATCCCCGACACAAAGAGGACAAATATATGAAATATTGCGACATTTGGGTTAAATTTAAGTTTTTTGCAACATACACGATCAAAAACTAGTTCCTCCATTATTTGTAGATCGTAAGCTACTATTTCCTTACTTGCACTCATTTTTACTCTACCATCTACTTGTACAAGGTCGGTAGGTCGTATATACAAGGTTTTACTCCGTTGTCTTATACTCAGTATGCTCTGTGAATGTCAATTTTTTACATTCCTTCCTCACTGATTGCCCGAGAAAAAAAATGTTTATGCCAGTATGTAGTGCATATATATGTCCTTTGGGTTTCAAATTTCTTTAAAACATCGTCGGTGCTGAGCATAAATCTGATGTGCCAAATTGATAAAAAAGAAAAAGATGATGTGATATTTGGTGGTCATACAAGAAAAAGATGGAGGAGAACATGACTAGCCAATACGAAAGTGTTGTTTCTGATCACCGTGTTTAGCGTTAGAGAATTCCTCATGAAAAATTACTCGCTAAATATAGTATCCAACTTTTAAAAAAGCACGTGGAATGAAAAGTATTTAAGAAAAAAACAAGTGTTCATATACATTTGAATAAGTGCAAAACTAAAGATATATATATATATATATATATATATATATATATATATATATATATATATATATATATATATGTATGGATAATAATATAGATATGTATATATATAAGGATATGCGTATATGTGTATATATTCACACACGCACACGCACAAAAACACATATATGTATAGAGAGAGAGAAAGAGAGAAATAATTAGAAGGATCAAATAATTATAATTAAGTCTTCTAGACTTAATGAATTACATAATTATGTAATATATATATATATATATATATATATATATATATATATATATATATATATATATATGATGTTGAGGCCATCAGCATATTCAGCTGTCAAAGGAACCCGGTCTTCAGCTAGAGTCTCCCAGATATCCAAACCAATATTGCACTGATGTAGTGACCTTTTAAGCCAATACTATAACGAAATTTTGGCTTGCGCTACGGTCTTTACTTATTTCAAATCTCCATTGATTTTTTAAGAATTAATATCATCAGCCATACGGACAACATGGACCGTTCATCATAATCTGTGCTTGTGTATATGTGCTTCCACAGAAAGTAAATTGGCTGTTTGTAGAACAAAAATATCAGGATTGTAAGAGACACAGTAGATTTCAGGTACAGACCGAAGGCAGCGTTCATGAAAACGTTCCAGTATTTTAAAATGCCTGCGATAGTTTATGCATGTCTTACGTGAATATAGCAGAGTCGACATAACGCAGGAATTATATATTATAATTGTCGCCTGTTTTGTTATACACTTCCTTCTACAGACACGGACTTTGAATTCTGCAAATCCGTTGGTAGCCTTCTTACTCCGTGACGCTATCTCATCTTCAAGAGAGCAGTAGCGCTTGAGAGTGCCACCAAGGTATAGAAAGTTGGACACTACCCCATGTCGACTACAACCAACATAATTTGATGACCCCTCTATACGGAATTCCTCGGGCTGGCTGATAAATATTGTCAAGGCTTATATATTTGAAAAGGCTTACATGAGTTTGACAGTCGATAAACTTCTGTGCGTGCTGAAATTTTTCTGCTACCAGGTCGCATTCATCGGCATAGAGAAGGTTACGCTGCAAGCCTACGTATGTACAAATGCATGTCAGTCAACATGTAACTTATCATATTACCATCATGCCAGTCCCCGAACGCATCAAGCAGTATAATTGCAAAGTAGATAGAAAATAGTGTAGGAACCAGAAGATCTCCCTAAGTAACACCATTTTCGACCTTGATATGCCCGACAAAATTGACACAGCCTTCCATAGCATCATGGAAGGACCTCAGAATCTTGTGAAAGTACTGAGGTCAGCACAATTTCGAGTGGATTTTCCAGAGACCAGAAGGATTAACAGTGTCAAAAGCCATCCTCATATCTACAAATATTTGATAAAAGTCCAGCATTTTTATCCGGAACACTTAATTTTGACAAAATTTTCTAAAGAGCAGCTGAGAACCAGCATCGAAAGACTTTGTGTTGTCTACAAATCAAGAAAAATATCCTTGTTTTGTTATCTTTCCTTCTTTTGAGCCAACCAAAAAGCTCTGTTTTAGCTGCGGTCCTTCTGTCAACTATTTTCTGGTTTAATTAAAATAAGAGAACAGAGACTAGGATCATAATGGCCGAATTAAGGAGAGCAATCCCTCGATAATTAGCACATAATTCCCGGGTAACTTTACCCTTATATATAGGTATCATTGTTGCACCCCCCGAATCTTTTGGAACTTCAACAATTATTCAAATATTTACAATAACCTCATGCATAAGTTGACTTAAATGTATTTCTCCGTATCGGTATATCTCAGCACGAAGGATGTCATCTTCAAAAACTCTGCCCATGTTCACTCTCTCCATTCCACGGCGAACCTCGTCCAGAGATGGTTGACTGTCGAGTACTACCACATTTTAAGGCCTATTCATTAGCCCATCGAAATGTTTCTTCCATCTTTTGGCCATGCCATCCATGTCTGTGGGGAGATCAGTGCCGTTTATCTCTATCCTGAGAGGAGCAATCTTCGTGGATCTTGGTCCAAATCCTTGCTTCATCAAGCGGTACATCTGCTTGCTATTATTTGAAATCGCTCCAGTCTTTATTTTATCTTATACTAATGACCACCATTTTTTTGTAGAGTTCTAATAGCACGTTGAGCTTCTGCTTTTCCAGCTTTAAACTGCTTGACCATTTTATTAAGTTGTTCTTTGGATAGGGGCTTTTTTCAACACCAAACTTCGTATGGGATTCTTTCTTACAATGATCTTCTTGAAAGTTTCATAATTTTCATCAAAACAGTCTCAATATTTTGCTGGCATTTTACCGAAAACTTTCTAAGCCGGTTCATATATATTCTTCATGGATTCCAATGAGGATACTTCATTGATTTCAGTAAGTCCTTGTTTTAGTGATTTGCATGTTAACAGGGAGTGCATTTTCGCAACATGTGCAGGAAGCTTTCTTTTGTTTTTCCTAGTTACTCGTTTAAGAACAAATTCATCTTGCCATTCACTAAGGCATTATCAGTCCAACTATCCACATTGTACATAGATCTAGCAATATGGACATAATGTATATCTCACTTGCGGACGAAGATATAATCAGTGATATGCAGCTGGTTTAAATAGGGATGCATCTATGTAGTAACCTGATCAACAATGTGGTTGAATTGTGTACTGAGAAGCATTAAAACTTTGCTGTTATATTCTTGACGCCATATTTCCCCAAAATATACGTTGCCTCCCAATCTGAACCGACTGAGGCGTTAAGTCACAAAATAGGACAATCTTGTCATCTTCTGGAAACATATAGAGTATATTTCTGAATGACTCATAGACTTGAGCATTTAAAATGTCGGAACTGTCCATCGTAGGCACTAATGATTTTAGCGAATCATAATCATGATATGTAGGTGAAGTTTCATTAAACGTTCTCTAACTCTTTTAGGAAGTTCAATACGCCTTGATACTAGTGTGCTATATGCAGCAAAATCCACCCAAGCTACTGTATCCTTTTCAGCGCATTTTCCCTTCCAGAACAATGAGTAGCCAAATCTAAGTTCCATCACCAGTTACAGGCGTTTCCTAGAAAGTAGCTCCATCTATAGAATATCTCTCTAGTCCCTAAACAAGAGAGCTGTTCTGCATTAAGGAGAATTTCCCAGTGGATTATCTCTGAGAGTCCGCATGTTGGCCATCAGGCTGTTTCTGTTTCAGCTTTAATGTCATTTTTTAAATTTTAGTCGAGCGCAAAGTAGACATCCGCCAACCACGCTATACTAGCCAGATGAAATTTTTTGTCAATTTTTCTAGACTCTTCCAGATATCTTCTGTTGAGCTGTTCACTACTTACAAGGGCTGCTGAGACACACCTGGAAGAACAGCAAGCCACCCCTGTCTCAGTGAAGGATAGCTAGCGACATAACTTCTGCGCAGAAGCAGCCAAATAAGCAAATACTTATTTCCAGCCCGACTTTAACTTTTCTCAAAAATCTTCGACAAGAACAACATTAAGGTTAGTTGCAGCTTCACTAGAAACATTGACCAATATATATCCCAGCATAATTGTGTCCCCCTAAACAAATATTTAGACAACACTAGTAACAACGGTACCTATGATGATCAAACTGTAATTGCGTAAACAGAACATATGTCCTTTGAATGACAAATGTATGTATAAAAAAGTTATGTATGAGGCCAGCATCAGACATAAAATTCAAATTAAATTTTATTTGGCTAAATACTAATAATTGGAAAAAGTAAACATTATATCATACCAACATGAACCATATATAAAAAAAAAAATACACAGATGCATAAATGCTAAAATCGATCAACTTCCAGGAGCAATTATGCTTACTAGAAAAAATACTCGTCCTAAAAATATCAAAAATTCAAATCTACATAAACTGAATGAGCTAATGTCCAGTTGTATGCATAGAAAGATATTTCTCTTGAAACATTATAATCCTGGAAAATATACGTTTCGTCTAGATTTAATTTTAGATTCGCCTACATTTTAAGAAAGGCACTGTTAATCTCCTTTAACCAGACAAACTTATCTTAAGAATAAAAGAATCACAACTGAGGAAAATTATACTGAGAGATCTCTAGTGTTGGGGAAGAAATGCAAGAGGCCGATACAATGTCATTGAAATAGAGAGACGGATTGGGGCACTCATCGTGGCCAGAGTAGCCGACGGCTGCGCAGGCTGCGGGTAATTTTTGTTCCAATCCGGGTGTACACGCTACGACAAACCGCATTAAACAGACATTGTATCAAAAATTTACCTTGTACGAGGATGAGTAAATACAAATATATATTTCTTGGCTATGTAAACCAATATCGAGCACTGAAAGGTCTACACCTCTAGGAAAAATTTGGTAGTTTTTTATTTGCTTACAAGGGTATGCACGCCAGCACGGGTGTATATGGTTATATATATATATATATATATATATATATATATATATATATATATATATATATATATATGCACATATATATTTATAAAATAAATGCTTCCATCCAGACATACATATATATATATATATATACATATAAACCAAGGACTACACAGATCACTCACCGACAGGACGAAGAAATGCTTGCGGAAGTGCTAATGTCTCACACTTATACACAGACCCATATACACACTCGACAAAATTAATGATGACAGTTTATTCAAAACACATCCGCTTCATCTTTTGTAATATCGAAAGGAATTTAGAATTAATGAATCACCCCAGCCTCTATCTTAAAAACAAAAGAGGTTGTTGGACCAATACAAATACTGAGCAAAATTATCGAAAAAAAAAGAGATGTAAACTACAGATAAAAATCATTTTCTTAAGAAATTTATTTATTCCTGTAGTTCACTGCGAATAATAAGCAGGATAATGATGGTCATGCTGTCGGAATTTAGATATTTAAGTAATAAAAGAAAATACGCTAATATACAAGACAGTATGTCTGAAAAATTTATTTCAAATTCTTCAAAGCACACACATAAATACACACACATGTATACAGATGCATATATATATATATATATATATATATATATATATATATATATATATATATATATATATATATATATATATATATATATAATAAAAAGGCTTAAACACTAATATTCCATGGTCATAATTCATTCCATTGGAATCGTAAATACGATCCAATTCATCAGACCTACAAATTCAAAAAGAAAACAGAAAAAAAACTCTTCCGGAACAATATATGTATATTTACCTCTAATATTATCTATCTATCTATCTATCTATCTATCTATCTATCTCTCTCTCTCTCTCTCTCTCTCTCTCTCTCTCTCTATATATATATATATATATATATATATATATATATATATATATATATATATATATAAATATATATATATGTATATGTATATATAAATATATATATATATATATATATATATATATATATATATATATATATATATATATAAAATAAATATATATATATATATATATATATATATATATATATATATATATATATATATATATATATATGGTTGGATTGATGTGATTTTGTAACCCTGGCTTTCATGCTATCGCGATCGTCAGACAAACATCTGTCTGACGATTGCAAAATCGGGTAACTGAGGGTCACAAACTCACATCAATCCAATCAAATATATTAGCTCTATCTCTGATCTGGGCGCTTTCCAATAATTATCGCACATATAATGTATAAATAATGATAATATATATATATATATATATATATATATATATATATATATATATATATATATATATCACATATTTATACTTTTATACATGTACTTTTCACACACACATGTATACATATAAATATATATCCATATACATATATATAAGTCATATATATATATATATAAATATATATAAGTATAGCTACATATATGTTTATATATATATATATATATATATATTGATATACATGTATATATTTATTTCCTTATTATATATACACATATCACATATATACAGATATATACATATATGTTTATATATATATATATATATGCATATATATATATTTATAATTAATTGCATACGTATATGCATATATACACACACACAAACACACACACACATATATATATATATATATATACATATATATATATATATATATATATATATATATATATATATATATATATATATATATATATATAAACACACATAATTAATTGCATACCTATATGCATATATATATACACGGACCCACAGACACACACACACGCACACAGACACACCACACACATACACACATACACACACACATACACACACACATACATACATATATATATATATACATATATATAAACATATATATATGGTGGACTGTCTTATCATCAAAGATAAAAAAACAGTGGATGTTGACTTTCTTCTTACACTTATGCAGGCTAGCAAGTGCTATTTTTTTTAAAATTTATTAAGGGACATATATATTTTTATTTCTACTTTCTTAAGTATGATACAATCCTAGCTTTGATGCGGGGGACAAAGCCTCACTGACTAATGAATTTTGTTATAGCATTATTTTCATGGCGTCTCTTTTTCAAAACTTGACGAAGCTCATCCGAGTGCTTGTACAGTGGGAGACTTCGCTCTTTCGGACCTTACAAATTCTTTTTTTCTTTCCCTTGGCAAAAAGAGGTAATATATGCAGCATTTTTTTCTGGAACACTAAATTTTGACAAAACTTTCTAAAGAGCAGCTGAGATACAGCATCGAAAGACTTTGTGTTGTCTACAAAACAAGAAAAATATTCTTTGTTTTCTTTCCTTCTTTTGAGCCAAACGGAGACAAAAGGTCATATCAACGGTTCCTGTACTGGATCTTTATACGAACTGGGTCTCTGGTAATGGTGATTCTGAGATAAATTTATTAAGCCTATTCAAGATGATATAAGCGGCGATTTTGCTAGCAACCGAAAAAAGAGATATTTCTCTGTGGTTGTCACATTCACACATATTACCTTTGCGCAAATGAATAAATGAAGCATACGTCTACTGCTGTAGCACTTCTCCCTTTTTTCATACATGGTTGAAAATTTCACAAACTTTGCGTTTCAAAGATTGGTGCAACATTAAAAAATTTCAGCTTGAATTCCATCATCGGCAGGTGTTTTCTATACGAAAGCTGTTTGATGGCTTTCTGAGCTAGGAGATTGATGGGTTAAGAGAAAGGCTTTGTGCAGGTTTAGTACTTCATAATCAACAGACGAATACCAATCTAGAACCGTGGAGATATGTTCTGTCCAGCGTTTCATAAAGTGGTTTTGTCTGTCAAATGAGTGTTATCAAAAGAAATGATTGCTAACAGACCTTTGGAAATTGGATCAATCCCCCCACAATATTAAGTTTTGCTAGAGTTATCTGAAGTCACGTCTATCAGCAGCCTCCTGCAAAGCTTTAACCTTCGATCTCCCTCAATTTTGGTTGAAATTTTCCCTTGGCTGATTAAAGGCCCGTTAATTTGATAGGCATGCTTTATCTGCCATCTACTTATGCATGATTCCCAGGAGAGATTTAATTTCAGGATCGTTTGAACCAGTCTTGATGTTTTCGCTGAACATACGCGTGTGCTTCTGTGTATTTCTTAGTATTTTTTTTTAGCGGCTTAAACCTTCGTGTACAAGATTTGTAGACTTGTTCTAACAAAATTTGTATCCTTTTTCTAACGGATTGTTGAAGATGCAAGACAAACACCTTGCTCGTCTCTTAGAATGGCTGTAATTTCTTGGCTAGGTATAGTCCTATTCTTCAAAACCCCTCTCTTGATTACCCTGCCAGTTCTATCATCAATATTTTTCTTTCGTCCCCTTGTTTCCTTCCTTGGAGCAAGAGCAGCATCATTAAGTGTCCTATGCACTCGAGAGACAGTTGATGGCGAGTTTATAGCAATTTCTATAATTTCTCTCGTAGAATTGCCTGCTTTTGAGAGGGCAATAATAGATATCTTAAGTGGTTCTGATGCGTGTTTGTACCCTTTCATCTGGTTAGTGACTTGAGTGGCTATTTCATGCTGTTTTCTATACTGTATGAGGCTTTCTGGAATATGCTGCAATACTTTAGATTTAATTTAAGCTATTCTAGAATTCTCTAGAACATTTTTCTGAGTGTATTGTAAAATAGTTGTCAATATTTTGTCAAAATCTCTTCAAAATTACCAGTTTAATCATTAGAATGCGATAACTTGCACAGAGGTTTTTCCTGAATCTCATTTAAATCCAAATTTATAATTATCAATAGACTAATTTACGGTGAATAAACTTATGTGGTCGGGAATTGTTCTTTATATTAGTAAGATTAAAAAGTATTCTAACCCAAAAAAATATCGACAAAAAATATTTTAGTAAAAAAAATCAGGCCAGTCACTTGTATCGAAAAGCATTTTATATATATATATATATATATATATATATATATATATATATATAAACGTTCTTGTATATATATATATATAAATATACACATACACAAAAAAAATATATATATATATATATATATATATTCGCATACACACGGATATATATATATATATATATATATATATATATATATATATATATATATATATATATATATATAAGACTCACTTGTATACATTTTCTACAATTCATTTCCGTTTTATTAACCATCTAAAGAGGTCAAGGTTCTGTCACTCCTCCTACTCCAATATAAAACATACTTAAGAGAGATATAAAATTAACCTCTCCCTATACTTTATATTGTCTGTTTAACTACCACTCTCAACCCCCTCTATTAAATTACAAATATTACACTACCCACCAATTCCTAATCCCATTTTTTCTCAATTCGTTGTTGGAAGTTTTACCTGATGATCCTGAATCCTTAAAAAATGATTTAGGTGAAATTAATTATCGTAATGGTACATTAAAGTGGTTTGTTTTTCATTACATATTTATATATATATATATATATATATATATATATATATATATATATATATATATATATATATATATATATATATATATATACACGCATTATTATACATATATAAATACACTCAAATACACACACACACATACATACACACACACATATATATATATATATATATATATATATATATATATATATATATATATATATACTGAAGTATATAATTGGTGTATACTGAATGAATTCCAATAACCAACAATTACTATTCTTAAAAGAATACATAAATATGTTATAAAATCACTACAAAAATGGCGATTTTGTTTCAACACCTCAACCAACGGTGATTTATATTAATTGCAACATCATGTCAGACGACTGTCACTCATTCACTGATTGACCGTCCGTGAGCCAGGTGATGATCTCTCTGTCCTGCCAGCTACTTCCACATCTTGGAGCAAATTTGGCACTGATGACTATTCGTGTTGCTTGAGGTGAGAAACACGTCGCTGGTATCACTGTGAGATTTCATATTACGTTTCAGACCACCAACTCATCGGCAAGCACTACAGAAGTGGGTGTATGAAATGTTTCCATGCAGGGTCTCAATGCGCGGTATGAGAGGGACAACAAGTGTAGTTGTATTGCCTTCTTGCAATTTCATCTGATTAAACAAGCCTGGTTTGACAGCAAGTTCCGGTCATATCCCTCTCAGATCCACACAACTCTATACATTTTGCCATTTTCTGCATGTCTTCTTGAGCTTTGTCCCGTCGGCCCTGGCTGCTTCAAAGATTTTAGGTGCAGAATTGAAAAACAAAATCCCGACGTTTATTAAAAGCTTCTTTGTTAGAAGAGTTAGTGCTAATCCTAAATCCAATGGAAGAGGGGATATGTTTGATAACTGAAGGGGGATTGTTGGAATTTGGATGCACTTATATTGGGTTGGAATTAACCTTCACATATGGTTGGAAAATGTTGCTAGCAAGGTCTAAAGTGACGTCTAGAAAATCTACTTGTTTAACATTAGTTGGAACTATTGTCCTACGACCTAAATACCATATGGATCATTTTTCTAATACGGTCTACCTTAATTGTAGTGGAGTTTTAACAACTAATAAGCCATCATCTCTATTCAATCTTATATAATCCGAATCTAGACAATCGAAGGCACTTAAATTGTATAAAAGAAATAATTCAACCATGTCTGAAGCTTATACACAATCCAACGAACCCATTGAAATGTCAAAATTATCGTTGCAAGATTTTTTGGCCCGCTGTTCATCCTTGTAGATCAAAACAGAATTTCGGCATTTCATGATAATATCCACTTCACTGGCAGAAATATTGGATTACTTCCGAGGAAAATCCAAGGCCAAAGTAAATAGATTTTTCGATATAGCGGGATAATAGTCGATAATATAGTGTACAGTTGCTCTTATATCGGATGTTATTAAAGTAGCTGATAACATCAGTTCTATTAATCCACTGTAATAGTCCAAGGGTTATTTATGGAGTGGTTGGTTCTTTACAGTATAGTCTTACTGATTCTGCCAATTTCTTGTCTAGTAGGGATTATAAGCCTAGTAGATGGCAGGGATCTGAATACGGGGTTATGGTCTTATAACAAGACATACGCTTCCATTGTTTGTAGTTTACTGACGCGATCACTTATCAGTAATTGGTTTTCTTATACAGTTAATCTTATCTATCTGGTTAAAATTACTGGTATCTATTTTTATAGCTTCTGCTCAGACTATTTTAAACTAATGTATCATAATGCTTAGGGGATAAATTATAAAATTTAGCCGTTTTGTCGGATTTAACATATATGGCACAGGATTTATTAATTTCCTTGAAAATAACATTAAGATTTTTTGGGGGGAAGAGTTTTTTTTTATATTTATGGAAGGTTAATCCCTTGATGATATCCATTAGGTGATTTTCGAAACCTGATAATTGCTTAATATTGGGTGCTGTGTATATACTTTTAAAACAAATATAATTTTAATGTTCACACAATTGTTCCTTGTCTTGAAGAAAGAAGTAAGATTTCCATCTCATTCTTCTGATGAGGTTTTAAGTTTGGTGAGTTAAATGGACGAAATAATCCCTTTTGTTCGTTGTGGGAATATTCTTAAGTGATAATCCGAAATTGATTCTATCCATAGTATAAGGATAGAATAGACAGTACTCGACGGTAATAGGAGATAATAGCCACGTATAGGATTGATGTATACGAAATAAACTCGAAAAACCAACAATTACTATTCTTAAAAGAGTGCTCAATACAGAGTAGAGCAGATATAAATAAATAAATAAAAAAATAAACAAACCAAATATAAATAAATATACATACATGCACATATATAGAAATACAGATATTCATACATATACACATACACATACATATACACATAGATACATACATATACATACATACATATGCATTATTTTTACGTCGCTGTGTGGGCTGATATATATATATATATATATATATATATATACATATATATATATATATATAGATATATATTTGCTTCTCTCTCTCTCTCTCTCTATATATATATATATATATATATATATATATATATATATATATATATATATATTTCAGTCTTGAATATTTCTTGGTTGTTGTATCAGATTGTCTAGGTCAATGTATGTGGATGTGTCTACATGTATTTATCGGTGTGTATGTGTATAGAAAATACATGTACATTTAATTGTGTTTGTATGTAGGTATGTGTTCGTTTTTTTATTTTTTATTTGTTTTTGTTTTTATATAAAGGGCCGTGGAGATGTTTCCTGTCTCGTAAATTTTTGTGTGTGTATATATCTAAACATATCTGGGTGCTTATGCATTATAATCTGAGTGTGTTTGTATTGTTTTACGAGACACTCTTAGAATTAAAATGTATACATTATGTCAGGAAGACCAACCTATTCTAATGTATTTTTAATGAAAAAATGAATTAAATAACATATGTATTTTTTCTTTTCTTGTCAGTAATTTTATAATCTTAAATTTAATAGAGATTGAATTTAGAATTCAAAAGTGGTAATTTTTTACTTTAAATTTTAATATCAAATTTTATCATATAATTTAGTACTTATTGGTTCGAATAAATTATATTTCAGTATAACCCCAACTTTCAAGCTTTTAATAGCTATTATGACTTTACTTAGTTGTCGATTTTTTTTTTTAATTCTCTCATTCTTGTGTTTTCATTGGTCATTCTAGCTTATGCAACAGCGTTTTCCTCTTGCGAAGGATCGTTAATTAAATTTGAAACTTTTAAAACCATTTATTCTGCATTCAACATCATCACTTGATAAGACACCGGAAGTGTTGTAACAAAGTGACTATTTTTGTAGTGATTTTATAACATATTTTGTCATAATTTTTTAATGATTTAGAATTTCAAGTAGCATCTCAGTAAAGCAATGTAGCAAGTTTTCGATGAGCTCGCCTGCTTGTTGAAAAATGTATTTTCGATGCAATCATTTCCGCTCAGATAAGAATTTTCATGATTTTCCGCAGAGATTGATAATATGTTTCTCAGCCGCAACTGAACAATCTGGCGAGTACGGATTCACAAATAATAAAAGAAAAATATTTCATAATGTAATTCAACAACAACAAAAAAAAAACAAAAACGCGGAGAGCTTTCTCTCATTTCTTCTCTATTATTTGATTTAACGATTATATGAAGCAAATAAACGTTTACGCAAATCCACTCAAAGACGGGATAATCTACTTTGAGTAGAAGAAAATTACTGGAAAGTAATTGATACTCAGCTGAAACGAGCTGAATTTGTAATGCTCTCATGCCAATGGCGTTTCCACCGAGCTTTTGAATCAAAGTGGACAACTTTCCTAGCGTAAATTATTTTAATTTACTCTAGGACAATAAAGGTAAAAAAAAAAACTTTAAAAAAAATATTTACTTTATTTTAAATATTTTTTTTATTGCTCAACAGATGAATAAAGATAAATCGTTACCACAAGAAGTTAGAATTGTCGCTTAATATTTGAAGATTTATAATTATAAAATATTCACTTACTTTGCGAAATCTAACCGACTTAATCTCCAGATAAATCACAGTTCTTTTATACAAAAATATGACTACAAAATGAACTTGGTTCTTACATGCCAATTCGAAAAAAAAAATTATGCTCAAAGCTCACTAGAGTCGGTTTGAATATAATCTCAGATGTTTGCTTCTAACTCGATTCAATTTATTTTTATAGAAAAATAAAATTTCAAAATGAATTGACCTTCAGTTTCATTATCATATATCAGTTTACGGTTACATAACGTTAAAATACCAGTTTAGTTAGGATCACCGATGTTAAACATCTTCGAGCCTGTTTAATGTGTATTCAATTAGGTGCTGGAAACTAGGATGTATAGGCAGTGTAATAGATAGTATCTCTGAATTTTAAACGGAAAGCCGAGTCCCAGTAAAATTTAGTTTCGTTATATGCACTTACGGACAAATATCTTTGAGAAAGATATGAATCTTCCCCCAGCTAGGGACTAATTATAACGTGCCTCATAACATCACTGGTATCTAAAAAGATGAAATCTGAAAATCTAAAAGTATTTTCTTGCTTTAAATAACAGACAGCTTGTTAGTAAACTGGACAAAACGAATCAATCAATAATCACATGACACCATCAAAACAATACGCGCGATAATCTGAAAGAAACTAATCATGTGAAAAAAAAACCCTAAGATAACAGACTTTTAAGACAGATAATACACTTAGGAATGTGTGAGCCGTATTTGTGAGTACAATGTTTGTATTTATTTTTTAAAGCGAAATCAATGAGTATCTGAAAATATTTCAATAAATCCGAGGGCACCAATTAAAGTGGAATTATTATCATCCTATAATGTACAGATATTGGAACAGATCGATTTTGCCTAGTTCTATATTTGGTGGGTTTCTAATGGTGTACAACCTGTTACAAGATGGTCAGTTATTTATGGATATTTATCCCATAATCTGCGTTTCGGGTTAGCAAATGTTTTCAGTATTTTGCTTGGTAATTTCTAGTTCGCAAGGACTGGTCCTCTATATGTGTCAGTATAAGAAATTTGTAAACATTGATGGGCACGGTGTTAGACAACATCAGTTTGTTTGCTACGGGCAGAGTATTGACCATGATGAAGATTACCTTAAACATTCACTTGTCTAATATCAGTTGTGGTCCAATTAAGAATGTTGAAAATGCATTGCACCACAGGGTCAGTCAAAACATTTCTGATATTCTGTTATGTGATGTCAACTCGGTATTTAACACTAGACTCACACGCCTATAGAAATATTTTCTCACTTTCGCCTTCATTCTATCTAAATCTCTTGAATTTATTTCTACAATTGTCTTTTTCTAATCCGAAATCCATATACATGAAATCACTGAAACATTTTACATTATTGAAAAGTCACTTCTACTCATTGTCGTCTTTGGCAAACATTTCGATGTCATCCATGTAGTGTAGGTGGTAAAACAATGGCTTTTATATTTTTTATCCATAATTATTACAGGGTTAAAGACAGACAGAAAGAAAGGCGGCGACAGAGAGTCTTCTTAAAAGCGTCCTCGTCGGATATTCAAACAAATGAAAACTGCAATTCGTTTGAAGGTAACGTATTTATAATGTGGTTTTCCACAGTTCCACGACGAAAGAAATTTATTACCACAGTGGATATTTCAAACATTTCCAAAGCCTTAAATATCCAAAATTACGACATACAATCAAAAGATTTACGGTAATCTATCCAAGCTGTGCTGAAATTCCTACAATTTTCTAGGATCATTTTATCTATTTGTTGATCTTTGCATCCGTATGAACATCTTCCATGCCCTTTCTGTTCCAGGGAATGAATGTTGCTTTCATCGAGAAAAGAGTAAGTACAGTTGGTCAGGACAGACATAAGCAATTTATATGTTATGGATAGACAAGTTATTAGCATATACGTTTTTAGATCACCTCTTTTATGCATTTTATTTATGACATGTAATATCTGCAGTGATCAATTCTAGAATTTCATTGTGTTTATTAATTAGTATTAATGAATTTGCGCAAAAGATTTAGGGACTGATGACAGATGTTAGTGCCTAAAGTTGTCGATCTCGTCATTTCCTGGGAATTTAATTTTTCATCTTTTGTATCACATTATTCTTCATTATATTCTTCCATTCTAACACAGGTTTATCTTTCGTTCTTTCTTCTCTTTTGAAACCTGCTTCATTTGACTTGTAATCCTTTGGGTTGCGTCAAATATTCTCCCAAACTTTTTGCACTTCTTTAATGGGGAGTGGATTTTAGACTTCTATTACTGCTTTTTCAATTTCTGTGTAAGATTACTTGAAGTCCATTTGGAATATCAGATTTTGTCGATGTCACCTTCAACGTTTGTCACATAGTCTTGTTGTCTCAGCCTTCAATTGATGGAATTTATTTTACTGCTTTCATTTTATCTTCCCGCTTGATTTTCTTGCTTATCTGTGTTGAAATATTTCAATTTCATGAATTGTCATTTAGTATCGATAATTCACATCTCATTTCCTCGCTTTAGTTTTGACTTCCACTTGGTCTTTTTTGTCTGTTTAATTTTTTATTTCTCATGACATTACATTTTTCAGTATCTGCTATAATTGTGTTGCATATATGAAATTACGCCTGTAATGTTTTCCACTGGTCTGACTGTTAACAATATTTGCGATGCAGCGTTATAGGTTTTCACAATATATATTTTTGAACTTTGTCATATAAATCATTGAAAGTCAGTATCTTCCTGACATTTGTGTGCGAGAGGCTTTGCTGGTTATTTCACTTCAGAATTTTCAACCGTGATGTTGTTTTCAAGGAATTCTGCTAATTTCGTTTGATTCATCATCAACACTAGCAGAAAGTGAATCAGTGAAATTGCTTATGCCGTAGCTAGATTCTTCCTTTAATTTCGTGAGAGTTCAGTATTTATTATCTCACTTATTTTAGTTTTCATCTCATCCTCTGACATTTTATATATTTCTATCTTCGTTCTTTTTTGTTTAGATGATGTCTCAGTGTACTTTGTTTTATATTATTTTCATCTCATCTATTTCTACCTTCGAGAATCTTACTTTTTATGATGTCCCTGCCGACATTGGTAAGTATATATGTATTGAGATAGGGTTTTATTTTCGTTTCTATTCTATCTCCTATCTCTCAATATTTTGTTTGTCTTATCCATGATGTTCTTTTGTAGATTTTCGAATGCGGTGAAAAAAATGACATGACTTATACACATCACGATTCTATTCGGTTTGTTTTCTTTCATTAAATGTTTTGGCATTAACTCCTCAGGTCCAATGTTGAAGTTAAATCAGGTTTTTGTGACCAGGAATATCATTGTGGGCCGAAGAGTTTGTTCCAGGGAGAGAGTTTTCGACCTCAGACTGGACTACCGTTGACTAAATATTCTCGCCTCGTGATGTCTATATCTATCGCTCTTATATCCTTTGTGTGGTCGTCCTTGAAGAAAATATAAGGTCGCCTTTTTGTCGGACACTATGATATTCGGAATCCTCCCTACAAAAGAGTGTTGCTTCCTGTTTTTTTTCAGCTATTGTGAAGTTGCGTTTGTATATCCTCTGGTGTAGGACTGGACAGGGCTTTATAAGAGAGCGGCGTTTGCCCATTCCACCGATATTGTCAGACGAAGTTAAAAATAAAAACTGTCTGTTTTAGGGACTTGCGGCAAGACAGCAAATAGTTAAAATCAGGGTTTCCAAATCTTAGATAGACAACCCTCCCGGTAGTTCCATCTCCAAGAATATATATATATATATATATATATATATATATATATATATATATATATATATATATATATATATATATATATATATTCGTACATATTTATATATATATATATACATACATATACATATATATATATATATATATATATATATATATATATATATATTCATACATGTTTCATTAAATAATATAGTCAAGTGTTGTGAATTTATTTTATGTAAATTCTTTTCATAACGTCTGATAAACTTAATAACATTATCATTAAACGAAGAAAGAAAATCACAATATTGATCCATATTTTTTAATCCAATCTAAGCTTTCGGCTTACTTAAGCCATTATCAAATATGTCAATTACTGTACAAAATATTAAGCAATATACGGACAAGACAGTGATGATAATCTGTGATTGTTTACATGGAGGATTTCCTAGCAACAATAAACACGTGCATATAAGACGCTAGAAGCGCAAATTCCAACGAAGCTCATAACGTCACATGTCCACGCGAATTCACTCTCCGAAAAATAATAATTTTTCCTCTATTAATATATTTGCCGTATTTATTATCAATATGCTGTTGTAAAGGATGCGTCAGATGTCTGTAGTCAAGCCAGAAAATAAAAACCGGAGCTTTCCGTACCCGTGTTTACTTTATAAGAAGCAAGTTTCGTATGTGTAAAAACATAACGGCTAGCCTTAATAAATATAGGTTTAAACAGACTCGTAACATTGCCAAGGACAAGGGTTCATTAAAAATGGAGAGAAGTAATAATTAAAATTAGCTTCATTAGTTAGCAACTTTGGAGCGGTTGTTTAGCAATAAATAAGTAATTAAATAAACGAAATATATGTTGTCGTGAAATACTTTTACTCATTTTAGGAATAAATCGACTCCCACCTCACATCACAAAAAAGACAAGGGAAACATTCAAATTTAATTAACCAGGTGAACTAATTAAATTTTGTGAACGGCGTACTTTCTTTTTGCTGTTTTCTTCTTCGCTTTTCTATCAGGTGCATATCTCTTCTTTTCATTTTGGTCTTTTTTTGCCTAAGGTATCCTGCGTGTCTTTGGCAATGTGACTGAAAATAATTTTCTTCATGTAAAAAATGTTAAACTAAGATCATTCTATTTTTGTACGTTGTAAAGAAAGATGAAGAGATAATATTACCATTTTCGATAACATTCATCACACAATATCGCGCTCATGTTCTTGTAAAGAAAAACAAGTTTCGTGTTAAGTAACTTAACCCATTAAATGATTTCTATAGAAACAATTCAAACCTCTTTACAAACGACACTGGATTAATTTAAAGAAAAATGATTGAATCATTTTTAAATCCATTAAACGAGACGATCGCGCTTCATCGTTCCTTATTAAGTGGTTAAACATTTTGCCGAAGAATTCATTGCTTCTCCAAAGAGTTCGCTTCCAAAACGCTATATTAAAAATACAAATTATCCTGTACTAGGCTAAGTCCAGTAAAGGTCCGTAGAAGCATTATTAAATGATTGTCATACGTAATGTCGGTTTTATAAAATAATTATATCAATGAATACATAAATTTAACTACTAATTATACATGTCAGTTAATTTAATCTGGGTAACACCAAAATATATTATTTTATACAATAGCACAATGGATTGACTACTACAGTGATTCACTACGACAAACCAAACTCGCTTCCTCAGTTTTCGAAATGTAAGGAGGAATCTCTAACAAGATTTTTCGAAAAAGTGAAATTGTTCGAAAAGTTTCACACGTAGACATTTCCGTAAACAGTACAACATTAATTAATTCAATGGTGAATCATTATTGCCTTATCTTCAAAATATTCATTTTCTAACACCTTCTCTTTCATTTATCATAATTTCAAAAAGCCCTCTACATTAAGTGACATGTACTTTATATTAGGAATTCAGTATTTTATATATATATATATATATATATATATATATATATATATATATATATATATATATATATATATATATATATATATATATATATATATTGTCCTCATCTTTGTCACCATATTTATTAAACGTTTCGCTCGTTGCACGCTCCGGTCTTCTTCAGGTGTTTGGAAAGTCGAACTTAAACATTTACCTCATTGGCGTAGACTGTTCTAGTTAAATGGATGCCAGTTATCAGTTATCTCCTTTTAATTTCTCTCTTTCTTCACCGGGTTACACTCTTAACTCACACACTGACACACTTTGGGTCCTGTCACTAGATCTAACCAACGACTTTATCCACTGTGTCATGTGTTCTTGAAGACATTTGTGTGTGAATTTCTGGGTAAGATAAACCTAATGTCTTCAGCAACCCTTTTTACCAGTGCTCATATTGCAATTTTTTTTTTTTGCTCTTGTCATTGCTGGATTTTGTGGCCTAGCATATGTGATTATTCCTCAAGTTTACGAATTTTGCAAAGCTGTTCCTAGTTTATGAACTCGACTTGATCCCACAGAGCGGTGTGATCTGACTTCTCTCTCCATACGTGGTCAGCCACGGCTGATTTTTCCACTTCCCCTCGTGTTACAGCTTTCTTGAAGCGTTACCTTAAGGAGGCAGCATGTCTCCTCTTTATATTTCTTTCCGCAGCTGCACGGGATAGCGTAGACAGAGTCTTTAGTCATGTTCTCCTCTATGGAGGGTCTTACCCGGGAGATATATCTGAAAAGTGTCGCCGAGGTTTGGAAGGTTGCCCTGATGTTATATGGATCGCAGATCCTATGCATTTTTAAATATATATATATATATATATATATATATATATATATATATATATGTGTGTGTGTGTGTGTGTGTGTGTGTGTGTGTCAAAGTGAATATTGAAATCAACACTTAGAGTCAACAGGCTGTTTCTTGCTAGATGCAATCGACAGGCCACGAATGTTGCTTTCTTTCTTGGTAATTTATATATACGGGTCAGTGGTGCATTGTGAGTATTCTATTTTGGCGGTTATGTTGCCGGATTTTGTTTATTTGTTTATTTATTTGGGTTAGATTATTTTGATTTTCTTAATTTATTTTTATTTTTTTATTTTTATTTTTCATCTTATATATTTTTTTAGACCTTCGGTTAATCGATTTTGGTATCTGTTTGATTATAGAAGGCAGGTGATTGGAAGATTTGTTTATATGCACAAACATCATTCAATCACGATTAACCGCAGGCTTTCTGATAATTTCTCCCCGAATCAACATTTAAGAAAGCAAAGAAAGACTACGTAACCACCCCAAAATATATTGGATTCCCAGCATGACTCACATACTCACCACAGAACACAAAAAAGTCAACAGAAAAATAGATATCATATGGTTCAATCCGCCGTACAGCAAAAACGTAAAAAAAACAAACGTAGGAAAAATATTCTTCAAACTCTTACACAAATACTTCCCGGAATCAAACACCCTACACAAAATATTCAACAAAAAATAACAAAAAAAAAAAAATCACGAACAAATTAAACTCACGTGAATCTGCAGAATAAAGAATGAATGTCCTTAAAACGGCAATTGCTTACAAAACAATGTATTATACCAAGCCACGATAAAATCACCAGATAATGAAGAAAAAGTATACATATATGTAACTGAAGGACCCTGGAAACTAAGAAATTATGCGCGCAAAACTTCTTTCACAAATAGTATATACGCGAACAACACAATGCTTTCTATATATATCTGGGAAATTAAAAACCAAACGTGAATTACACGAAACATTTCTTGGAAATTAAAGAAAAGTTCATCAGACTACGACAACGAATCTAAAATTTGAAAACTTTGCTTTAAGGAAAAAATAACTATCATTACCTTCCCAGATCAAAATATATTATTAAATAAACTATCCAAGCTCATCTAAAAATGCATACATGCAAACAATTTTTCTATGTTAATTAAAAATCGAAAACTGAAAATAAACATATAAACAAAATGACAATAAAGTAAGTAAAATAAATTAAACCAAACAAATTACCAAATGACACCCGTTAGATTAGACAAAATAGAATAAATAAATAAAAAATAAAAATAAAATCAGTGAACACAAATGAGGAAAGTAAATAATAAACAAATTAACAATCGTTATGTTAAAAATATTAGTTAGACTTTAAAAATCAAACCAAAAAGCCGACGAAAACCATAGCGATAACTGTTGTATAACGAAGAACATTCCACTTACAGAAAAATCGAAAACCGAAAAGTCTCAATACAAATATACAGTATAATAAATAATAAAAAGGAAACAAGTAAAATAAATTAATCTAAATTTATCCAAATAAATAAATAAAGCGATCCCGATAACTTAAGGTTTAGAAAAAAGTAAAGGTAATCAATCCAAAGAAATAAATGAAGCAATAAACAAATTAAAAACTGGTTCCGCCAAAATAATATTTAGAATAAACTAAATCAAACAACCCCAAATTTGAATAAATAGCTTTAATTATCTTCCCAAACCAAAACCAAACAATTAAATAAAAGATATAAACAAAGTGTACTAGGTTAATAAAACACCGATTAAAACAAAAATAAATAAATAAATAAATATATATATATATATATATATATATATATATATATATATATATATATATATATATATATATATATAAAATAAGAAATAAAAATAAAAAATAAAAATAAATAAAAACATGGAAAATAATCTAATCCCAAAAATAAATGAATACACAAATAAACAACTTCCGGCACAATAACCGCAAAAATAGAATACCCACAATGCACCACTGTCAAGTATATATAAATAGCCGAGAAAAAACAACACTCGTAGCTTGAAGATTACGTCACGCATGAAAGTGCCTGTCGCCTCTGAGCGTTGTTGCCTTCAAAGTTCAATTTTCTATTTACATACGCTCTATCTCTGATATTAAGCACTTTATCCCATAAATATAACACACCATAATAGTATATTTCTTCATATGTTTATATATATATATATATATATATATATATATATATATATATATATATATATATATATATAAATCGCGTATCAAAAGTGAAAGATCTTTGGCAAAGTCTTCCTTCCTCTGTATCCATGTCCATCAACCGCATGTCACTTTTGCAGACGTCCTTGGAGCGAAGATGAGCTGGCCCCTCGTGTCCTCTTGGTGGTGGCCAGTTCATCATAAAGTTCATCCACCGATCCCTCATACAGGGTTCATTTCCGAGCCCGCCCTGGTGGAAATGTGCGTATAGCCTGTGTAACTTGACCTGAGTAAGAACTACAGCATTGGTAAACCGGTCGGATGTATTGCTGTCCAGAATTCGTCTCAGACACTGAACATGAAACGATCGGGCGTCTTTCATGTTTAGAGTAAAGGGCCCAAGTCTCGCTACCGATGATTAGAACGCTTACGACGCATGCCTTAGAGGCTGAAGTTTTAGTGTTTGTAGTAAGCTTTGTTCTACCAGACACACGAAGTCAGTCTAGCAAACGTGTTGACACCTCATCCGAGCAGTTTTTCTTTTACTTCAGTGTCTAAGAAAAGGCTGTCTTAAACGGTGGGCTCGAGGTACAAGAATTCATGAACCAACTCCTGGTTTGAGTTGTTGATTATGATGGCGGGAGTCTGATCAACACCTTAGCGCATCACGTTTGTTTTTTTCAGACTACTGGCCACACTGAACTCTTGGCAGGCCTTTTTAAAAAAAGATAGCCAGGCAGTTAGTTGTGAGCATCATTCAATTATGACGATGAGTTGACTAAGTATTAACAACTTTTTCTATTTCGTATCGGTCTGCATCGTCTTTGATAGCTGATCATAAATCTCACATGCGGAGTATATTGTTGAAGCTGACAAGGTTGGCAGTTCCATCAGAGTTGCACACTGCGAAGAACCACTCCAGTCCATCCTTGGTAAGTTCTATCATCATCAACATGTTTTCACAGCAAAATTTTCACCATCCTCTCTGATATCAACGTTGCCATTTCTCCGCCAGAGGAAAGTGTACTCTCTCTCACTTATGGTTCCCGAATCTGGAATCTGTGTCTCTTGAAGCCCTTTAATCTTCAATCGAACGCGACGTCATTCATTGTTAACTACCGTTGTCTTGCAGATGCTGTTGATCTCGCAAAGCTCATCTGATAATCCAGTTGTCATAGTCCTTAAGTTCCAACATCCTATTCAGAATGTTGATTATTTTTTCTTTTATTCCTCGTCATTTTGCTTGGTATGTAGAAAGTGATTCAGCATTATTGTATCCGTAATCCCCACAAACCTAGTGGAGCAGGCGGACTGTGTCGGGACAGCACATTATTGATGTGAGGCGGGCAGTAGCTGTCGAGTGAGGCCCGATGACCTTTATCTCTGTTTAAAAACAAGGACTGGCCTGTGGCTTCACGCCAATCAAGCGTTGATTTATAACCGGTAGACTATTGCTTGCCGTATTTTGCTGTTGTCGTGAAGAAACGCTGGACTGTACTCTTTGATCAGAGATACGAGTTGTTTCTGCGCGATGCCTCCACACTCGATGCCACTGATGTTGTCCAAGGGAAAGGCTGAGACCAATAAAACTAGACCCTGGAGGCGTTACTGGAGTTGTCAGAAGGAGGTTGAAGATAACATCCAATTGACTATTATAAACTAATAAAATAATGTAGTAAAACAAAACACAATTACATTATGATTCCAAACGCGTTTCTACAAATTCGAAAATACGACCGCGTCACCAATAATGTTAAGTTGCAATTAATAAATAGGAAAAGAATGCAATAAAATGATAGGCAAATGTTTTTAGTAAAATCGAAATTACTCAAACAAAAGTCAAACATATCACGTTACAACTCGAAATACTTTCTCTTTAATTTCGAAAATTATGCCATCTTCCATGAAAAAGAAATGTTACGCTTCAATATAGAGTAAAATTATTCATGCCAGTGTACAATTTACCAAATTCAATGTATTAAATTTTCTTAATATGATAATTTTTAGTAAGATATTCTTAATAAATTAAATTTGCCAAACACTTGTTTAGAAAAATCAATCGATGTATACCGTGGCCCATTTTTAACATATATTTATTTTATAATCAAAGATAATAAATGCAAAATAATAAAAAGACATTATAATATAAAAAAAACAAAGAAATACATAATAATAAATGTATTATTAAAACAATCATGACTTCTCTTTTAAAATACATCATTTTTTTGAATGAGAAAACCCTTACGTACACCTTGACAGCAACGTATTATATATATATATATATATATATATATATATATATATATATATATGAGAGAGAGAGAGAAACAAATACACACACACACACACACACACACACACACATTTGTCTTATTCAGTGACATATATCGGATATTTTATGAGGGCCACATCCGCACCGGTAGAGTTATATCCGTGAAATACATATTTTGCTATTTTGACATTATTCCTTTTCAACACAAGCAATGTCTCATCTTTGTTGGGCTGACTTTTCCGTTTTTTTTATTTTTATGTGTGTCTATTTTTATCTTAACCATGGCAACTTATGAAGCAGAAGACACAAACCAGATCAATCCAGCACATACTGTAAAATAGCCTAGCTAAAATCAGAACTTAGTCTGAACAAGTCCAGTGTTCTTTCATAAATTGAATAAACTATGATATACAAAACATTATCTGAAGTTTGAACCGTTTAGTTCAGGTTTACATTAACAGCAATATTATGTATGCAATAAAGCGTTTACACTAATATCGACAATTTGATTTAAACATTTCAATATTAGACTTCACAAACATTTTGGGGGATTTCCGCTTGAACAAATCTTCCAAAGTATATATGTGTTTGTTTTGAAACACTGCGTTCAAAAATGCATTCATATGATAGAGTGAAATTAGAAAATACGATCAATGCCTACCATAGAAGAAATGTTCCCAAAGCCTATTAAATAGGTAGGCTCTGTACAAGAATAGAGGCTTGTCTCGGTCCCATCAAAATATCACCATCAACCTCTTAATGCAATTAGCAAAATATTTGAATTCATCAGCAACAACATATTTGTTGAACACCCCACCAAACCAAAACTAAAATATTAAACGACGAACATTACTCCTTGCTGATGGAGCTCTTTGATCCACTGGATAGAATCAATGCATCACTTAATAATAAACATGTCGAATGCCTTTGATAAAGTGCTAAATATTTGGAGAGCATGGAGCATTCCTTTATGATACAGTAATCTAATTTTCCCTATCTGGTAGGAATTTGGAGTTCGTTACTATTAGCCTATCTGTTCCTGTTTACGAATTGACATAGAATATCAGATATGTAATATATGTAAATGCAGATTATCGCATCGTTTACGGCTGAACTTCCAAACTTCTGGATTATCCATACCTGTCATATCTATCGTTTGACAGAACACTCACAGCTCAATTCGTGTAAAATTGACTTTTATCATTTAATCCCTCCAAAATAAAATTAATATAGTTTAATCACCACCGGACTCCAATTTTTGTGTGTTGTCAAGACTTTAATGAATGTCCTTGCTTAGAACACATATTGGGTGTATGTTTCACTCATACCTCACAAATCTAATCGTATACTTTTGTCCTCAATACACGTGCGTATAAGTTTCTGATTTTAAAATTCCCGACTATAAACTTCGGACAAGGACGTTAAATAATATCAAGGATCATCACAATTGCAATTGAAATCCTCTGTGGTATACCGTCTAATACAGAAAATAAAATCTACGTGGAGTGGGCTAATTGTAAATCCACAAAACATTAACGGCTTGTATGTGAAAAAGCCTTTTCTGCTTGTCAGATACATTTATTGCTCATTTTCCTAAATACGCCTACAAAGCAGCCTAAAGCGCATAGCGTTGCCTGTAAACGTTTTCCCCTTTGCATCTCTAATTTGTTTAGTATACTAATTCACATGCTACTTCAATGTATCCTGTCGACATTGAAAATTAAATGAAACCTATACTTAATCGGTAATTGCCATAAACTCTTACTTTCAACACATTCTTACAAAAATAAGAAATATTCTGAACTGTCTCCATGAAGAAGTGAACCGACGTAAAACGCACAGAATTATCAGAATATGAAACCAAATATTCTCCAGATATATACACGCGTATCTTAAATCAACTGCAGTTGACGTAAGGGAATTAGAAAAACAACTTTTGACTCACAGCATAAAAACTGAATTGAATATTGCTAAAAAAGTTATATATTTTCAAAACAAGACTAAGTTAGACTACGAGATTATCGCTCTACATGACAAATTAAAATATGTAGGCATGAATATTAAATGGAAGCATATGAGATGAACAGATCTGAGCAACACATCAACAGTTAAATTACCAAAAGCTGAAATTGAAGACCTCAATTTTCAATTCAAATTAACAATTGAATTAGAAATTTGACAATTTCATAGTTAAGAAACACAAAATGATTGACACAGACTTTGAAAAATGCTTTATACAGAGATATTACCACGATCAATATATGAAGTCAAAACACTAAGTAAATATGTAAAATAATATAAGAAATTATAGATAAATGCAAATCTGACTATTATAACACCTGACAAATGGGAAGTGTTGTCATATTGGAGACCATCACTTATTATGAAAGTTATAATTCCTCGTAAGGAACCAAAATACTTATGACAAGATTCGAGAATATAATATTAATACCGAGACAGAAATTCAATTATTCCAAAACATTAGTTCCTATTGAAGAGAAATCATGGGCAAAAGTTAAAAGAAAAAAATATAAGTATAATTAAGCATTCCAGTCTACAAACCAGCCACCTGAATGCACCCTATTTATCTGGGATTAAGAGTGCGTAACACAAATGAGCAAAATGTATAACAAAATTTTTAACTTCCCAGAAAAATCAGCTCAGACACATCAAGAGATAAAATTCATTGAATGTTACAAATATAAATATAGTTAATTAAAGATATCAAAATTTATGTACAAATATGAACTCTCACTAAATGCCAATGATCTTTACATAGACATTTTTAAAATGTAAATTATGGACCTTCGACTACAAACAGACAAAATTATAAAAAAAAAGCTTGTCTTATTTCAGGCCAATGTTATTTTACTTTCAACAGAATTTTTTTATGGACAGAACATAGCAACAGATTAAACAGGATATAATATATTATAGATTTCACATAGGAAACACAGTCAAACTATATTTTATCATTTCTGAAGCCATGTTAATACGAACACTTAACTACGTACAGCAAAATCTCTACCGATAATGGAGAAAGAAAAATTATCTCGTGCACTTCTACTCTCATCACAGAGCAGAAAAGGGAAATTGTTGTTAAAGTCACAATTCTCAACAATAGACATCAGAAAAAGCTCATGCATGATATGTTCTATAATTTCCAAAATAAAAAAAAATGCTGTATTTGTAATAATTCAAAAAGTACAACAAAAATCCAACTCGGAGTAGGTTGATTTAAAACACATCTTTAACGGTTTCAATAAGAACATAACACTTTCTATCATTTATTCACCCTGATTTTTCTCAAAATATCCTATGCAGCTTCCTTCGAATTTTCTCTTTTTCATCCCGAACTGAAGCCACTTAGCCCACTAAGTAGAAACCCGTTTTCTAAAGGTTTCCCTTTTCCGTCATTATCACGCGCGTGGAAATAGGCTCATATATAAAAACAAAACAATTTACATGTAAATTTCAAAATTATTAATTAATAAATTTATCAGAATAGTACTTCTTAAGTATAAGGATGCAAAACACTAACTCTTTGCTTCTCAACAAGAATAATTCAAATACTTAGGTCGATTATCACAGAAGAGGGCTGCAAATTAGAATATTTCAAAAGATGCCCACACAATGATAGTTATCGTAAAAATATTTAACCTTCATTATTTACAATGTTCAGATTGTTGTCCACATCTTCGTTGATATTTTCACAACAGTTATGCAGCTTTACGCTTCGACCTTCTTAGGGGATATTCATAGTACCTCATGGAGGGTACTTCAAGTGCAGCACTTGTATCCGGATCATTTGTAAGGCGTGCAATATTTTTTGCCCTCTGATCACTCACGACGGGAGAACTTTTGATGATGGCTCTTTGCACAAACAGCCGTCTTATTAACTTCAGTGGAGCTGATGTATTGAATAAGGGGATTTTTTAATCTGTTTATTAAAGCTTTCAAGCATAACTTACTAATCCTTCCAGTCTAAGATTTGGTAGGATTTAAAATCCTTGTAGGAAGTTTTGTCTTGAATTCAAGTTCATGGTCTTTAAGCATGACATAGGATTCCTTTGTGCAAAGTTTACAAACTCTATTGGTAATATTTTTTTATCAGTAATATATTTAGTTGAGGCGTTAGGATTAACTGAATTACAATTCTTAGTATTTATGTTTTTGTAATTATTGGTTAAATTATTTGTATTGTTGGCACATAATTTGAACATTATTAACATTACTTTTCATTAACAGCGAAGCAAGTTTCAGAAACATTTGCATAAGATAATTAAGGATATAATTAAACCTGAACAACTATTTATAAAATCTAACAAAACCACAATTTTTTTATCAATTTCATTCTAACGATTACATAGCACTAATTAGAAATAATTTGAACCAAAAATTGTCTGGTAAAATTTTCATCCTTATATGAAAAACAATGCCTACCCAATGCCTATCCGTCTTAACTCCAATCGTCCACCATCTGTAATCCGATATATTCCTTCCTCTGTAGTAAGCAGAATGAGTAAACACTCACCGAACAAAGTTGTCTTTGAGAAAAAAAGTAGCGTCTATAATAAACTTCTTAGGTATAGTGCCTATAAATGTGTGTGTATGCATTTGTTTACATTTCACTATGCATATATTCCTGTATAATTATATACGTGCATCCTTTTTTCAAGTCAGTAATTGCATTATATTGTGTAACGAAAACCTGTGTAACGGACAGTTCATTATGAAATTAATATTTCAAATATACAAGCTTAAATATATAAATTCACATTACCATTACCATATTCATGCATTTGTTTACGTTTATGCCAGTAATTATGTGCGAAATACACGTGTGAAAACATATTGTAGTGTTTCTTCTAATCTTCAAAAAAGAGGAAAACATATTTCATTTATACTTTTACTTTTCTTTACAATTTAATTACTTTTTTATCATTTTTTCCCACCTATTCTTTGCCGTTCAGAGACGTGAATATGTGAAGAAAAACAGATGTTCCATTGTACTTAGTAAACATACAACTCAAGCACTACCAGGAAAATTCAGAGTTACGTGAATTTCAAATAAAATTTATGTATTTTCTGTATTATATTTTCTTTCAAGATTTTTTTGCACGGTAATAAATAGGACATTTACTCTCACACACACACACACACAAAAACCCACGCGCGCCCACATACACACCCACAAACGCACGCGCGCGACTGCACACACACACAAATACACACACCCACAAACGCACGCGCGCGACTGCACACACACACAAATACACACACAAACACACGCTCACACAAATACGCACACACACACACACACACATATATATATATATATATATATATATATTGACACACACACGCACATACGTACACTTCCAAATCTGATAATCATGATGATGATTTGTTGAAACACACGTATATATATATATATATATATATATATATATATATATATATATATATATATATATATATATATATATTGTGTATTTGGGCAACAACTCCTCTTTTATACAAGGTACAGCGATTAAACATTTATTTAATTTTTCTTGTGTTCGTACAAGTGTTTTCTTTTCTGGACACAATCTGTGTAAAAATCTGTTCAAAATTTTACCATATTCTTAAAGACATTTCTTTTTCTAAATATCTGAGATTTTGTTTAATGTAAATTAATAAAAACTTTTTTTTTTAAAAGTAGCCAGCATATTGTAGCCAATAATTTTATTGCGTAGTGGCTTTTTTATTAGGTCTTTCATTTTTTAAATTTTTACTCGTGCATGATGCTATTTTACTTATGTTTTCTACTAGTATGTTTCAGATGAAGTCTCATAGTATATTGTGTGTGTTTAAATGAGTCCTAATAGAGCTATTATCGGGTAGGTGTAACGCATTCTTTCGTGTGACTAATGTAATTATTCAATGATTTTGGTTTGATCAGGAACACAATTCCTAAGAAGCATTTGTACTCGTAACTTATGTTGGTTCTTTGCTGATTTGAATTTGTTGGTGTGTTGTTATTTTTTATTATCAGGTTCGTTGTTTTAAATATTTTATAATTGATAATTAATTTAAGTTTCTTCTTCAGATTCACTGGGGTTGTGTATTTCTTTATGATATTCCTAAAAGAAAATTCGTCTTTAGTTAACATGAAGAAGATGTTAATATTATTGAATTTATCCGTTTGTTCAGTATCGTTATTCTTTAACTGAGAAAGTAAGATTATAGTCTAGTCGTTTAGACGTATTTAGAAAATTTTTTGTTCACGAGAGTCTCTTTTACATTATTGAATTATGTAAGGGAAGTGAACCAGTGGATTAATTCAGTGTGCTCTCTTTAAGAAATATTTTAATAACTGCGATTTTATATCTAATTAAGCATTCACTTCTAAAATCCAGATGGCAAGAGTTTCAGCCAGTATTATATATATATATATATATATATATATATATATATATATATATATATATATATATATATATAATAAAGTTGTTGAATGTGTTATTATTGTATTGTAATAGAACGTTCATAGCTAAAATTAAGGACGGTTTTGTCGAATGTGGTTTTGAGATTGTTAATTACTTGTTTGCTTTGTTTAAAATAAATTACACAGCAGACGTATATTTTTTGGTTAATTGAATTGTTTATATATCGTGTTTTCTACCTAGGACAAATAGTGATTGGAGAGGAAAAGTTGAGAGGATTGCTGATATTATCACCATCAGATTGTAAATATTGCCATTATGGTCGCAGTTAGGGACTTTGGTTGTGCTAAAATGCAATAATATTTTGAGGATATTTGGTTTGATGGATGGATGCGGAACGGAATTATTTTTATACACGGTGTAGATCTGTAGATACGAGTGATTATCCATAATTACAATTCAACCAACTTTGTCAGAGGGAGGAATATGAAGGTCTTTGCTGTTTCATATTTCTTTAGTAATTTTATATATTATCTTCATGGAAGAATGTTTTCATCTGGTTTTCGTGTATTCTTTGTTGAAATACGCGTAATATGTTGCTCTGTTTTAATCCTGGTGTCCGTGATATCATATTTCGATAATCTCTGCAAATATTAAACCTAAGCTAAAGGATTCCAGTTTCATATCTGATGGTCACAATTTGAATAAATTTGTAATTAATTCGTTTCTGCCGATTTTAGAAATCGACGTACTTAGTATTTTTTTTTACATTTTTTTTTTTTTTTTTGTAAGTTACGGAAATGTTTATTTTGTTGTGACTGACTGAATGTTTCATTTCGCTCTGCTTGTTTTTATGAAGATTAGGTCCTATTTGTGTCCTTTACCAAAAACTTTGCTTCTTTTCTTCAAATTCACGTCCTGAGGATTTTAGAAATTCGTGTGCATAGAGAGGAGATACGTCTACATGGTATGAGGTATTCATTAATCCCTTGAGCATTGAGGAATGAATTTTTCTTCAACGCAATTGTTAAGATTTTTTTTTTCTTTGGGGATGTGAAGATACTAATAATTATTTGTATTTTCAAGCTCAATGTAATGTCTATGTTTACGTTTCCCATGTTGATTTTTATTCAAATTCCCTGCTAGTGTATACGTGTAAAAAGACAATATAAAGAACGGCAAAAGGAAAACGTATCTTAGCTGACGCATTTCCCTCATTTCAAAGACTTAATCAAGGTAAATGTAAGGATTTATTTTGTGACAAGAATTTATATACATGATCAAAAATGATATAAGTTTTTCAACATTTTTGGTATATTCATCAGATTTCCTAATATCCCCAGCACGTAAATTAGCAAGCGAAATCTATAGAAATGGACGTGAATTTAAAATATTGCATGATCTTATTGAAGCCACAATCACCACTTGCAATAACATTACAACCAAAAGTTCATATTAAAGTTGAATATGTCAATATATATGGCATATCAAATCATCTACATTTGGATTGAGATTTTGATCATCATCATTTCCAATGTGCCCTTTCATATGTCTTGTTACGCTAGACCTTGAATTGAACGCCTAAATGCAGATTGGGCATTCAAATCATGCCGTTACGAAATAATCATATACAATAGACTGTTGGTGTTGGTGTGACAGCTGGTGACCGATATGTCTCGCCCTGGACAGATTTATCCGATTGCATTGGGTACATTACCAGCTGGGCACCTCATGGCAATCGATGTACCTATTTCGAATCCCTCTCTTCAATTCATCATATATTTGTGATGCCTCATGGAATATATTTACGCCATCAGCAATACTACTTCTCAAAGAAACGTCGTTTTCTGCTAGAATCTCACAATATTACACTTGCATAGTGGTGACTCTATAAGGTTACATTTGTAACCAAATGTCGGCTTTTGCTCCAGCCTTTTTCCCATTTCTTAATTGTTATTAGAATTCTGGCATCCTTATACGGACAACGTGACCTGTCCATCGCATTCTGTGTTTGTGTATAAATGTTTCCACAGAGAGTGAAATGGCTGTTTGTAGAACAACAGTATAAGGGGTGTGAGACATTCAGTGAATTTCAAGTGCAGACCGAAGTCAGAGTTGATGAAACGCTCAAGTATATTCAGATGTCTACCATAGACTACTCATGTCTCACATGAATATAGCAGAGACGACTTAATGAAGGCATTATATATTTTTATTAGTTTTTATTAGTTTTGTTATGCCCTTCTGACTCCAGACACGGACATTGAGTGCTCCAAATGCATTAGAAGCATTCTGAGCTGGAAAGCTATTTCATCGTCAAGAGAGTACTATCGACTGATGGTGTTATCACGGTATACAAATTTGTCAACTATCCCAAGACGACTACCATCAAAATAAATTGATGATTGTCTATACTGAATTCCTCAGGCAGGTTGAAAAAACTCCACTGTCATATCAATAGTCGATCCAGAAAATAATGTGCATACTGAATTGTCTGTGCGACCAAGTCACAATCATCTGCATAGAGAAGGTTGCGCACTAAAATAAAAATGAATTTTGTCCTTGCTGCAAACCTACGTATGTTGAAAAGCTTGTCGGTTGACCTTTATCTTATTATAATACCTTCATGGCAGACCCCAAAGGTTCCCAGCAGTACAATTGCAAAATAGATGGAAAACAATGTAGGGGCAAGATCTCCATGCTTGACTCAATTTCAACCTTGAGGGGCCCATAAGCACACCGCCAAAATTGACACAGTCTATATACCGTGAGGGAAAGAGCTCAGGATTTTGAGGAAGTGGGGGCACATCCCATTTTCGAGAGTATCTTCCAGACACTAGCATGATTAACAGTGTCAAAAGACTTCATCAGATCTACAACTATTTGATAAAGGATCGTTTATTTTTCACAGCTCTTTTCCTGGATTGGTCGTGAATATTATATCTGCATTCACCCTTTGTTGGCAGAAACCACACTGTGACTCTGGCAGTATGTTGTCAAATATACACTGGTTTCATCTTAATAAGAGAATAGGGACAAAGATTTTACCCGCCGAAGAAAGGAGACCATCCCTCTATAATTACAGCACAATTCTTGTGCACCTTTACCCTTATATATAGGTGTCATTCATGCATCACTCCAATCTTATGACAATTCTCCCACTCTACAAACCTTTACAATAAGATCATGCATAAGTTGTTTTCGGTGTATTCCACCATAGCAGGAAAGCCGACACTCCCAACAATCCTGCCTATGTGGAGTCCCTACGTGCTGAGTCTTTGGATTATTTTCAATATCTTCAGGGTCCACATTTGAAGATATTTTCAGTAGCCCATCAAAATGTTCCATCGATCATTTGGCCATGCCATCCATGTCTGTGAGGATATATTTGCCGTCCTCCGTCACAAGAGGATTAAACTTAATGAATGTTGGTCCAAATACTTTTTTCCCAAGCGTTACATTGGTATTATTTGAATTCGCTGCATTCTGTATTTCATCTGCTTGCTCTGACCACGATTTTTTCTGTATAGTTCGAAGAACAAGTTGAGCTTCTGCTTTTATATATCTTCAACCACCTTGTACAGTTTAATGCGTTATTCTTCCTCAAACATATTTCAATCGCGATTAACCGCAGGCTTTCCGACAATTCCTCCAATGAACCCATATTTAACAAAGTTAAAAAAGACTACAAAACATCCCTAAAAGATAGTGGGTTCCCAGAAACACACACATACACCCAACAGAACAAAAAAGGCAAATAGTAAAAGAAATATCATGTTTCAACCCGCTGTACAGCAAAAACGTAAAAACTAACATAGGAAAATATTCTTCAAACTCTTACACAAACACTTCCCGCAATCAAGCAGTCTACACAAAATATTCAACAAAAAAACAGTGAAAATCAGCTACATTTGCACCAAGAACATGGCACGAAATTCACAACAGGAAAATTATCAACAAACACACGAACAAATTAAGCCTACGTGCAACTGCAGAATAAAGAATGAATATCCCTTAAACGGTAATTGTTTACAAAACAACGTAAACAACGATAAAATCAACCGATAATGAAGAAAAAGTATACATAGGAGTAAGTGAATGAACCTGGAACCAAAGAAATTATGCACACAAAACATATTTCACAAATAGTAAATAAGCAAACAGCACAAATCTTTCTAAATATATCTGTGATATTAAAAACAAAACGTACATCTTTCCAAAAAATAACTTGGAAAACATGGAAAAGATCATCAGACAATCAAAAACTTGAAAAGTTTACTTCTTTCAAAAAATAGCTATAATTACCTTACCTTAATTATTAAATAAAATATCCGAGATCATCTCAAAATGCAGACATGAAAACAAGTTTATACTTCGTTACTTAAAATTCGAAAACTGAAAAAATAAAATGAAATAAAAAATGAATAAATAAATAAACAAAATTACAATTAAATGAGCAAAATGAATTTATCCAAATAAATTACAAAATCACACCCGTTTGAATAAACTCAATAAATAAATAAATAAATAATAAAAAAAACAAAATCAATGAACCCAAATAAATAAAATAAATAATAAAAAATTAACAAATCATTATGATCAAAATATTTGTTAGACTATAAAAATCAAAGCAAAAGTCGGATGAAAAAAATAGCTATAACTGTTTTATAAAGATAAAAGAAAAAATACTACGTTAATTAAAAAAACGAAAACAGTAACGAGTAAAGAAAAATATATAGGATAATAAATAAATAATAAAAAAACAAGTAAGATAAATTAATCTAAATACATTCAAATAACTAAATAGACTAAAAAACCGATCCCGAAAAATTAACCGTTAGAAAAAAGAAATAAAGATAATCAATCCAAATAAATACATGAAGTTATAAACAAAGCAAACATTGCTACACCCAAAATAATTGTTAGAATAAACTAAAAAAATCTAGGGCAAAATTTAACAAAAAGCTTAATTATCTTCCTAAACCAAAAGGCCTACCACGTTAGTATTTCCGATGAGTAAAACATTACAGTATATCTCTTTTTCTCTCTCAATATCTATTAATTCTCTATTTCTATACACACACGTAGACACACATACATACATAAATACTCTCTTTTTCTTTCTCTCTCTCTCTCGCTCTCTCTCTCTCTAGATATATATATATATATATATATATATATATATATATATATATATGTGTGTGTGTGTGTGTGTGTGTGTCTGTGTGTGTGTGTTTTTGTGTGTGTCTTCGCATGGATATGGATCATATTGACTGACCTTTCATATGGCTACAGGTGTTCTAATCTGACAATGTTATTCTTTTTGTCTGATTTCTATTTAAGTGAAAAATTAAAATCATCTATTAGGTGTTTGAGAATTGACCCGAATGTTTGTTATTTTTTTTTCTTTTCCTTCACTCTGTTCATTTGTTTAATGTATTTTTTGATATATTTTCCGCCAAACCACAGTGGATGCCTGGTCTGCTCTATGAAACTTAATAACTATCACTCTTATTGGTGTCGAAAAGTTGAACATTGACGCAATGGCACTTGTACCATACTCTCAACATGTAAAGAATCGTAAATGTTATACAATTTTAAATTACATTTTTCCTTTTATTTGATTTCATTTTAAGTGTATTTTATTTAGTTTTTTCTCTTTCCTTTCCCTTCTGTTTTTATTTATTTATTTATTTACTTTTTTTTTGTCGAATAACAATCAATATTAAAGTATGATAGTACGCCCAGTAGTGGCTACACTGACATATACAAAGTAAATCTTATTTTAATCTGTGCCACGACTATACGGATTTGCTACCCCACTGAATATAATACACAATTATATACTCTCTAAGCGTGGTTATAGGAATATAATCCCCATCCTTACCATTGGATTAGACGAGCTCGCTAGTCATCTTTGAAAGTCATGGTCGAGCTGGTAACTTGAATATAATTACCCCTTGTCGAATAAAATTTCATACCAGATCGTTCGTCACCCGGACGAACAATGGGCGAAAAAATATGTCACTGCAACATACTCTTCCAAAAACGAAGAGACACTAGTTTACCAAACCCGGATCATTCCCACCCTTGGACTAAGTGGCACTATAAAAAAAATAAACTAATAAAAAGAAAACAAACAAATTGTTCTTGAGAAGAGTATCAACAGTCATCATGACATTCTTTTTCGCTGCACCGAAAATCAAGCAAAGAACACCACGAATCAGACATACCAAATATGGAGAACTATGGTAGGAAGAGATATAAGACACAATCTAAACAGAAACATGCTTGTCAATGTCCGTAGAAACATTCAGCAAAACGATAGTCTCTAAAATGAAGAAATAGATAAGATAAAATTCGATAATAGAGGGAAACATATAGACCGTCACTGAAGTTGTAAATAGATGAAAGTAGAAATATGTAATATGACAGTGGATGAGGCAAAAAGTAAAACAAATGAAATACGAAATTACCTTCCAGGAAATACAATTGTATAATCTACCTGTGACATAATCTGCTGTTATCTAGACAATGTCACTGAAGATGACTCCAATTACATTAAGTTGGATTTCCTTGAAAACCACATTGCTGAAATCACCGAAGCGAAAAACCACGTCATTCAAGTACTCAGAAGAGTAACTCTCACACACTTATCAGAGAGAGACCAGCTCCCAAACATTCATATGACGAAGTCCAGTAAGCACATTGTGCAAATATACAACCCTTCTCTAGAAACATATCATAGAATTTAACAAAGTCATATGCGCAACAGCTGTATCATCTTCTGAGAAGATTAGGGTAAAGACAATGAAAACAATTAACAGACATTGAGAGTCAGCTTGGAAGCCAACACTGATGCGAGGAATAAAGGAAATTGGGCATTTTAAAATAGATTGTGTGATCTGTGTTGGAGAGGAGTAGAAGCTTTTAACTATCAGAAAACTTAAAATTAAAAATAATCTTCCATCCACAACAATTAATACAAGACATAGAATAATAATTCATAAACATCTTGTTTCAAAACGTAACAATTGAATTTATTAGTGTTTGATATGCATGCATGGATATTGAGTGAAAAGGTTAGACAGATTTGTGTCTCTTAGACTAGGTAATATTTGTATCTAAGTTCATAAAGTGAAAGTAATTATTAAACTGTAGTTTAGAAGAATAACGTTTGTTTAGCATGTGTGGAATTGAGTATTGTAGAAGTTGGTAAAAGTTCAGAAGAGATTTCAGAGTTCGTACTTGCGTGAATGTTGGTAATGGTCATTAAAGTCTGACTGCATCTTGGCAAATGAGACCAGAGAGAGAGAGAGAGAGAGAGAGAGAGAAAGCGCAGGAAGTTTGATTGGTCGGAACTGACCAATCAGCGAGCTAGATTGAAGGTGATTAACCAATGAATGCTTGTTATATATTTTATACGATTGTGATGGTGAAAATTACAACAGGAATAGTGCATTTTCTAGCAGGGGTTAACGGGCTTGTTGTGGAAGATTCCACAAGATGAACTCCCTAGAAACCCATTTATCTCAACATTCAAGTGCAAGAAGATCAAGCGGAAATATAAAATTAAATCCCTAATTAAAATGCCATCAATCAAGGAAATGCTGAAACAGAAACTTCAGTTAAAGGCACAGAGAACAAGACGATACGCAAAACGGCGCAGGTTCCATAGGCAAAATGAAATATTCCAAACGAAACTTAAGAAATTTTACAAGAAAATTGGAAATGCACCTTTACATGTCGAAACGCCACCATCTATTGAAAATATGCAGGCATTTTTGGGAGATTTTTAGGAGCAGACCAAAGGAATATAAGCCAAATGCAGAATGAAAGTGAATAAAATAAACGTAACAAAATGATAACATTATTATTATTATTAGCACAAGTATTTTCATAATTACGATTGTCATTATTGCATCTTTTCCCATTTTATTTTATTTTCCATCACATTACGGCACACACACACGCACACGCACATACACATACATAAACAAACTCACACAAACGCACGCACACACACAGACACACACACACACACACATATATATATATATATATATATATATATATATATATATATATATATATATATTTATATAATTTGAGGAAGTAAAAAAAAAAATGATACCAATATTGTCAAAAATTTGATACTTATATTTATTTTTTATTGTCGGAATTTTTGAACACGTCTGTGCTTTTTTTTGTTTTGTTTTAAATGGAGAATTATAATTGATCACTATAAGACTTTATTTGTTTCTTAGAATTAAGTAAAGTTTCTGTCTTATATGGTATTTTGATTGAGAAAACGAATTGTCTTTTTTCTATTAAGCAAACTGATGTTGAAATATATTCTATGGAAAAATCAGTTTGTGTTTCCGACAGAGTTGAAAATATCTGGATGATAAAATCTTAAATTATTTAGTTTTGGGTTAATATTTGACAGTTTCAATTTAGTCCTGTTTTCATTTAAAATTGAGAAGGCAATTAATACACTTTGTTTGCTTCCCATGGAAAATGTTTTTTTTTCTTTTGCTTTGATCGTCTAGATATCATGACACAATCGATTTTCAACATTCAAATTATTGCCTGTTTACCTTTGAATAATAGATTACCTCAAAACAATTATAATTATATTTCGTACTCAATAAAAGACAATTTCATTAACGCCTCTACCAGACTAGCCTACAGAGATATACATTGAAAAGCATACCGCTTTTTCATAAATTGCCTAAAGGCATTTGATAAAGTTAACACTGATATCTTCTGTAAGGGAGAGAAAATCTTGATCTATTCGAAATTGATACACGAACAACCCGCAGTCTGCCTCGGCAACAGTTTGCATGAGAATACACGGTGCCAATGTAAATAGAGCCCGGCATAAAAAGCAATAAGGTGAGGATATTTTTTCTCATCTGACACAATTTTAAAGAGAATTAGTGTAGTAGCAGATTTTATTATCACCGGACGTAAAGATAACAATCTAATAGACACAATTAGTACTGCGTTGATGCTGATTTTAAAGTAAAACTAAAACAAAATTAAATAAATTTTCAATGTCAGTAACAAGAAAGGACTGATCATTACTTGTGAGTAGACTGCATACATGTTAATAGACTGAAGGATTTCTTATAATATTTGTTAGGCACAGAGGACCTCAAAAGTAAACAAGTGCGGAAATTCATCTCTACGAGCAGTGTAATAACAGAAGAATTTGGCACTGTTTTTACGCTGACATATGGCGGTAAAAATCTGGCGATTATATTACAAATAAAAAATAACATTGATGGTACTCAGGTTTGCCAATGATCATTGGGAATGATAAACCCAACAAAAATCTAAAGAGGAATTTCTATTACGACAAGAACATCAAAGAAACAGTGACTAAAAATAGAAGTGAGTTTTGAGACACGTATTAAACTAGGCTCAAAGCACGTATCGATACATAGAAAATTAATGTGTAAATATTTCCATAAGAATAGTTCCACAACGAGTAATATGTTTAATAGATGGAGAAGCGTTGTTCAAGTCATATAACATTAAGTTGCCTATATGCGTGATGCTTATTAAAACGCCTGTATTGATGTAAGGGAAATCAGTGAGTAACATTCTTACAGGTGGGTAAATTGATGGAAGGACAGAGATCACATATTCAAAGAGGTGTGGCGAATTATTTGGAAGAAGAAAAGTCACGGATACTTGTGCAGCGATGATCCTCACAGACTTATGAAAGCATGGTACATATATCAATGAAATATGATAACCAAGCGATGTTTACTCAATCATCAGAATGGTGTTTGTAGAATGTTTAACACAGTAGAAATGTTAATCGTTGCATCAAGTTCAAAACCAAATTGAGCATTTTCATTTATTTCATATAATTTAGCATGAAAAAACAGTCTTCAATATCGGAAAGATCAAAATCAGCGGTTCTTATCTGCAGCTAGCACAGTTTTCTCCAATGCCACTTGAAATATCCAGAATATTACGAATAAAAATATACAGCTGCCAATATTCAAGCCAGATAGCAAACAAGAATAAAAACAGTTGCCATCATCTTTGTTGTCATATTCATGTTATTTCGGCCGTTGTACGCCCCGGATTTCTTCAAATGATTGGAAGTACGAACTGAACTCTTTATTTTGTCCACCAAGGTAGATTGTTCTATTTTCACGTGCTATGCTTCTCTGGGATGTCTAGGTTATCTTCCTTTTAACTCATCTCTCCAAGTTTTTATTCACCACTGCAGTAGACAAGTATTGAACTCACAAGTCTTTGAATAAAGGCAATCTAATTTCTTCGGAATCCAGAGTCCATTGAACATGTACAAGAGATTTCACGTAATACAGGAGAAAATTATTCCTGCCAATAGATTATCGTCTTCTCGATCTTCTTCTTCCTATTACTATGTCTTTTCAGGCGGCGGGGAAATCAATGCTCTCCACATCTTCTTTTAAATTACAAATAAAATGAGCTCAGCGATCTTATTCTGACGACGGTCTTTTAGTGAGTTGTGATATTTTAATATTTGACAAATACTACAGTTTGAAATTGTAAGGAAATATATATATATATATATATATATATATATATATATATATATATATATATATATATATATATATATATATACAGAAACATCTGTTGAAGATAAGGAAATTAACTGTTTCTGTGTCACTACTTCAATTACAACAATAAAATCATTTAGGAATATCCAGCTGGGTAAAATGGATATATCTGCCGCTGGGATGCTTTTCTCAAGACTAATATTACTGACATATATTCTCAATATACTATTTTTGCGGGGGTGGGGATTAATAATCGATATTCTATCTCACGGCAACATAATAAATGTTCCGTTCAAATGTACAGCTCTGTATGAGTTGGCATTTAAATTTCGACTTTGGCAATGAATACTTAAGGGAAGTGAATCATTAATAAATTCGATTTGGCGTTGGTGTATGTATCAGAGAGAATAACATTTCATCATGTCGACGGAAGTAATAATAATAGACTGATATGAAAGTAGAGCGTAGCTCAGAAATCTGGAGAGTCTGTGTGAGAGAAGAAATTTGAGAAATAATAATAGAGCTAGAGATAACATAGATAATTGTAATATAAAATGGTATCATAAAACATTTTAAAGAAAGACAGAATAGAACATAATATAAAATCAATAAAAAGCAACACGAAGAAAACAAAATGAAAAGTTTGCAGTGAAATTAATGTGCAATGAAAATATATATTTTTTTTTAAATCCTGATGAAAATTTAATCGGCACATAAAGTTCTAAATCCCTTTGAAATAATTTGAACCTGTTTAGTCAGAAAGTAATAGTTCTTTATTAAATGTCTCGGAATTGAGTCAAGCCAAGCAAATATATGGAATATTGGACAATATATAGAAAAGAAAGAAAATGAAACAATGTAATTATCATTTCGTTTTAGTGAAGGAATTAATAATTTGGTACAAATAACGTACCGAGCACAATTTGGATACAATTATATGATAAAGTAATTTATTAAGAAGAAAATGTTAAGTTCGATTCTGTGGACAATACAGATTCTACGGATTCATAGGGATTGAAATTATATCCTCCTGGTTATAAAAACTAATGCATTCTTAGATTAAACTGTCTACACTTCTGGTGCAGATGAGTTCAGCCCAGGCATCTTTAAGGTAGTGTTTTGTTGTTTCTATAGATGGGATAACTTTTAGTTGTCTGTTCATTCTTTTTAGAGTAATTCATGAATAAACATATTTCTTATTCCTGGATAATATCCCTTAAATAATTTAAATAGAAAGTACACTGATAAGATTTTTCCCGCATTAAACTACATCCAGTTTCATAGAGTATATGGATTTTCTAAGCAAAACAACTGCTATTAGATTGCGGGATAATTAGAAGCAGCAGCGTTGAAAAATACAGAAAGAAAGCAGCAGGAAGATGAATAAGGTATACAAGGTTATCCATCTGGGTACATCAAACAGAATAAATTAAAAAAACAAAAAAAAAAACAAAGTTATATTTAGATCTAATCGATTCTCTATAGTCATTCGTTCAGTAGATCTATATTTATCCATTGTTAATTACCTTGGAGAGTAGGTCTGATAATAATTTGTAACTGCGCTGATTTTGTGGCCAAGAAATAATCGATATTACAAGAAATTTATAGTCAGAACAGGTAAGTAAGTGGGTGTTTAGGGTAAGAAACTAGCTGACATATACAGGATATTAAGAATAAAAATATACAATTCGCAATATCTATGCCAAGTAACAATGAAATATAAAAATAAATGAATAAATAAATTCTAATTTCTACTTTGGAATATTGACTTCATTGGTTACATAAAAAAGATTTCAGGAGATACAGGAAAAATATTCCTGAAAGTAGATTATAATTTTCTCGGTCTTCTTCTTCTTTTTACTATGTTCTTTCAGGATGTGAGTGATCAGGCCTCTCCATATCTTTCTCTTTTGCGGGTTAAATTAACGTCTGACCGCGTAACATTCATTTTTATAGTTGTTCTTCCATCCATTCACATTCACTAATCTCTGTTTCTTACTCATTCTATATCTTTCATTGTGCCCATTGTGTGTTTAATTCCTTATTGAACTTACTCCTTCTACTGCTACTACTACTACTACTACTACTACTATTATTATTATTATTATTATTATTATTATTATTATTATTATTATTATTATTTTCTTTGATTTCTGGCGTTTCCACATTTCTTTCCGTGTCCCGCCCAGGGATCTAAGGTTAAAAATGGCATCATGACCTTTTCCACTGACAAAAAAAAAAAAACATACATAGATAAAGCCCTTCGTAAAGTGTGGGCTGTACTAATCAGAACAATTTTTTGTATCTCCTTGAGGCATGGGCTTCCAGGAATCACTTCAATTAGTCTACTGCAATCTTTTCCAACCAGTCCTAGGGATCCAACTACAACAGGGATTGTTGATGTTCCCATATGCCACATTTTGCTGATTTCTATTTCAAGGTCCTTGTATTTTGACAGCTTTTTTAATATCTTCAAAGATACATTGCAGTCAGCAGGGACTGCCATATCAATAAGGAGGCACCGTTTCTGTTTGTGTTCTTTAATAACAATATCTGGGCGGTTGGCCTTGATTGTTTGGTCAGTGTGTATTGTGTAATCCCATAGAATTGTAACAGGTCTTATCTCCGTAAGCGGGTCTGGGTGGTGTTCATGTCAGTTTCTTTCAGTTTCCTTCCCGTAGAACTTGTAGATTTTCCAGTGCAGATATTGGCGCACTCTTTTATGTCAGGTTATATATTCAGTGGGCGCTAACATCGTGTAACCTGATACAAGATGATCAATTGCTTCTGGATATTTATCACAGAAACTGCATTTTGGACTGACACAGTATTTTAGTATATGTGCTTGATAATTCCTAGTTAGCAAGCATTGGTCCTGCGCAGCAAGGATAAAACCTTCAGTTTCCGCTTTCAACCCTGGACTGCGTAGCTACTGATGGGTACGGATTTTGTCTACATCAGCTTGTTTGTTACGGGCAGAGTATTGGCCATAAAGTGGTTTATCTTGCCATCGCTTCTGTATCTGGTCGGTTGCATTCGCCTTTGCTGTCCTTTTAAAGTATTTTGCAGTTTCAGCCGGTGTATTTTGCTGTAGTTGCATCTCTACGCCCATTTGAAACTCCATTTTGAATTTGTTGGCTTCTTTCATTACGGAGTAAAGACGCTTCCTATTTTCATGTTCCTTGACGAATACCATCATCCAATCTTCTGTAGTTTCCAATTATATTTGGAGGCCAATTGTAGTTTTGTAGGACAGTTCTAGTTGAAATAATCCTCTTACTCCTTCGGATCTGGGCACATACAGACGATCAACACCAGCTTTTGGATGATGCAGGCGATATCAAGTGAGAAACTTACTCGTTTTGGCGTCCATTCGCTTAATTTCAGCTATGGTCCAGTTAAGGACATTAAAGCTGTATTGCACCACAGGGACAGCCAATGTGTTTATGGCTGATATTCTGTTTTTTGAGTTTAGTTCAGTATTTAGTACCAGACGTACACGCCTGTAGTACTCTTTTCTTATTCTTTCCTTCATTTGAGGGTGTTTTATGCCATCCCCCTCGATAATTCCTAGGTACTTATAAGCTTCATCATGTTCAAATTCCCTTATCTTTGTGACAAAATCTAAATCTATTAAGGGTGTTTCTGTAATTCTACCTTTCTTGGTAGAATAATAATAATAATAATAATAATAATAATAATAATAATAATAATAATAATAATAATAATAATAATAATTATTATTATTATTATTATTATTATTATTATTATTATTATTATTATTATTTCCTTCAATTTATGTGTTTATAAATATTTCCTTTCGGGTCCCTATCAGTCCTAATGTCATAAATTGCTTAATGACATTTTCCATTGATCATTTTGTAAAAACGGAAACCTTTGACCGCACACCTTTGATATAGGTCTTCGTAATGTATGATCGCTACTTGTGAGTACAATCGTTTTGCATTTTAAGGTATGTGCTACAAGGAATCTCTTCAGTGAGCCTGTCGGAAAATTTTCCAATCATTCCGTCGACTACAACTAGAAGTATTGATGTCTTCCTGTGCTACATTTTTGAGATTTCCAATTCAAATGCTTGCATTTTGACATTTCTGAACAACTACAAAGATATATTACAAACGGCAGGAACTGTCATGTCAATATTATTTTATTTCTGTCTTTGACTCTGACTTTAGGGCGAATAGTTTTAATTGTTCTGTTTGTGTGTAGTGTGAAGTCGTATAAAATGTTCCAGGTATTATATCTGTAATAGGAGCTGGATAATGTTCGTCTCAGTTTCTTACAGTCTCATTCCCGTAAAGGTTGCATATTTTCCAGTGCAGATATTGGCCTAATTTAACATACAGAGTTTTATTTTCACTGGGTGCTAAAACCTTGTAATCCGATACAAGATGGGCAATTATTTCTGGATATTTCTCATAGACGTTGATTTTGGGGTTAACATAACATTTCAGTATGTGTGCCTAGTAATTTCTAGTTAGCAAGAATTTGTCTCGGACATCAAGAATAAAATCGGTTACAGCGTTTAACCCTACACTAAGTAGAGCTGATAGATATGGGGGTTTGTCTACATCAGCTTGTTTGCTACGGGCAGAAAAGGTTTATCTTGCCATCGTTTCTGAATTTGGTTCATTGCATTTTCGTTTATTGTTTTATTTTTCATATTCTTTGCCACTAGAGTAATTGTATTATGTTTTATTTGCACTTATTCCCCACTTGAAATTCCCTTTGAAATTTTCTTTCTTTCTATATTACTTAATGATGTTTCTTATTTCTTTCATGCTATCCAGTCTTTTTTCTGGTATATATGAAAACCGATTGTTGTAGTTTTGTAACGCAGTCCCAGTTCAGACTTAAGATGATGCATGCTTCGGCAAGTGTGTATGTTTTCCATTGTGACACCAATTCAATTAATGTCAAATATAGTCTAGTTAAAGATGTTGAAATGTTGAAATGTGTTTATATCTGCTATTCTGTTTTGACAGTTCAACTCGTTATTTAAGTCCAGACGCACACGCCTGTAGTCTACATTTGTTATTTTCTCCTTCATTTGGGTATGCTCTATTCCATCTCCTTCGCTGATTTCTTAGTATTGAAATGCTTATTTTTGTTCCAGTTCCCTAATTGTGTGACAAAATATTGAACGATTGAGTGTGTTTCTCTAATTCTTTCTTGAATGATACTTTTGCACATTTATCTAATCCGAAATTTATATCGTTGTCATCACATTTTACATTATTGAGAATACGCTTCAACTGTTTACTTTCATTATTAAGAGGTCGCTATCATCTATGTAGAAGAGGTGATTAAAAACATTCTTTATTCTTTCTGATATTTGTATGCGAGTTAATTTGTGGATTATTTGAATGAAATGACTTTTCACTTCAGTAATTTCAGCTCCTTTCTTTTCAATAAGATCTGATCTAATGTCGTTTGATTCGTGTTCATCATTGATCTTTAGCAGAATTAAGACTAATGTGCGGTTTAAGGTGAGTAAAGAACGGAAAAAAAGGACAAATACTCACGCTACTCTACACGGAGTACGAAAATGACTTGCACCATTGATAAAATATTTTACTTATATTAATCATATATATATATATATATATATATATATATATATATATGTGTGTGTGTGTGTGTGTGTGTGTGTGTGTATGTATTTGTTAAGTAAACTGAAATATTTAAATAACTACAATTTACATTTATTTTTCAGTCTATCTCTAAGCTACTAATATTACCAAAATGTTAAAATTGGGTTTCCTCTGTCCACAATACATTTTGCAAAATTATGAATATTTTCTTTGATCAACATCATGTTTTATTTTAACGATTAACTCCTAATTGGTTGGAGAATCTCATCAGGTAGAGTTATTTGATACAGCGTAAGGATATCATAAATAATTCATTGATTTACCAAAAATATGCTACACCATCTGGTTAGCGTATAACATAAAATTCCTATTTCAACTAGACAAGGATCTAAACACTTCTCTAAAATAAGATTCTCTTATTTAATTTTTCTTCTGTTCATATACTTTTTCCTCCTTTGCGGACATAACATATCTCAAAATTGATCGTATGCTCTTTAGTCATCACTGCTTTTGGCTATTCCTTTAGCGATTGTCGAGTATGATATTTCATTTTTATTTCTAACTGGATGTTAACCTCTCAATAAAATCAAATATGAATAAGGATACAATATACTGATATTCTTTGAAAAATAAAGCAATTCTTCTTACTGTATATGCATACATAAAATAATCCATATTTTGTAAAAAATTGCAAAATAACTTTTTTGGTTTTTATATGATGTTGATGTTATTTACATTCCTAAAATTTTCACCTATGTTTTTTTGTCTTATTTTGGAGTGAGCAGCATGTTTTTGGCTCCTTTCTGTTCCAGTTTTAATAGTTTTAACATTTTGTATTGTGTTATGTTAAATATTTTATTGCTTTTGAAGAATTTGTGTCGATATTTAAATTAAGTTTGGATAAATTCAGTTCAGTTTTATCTCATACTTGATACTGTCTAGAAGTAGGCATAATTGAAAAGAATTTATCAAAATTTAATTTAAAAAAAGAATCATTTACAAATCAATAACGTCAATGCATTAGACATTAATCCAAATAGTTCTAAGCAAAACTCTGAGAGAAAGAATGCAGTTTTAATTACAAGACCAAAAGGGATTGAATGTTCACTAGTTTCACCATCTACTGCAGTTCTGCGTGTATTAGTCACTTGTGCGTGCGTGTGTGCGCCCCCGCCGGCATAAAATTTCAGTCAGCCATGGAAAAGAAATTCCCAGTGGAGAAAAATATTCGTCTCTCGACTCTGTTACATCATGGTGCAAAAGAAATAAAAAGGGGAGGACGGAAAATTTTCAACCTTTTTCGCCATTAAAAAGCGCCACTTCACGGATGTCATGGCAAACCACGTGGGGTTAATCCCCACCCAGCTCGGTTATTTAGCGTCAACCTATTATTCACCATGGATTTTCTATGTTGTCCTTCTGATTTAAATGTTATAGCCTTCGGAGAACAATGCTCGATTAGAGAATCAAATTTTTTCCCTGCATTAATGTATTGAAACTCTGTTTAAATTACGTAAAATAGGAACCTTGAAGATCTATACATTTCTGCCATCAAGTTACAAGCATATGTCTGCTTTTACAATACAATTATAAATACTTTGTCGTTAATAAATATTGAAATGCAATTTCTTCATAACTTCGACCGAATATTTTTGGCTTAAGAAATTGACAAGATGCAGAGTAATAGTTAATGAGAAAATAAGGTGAAAATGGTGGATGCGGCAAAGTCTTGTACCTCAAATAAGTGAACTTATTCAATGTCATCCTAGCAAAATGCTATCGAGAATTGATATGAAGTAGAATTAGACCTCGTCGTTTATTCAGTGCCAGTAACATTTTGCTTAAATAAATTGACATTGCGTAGAATATCTGGTTGTAAACATCAGCAGTGTTGCTTAGGTTCGATGCCACAAAGTTGTAATTGATAACGCCAATGGGCAACCAGCATCATGTCATCCAGAAACTTCTCTTGGTCATATTCCAGGATCCAATACCCTCCAAAACGTCGTAGTGTCTAGAAAGTGTCTTTCTCTGCGTAAGAAGTGTTTTTTCTTTGTATGGAATGTAGCTTTTTTTTTTAACTAGAATCTGTTCTCTGCTTCGGAAGCTTTTCCTTGACATTCACTGAGTTCACGTGGAACCAATTTATTGACTTTCTTCACTTTACCAATTTCTTTGAGATGGTCTGATAATGCTGACACACATGATGAGACATTATTCTGACACTTTGATGTAGGTTTTGTTCTATTAGTTTTTTTTTTAATGTTAATTGTCACAATAACAGATTTACATACTCTACTACTTTGATCTTCGAGACTCTTATCTTGACTGCGGAACTTCAGAAACTAATGTTGTAATGCCTGATTACAATTGAATGATTCACCTCCTGCTCTGGTAATATTGGTAGCAGTTTGAGAAATATTATGAAAAGCCTTGAACTCATGCTAGAAAAGTAATCAAATCTATTTTTTCAAGTTCAGGAAGTGTTTATCATGTTTTAGGATGAATCCTGAAAAAGATTGATATAAAATGAAGAAATAAAAGGTTTTAATCAGCAGGAATTAGTATATATATATATATATATATATATATATATATATATATATATATATATATATATATATATATATATAATTTCTTTTTTTTTTTGTTAAACTATTATACTTATATATATATATATATTCGGACACAAAAGGTTTATTTTGGAATCGGGTATTATTTTCTGAATAACCTAACAGCTGTATTCATTTTCTGGCTGTACGATTAGTACTTTTTCGTCTTACTTAATCTTTGGATAGCAGTCTGCTTCAAAATATAATTGATATAGAATTTTTATTTCCAAACACTAAATAAACTACGTTACGTTATTTTAGATAGCTTAATTATTTGTTTTGAAGTTTAGCTTCTATGCAATTGCAATATCGAGAAAATATTTCGCAGAATATAATCGAAGACATGTCTAAATACCTAATTTATCGATCATTCTCAAAAATATAAATGAAAATATATGCAAATTAAAACTTACAGATATGAATCCATTGTGACAAGATAGAACAAAATAGAGACTGTCTAAATGGCACAATATGATTTGTTGCTGATAGTGAAAATATTATTTGATTATGCATCTCGTCAATATTTATATAAGATTAATTTTCCTAATATGAGTATATTTTTGTATCGTTGCATTTCATCCGTGAATCACTAATCCTTTGCTTCGACTTTATAAATATCTGCCGGTATACAAATACATAATCTGAAATGTACCAAAATGGTATCTCTCTTGATACCCTAATGGCTGATATCTACAAATTCTACAGAATGAGAAGTAATACAAAATCTGATGATCGAATACGAATCAACAGTTAATCAAAACGAAACATTAACTCCTGTATCGATACACTTTATATAGAAAAGCTCACTGCTCGTAGTTTTATAGTTTGTGTGTGTGTGTGTGTGTGTGTGAGAGAGAGAGAGAGAGAGAAAGAGCGCGCGTGTGTCTGTGTATGTATTCGCTTGCGTGTACAAATGTGCGTGTGGGGGGGTTCATGGTGAATGTAACGTAACGATTCAATAATGAATAAGCACAATTATCCACTATTTATTGGTCTAGGGGTGTGTAGTTATGCTCAGCCATTCCTCCAAATTTAGACATATTAATATTCTGCAGTTACTTCCGTCTTCTTTCTGTCGTCTGGATGTCTTTACCTTTTGACTTTCTTGTATCTATTACTGCGGGAAATATTGCGCTGATATGGACGACATCAAATGCACTTTCATGAACTATAAAAACGGGGCTAATATAGTGAATGGATATCAATCATGAGATTAAGTTCATATATTCAAATGAAATCATTTATAATCAATAGAGATAAATATTAATCAATATCATGAGAAACTTACATGTATTTCTACGCAATTAATTATATTCTTGACAGAAGAGTTTATCAATAATGTAATTCTTCAGAAAAATGTATTATACACCAGATTTTACAATGAACAATGCCATTTTATTTGAATAAGTATATTATGTCTTTATTCACTTCAAATCACTTCTATAAGATATATTAATAACTTATAACTTTTTGACGTATCCAGCGAAAATCCGAAAGTATGTTTTGTTTAGCCACTATTTTCAGATCAGGTAATTTAGGAAGACTGCCATATGCACAGAATTTTAGCAAACCCAGTGATAATTTCAATCACTAATCTAGCAATGATATTCATAAAAATACATTGCTTTGGGGGCTTTTTTTACTATATATAAGATTTAAAATCTTGACTGGCCGAAATCCACAGCTGTTAGTCTTTTTCTCAGATATTTTTTTTTTAATACCAGCCGTAATATTATTTTAACCTAACGCGGCTCTATGATTAACGGCTTGTGATTACAGTCATGAAAGGTTCAAGACAAGTACAAAATAAATAATATTATTCTCAATATAAAATTATATTGGTAATGATAAAACTGAGATTAACCGTTCCATTTTAAGGAAACAGTAGGCATTAATTGACCGAACATTTAGCGCTATTGTTGGTTGAAGTTTCTAAATAACTTACTCTTAAACCTTTTATTCAACTAAAAAGAATATTAAGCACAGTAAGTTGTATCACTCTTGCTAATAATGATTGAGGTTTTCTTCCTAGAATTTTGTTTAAGGTAGCATATTGGTTATATTATTATTTTACATTCTAGCTACTGATAATTTTGGAAAGTTTCAAGTGATGTGTTTTTGTTTTATTTTTATGTCTGAGGAAACGGTTGCTCATAGCTTATAATTCAAAACTTCTAGCGTTTTGGACTGCTTGATCTAGAAAACGAGAAAGAAAAAGGGTTCTATGTATGTCTTAGTGATGATTGGTAAATATACAAATGAATATATCATTTCCTTTGTTTGCATGTAATGAGATAAAGAAACACACGCATGCATATATATATATATATATATATATATATATATATATATATATATATATATATATATATATATATATATGTATGTATGTATGTATGTGCGTGTATAGATAGATATAGATATGTGCGAAAAGATATAGTTATATGGTGAACTATATTTAAGGGATAGGTTGCTCAATAGAGATAGAGCGTATGTAAATATACAATATAACAGTGGACATTGGAGTCAACACTTAGAGGCAACAAGCGGTTTGATGCTAGACGCAATTATCAGGCCGCTTTTTAGTAACCAGACGATTTTTAAATGTGTTGGACTTAATGCATTACATTATATGTTGTTATTGTTTACGTTAAGATAAGTTTCGTGAACAGAAAGATTGTTGAATATTCTGTGTTGAGAAACAGTAATTCGCACTTTACTAACCAGACTCTTCTCTGTAATTGAATGGTACGACACGCCTGGCCAAATAAAAGTTTTCCTATAGGAATACAGGTTCGATTCCTATGAGAGGACGCATATTCTTTACGAAATTCCTCGAACATTCGTCTGGTAAATTTACTTAATACGGTTTAATTAAAAACAGAGCATTTACTGAAATAAATTGTATATATAAAAATAACACACACACACACACTCACATCAGCCACTGGGCGTGTTTGTAAAAATAAATACGCTAAAAATCCACTTACATCCCTGCCGTGCGCCGACGGCTTAGTGGTAGAATCTCCGACTGACAACAATTCAGTCGGATTTTGATCCTAGCTAGAGGCAACCGGATGTCTAGCCACACTGGTGAGCTGCGAAACAGTCTGTCTGTGGACGACGTTATATATATATATATATATATATATATATATATATATAATCGAAAATAGTAATACATCATCATTTCATATCTGCATGTATCATTTTAATGAGCAATGATTTCATGCAGGTGTAACAAATATATGAAATAATACATTTAGACAACCCCCAAGTGTTAGGCAACTTAGTTGTGTTAAGCAGTATGCTTTGAAATTTAACATTTTTTTAAAAATCTGGAACGCTTAGAAGGATTCAACACAGTGGTTCCTAGTTTTTCATAGAAAATGATAATTCACGGTAATAGCATCAAACCACTGGGATTCCGGCAGTTCTCTTTTCTTCGAAACTGCTAGACGAACAGGAAAATCTAATTAGTCATGCGCTGATGCCACAAGACCGGTTACACTTATGCTTCGTCCCTGACATCCCTGTGTCCCAGTGTCTAATTGATTTGCTGGACGTTTGTCAGCGCCAAAACAAGTCGAGTGCCAGGACATATTCCAGCTGCATTTTGTTCTATTACGCATGTGATGGCAGAATACATTTTACGATCATGAAACCCCCAGCGTTTGATCACTACTTCTTTGAATCACCTAGACAACTATATCTGTGGAATAATATGAAGGGAGATAAACCAGCTATCCAACAAATCCAAGGACATATTGAAAGTTACGAGAGTGGGCATAATAAGAAGTGGGGTTATTTGATTCAGGCATGTTTCAATATTCGAGACCATTCTAGAGGTTGTCTGATTTTGTTGATTCATTAATTGAAAACCTCTGTTTGATTTGCTTTTCTATATAAACTGAATATAGAATTTGAAAAAGAATATAAAAGTATTTTCAAATACATACCTTTGTTATTCTTTATATTATTAAAATTTACTCGTAACACCGGACGCGCTGTGTATGTAAACATTAAATTTAAATGACATTCCACCTTATCTTATCAATATCAAACTATCTAGACATATTTGAAATAAGATTTACAGTTATTAATGCTTAATTAAGAAGCAACAATCTTTTAGGAAAACTTCTAAATGCAATAATAAAATACCAAGAGTGAATCGAAATGTATTCCTCTTAAATCTACGACAGAAAACTAAATAAAATAATATACAGACATTAGTTCACATCGACAACCCTGGGCTAAACAGGGACAAAGGTTTCGTATCTGTACCCGCCAATAAAAGTGTTAATGTCATAATTCCAAAGAAGCCCTTCAAATTATTCAAAGATTTGAGTTTCAGAATAACTGTTTATGTAAATAAGAAAATAGTCCAAATTTTGGATTTGGAATTTAAAAAAGAAATCAGTCTTTGACAGCCTATTAGAAAAGTATTTCTTTA
>OZ010574.1:137029147-137124147 GCA_963932145.1 Acanthosepion lycidas
ACACTTATAACAATCTCATTGGTTAACACGCTAATTTTAGTTGACGTCGAGCCTTGTATACATAAATAAAAATAATAAGTATACAATGTAACATTCACCGACTTCAATGTCTTAAATCCTTTGTGTTAACAAGCATACGTATACACACACATATACATTTTTACTGAACGTTATCGACAAATAAAGTTCTACGATTTCTTATTCAGATATTATTGTCCGCACAGCATTTCTAATATGAGGAAGAAGTGAATGTATAATCCGCTAATAAGGATTATGCCTCTACCACATACTGCCAGTTTATTAGCCATTTTCCAGGTGTTCATTCTTAGAATAAATCTATGCGCTATATTCCCTGTTGCATAGAAAAATTCTTGTCCGAGTGGTTAAAACTTTCGCTTTCCGACCATAATACACGTGTTCCAGTCCATGACTTTTAGGTGTTGAACAAAAATAAATGTGCGTTAGAAGACATCCGCAACAAAGACTGGCTAACCGCCTCTAGCAGAAAGTTGTACTCGGATATATTCGGCCTGATATTATAGACGTACTTGTAAAGTGTATAAAGCATATCAGTCTCCAAAATAGTTTTCTTAGTAGGTCCTGACTTTTATATTGCACACGTCGAAAAATGATGTTAAAATATAAAATCAACAAATCTAAACAAGATGCGTTGAACACATGTTACTATTAACGTAATATATTAAAGTAAATGAAAATATAGTTAATAATAACATTTTGAAATACATGTGAGGATTATATAAATTTATAGGTGTTTGTAATAAGTGTAGGTTTACAACGTATTATTAATATTGTTTTACTTATATGTAGTCATTTAAACGGAATCATTTTACTCAACCGGTTTCGTTGTGTAGCAATGAAAAAGTTTGTACGTATTTATCAGATTACAAGGTGCGCTATTGCTTACGTTTAAATTAAAACAAAAACAAAGGGTGAAACTGATCTATTTTGCCATTTTACCTCTCATTTTATCTGTCACTTATGGTGAGGAAAATATATTTTATTTTGAATGACGTAACTCTGGTTTGTGTAGTGTGTTGAGTCTTGTTTGAAATTAGCTGATATTATGGGGTCCACCCATTTTTTCATATAAGTGGACTCTACCAAGTGTACCTGGACTCCTGCCGTTAAATACCCAGAGTTAGAGTCAGTGAGTGCAGTAGTCGTAGAGCAGTCGTAGTCGGAGAGTGTGAGAATATACGAACGGAGATGGTGTGAGGTAACCTCTTGTAGAAGTCAGTTACAAGCACTTAGACTCTAAGGAAGTCCTACTTCGAGACTGTATATATCTATCTGTATTTGCTACTAACCACGTTCCTGGACTTACTAAAAGTATTACTCTTTGTATGATTGTGTAAATACATTTTATTTCTTATATTTAATTTTTGCGTTTGACATTCCTTGGAGACCGCTTTCATCTCGGAATCCACAACAACTTGACGAACGAATATTCGAACTCACGCGGATAACCGCAACATCGTGGCGAACGATGATTCGAAACTCACACGGGGAAAGAAAAAAATTTTCGTACGCCTAACCAACAAACAACTTGGCGAACACACGCGGAAAACTAAACAACGAAAGAAAAATCCTTCCCTCATCGTTACAACAACAAATTAGCGACAAACAATTTCGAGGAGTAAAAATACATAAAATTGAGTTATCATGGAAGATTTTAAAAATATGTTGTTAGAACTGATAAAATAAAATAATTATTACAAACGCAAAAGGAAAATCAAGATAGACAAACAGCTCCAGGAACTAATATTGAAAGTAGCGGGCAACAAGCAACTAGATACGGAAAAAAGAAGCAACATTTTCGCAAGACGCAGTGTGGAATACCATAGAGATTTTCAAATATTCTCCAGATGAGGAGAAAAATTTTGGAGATTACTTCAGAAGACATGAAGACATCTTTAACATAGACTGTCAAAATTGGACAGAAGCAAAAAAGATACGTCTATTGCTTAGAAAATTAGGAACTGAAGAATATAAAAAGTTCGTGGATTATATCTTGCCAAAAAAGACTAACGAATAAACGTTTGACGAAGCAGTGACATGTCTTAAAGAACACTTCAGTCCCAAAACATCACTCTTCCATAGGAGGCGGAAATGCCTTAACCTGGTAAAGGGCGATAATGGGGATTATTCCACATTTGCCGCTATCGTAGATAAACATTGTGACGATTTCAAGCTAGCGGAACTAACTCCAGACAATTTCAAATATCACATATTTGTTCAAGGATTAGTTTCTACAAAAGATAGCGAAATGCGAAGAAGAATGCTTGCAAAATTACAAAATGAACCGGGTCTAACATTATAGCAATTATTGGAAGATTGCCAGAGATGTTTAAGCATAAAGAAAAACGCAAAGAACAGTGAAGATTCAGCTGTTTCTAATATACGTAAGTTAAACAAAAAGTCTACGTTCTTCACCGTCCCCGGAAAGAAAACTAAAATTTTACGACAATGAAAAAGATTCTCACCCTCCCCGGAAAGAAAAATAAAATTTTATGATAAGTGAAAAATGTTATTTCTTATATTTAATTATTGCGTTTGTCATTCCTTGCAGACCGAAATACATCTCGGAATCCGCAACAGCTGATGAATGCTCTTTTGTTTAGTGGTTTTGTAGTCGCATTGATAGAATGGAAAAATATTAGAGTTTGGAAGATTTCAGCAGATGTATTCTTCTATAGGTTGGCTCGAATAGATTTTCCCGTATGCGTATACCTAAATTATTGGTGGGGAACTGTCATCATTTTTTGGAGTGCCCTACTAGTTTGGTCAGTGTAGCTTTCTTGACATTTGCTTGTTATAATATATACGTATATTAAGTTATTCTGTCATGTGTATTTTTTGCTTATCTGAGTCTCTTTAAATGTGAATATTGCAAAAAATAATATAATCTTTTTTGGCGACTTTGGGCGTCTTTCACTGTTTATGCATTTTTGTAAGAGTTTTTTTTTTTTTTTTTTCTTTTGGTAGGATAGGTAGGTTGAGCTGTATGTGTCTGTAAATGTGTGTTGTTTGGGATGAAAGTTAAAGCGTGATCTTTTCTTTAATTTCTCGGAGTAAGCGAATATTAATTTGCTTTGCTTTTTTAATGTTATTGTTGCTTAAACACTGAATATTTCTCTTGATGATTATTTCTCTTGATGATTATTAGTATTTTCTAGTCTGGGGTCTTTTGTTTAGTTTTAGACTATTGTTCAGATTCGCTTGGCTAGATTGAATGGAATGATGCTTCGTGTCTCTTTTGGATGAAATGTGAAAACTCTATACTGTTGGGAGTGGGTGGCTTTTAAATATACGTAGGTTTCTAAGATTGTGATTCTATTTTTTATTATGTTTCAAAAAATATTATCTTGGCTCTAATCCATAATACATTGGATACTGTGTTTTACATTATTAATGAATACTTAAAATGTCATTACTTCATCCAAATAATGAAACAGTCATGTAGATGTATTTTCCAGTTTACTTTCATGATGTCATCCGCATAGATTTCTGATTTCTTTCATAATTTTTTAGTTCATAGCATCCCACGACTAGGTTGTCATATATTGGTGCAACCTTTATCCATATAGTTTTTCCTAGCATTTGTCGATAAGTTATTTCGTTGAACATAAAGTAATTGTTTTCTAAGATGAATTCAAGTCTTTCTATTATGACATTTTCATTAATGACATCTAGTATCTCAGGAAGGATTGCTTCTAGCCAGTAATTAAAAGTCTCAATTTTGTAGTTGTGGTGGATATTGCTATATAGAGTCATAACATCTGAGTCTATGTACTTGTGCTGGTTTACTTCGTTTGGTAGATTGTTGAGAAATTCTAGTTAATCTCGTATGAAGATCCAGAAGTGTTTGAAGAGTGACTTCAATATAATTGATACTGGATACTTCGTAGAGATACTGAACACTTCTTTACGAACACTATATTTTTGTCAATAATATTTTGAATAATAATCTGTAAGATCATTTTGCTAGAATCTCAAAAGATGCATAATTATATTTTCTAATTTTATCGATTGTTTGCGTTATACACCTTATCAAACATTTGCAGTCTATTTTATGACATAAAATATTTTTAGAGTGTCATTTGTTAGATATAATAATGAATTACCGATGCAAGTTCTACTAATTAACACTTACTTGGGGGAGAAGATGGGGATTCATACCCTTTTCAATTGTTTTTGCGTGTGAATAAATATAACGAAACTGACTGGTATTGAACTCTCTTTCAATGCAGAATCATTATCCATTAACAAACCTGCATATTCAACCTTATCGTACTGATATTTCAAGCGGTCACCCATCTAGGTCCTGGCCAGGCTCGATATTGCTTAACTTCTGTGATTGTACGAGAATCCGGTTTTCCACTTGATATAGTCGTAAACCCTCTTTTCTCAAAGTGAAGTTTAGTTATAAATGTTTCTATTGAGAGTATATAGGTACTTCCCTTATATTTGCTTTTTCAAACTTTTTCTGATGCCACGACTCTGCTTGATGTGTTTTTCTGTCCATTTTTGTTCGACTCCAAAGTCGAAAAAGTTGTCCATACGGCTTCCTTGTGATAGATCTATTTATTTATGCGAAAGTACCCTTGCTTGTCAGAACGCTGAAACCGCTTTAAACTGTCCAGTGCTTTTGCTGACTTCCAGTTCATTTTTATTTTAGTATTCGTCCGGATTCATTTTGCACAATCACCGTGGTGTTTAGATTTTTACTTCAGCAAATACACTAAAAGGTGTGCGGTCACTTGTCCATCAGTCGCAGATATCTGAAAGTAGAGAATAATGTAGCTTGCCAACAGTTGAGCTTGTTAGGCATTTCGCCTCTACCGTACCAATGAAATGTCTGAAAATGTTTTATACCCAATGATTCAGCTTAGGTTTTTGTGACGAATGAAACTTACTCTGAAAGCGCGAGACAAGTATGACATCCATAAAAATACAAACGTCAGACAGTAAAAATGCATAGAAATGATCGCTTCTTAATTCAGAAGCTTATAAATAAGAAAATAATTCTAACATGATCATGAAGTACCTTTTTCTATATATCGATATTGTTAATTTTTTCTTGAATCGCAATAATTGGCAATATCAACATTTTATTAAAATATTCTCTGCAGGAAATATAGAATTGGTTTCTATATCATATGCTATATATTTACACCAGACTAACCTTTTCTGTGGGTTACCAGCTTATATACCTATGACAAATCAACACGCACTTCCCAGTCATAACTTGGTGATAGCATGTGCTGTAAGGCTTTATGTGTGGGTGGGGATATGGATAACGTCTAGAAAGGCAAAATTAGTTCTCCGATTTCTAATTACATTTGGGTCCTTTAAATTTACTTAACAGTAAATGTCCTTGGGAATCGTAGGACTCTATTTCTTCTATTCCCCAGGTGATAAATAGAAGGACATATTATTTAAGTATTTATGTGTGCGCCCACTTAGCAAAAGAATATGTCTCACGATCAAAGATTAACTTAGGTGTCCTGATCGTACTGTATAAAAATTAATCAAGTCCCTCGGTACTTCCCATTTTGGGGACGTATCAATAACGCAGTACCCTCCCAAAGAAGATGACCTGCTTTGGTGATGTGCATCTGTGGCTTATTTTAATCATATCACTCACTAATACGCAGGGCTGTATAGAGAGCGAAACTGAGAGACAAGACTGGGTGCAGAGGGGGCTGAGTTAATGAAAAATGATTAACGGGGTTCAAAATTAAAAAAAAAAAGATGGAAGATGGCGGTTGACGTTTATATTTTTGAAGATTGTAGTTATCCGGGAAACAATTGTGCGGAATGAAGATCTTCTGTCGGGAAGTGCGAGAAAAAAAATATTGGTGTCGAAATGACGGCTACATTTAGCAATTTCAACAGTGAAACACATTTACACTAATGTAGTCGGGGTACTAGGAAAAAATAAAGCTCTTCAGAGCAGTTGCCATGAAAATATTTTAAGAAAGACAGAGAAGTTATAACATGTCTCTTAAAAATGGCTGAATCGAGATGCCAAGTCATGCTCGATTACATTACAAATAATTTGCTGATCTTTCTTTCGATTTCGTCAAGAACCTCCAGCTGAACAGCAGGGACACCTGAAAAGATATGGCAACAGTATCCAATGCACGGACGAAAGGTAGATTTGAAACGTACAAGTTGGACTCGGATGAGAAAAAACTTCCAGCACGTCACAAGTTACCAACATTCATTTCAGTAGGCATAGATTTAATGGAGTTGTCTCAGTTCAAGTGAGTTAAAAACGTTAGGCCAATAAGGAGGAGAGAGACGATCTCATTGAGACTAGAATAAATCCTACTGATACCATGGGGAGGGTAGTTTGTCTACGGTGGTTAATTGTGTGCAGTTTATTATTGGAGACATTAGAATTTAAAAGGTAATTCCTACCTCAGTTAACCTCTGATTGAAGGGTTTTTTTTTAAGAGCAGCGAGCAGGTTAACTTTCTCAGCTCTGACGGATTTGCTACTGAGACAGGAGTAAATGGTAGGGTCATCTGCATAAATGCATACTTGGAATGTGATGACATCAGGAAGATCATTGATAAAAATCAGAAACAGTGTAGAACTCGGTATAGAGCCTTGGGAGACACCTGCGTTCGTGCGAAAGGATCTGGAAGTGATCTCGTTCAGGTTGACCTTCATTTGATGATTTGATAGGAATGATAAGATTAAATCAAACTATCGCCTGTAATACTATAACCCTGAAGCTTACGTAGAAAACCAGCATGTCAAAACCTTTCAAATGGCTTTGAGATATCTAGAGCTAGAGCAAATGTTCTGCCGTTATTATCAACAACTTTATATAAATATTCAGTGATGTCCGTAAACACATCACCGGTATGCCGAGCAAAACGGAATCTACATTTTATGTGAGAAAGGTAAGTTGCTTAACCACTTTAGCATTGACTAAAGTTTCGAATACTATGCCTAAAAGCGTAGGAGACTAATAGGGTGTAAGAGGGACCAGAATTCATAAAGACAGGAACTTCAAACCAGTTGGAAATCTGGAAGAAATGAGAAAATATTTGTGTAGTTTGGAGAGAACTAGCGCCGGTTCTGGTGCGCATTTCTTTAGGGCGACGGCTGGTTTCCCGTCACATCCACTTTTTTATGACAGTCTAATTTAGAAATGATATCCGAGATCCGCGACAGGGATATGCAGATATCCTTCAGTATATATTCAGATGTGTGTACTCCAGATTCCAAGTGTTGAGGTGGAAGTCAATGTCTGAGTAAAGCATTCAACTTTATAAGCACTAGACGTCATTATTGAATAGGGGAGGTTTGAAATGGTTCGAAAAATCTTTTCAAGACTAGGAAAATTATAAAGACCCAACAGGTAAGTAACAGGAAAATATGCTGGAAGAAGAATTGGTCGTCCTCGCCTAAATTTACAATCAACATTATTGAGTTCCTCCAGAAAGTCAAAAGTTACGCATATCTGGTCACAGCAGACGGGTTTGTAGTCAATCCCGCGGAACTAAGAAGAGATGAAAAAATAATTTTGTCAGTCTTTGTGGTGGACAAGTGTTCGCGCAAAATTTGTTGCTTCAATAGAAAGATTGTAATTAAATCTCTAATCTCGTTGGAGATAAATCGTCAGTGGGTAATAAAAGGAAAGGGATATTTCATGTGGAACGTACTGCTACCCACGCCTGACGACTGTGAAGCCGCATCCGGTCATTATCTTGTAACAAATGAGTATTATTCGTACGGAATATGATGGCAAGGGGAGGACCTTTATCAGCATTTGAGGTTCCACCTAAGATAGTTCGGGGAGCACTTGGCTTCATATCTATGCCAATTTGGTAAGATACTCAGTGCTTCTTCTGACGATCTGACCGGGTGATATAGTTTAGAAATAATGATAGCTCGGAAGTGATTCATCTCCAGCCCGAACTGTATGGATGTAGCGGGGCAGAAAATACCAATTATTGTCACCGGGCTTATTCCAATTTGTTGGAAGTGTGGGTAGACTGGTCACAAGTCCTCTTCCTTCACAGAGAAAAACGCCTCTGAGATTATGGGCCCTATCTAGCCAAATCCCTCTGAATCCATCTCACCTGTAATGGGAATGCCAGTGATCGAAACCGGTGTGGTTTAACCTCCGTTTGGTTCTGTCTCTGAGTTAAAGTGAAGCTCCGGACAGCGGGACTTCGTTCCACTGAAGTCCCCACAGCTAAAGACACGCGCAGCCTCATTCCTCTCTCAGTTCTAAGGGCAACTCTCCGACCAGCTACTCTGAAAACTTCACCAACAGCTCCTGAAATACGATGCCTCCTTCGAAAAGAAGTAATCAATAGAAAAACTAAAAGAGTCGCTAAAGGAAAAACGGATTCAATCAGCAAGAAATCTTAGGCCATCTTAATTAGCCCCATCTTCACCATCCACAAAAGAGCTCCCTATAGGCCCACCCCTAGTACTGAAATCTAACCTTGATTCCTAGGAAATTGACTCCCCTGAAGAAAAACTCTCCATCTAAATGGTCCTTAAAAAACGCCAATCCATCCATTATACTTAATGCAATTTACCCCACAATCTACAAAAAAAGGCAACTCAACCCTATCAAAGAAAAAAAAAATGAAGCAAAAAGTTCTCTTTAATGAGAGAGAAGTTGTATGTCCGGTAGCTAAATATCAATCAGAGAAAGCTTTTTCACAATCCGGGAAAGGAACTTTGAATTCTCTTGAAAAAATAAAAGATTTGGACATCCGAAATCAAAAAAATGTCCCAAAACCCAAAGAATTTTGACTTTCGTGAGAAGTGGGAAGGGGTCGGTAGGAGTATTGGCTATATTACGCGAAGTCAATAGTGTTTTCTCACTTCCAATGGCTTTCTTGAAAATGAGAAAAAAATAAATTATGTTCATGATGCTCCCGATATTTTTTCACCCCTCCCTCTATAGAGAACTTAATCTTCCCCTTCAAAATTAGTGACCTGTCTTAACCCCGGTGATGTTCACTGCAGGAGAGCAACGCTAATCGGTTTCATTATATAATTTGCAAGTATGAGTGCCCGAGGTCTGATGGCAGAGTGTCGTAGGGCGAGGCTCTTTTCTACGCATGAATATGAGGGCATTGTGTCTAGATTTGGATGAGGAGGGCACGTTCTGGAAGGAAGACGACAGTAAGAACTTTCCTTTCTTCAGAAGTGTTCAATCGTGCGAAGAGCCCTGCCGTTTACTCCGAGCCAAGTGCCCCTTCTATCGTGAATGCCGCTTTTCTCTGAAACGACTCTTTCGGGTATCAGATGACCTCTCCAAAGTCCAGGCGTTGTGTCGTAGGGGATTTTATCAAATGTTATTTAGGGGAACCGTTCATGATGAGCTGATTTACGAGCTCGGTCTTACGAAGAAGGAGGCTCGCTCAATATGGGCTTGGGTGACTGGGTTGAAATGTCTCAATAACGATGAGGCATCATTCACCTAGCTGATGATACATGGACCCTCTGGTTCCCCAAAAACTTTGTTCTGCGGGTTTGGAGAAACATCCAAACTGGCGGCGCTGTTTTGAGGAGGTCGAGAGTCTGGGTCACCTCTTCCTTCATTGCAGGGGTGTTGCGCCGTTATGCAAGATTGTTGAAGGCGTCATGTTTCGCATGCTGCGTGGAAAGTTTGTCCTTGAGGCCAGTTCTGTATGTAACAATGTGGCTTAGCCGATGACGAAGGGTGAACACTATATGTTCATGTCCTTACTAGGTGTTATGCGAGTCGTCATTTGAACGAAGCATCAGAAGGGATTCAATTGAGGAGAGAACATCACTTCTTCACAACTGATCTTATCTTTAATTATAAGCTTAAAGTCAAGATTAGGAAGGAAAGGCGTTCGCTCACGTGATCATAATTTGGAAAAGTTGGGTGAATCGTGTCCGTTTGTGTTGAGTGAAAGGGGCTGACCCGGAGTGTCATTTTGATGCCGGTTAGGCATTAGGATTTTGACCTTCCTTTATTAAATATAGGCTAACCCCGCCTAGATTTAGGTTAGTTTAGGTTTTTGTTTTTTCCAATTTTTTCTCTCTTTAGGGTAGGTTTTTCTCTCTTTAGGGTGTTTGCTCATTGAACTCTATTAATTCTATCCCTAATTTTTTTGGTTTAGCTTCCCACTCCCTCCCTAGTAGTCGGGCAGATAAGTATAGCTTCTTTCTTTATTTTTCCAAAACAAAAAACGAGAAAAGTTTCCGAGTACCAAATCTTTCAAACTGCGTATTCAACCCACCATTCATTAGATATCAAAATAGAATCAACGTTGTTAAATGCAGTGACACCAAATGAGATTTGCGTTAAAGATTTCCAAAAAAATGTTTTAACATATATTTCTTCTGTTTTCATTATTTTAATGTAAATTATTAAAATTGCTACAGAAATTAATTTTTTCTTTTGATAATATTGGTTAATTTTTAATTTCGTATACATATGATTTCTATCTGACTTATCAAAAATTCCTTTGAAATTTAGAAAACGATCAGAGGGTTTACATTTAAAGGAATACAATTAAAAAAATATAAGAATACTAATAGAATTTCACACACAGTAATGTTCGCGTTCAGAATAACCATTGTCGTCATCTGATATTTCACATTACTATAAATTAGGTATTAAGAAAATTGAAAATTCTTTGCAGAAGTGTCTAACTCAAATTAAGTTTCTGCTGTGAAGTTCTATCAAATTATTTTCGCAAGTGAAAAAGTAGTAGGTTTCCTGAATGAAATATTATTATTATTTTATCTCTGATGTGTACTCCTTTCTTTCCTTGTCTCGCGTGGGGATCTAATGTTACAAGTGACGTCATGAATGTTTTTACTGGAAAAAAAAAATATATATATTACGTAGACAAAGCTCTTCGTAAGGTGTATTCTGTACTCGTGAGAATTTTTTGTATTTTTTAAATACATCGGCGTCTAGTAATCCCTTCAATTCGTCTACTGGAGTCTATTCCCATATAATCCGAGGGCCCAAACTACAACGGGGATTGTTGATGTTCCGATGTACCACATTTTTGACATTTTGATTTCAAGGTCTTTGTATTTTGATAGCTTTTTGAAGATCTTATTGGATACATTACAGTCTGCAGGTACTGACATATCAATAAGGAGACAACGTATTTTACTGTACGATCACTAATAACAATGTTTGGGCTCTTAACTTCGATTGTGATGTCTGTGTGTATTGTATAGTCCCATAAAACTGTAACAGGTCCTATCTCCGTAACCGGGTTGGGTGGTGCTCATACCACTCTCTTTCAGTTTTCTTCCTGTAGAAGTTACAGATTCTCCAGTGCAGAAGTTAGCCACCTCTGTCATGCCGTGTTTTATATTCAGTAGATGCCAGTAGCGTGCGACCTGACACAATATGATCGATTGCTTCTGGATAATTATCACGGAACCTGCATTTTGGGCTAATGCTATAAGTTAATATGTGTCCTTGATAATTTCTAGTTAACAAGCACTGATCCTTTTCAGCAAGGATAAAACGTGCCGTCTCAGCTTTTAACCCTGCACTACGTAGCTACTGATGGGTACGGGGCTTGTCTACATCAGTTTCTTCGGTACGAGCAGAGTTTTGGCCATGAAGCGGTTTATCTTAACATTGTTTCTGTATCTGGTCGGTTGTATTCATTTTTGCTTTCTTTTTTATGTATTTTGCAGTTTCAATCGGTGTATTGCGCTTTATAATAATAATAATAATAATAATAATAATAATAATAATAATTATTATTATTATTATTATTTCCTTTGATTCCTGGAATGTACACATTTCTTTCCGGGTCCCGCCCAGAGATCTAAGTTTAGAAATAGCATCATGACATTTTCCACTGACAAAAAAAAGTTATATTTTCCATAAATAAAGCCCATTGTAAGAACAATGTTTTGTATTTCTTTGAGGCATATGCGTCTGGGAATCCCTTCAATTAGTCTACTGGAATCTTTTCCAAAAATCCGTAGGATCCAACTACAACAGGTATTGTTGATGTTCCCATTTCTGAGATTTCGGTTTCAAGATCCTTGCATTTTGATAGCTTTTTGAAGATATTCAGATACATTACAGGCCTCAACGCCTGTGATATCAATAAGGAGTCACTTCATTTTGCGGTCTCAAATTACAAAGTCTGGCCAGTTAGCTTTGATTTTCCTGTCTGTGTGTATTGTGTAGTCTCAATCAGGTCCTTTTTCCGTAACCGGGTTTGAGTGTTGTTCAAACCACTTTCTTTCAGTTTCCTTGCCGTAGAAGTTGCAGATATTCAATAGCAGATATTGCCGGGTTTTATATTCAGTGGCTGCCAATACGGTGCAACCTGATACAAGATGGTTAATTATTTATTAGTAATTATCACAGAAGCTTCATTTAGGACTAACACAAAATTTTAGTATGTGTGCCTGATAGTTTTTAGTATACAAACACTGATTTTGTGCAGCAAGGGTAAAACCTTCGGTTTCAGCTTTTAACCCAGCACGACGTTGATGGATACGGGGTATGTCTAATTTTTTTTTTTTTTGTATCGGCAGAGTATTGTCCATGAAGAGGTTTGTCTTGCCATTGTTTCTATATTTGGTCGGTTGCATTTGTGTTTGCTTTATTTTTTTCGTATTATGCAGCTTATTCTGCATCCATTTGAAATTCTATTGTTTACTTGGCTTCTTTTCTTACGGAATAAAGACAATTGTTACTTTCATGTTATTTGACACATATCATCTAGTCTTCTATAGTTTCCAGGTATCTTTGAAGGTCAATTGTTGTAATTTTGTAGAACAGTTCTAGTTGAACTAATCCTCTGCCTTCTTTGGATCTGGGCAAATACAAGCGACCTTCATTAGCCCCGTGATGATGCATCCGGTAGCAAATGAAAAGCTGTCTCGTTTTCGCGTCCATTCGCTTAATGTCAGCTATGGTTCAATTAAGAATGTTAAAGCTGTATTGCACCACAGTGACAGCGAAGGTATTTATGACTGATATGCTATTTTTGTGTTCAGCTGGGTATTTAGTACCAGACGCACGCGCCTATAGTACTCCGTTCTTATATTCTGCTTCATTTGGGTATCTCGTAGACCATCTCTTTCACTAATTCCTAGCTACTTATATGGTTCATCTTGTTCCCCTTCACTAATCTTTGTGACAAAGTCTCATTCTATTGAGGTTGTTTATATAATTCTCCGTTATTTGAATGCTACTTTTGTGCATTTATCTAGTCCGAAATCCATAGCCATGTCGTCATTCTTCCTCTTTTCAATCGTCACATAGAGTTAGAAATGCTTCCAGCTCAAGACTCTTACCAAGAATACTTGGCCGCAGTACAATGGAATACTGTCGTATCTTCCAAGACCCACACCGACACAGAGCAGCTGTATAATAGGGTTGAATGTTCTGATAATCACTGTCCCTTACGCAAGATATCTCCCACCCTCATATTGACTCTTGCGACACTACTTAGACATCACAGTCTACATAAATGTTGCGCCATTCAAAACGAGAGAGCTTTCTTATATATTGTACATCTTCCTCGTACATGGCAAAATCGCAACACATCGGCGAATGGCAAATTTAAAATTATGCAATATACGAAACAAACAACCGCTCTCTCTTCCAGATCAAGAAAAACTTCATAGATACATTTAAACCAACAGAAAATAAAAGCACACACAGGAGAACGTGGCATACACACATGATGGCCAAATACGCTGGTTGGACCCTACACATACATACATATACGCACGCACAAAAAGGTACCCTGGAGAACTAATATATATATATATATATATATATATAGATATATATATGTGTGTGTGTGTGTGTGTGTGTGTAAAACCTGAAAACTGTTGAAAACCAAGAAGATTTCTCTAAGATTTTCAAGGAAATTAATTCGACAAATTAAACAAAATCCAATAGTTATTCGTCTAGTTTTGTATGATGATTTGCTTTCATCAGGAAAAAAGCAATGGAATTCTTAGGACCAATCAAGAGATGCCAGGTTGAAATAAGTTCATGTATATAAGCATAAGTAAAAGACGTATTGGGAAAGAGTATTATGGACAGAAATCAAAACTGATTATAAAAATCAATTAGCTAATTATAAAAATCATGTATGGGGGAAAGATGGTTAACTAAAGAGCACAGCTTCAACAGTGAAATTTGGTGGTGGCATCACTATTGTTTTGGGGATATATTCTGCTGAAATACCGGTAGCATAAGTAATGGATGGTAGAATGAATGACGGCGCATATCGAAATATTTTGGAAGTAATTTTAATGTAAATCATTAAAATCTTCCAAAAAGATAATGATCCTAAGCACCCTGCAGAATCTACGTAGAAATAGCTTGCTGAAAATAATGTAAATATCCTGAAATAGCCAAGTCAGTCCCCAGATTAAAACCCAATCGAGATTCTGTGTAAATCGAGAGCTCCAACAAACACGCCGGATCGGAAGACCATATGCGAAGAAGAATAGAACGTACCAACTACAATTTGCAAATCAAGAAGAGGCTGGCTGCTTTAGAAGAGAATAATTACTATTCTACAAAACGCATTGAATGAAGATTAAGTATGTATTATTGGACAAATACTTTTTGCACCCATTAAAATGGATAAATGATTTTTATTTCTATTAAATCGTTTTGTTTTGTTTTCTATGCATATTTAGTTATTATACATATTTCTACAGTTAATTATATGAAAAGTATTTTGTTTATTAGTAGTAATATATATATATATATATATATATATATATATATATATATATATATATATATATATATATATATATATATATATATTCGCAGTTACTTCTAACTTCAAGTCGAAACCATCTAGCCGAGGTGAAATTTCATTTCCGGAGAATTAATGGTTGTTTGTTTCTCTTTAGCGACATATATCAACTTCTAACTAATTCATAAATACACTTGGCAAATCTACGAATCCACCTACTCAACCAGCTATGGGCTAATGTGGTAGAACTTGTATCTGTAAAAAGAATTGTTGTTCTTAAAGAAAAAGTGTTAATGCAATGTTCACCTGTAAAAATAAAATTCATCTTACAATCCTAAATTGTTTTAGATTTATGTAGCCCTAAAAGAGTTGGATGAAGATACAAACAATAAAAGCCTTAAAGTGATCTTTAAATATCAATGTTACATGAAATTTTCATGCCATAATTATTCTTAGACATAGAGTCCCCTCCAAAGAATTGGAACGGTAAGGCCAGTTCCTTTGTTTTTGTTGTTCACTTAAGATATTTTTGTTTAATATCAAAGGAGGAATATGAGACATGAAATCAGATTTTTCAACTTCTATTTGTTGGTTTACATTTAAATAAGTTAGGAACCTTAATGCATACAACGTTTTGAATGAAATCATCCCATTTTTAGTAAAGGAACACATAACCTTAAAGTAAATAACATGTAATATTTGGTTGAATAACCGTTCCTTAGAATAACTGCATCAAGCATTCAACTCACTGACATCATCAAACTCTTGCATTCTTCAATTGTGATGGTTTCCAGATTTGTGCAGCCTCTTTCAACTCTTGTTTGATTCGGATGGTTTCTTCATTAAATATCCCCTTCAGGAGATGAAATACATTCTGCATTGGGTTAAGGCCCGGTGTTTAACGTCACGTTTTTTCAATTGTTCATTTTTTCAGCTGAAGTCCTTTGTTTTCTTTGAAGCAAGTTTTGTCTAATGATAAACTTCCTGCTGATGAACTGGATGCATTTCTCTAGACTTCTGAATTCCTTCTTCTGCTGCTACGATCATGACTTCCACCATCAGGAAATATGAATGAACTTGTTCTAGAATCAACAATCCAAGTTCACGCCAAAAAAAAAAAAAAATGGAGCGGATAATACCGTCTTAACGTCACTCGCTTGAAAACTAAAGTGACTGTCAGTCTGCTGTGCTGTCTATTCTGTCCAGACAGTCTGCATCTAAAATTGGTCGATCTGTATCCCTGATACCTTTTGAAATTTCAGTTTTCCATTGAAGAGAAAGTAAACAGAACAAAAATATTGGCAAAGATGTTTAAAGTTCAACTAAAGCAGAGAGATAAGACAGACAGATTTAAAGACGAAATCAACCAGTCTCTGCATATGTTGCATCTACTTAGGATATTTTTCCTCAACGTTTTCCACTCAATAATGGACCGATGACAGTTATGACCCAGCGATACTGTCTATGGGCCTTTGTGGAATCCTTAGATACGTCATAGCAATTATTAACTCTTACGTATCTTCCAATCTTGGTGCATGGCTTTCTAATGGCTTTTATTAGAGCCAAATGATATAAACTTTCTTCATCCAAGCTTTAAATTGAAGGGCATTAACAGTGATAAATCAAAAGTAGACGGTGGGAAGAAAATAGTAAAAATAATCACTCATCCGTAAGCATGGATCAAAACCATGTAATTATCTTCATTGGTGTTGATTTGCAAAATTTGCACGACAAACAGACTACGGGGGGAAACGGTTAAATAATTAAGATAACCAATTAAAAAGACCGCCAATTTACATTGATCAGAGTTGAATGTGGATAGTAGATATCTCACCCACTGAATTATCCGTAATATTGGTGCAATTGATGTTGTTCTAGCAGAGGATATTGCTGCGGTTTTAGAAGAATTCAATAGCTAAAATTGCATTAAGGCTGATCTTGTCGGTACTAACAGTACAAACACAGATTGAGAGGCCGAAAATATTACAGATCGGGAAAAACATAAAAAGACTGTTGCACATTGGGTGTTCACATTATCAAAATAACTTTCCGTTTCGAGATGTATTCAAGTAATTAGATGGAACATGTCCTACTATTTTTCATCGTTCAAGCTTTGCAGAAATAGTCACCAGGATTTGTATCTTACTACAGGGCTCATGGAATAATTAAATGATGACCAAAGATTTTTTTTAGAATATTCAGTAGGAATTTCAGAAGGGAAATTTAAACCAATTTTCTGTCTGCAAAATTGGGACACTTAATGGAAGTGTCCCAATTTAGGTTAACGCATTTATGGACCACAGATACCCTATCTCTAAGAACACAATTTCAAATTAGAAATCCTTATAAAATTTCTAACAGAAATATATGTAGTTACATGGTTTGAAATTAAAAATTCCATAATCAATGACTTTATATTTCAAAAATGAACCAGAGAATAAATCTATAGTCGACCAAAATAGAGAATAAATCTATATCCCACCAAAATAGAGAATATTGCATTTAAAAATATACAGCACAATAATATGTTCTTGTTTCTGATAAAGCAGTCACCAAAAGAAGAGATTAAAAAACAATGGAGCGTCAAACTGTTCCTATTTGATTATCCACTCATAAAATGAACAGAGCTTTTTCAAATAATGAAATGCGGGAGGTACTGATGAATTGAACGACACTGGAGCTGCCAGAATTTATCAGAACATTCGCATGCTGTGGAAAGAGCAGTTAAATAAACTACTGAAGCTTCAGAAATTGTATATGGACAAGCAGATTATTACAATTCGGTTGGTGCAAAAATAATGACGTAATAATGTCGTTTTTTGACGTTAAAAATATGTCGATAAACGACATTATTACTTCATTATTTTTGCACCAACCTAATATATCATTGTGACAACAAACAGGATCTTCATATTCTTCAAAGGGAAACTATACTGAACGATTTGGGTATATAATGAGGTAATATGTTCGTGAGTGTGGTTGTGCAATTTTCAATAAACTATATATATATGAAACATTTTGATTTATAATTTGTGCCCAACAATATTATAGTGTTATAAACTTTCTTATTCATTATAACCTAACAAATAGTATAATTTATGCATTGCTTTTCATGTCACCTTTTACTGTTTTATACAGTTTTTACTTATCGAGTACATTAAAAACTGCACATTTTGCTTGTGGCGGTCAATATTTGGAATTCACGCTTAAATATATTCTTCATTCTCTTTATCTAATACAAAAAATATCACATTTATTTCGATTAATTCTTGAAATAGTAATATTTTCAAGTCAGTAAATTCGATATTTCTGGACATTTTTCAGACGATTTTAAATATTAAATGCTCAGAATTTGGTAAATGATCTAATTGTCCATGTTGCTTTCGCACTAAGTGCAATGTTGATTTTTTTTTTGAAACAGTGAAAAGGTAACCTCTGCCCTAATTTCTCACATTGGCTGGAAATCGCTTCAGGCGTGAAACGTTCATCATTTTTGGATTCACTGCCAAATCTATTTATGTCTATAATCGTGATCGTGCTGGCAATGTTTTACTGTAGATCCTGCCATATTATGTGTTCTGATTCAAAAAATTGGTCATCATAGCACACAGCTTATTTGGAATCCAGTAGTCAGTATAGAAATAGATAAAGAGAATTAAGAATGTAAACAATCATCGACTCAAAATAAAATAATTTGTCAGTGCTGTGAGAAATTTACGAAATATGTAGGGAAAATGTTTATTATTAATGTTATAAGCAATGTGTAAGAAAACGTTTGAAATCCGATCTTAAATCTGATTGTAAGATTAAGAAAATAATAAAATTTATCACTAATGCTTCTACGAATAAACATATGAAACTATTGAGTTTATCGTTATCTTCAAACTCGTTGTTTAATGCAGTCGAAATTACATATTTATGGCGGAGTTCCATGAATTAATAGTGTCTCTCCACATTTGTTAATCGTTGCTTTAAAACGTCTTTACAAAACGTCGTTTCGCGACAAATAACTTGTTATTAATTGATTTTAATAACATTTAATTTTTCCTGTGAAAATATCTCTATGCCAAAATATATTTATATTAAATATTTTTTCAAGTATATTATAACACAGTACCATATAAGAAATGCTACTTAGTTCAGTAATCAAAATATCTGTAAAATGATATGTTAAATACATTTTCTATATTTTTTCAATATATGAAAAGAACTAGAATAATTTCAATATTACACATATCGATCATAATCAATGTAATCAAACAAGTTTGGAAATTTAAAAATATACAAGACGCTTATGTAACATGTAAAATAATAGTTTTATATATGGCAAGCAAAACCTAATTTTCGAAGATATCATCGGTAAATTTCTTCAGTCGTAATATTTTTTTTTGTTTTTGACTTCATCTTCTGTTACAAACAAAACTAAATTATACGTGAAAAAAATCAGTTTACATTTCCTCATAGTGGAGAATTAGTATAAACAATATTAACTGTTTTTAAATGGAATGTAATGTAAAATTATAGGACTTTGCCTGCAGCTGTTATAGCAGAATAAAATCATTATTTGCAGCTGGATTTTACTGACAACGAAAGATGAAAACTTCAAATGTAAATTTACATGTCCATAGACAGAGACGAGCAAAGAACTGAATGAATGATCGTGTTATACATCTTATCAACACTTTGCAGGATATTTAATGTCACAGATTAATTGTCACATAGATTGGAGAGAAGAGGTGGATTTATAACTTCCTCGAGGGGGTATTTGCATGTAAATGAATTTAAAGAACATAACTTAAACTGGAATTGGTACTCAGCTGTCTGATTAAAAATTCCTGGCCATTATCAAGTACACCACCTATCCAAGCTTACAGTACCTGATAGTCACGCATCTAGGTACTGACTAGGTTCAACGTTACTTAACGTCGGTTATCGTGTCGGAACAATTTTTCCAACATGAAGTGGCCGTGAGCAAAATGGACAAAGATAAATGTATTCTATGTATTAGATTTGCGCCAAGCTTGTCTTTGATAAACTTGGATTATCTGTCCATTTTTCTTTAGTATGGGAAAATATTGTCAAAAATATATTTTCGTTTAATATCTTCACTAAGGCTAACTTAACCTTACAGAGCAAGAATAGAAACATAATCTTTCCGAATCTAACCCACTAAAATAGATAATCCTGGAACTGGAAGAAAAATCATTTAGACATGAGTAAATGATCGCTTGATGATAAAAACTAACAGCCAAAACCTAGTGTTGATTACTACACCCACAATCTATGTATATGTGTATGTTTCTATGCATAAACACTTTATTAAGTTTATGGTTGGAAGTATTCGTTAAATATTAGTATAGAGGTAATTAGATTGAGTATTTTCAGATAGAATGCAAAAAGGGAAGTCATTATCGTGAGAAAGAGTGAAAATGCATCTTGATTCATCTTTGGAGTTGCATTTAGTCATCCTCACATGATAAAGTTGGATGTAATGTTGTTAGAGGGTCGGGTCTATATATACTCACAATAGAAACTGGGAAACATCTGTTGTGTAAAGATATAGTCAGATACATTTTGTATTTATTTTGAGTTGAAATTATAGACACTGATCAGGTTATACTCTCAGATTTGGATCCTGTTTCTATGTCTGTTGATGGTAAAATGTTTCAGGGCAGAAATACCAACTTTTATCTTTACCGAATACTATATAAGACATCAATATAAACAAAGCAGTAAAAACCGAAATTCTTATGTTCGTGTTTATGCACGGGAATGTCATCTGGGCTTATGTATCATATTTCCATTTTTTAAATAAGACGATATGCAGATAGAGCAAAATTGAACCGTGTTGAAGGTTTCGTCAGAGAAATGAGTTCAACAATTGGCCCGGTCTTTTCTGTTGCTTTTATTCTAGGAAACGCGGCTTAGAATATCTGACACTCGCAAGTTCAGCAGAAGAAAGTAGCGCAAACTGTAAATGGTTGTCAGAATAGAGTTTAGGAGAGCTAGGAGAAGCCAAACTTTACTAAGTGCAACAAAGGAGACGAAATTGTACTAAGCCAACTGGAACCACATTTGTACAGGCCAAAATTAAACGATTCATAAAGATTCATAACCTCCAGAAAATGGCCAGGAATTCGGGAACACTAAATAATTATAGTTAGTCACAAGACACATACTTATGTCTGAGATTTCTAACTTTTTTTTTAAGCATTTGACCCCAAGCAAGGCGGGAGCCACTAGGACGCAAGGGGTTACAGAAAATTTAGAACAAGATCAGATAGGAGTCATAGAAAAAAAGATGAGGTTAGTGGATAGATCAAGGCAACTGGAGATGTCTATTGACACTACACTTGAATAGCTGGAGATTATAGCTAACAGGGAAACAGGAATTGGGAAGTGAGTTCTACATTTAGGAGTTTCGACAGTGAAGGGTTGAGAGTGGGATGCCATCCTCGTATGGCGCTTGAAATCATGACTTCTGGTAACCAGCGAATGCAGCTCCTCGGTGCAATTTCCATGGAAGTAATTTGTAGAACAGACAGAGGGAGGCGACGGCGCGTCTATGAGAAAGTGGCTGTAGACGAGACGACAGAGCAGGGACAACTACATTGCATATCCGCCTCTGGAGCATATCAAGAAACGGAACGGGCACCAGGCGATATATGGCAGCAATACTCCATGCAAGGGCGAATTGTTCATTTGTAGATCTGGAGGATCGACTCCGAGCAGAAAAAACTTCCTGGCGCGGCTCAGGGAGCCAACTTTCCTTCCGGTGGACGAAGCAATTGACTCAATGTATTTATTCCATCTCAGGTCAGCAGTCAACGTGAGACCGAGAAGCCGCAGAGAGTTGCTCTCGAGAAGTTGAGCGTCAGACATTCTAATGGAGGGAAGGGACTGATCTCTGTGGTGATTAATAGAGAGCAGTTTTGTCTTAGAAGCGTGGAATTTGACCAGCCAATACTTGCCCCAGTTAAGAATCGATTGGAGGTCATTTTCGAGACGCATGGCCAGGTGAGTTTTGTCAGTGAGACTAGATTTGTTTTTGAGGTAGGAATAAATTGTGGTATCATCCGCGTAGATGCCAACTTGGGGAGTTATGGCGTCAGGAAGGTCATTTATGTAGATAAGGAATAGAGTGGGTCCTAGGATGGAGCCTTGAAAAACACCTGCGTTCGTAGGATAGGAACTGGATGAGAATCCGTTGAGAACGACCTTCAATTCACGGTTTGACAGGAATGATTGTATTAGGTTATATAATTGACCCGTAATGACATAACCCTGGAGCTTGCGAAGAAGGCCGGCATGCCAAACCCTATCAAATACTTTGGAGATGTCTAGTGCCACGGCACGGACTTCCGCGTTACTTTGAAGAGCTCGGTAGACACTTTCAATGATAGCCGTAAGCACATCAGCTGTAGATCGGGCAAATCGGAAACCATATTGATTGTCTGAGAGCAGATTATGGGATGTGAGGTGGTTTAACACCTCGATATTGATTAGGGCTTCAAAGACTTTGCCGATATATATATATCAGCTTTTACTATCTTTAACTTAGTTTCAGTTTCCTTCTTCAGATCACAAGGTAAATCATTAGGAAGTGATGCAGATTGGAGTTTAATTTTCCCTTCCTAGAACTTTTCTATTTGCTTGACTTTCTGATCACACCAATCCTGAGGCTTCTTATCAGTAAATCCAACAACAACAGCACATGCCTCGTACACTGCCTCCTTGAAAAAAGTTATTTTCACTTAATAAAGCATTCATCGTCTAGTTTCTGTCTAAATTTGTAACTAACTTGCAAACGGTTAATATTCAACCTATCTCTCCGCCTTTTCTTTTTTTCCGACAATAAATTTGACTCTTGCTCTTACCAGAGGATGGTCACTCCAACATAGAGACCAAAACATCCCACGCACGGTATATATGTCCTGTACATCAGAGCGCCTCACATGAATATAATAATCTACCACTGTTTGATTCAGAATGCATTCATGTATCCTGAATAGTAACGTGCACATTTGCTACAAAAGACCATTGTGTTACATTCTTAAACCACATGTATATCAAGAACATCTATGAGTCACAGTTGCGACACACCGCTAATTTAAAATCTATACAAATAAAAATGTGTGTGCGTGTGTATATATATATATATATATATATATATATATATATATATATATATATATATATGTATGGAATATATATATATATATATATATATGGTTGGATAAAATAAAAGTGAAATACTAGAGCATTTATATTTTATGAACCATATTTCTGTGATACTCATATCGTGTTTTACTTATTATTTTTTTTAGATATCTAATATACGTTTTTAATCTGCGATTTTTTAATTTATTTTTTACCATTTAACGTCAAGGAAGCTAATAATGCCACTAAGATTCAGTGGGTTTCAGGAAATGAAAAGCCGTCTGTGAGTATAAGGCTGAAAAGGATAAGTTAATAGGGTTCGGGAAGAAAGAAGATGGATTTTGATGTTGATTTAAATGAATTAAAGAATGAGAAAGGAATTCCACAAGTGAGAAGGATGAGAAAGTGACTAAATTCGAGATACCGGATCAGGACGTAAAACGTTACAGAACTATCGCTGATTTTTGTCAAGAATCTCAATATATACTGCATGAGAACTACACCAGCTGTGGCAGCAGTATTCAATGCACAGATAAACGGTAGATTTATAAATGTATGTATATTTAAACCATTAGTGTTCATTCTGCAGAAACCCGACCCATAAATATTGCCGGTCAAATTCTCATTGCTCCTGGTTAAATTCTCACTGATTACGTGACTTCCTCTGATATTTACGATGATGATTTTTTTTACTATGCCAGAGTATACATAGGTCGGGTTATAGTGGGTTGAACAATGAGAGCCACTATTTACACGCTAGGTTAAATGGTAAAGAAACAAAAGTTGTATGTGAGGCAATAAAATTGATAGTATGTTTTATATAACTCAGATTTTGATAGTTGGTCTCATGAGTAGATCGGCTTTATCGATTACCTAACAATTTTTTTTAAGATCTTATCACTTACATTGTACAATGGATATGCCAAGATTGATCTAAATCGGTTTGATGCATCTCGAGTGAAAAGGTATGACACAAACAGGCAGACCTACAGACTGTTTCATATATATTGATGGAAAGTTTTTAGGATTCTTAACGATGCATAATATTTCTTTATTATTATTTATTCGTATTTCTTGATCACTAATTTTTATTCTGTATTAAGTATTAATTTAATATGTTATTTTGTTTTTATAATATTTTTTACATTAGCTGTACAACTATAATCTAATTTAAGGGAATTCTTATTAAAATTTTACTAAGTGGATTATTTCTTGGAAAAGGATTTCAATTAAACCAAGACATTGTTATCCTTATTACCATTTGTTGGGTGCGGGTGCGTAAAAAATGATTTGTCTATTCCCATTTCTTTTCTAGATATTTTTTATTATTATTTTTAAGTTTAATGTCAGGGGATTTAAACCTTTAATGTAAAAATTACTGTATTCTTAGAATATACTTACTCGTTATTCTATGGATGAAGATACATGCATTGACTTCGGTTGGATATATAAATGATTGGTATTTTCTTTTTTTGTAATGTTGCTGTATATTTTTCATTAAACCTAATGTTAAATCGATAAAGACGACATTTTTTTAATTCTGTATTAATAGCAACTATCAAATTTATTCACTTAAATTGCCTATGTATTAAATTTCTAATTTTATTAATTTTGAAGTTCGTAGACTCCCGCACAACTAGAAAGTCATCATCAATCTATAGTCCAAAAGTTTCAATATTAATTTACCGGTGTACATTCAGATTATATAAAATAAATAGACAGACATCGGAAGATTCTGCAAAGTCCAACGATCTCATTGTAATATAAAAACGAAATTTTGAATTTTTTGAACACTGTTTCTTAATGTGAATGAGAACAGATTCTTTTGCATTCATAATTATGTTGCTTTCCTCTTTAAAAAGTTCAGAGTATACAGTGGAAAAATCGAGAGCAACCTCAAATTTTCAGTTCAAATTGACTAGTAATATTTATCGATGTCGAACTGGATTAGAGTAAAAATTTATCTTAGAAAATCATTTGGTGACATATTTGGTGTTATTACATTGTGCCAATCACAAGTATCTTTTAATTAGTTTGTTAAATCTTTTCCAAGATATTTTAATAATTTTACTGATATCAGGGAGGTTTGAATTTATAATTCTGTCAGTATAAAAATGAAAATTATTTTAAAAAATAAAAGCTTCAACCTGTGTCTTGTGATAAATCCAGCGACTTTCGAGCTAAATTGAATGATTTGGCTCATTCTTATGCTAGTTCTCCTATTTCTTTCTCTGAATCGAAATGGAGAAGTTAACACCATAAGGTTATTAAATCCCTTAAGAATAACCATTCTTTGGTTATTATGAAACCGGATAAAGGATCGGGTGTTGTCCTTATGGACCGCCATGATTACATTAACAAAATGTTAAGTATATTGAATGATCCTTCCAAGTTTCAACGCCTTGGTTCCAGTGATACTCACGATTCTACGTTGACTTCTGAAATTCGATTTCAGAAACGTCTTGTCAAGTGCGTAAAAAGTGGTGTTCTTTCATCTGAAATGGCGGAGCAATTGAGACCGCTTGGCTCTATTCGTCCCCGTCTTTATGGATTACCCAAGATTCATAAGAAGGGTGTCCCGTTGAGACCCATTTTATCGATGATTGGGTCTTCACAGCATAAAGTTGCAAAGTGGCTTGCTATATTGTTGCAACCAGTGTTGCAGCATTACAGTTCCTTTTGTATTAAAGATTCGTTTTCTTTTTCCAAATTCATTCAGAATTGTGATGCCACAGATGGATTTATGTGTTCATTTGACATCTGCAGCCTCTTCACGTGTGTGCCTTTATCGGAGACTATTGATATTTGCAGCGATATGTTATATCGTAGTAATTTGACTCCTCCTAATATACCTGAAGAAGTGTTCGTTGAACTCATGAAATTTGCCACCATGTTTGCTGATTTTAGTTTCGACAATATCATGTATCGTCAGATAGATGGTGTAGCGATGGGTTCCGCCTTGGGTCCCGTGTTGGCTAATATCTTTGTGGGTTTTTATGAAGAAAGCCTTATGTTAAGTTCTGTCTGACCCAAGGTTTACTTTCGGTATGTGGATGACACTTTTTGTGTGTTCAGCCACGAATCGGAAGTGGATCATTTTTTTTCCCTACTCAACAGTGTTCATCCTGCCCTTAAATTCACAGTAGATAAGGAGTTCAATGGTTCATTGCCCTTCTTAGATGTTCTTGTTCAAAGAACTCCTTCCTCGTTTATCACATCAGTTTACAGGAAGTCTACATTTACTGGATTATATACACGATGGGACTCCTTTTGTCCTAAACGACAAAAGATTAATTTGATTAGGACCCTGACACATAGGGCCCTAATGATTTGTTCGGATGACACTTTGAAACATGAAATCAGTTCCTTAACTGATATTTTTGTGAACAATGGTTATCCGTTGAACATTGTTCACTCAGTTATTCGAGATGAAACTGCCAGGTTTAACAAAATTAAACCTGCTTCAGTGGGTAAATGTTCGGTCTATCTTCGTTTGCCGTAGTTGGGTAGCATTAGTGAATCCTTCGCCAAGCGTATTTCATGGAGTTCACATCAGTGTTATTTTGCAGCCAATGTTCGTGTTGTTTTTCAAACTAAGTCCGTACTTTCATCTATGTGTAAAGATGTTCTACCCCCCCACCATATTAACTCTGTTATTTATCATTTCAAATGTAGTTGTGGATGCGACTACATAGGTAGAACGACACAGCGGTTGGACGTTAGAATTAAACAACACGTACCTGCTATAATACTGAATAAAAAATTTTCTTTGGGTGATACCATTCGTAACACGTATGGGTCTTCAATTGCGGATCACTTTATAAAGAATCCTACTTGTGCGTTGAAGTTCAGTGTGAACTGGTTTTCTGTTTTGGCCAGTTCGCACTCGCTATTCCATCTTAAGGTGTTAGAGACGCTTTACATCAGGTTCAGGCAACCTACTCTTTGTAAACAAAGAGATTGTTTGCTTGGACTTGCTGTGCTGCGTTTCTAGCATCTTGGTTGGTATAACTTTTATAATAATTTATTTCTTCCTGTCCAATCATTCATGTCATGCATTACAGACTTCTTTTCTTTTCCTCATAATTTCCCCGTTAACAGTTCTGATGAGAGGGGACGAAAACGGTCGACTGGTGTTTGTTTTATTTTAAATCTATCATGGTCCATAATATAAAATTTCTTGTTTTTAATGCCTTAATACGCTTCTGTACCGTTTCAAATATATTCAAATATATATATATATATATATATATATATATATATATATATATATATATATATATATGGTGTCTTATCAATTGATAGGGGAAACGTTGTTACATAAGCGGCAATGAACAATTAAAATACACGTATATGAGAATTCCAAAAAATTGGGAACGTTCCATGGTTATAATAATTCATGATTTAATGTTAGGGTTAGACTAAAATAGAAAGGCACCTACTGTTAAATGGAAATTAATCAAGAGAGATCGAATATATAATTCTCTATATGCCCCTTTTTACTTATGACCTAACCAAAAATTTAAAATCGTTAGATTTAAAGATTAGTCCCTTCTCTTAAATCAAAGCTCAAAGTTTAACTCACTGTAGGGCTAGTAATATTATTACGATAATGCAATGATACGTTATTACTTACATTATCTGCTAATCCTCCTACCTACGTATATACAGTGCTGTTCGATAAAAGTCACTCCCCTGATTTTTTTTACTAAATGTTCTCTTCTCCGATGAAACGGAAATTAAGCTAAATTCAAATGATAAACGATCTAAAATCCGAAGAAGAAGCTTTGAAAGTTCTCTGAATTTAACAGTAAGTAATGTCAAGTACGCGTTTAGTATAATGGTCTGGGATGCTTTTATTTCATGGATCTGGTTTCTTAAAACTTAGTGAAAAGACCCTCAGTAGCGACCAGTACAAGAGAATTTTAGAGTCTGGTCTGCTCCTTTCTGCTGAAAGGGTGCAATCCGACCCAAACATTCCATTTTTTTATGCAGGATAATGCCCCCTGTCACAAATCAAAATTGATGAAGGAATGCTTTGATGATAAGCAGGTGAGGGTTATGACATGGCAGCCCTAATCTCCTGACCTTAACCCTATAAAAACCTGATGGAGCATTATAAAGTACAGGCTCTCGAGAAAGCAGTAGAGCAACAAAGAGGATTTGATTGTGAATTTCATATCCGAATTAAATTCAATGCTTGGAGTTGAGATTTGACAAATCCTAAGGAAGTCAATGCCAAAAAGTGTTGAAAAATTCATTCAATATAAAGGAGGACCCATAGATTATTAAATAGTTTGAACTATATTACATATTATAAATAAATTATAGATCTATTATTCTTTATTTAAAGCTGTTCGGTTATGTGTTTCTACTGATTACTAGTTGCAGGAAATAAGTGAGTCACTTTTTGTGCACAGTATTTTTCGCTAAATTTCATTTATATCAGAAATTATAATTATCAATAGAATAACATAGGTTAAGTAAATTTTTACTAGGTGTTGGGAAGGTGTTTTTATATTAGTAAGATTAAAAATTAGTTTGATCCCAAAAACAATAGGTGAAAAAAAAAAAAAAAATAAAGTAATAAAATCGGGTGAGTCACTTTTATCGAACAGCACTGTATATGTAGCTATACGTTAATCATGTTCATTGTGTGTGTACATGTGTGTGCATTTTTATAGATAGATGCATATATGGAATTTTTATAAATATAAATAGGTATATATGTATGTGTATTTACATGTGAATATATGTATATATATGTATATATATATGTATGTATGTATATGTGTGTGTGTATGCGTGTATGTATGTATATATAAATATATTTGTACTCTATGTTTTATATTGTTTTATATGTGCTTGTTTATATTTTTATGCGCTTGTATACGTATGGGTGTGTATCTGTATGTACGTGTGTGCGTCTGCGTATATAAATATGTGTGCGTCTGTGTATCTATATATATAAATCTCCGTATGTGTATATCTTATTGTTTTCAAATGAATTATCTATGCTAACGATAATCTATATTTGTATATTTGTTTCATAGTGGTTATAAAATTGCTTGTGGAATTAATAATCAACAAGTGTGTTTTGTTACATTTTAATCTTGTATAGATCTTATATCCTTATAGCCATTTGGAGAATATTCTTAGCATATATATATATATATATATATATATATATATATATATATATATATATATATATATATATATATATATATATATATTGCTGTTACAGTGTAGTTTGATATATTCGTGTGTGTTTGTATGTATATATATATTTATATATATATATATAGGTTCTACCTATGTAGTATATGTATATATAATATATGCATATGCCTATATGTATATATCTGTAAGCATGCGTGTATGAATGTGTATGTGTTTATAAATATATATATATATATATAGATGTGTGTGTGTCTGAATGTATGTATGTATATTTATGCATGTTTCTATTTGTAGTGATGAATGAGCGTACACATACGTATGTATGAATTTATATATATATATATATATATATATATATATATATATATATATATATATATATATATATATATATATATATGTATGTATATTTGTACTCGTGTATGTGTCTTCATGCGTATATAAGCATTTATGAGATATTTAGATATATCTGTGTGTTTATTGTTTTTTATATATTAGCGGGTTTTATTTTATTTTAAGTGTTGTATTTTACCTTGGCATTTATATCTTTTTGCGTGTGTGTGTATACATATATGTTTATTTTGCTCTCCATTTCTGTTTTTATCATTTGCGTTTTCATTGACGATTTTTTCTCTTCTCACCTTTTATTTTTATCTATTGAAGCATTTTCATTATATATCTTTGCCGATATAAGTAATATTTTATTAGTCTATTTGAATTTGTTTACTAAATCGTTCAAATTGTTTATTTGTAGGTGTGTATATGTGTGACTTTTTATTGATGTATGTGTGTATGATCGCTTATATATAACTGTCATTGTATATAAATGTTGTCTGATATTGTATGTGCCCTGACATCTCTTTCCATTTTCGTTCGTGCTTTTGAAGTTTATATATCTAAATATGTTTACATGGTTGTCTTTTATAATCTGATTGTTTATGTATTGTATTTGACAAGATTTCATCCTACTCTGCCCATATCACCACTTCAAATTTATCTCGGTTGTAACGAAGCTTTACCTCTACATTAGATTTTGACATTTATTCTGTGTCTGTATGACTTTCAATTAAAACAAAATAAATAACAAAATATATGTAATTTTTCTTCAGTTTCTTTAAATTATTTTATAATATTTTAAACTTAATACAGATAAAATTTAAAATTGGTATTTTTAATTACGAATTTTATAGTAACATTTAATATTAATTAGCTAGAATGATTTCTATTTTAGTCTAACCCTAACATTAGAGCATTAATTATTATTAGGTTGGTGCAAAAATAATATCGGTTTGTGACGTAGTTTTTTAACGTCAAAAACCGACATTATTTTGCACCAACCTAATATAACCATTGTTCGTTGTCAAGTTTTTCGAATTCTCATATACTTGTAATTTGATTGGTCATTGAAGCTTATGTAACATCGTCTCGCCTATCGACGTGTATTTGGTCGATTTGAACCTTTTAAAAGCATTTTTACTACATTCAACATCATCACTAGAGAAGATAAACGAAGTGCTGAAACAAAATGTTTATTATTGTAGTGATTTTATAACATATTCATGTAATAATTTTCGAATAATTTATATTTTTCTATTCTGGATTGAGCACAGTTTTAAGGACAGTATTTTGGATTATTGGAATTTATTCTGTATACACAGTCCGATACTTGTATATATATATATATATATATACATATATATATATATATATATATATATATATATATATATATATATATATATATATATATATATATATATATATATACTCGTTGTGGCCTTTGTAATGCTCGTTTCGTTACAGTAGAGTCTTTGTAATCGCAACTTATAGCAATCCGTTAACCAAGGCTGGTGTTAGACGCCTTTGAATATCACTCGCACTGAGAACACTCTCGCGATTATACATGCTAATCCGTATAGTGATCGAAATAGGGAAATATTATAATGAATAGAGCAAAGAATAGCGGTCCATATAGTAATAGAGGATAGAATAGAAATAGCGATACGAATTGTAATAGAAATGACGATTAATTACATGTCATACGACTTCCTACTCATGCGATTCCTCTATGGTCACGTGGTTTATTTAATTCAATAATGGGATCGCCTGTGTTTGCTCATAGACCGTATAGTAATAGAGGATAGAATAGAAATAGCGCTCCGAATACTAATGTAGGATATAGTACATAAGACAATCAATTAGATGTCACATAACGCCCTACGTACGCGTCTACTCTATCGTCACATGGCCTAAATAATTGATTAATCTGATCGTCTCTGTTTGCTAACTGGCGATCTATTTTCAGTCTCAAATGTGGCAGCGGAACATTATTCCTACATAACACTTTCAAATTAATATTAGATCTTATAGGGTATCTGGATAACTAATTAATCTCCAATATAATGTTTAATTAAAAATAAAATTTACAAATATTAAACTCTAAAAATAACCATGCATCAAGTTTACAAATTTACAAAATTATTCAAATAAAAAACGGAGAAATATGCATAAATTTTCATGTATTGTTTTTATTAATATTTTATGTTTTCCATCCGAATTTAAGCGGAAATAAGATTTACAATATATGGCTAAAAATACATTTTTGTGTTTATTTTGCTCTCCATCTTTTTTCATTTTTTTCTTTGCGTTGTTCATTGACGATTTTTTTTTGTTTTTCTCTTCAATTTTTATCGTTACATTGGCTTGGTTGATAATATTTAACAGCACTCCCCACGAGGGATGTATGTTTACAGTGGATTCTCCGATTCCGTAAGCTCGGTCAAAAATATTCCCTTTGAACCCGTATGAACGGGTTCAGGATTTGTCTACCTCCCGGACGAAACTTTGCCCTTCGGCAAAGACACTTTCCACTCTGCTCAAGGCAAAGAGATCCAAATTACGAACAAGCCGTGTTCCCCTGTTCACTTTTTGACATGCTTGATGACAAGATAATGCTGTCCATCAGTATTTTTTATTCATAATATGAAAAATTACTAGTCAACAGTAGAACTATATTACAACAAAAAAATAATAAATTCAAGTTAACATATTAGAAGCGATTAATATCTAAAGCAAATTATATTAAAAAGTAAAGCCGGGACGGAAAAGAATTAACTAGGAATACTTCAGTAATATTCTGAAATGACTAAAAAGGAAGACATTTTCATTCTTTAATGCCCGCAAAAGCACGACATTATAATAGGAAAAATTCCATAATGGATAATTTTTTTCACGTTCTGATGAACACTCAACACATTTTCAATCGTGTACATTTAATAGCATCAAGAAAAATTACGGTAATGAATAGCAACACACTACATAGTATAAATGTTTATAGCCTCGAACAACATATATTTTGACTACTTACACCCATGAAGATTATCTCGGAAGAAGATTGAAGGTACTTGGGAAATGAATATATAAAAAAATTAACAGGTACAGCACATTGCTCTCATTCATTAATATCTATAAACGAAACGTTATTCGCGAATATAAAAGGATTTTGTTATAATTTAACAGACATGTTTGTAATTTATTCGATCATAGGTGCCGAATCGAGAATTTTCTCCCTAAATACACACACACACACACACACAAATATATATATATATATATATATATATATATATATATATATATATATATACATATATATATAAGTAATTACTAATTAAATACACACACATATACACGCATACACACAAACTCACACGCACACACTGACACACACATCTACACACACACATAAATATATATATATATATATATATATAATTAATTAAATTGGTTAATAAAACAAGTGAAAACGAAAAGATTTCAGAATCCCAATAATCTTTTATTTTAATCACAACATCCATAATCTTTCCCACACATTAACTAAAGATTTCCAGCTTTTAAAATCAGACAAGATGATTAGGAAATTATTTGGTGATAACCTCTTACACGCGAGGTGACAGCTCCAACAACATAATCAGACAAATTAATCTTTGCTTGAATTTGCACATTTTGAGAGCTTTATTATATTTAAGTTTGTTTTCATTGACTATTTTGTAGCTAGAAATCAGTTTCTTTATTCTTGTCTTGCCTGTGTTGAGAATTTATAAGTGAACTCGGGTCGTTCCTGTTGACGTTGATGTATAAGGGAGGTTTGGTTTTATTTTTGAAAAGGATTGAAGATGTTATTGGTCAGATAAAAATAATATCTAGGAAATTAACGATTTTTAAATTGGATGAAATATCAATTTTAAAATCTAAAAATTGGAAGGCCTTAATAACTTTTTGCGTAATTTAGAAGTTAGAAAACCATCGATATTAGGAATAAGAATGATTATATAATCTCTGTATAGCCTACATTTTGGGGATCCAAGAATCTACTTGGGGTATATAAAATATAAATACACACTAAATCTGCTATTTCAGCAGACTCAAAATCTCCCATGAATACATCTAAATTTTCATTATCTTTTTTAACTAAATGTCATTAAATGACATTCCTGTGTGTTATTCCATAATTTTGGATTTTGTTCTTTCTTATGACCTATTTTTTAACTAAAAGTCACTAAATATTGTGTTGGAATCTCACCACGGATGATTTTCCAGGAATGAATCTTCCTGATGACATCTGCCTGAAGGGATATTTCACTGCGTGCGGCACATTCAAAAGGTTCCTGAAAAATATAACACGGGTCGACCCGAGAATTCAGAGTGAAATTTTGTAGACGGAGAGTTTGAGCGCTGTTGATAGATGTGCTCTTAACAAGTTTCAGTGTGCCGGCGCTGTTTAGATTGTTGATCATGTTAGGCATCACTCTCCCTCCCAGAAAATGTAACTAACGTTTGCTCAGCACATCTGCAGTATAATTGACATGTATGCTCTTTGGGTTTTAAACAAAAACAAAGGTGCCAGAACTAGATTCTGCAATTGGGATTGTGTTGCGGCCCTAGTAGACGTGTGTCCTCGAATACGAGATGTCAGCTATGATTATCATATATATATATATATATATATATATATATATATTTAACTTAATTGTTTCTCAGCTACAAAAAAGCAGTGATAAAAACTACGTAAAAAGATTAATCAGAATTTATCCTCTCGACAACTCTTCCTGAAATAACTAAGTAATGCAAAACAGACATTAGTTAACAATGGCTTCCCTAAACATCTTATAGATCAACAATTTAAAATGTGTCTTTCCAAAGTTAATAACATTGATAGTGAACACATTGTCAAAAATAATATAAATATTTTCTAAAGAAAAAAACAAATGCACTTTAGCTAGAAATAAGAGGAATCTTCACTAGAAATATCATACAGAATGAGTTTCTGGTCTCACGTTGATTTTCTTCCAAGTGGCCTGGCTAGACACAAGAAGGTCGCTGCATGTCTTCATTATATATTTGTCTTCGAATCCATGGAAAAATTCAATGTAATTTACCTCTATTTGTCTTGCTTTTGCTAGTACCAATTCTCTATAAATAAGTTTTTCTTTTAGCATTTCCATTTAGTTATATTAATTGAAGTGAATTTATTCTTCACTGTTTCCAAAATGATTAAATTACTTCTGTGATATTTTTCGCGGACTCATACAAAAAAGTCGAACGATAAGTATTCCTGGTCTCACTTTTCGGGGTCTAAAATATTCTACCTTTATTTTCTTGTAATTAGCCTTGCTGGACACAAGAATATCACTGACTGTTTTCACTGTATGTTTTGTCTGCTTTTGTTTGTGTTTTGCAGGCTGCACCAGCTTCTTTCTGCGCAAGTCCCTTTTTCTCTTTTTCATTACCAACATTACTCATCATGACAAGAATCGAACAAAAATGTAAACGAAACAAGCTCTAAGAAAACCACATAAACACTTTAGTATCAAACATCCATGGCATTCGAACCAGCTTCTGCAGTGTGAAGAGGTTCATTATTGAGAAGACTCCTGACATACTGACTGGCTCTCTACGAGACCAACATTACCCTATGGCCTGGAAGTTTATGACAGGGACGATCTTCTACTGGCCAGTGAGCTCACTTTTCTCTCTCTCTCTCTCTCGAATCTACACACCATTCATGTATGTGACTCCGTCTGTCTCTCCTCGATGTTGTAAGCAACCTCTTCTTCCTCCATCGTACTCCATCCTCCCTACACTGTGGTGTACTCGATATAATTTCCGACAATACAGAGAAGTCTATGTCTCTTCATCTGTTTGAACATATATTAGCCTTCGGTGAATTTAACGCCCACCATACCACGTCGCTTAAAACACTATAACTGAACTTGATGGCATATAAACCCTTAACTATTCAATTACTCAATCCCTCACAAAAATGGTTGACTTTCGTAAAGGTTTCTCCAATAACCTAGACGGTAAGTCACCTTTTCTCGATCTCTGTTTCATCTCTATCCCCGAGTCTTGTCGTACCACGCAGTTCTGCCTTTTGGCAATTCTGATTATGCTGTAGTGTCTATTAAGATCTCCTTCTAATCAAAAGTGTTTTGTGTAACGTAATAAGGGAACTATCCGTGGCTTTGGACGAAATTGAAATAAAAGAAAAAAGTAAACCTGTCGTTTCTGAAAATAAGACCATTTCAGACAGAATTTTTGAAGACCTGGCGCTATATCGAGTCTGGGTTGTTACCGATCCGCCGTTGAGACCTGTTTCTTCACAGGGTTTGACGTTTGCATCGTATCGTAACTGTCCGTGTTCGATTCTCGGTAGTGGATCCACACTGCAGCTGATTTCCCAAAATAGGGGGAAACGGCCGCCCACTGCTTTCTGCATTCTGGTGAGGTTTCTTCTACACTTCAAGAATTAATTATGACTGATAGGTAGATATAGAGAGAGTAAAAAATATGATATTTGGAAAGTTTTATTTAGCCCGTCATATTCGTAGTGAGAAAATAAAATAAAAATTCATACAGACAGAACTTGTTGTCTGCATTAAAAAAAACAAAAAAAAAATCTTTAGTAGTTTTTTATATTGTAGCTATTCATAAAAACAAATATACAAAATGAGACAATTTATTTTAGTGTTTATCTATATAAAACGTCTAAGGATAGACAAAGATGTATTCCAAATATCGAGTATTAAGAAACAGGAATTTTTCAAAGAAAAGATAACTAAAAATTTATTTGATATCAATCCTCCTACATGACAATTTTCTTAAAGATGAACAGGAGACATGAAATAACGAAAACCTAGTTGTACAGAAGGGCAGTTGAGGATAGCATGTACCTAACATTTGAGCAACGACGAAGTTTTAGGGAAAATAGATACGAAAAGGAGATTTATATATTACCTCAGAGGGAGACGGTTGACAATTCTAGAGTACATGAGGACAGAGTGTTTAGAAAACTTGATACTCACGTGACAGATTGAAAGCAAGATGGACATAGGAAAGCATACGATTCCCTATTTAGTGAGCTTAAATAAATGGATAGCGGAACAATGTTAAGTGGAAATAACAAAAAGAGGAAATCTATTTAGTGCTAAAGACAGGAAATTGTAGAGAGCCATGATCTCCTATATTCTGAAGGGACATGGCAAATGAATTTAGTTTACTGTTACCAAAGATGAAATAAGAGCAAACATGGTATTTTATACTACAAAATTTATGTGAACCCATTTATTAAGATCTTTTTTATGTAAAATTAACACTATTCCGTAAAATCAGTAACTAGAAATCAGTTATTTTCAGATTATGTAAACGGAATATACCAAGTGTTATCTCTATACCTGCTGCTAAATCGCCTATTTTCACATCATTTTTCAGCGTACTCCTATAACCATAAAACATATATATATATATATATATATATATATATATATATATATATATATATATATCCTTGTGCAGGTATGCAGAAAATAGAAAAGAACACGTTGGGTGCATAATCCGGGGTTCCTTAGTATTTTTGTTTTTATTTTTAAAAAACAGTGCTCCATACAGAAGTAGAGCTTATATTATAATAATATTTTTTGTTTAAAAATATGATTCCTTCGCTACATAAGAGTTCTCATGTTTCAAAAACGTGAGCCGAAATCATCCAAATAATTAATAAAATTAAGTTGGATTGAGGTGTTTAGTCACGTTTCATCTTCAAGCGAAATTTTAGGAATAAGCTATCTCTCGGTTTGCGTGTATTTTTACAGAATTTGTTATTGTGGGAGTGGCTATACTATTTTCATTCTTTAAGTGGTCAGGGAGTTAATTCTTATCAGTAGATTCATCATCCTCTGAGAGGTTTTGCTAAGGTTGGGTAGGGTATCCATTTCAAAGGGTATCCATTTCAAGGCTAATGTTTACGGTCATCCTTTAGTTGGTTCCCAGTGAAGAATATTTTTATGGCGCGCCTACGGTCGTTCTGTGTCTGGAGAATTGTCTCTTATTCTTGTCTATCTGATTATCTATTTATTTATTTGTTTATTTAAGTGGGTGTTTAATATACAGATCGCTTTGCATTGAATTTCGTTTTTTTTTTTTTTTTTTTTTTTTTACGACGACAAGAAGGGGTTTTTACTATTTAAGGGTTTGGCTGAGCTTTTTAGAATTTTACTTAGCAATGTTTTTTTTTTTTTTTTTTTTTTTTTTTTTTTTATGCTAATTATCTAATGCGAAAGTCTGTTGATGTCGGCAAAAAACCGTTAACTCCTGCCTATGGTTTAATAATTTTTCATTATTTAGGAATTTAATGATGTGTAGTTTTTCCTGTAAGCATAAGAGGCATGGGTCATCCCAGGTTCTACAGGTTCTTGCTCTATTTACTATTTTCCATTTTACTTTTGGTGTTTTATTCGTTTCCTTTAGATGCCAGAAATATTGGGATAGAGATGTCTGATTTCTATTTTGAATATTGTTGAAAGAGCTCTTGTGTTGTCTCCATCTAATTTTAAAATTATTCTTTGTTGATCCTATGTATATCCTATCAGTGTTAGGGTTCTCAATGGATGAGATAGTGCATTGGTATACCACGGATTTTGTGAGGCATTTATTTTCCAACGGGCAGTTTTTAGGGTTTCTACAATCGCATAATTTTTCGTTATTTTTATCTAGTTTTAGTTTATGTGTTTTATTACTGTTTTTGTATGCGTGTTTTTCTAGGATTTTCTTATTGTGTCTTTTTATGATTCTTTCTATATTTTCAGTGCAGCTGTAACTTAGTTTCAATGTGTTTTTGTTAAAGATGTTGCTAAGTTTGCTATTAGTGGGAAAGTGCTTTTCAATTAAAGCTAGGAACTTATGGCCTAGTTTGGTGCTGACCATTTGGTTGTACGGTGGGGTATACCAGATGATTTTTCTTTTCCTGTTTCTCTTATTATTGGAACTAACGTTTCTATAGGTTATGTCAAAGTTTTTGTATCCGCTGTTTTTCAGGGCTGTGTTGTAAAAACTACTGTGCTGTTGGAATATTTCTTTATTTGCTGAGTTCATACTTATTCTTTTCTCTATTGATGTGGGTATATGCTTAATTATAGATGGGGGGTGGTTTGACTTAGGGTGTACGTACAAGGGATTAGTGTTAGGTTTTCTATAAGGTAGGTGAACGTTGTTAGTTAAGTCTAGGGTTACGTCTAGGAAGTTTACTTTTTTTAATTTAGTGTTGACTATTGTTTTTAAATTTAGTTTCCCGAATTCATTGTAAATTACCTTTCTAATTTTCTCTGTTTTAAAGCTTGTGGAGCTCCTCACTACCATGAGCCCGTCATCTCTGTACAGCCCGATGTCCCCCACGTCCAGTTCACGGTGGGCGGTTAGGTTGTACAGTATAAATAGACCTACAAGGTCCGAAGATTCTGCAGAGTCTAGAGATCCCATGGTAATGTCAAAGTTGTCATTGGTGTTTTTTATCCACTGGTCCCCATTATGGATGAGGACAGATTTCTTTGCATTGAGAATAATGTTTGTTTCTTCTTCAGTTAAGTCTGTATATACCGTAGCAAACTCCAGGGCAGTCGTGAAGAGGTCTTTTGATATTGACTGGTAGTAATCGACAATATCGAACTGGATTAGGGTGCATTCGGGCTTATTTTCGATGTTGGTAAACCAGTTTATGACTTCTTTGGTGTTGATCCAGAGTGTTAATCCAAGTTGTTTTTTAATTTGGCTAGTGATCCTTTCCAGGATTTTTTTGCTTATCTTTCCTATGTTGGGTAGAAAATTAGAAAGGTAATTTACAATGAATTCGGGAAACTAAATTTAAAAACAATAGTCAACACTAAATTAAAAAAAGTAAACTTCCTAGACGTAACCCTAGACTTAACTAACAACGTTCACCTACCTTATAGAAAACCTAACACTAATCCCTTGTACGTACACCCTAAGTCAAACCACCCCCCATCTATAATTAAGCATATACCCACATCAATAGAGAAAAGAATAAGTATGAACTCAGCAAATAAAGAAATATTCCAACAGCACAGTAGTTTTTACAACACAGCCCTGAAAAACAGCGGATACAAAAACTTTGACATAACCTATAGAAACGTTAGTACCAATAATAAGAGAAACAGGAAAAGAAAAATCATCTGGTATACCCCACCGTACAACCAAATGGTCAGCACCAAACTAGGCCATAAGTTCCTAGCTTTAATTGAAAAGCACTTTCCCACTAATAGCAAACTTAGCAACATCTTTAACAAAAACACATTGAAACTAAGTTACAGCTGCACTGAAAATATAGAAAGAATCATAAAAAGACACAATAAGAAAATCCTAGAAAAACACGCATACAAAAACAGTAATAAAACACATAAACTAAAACTAGATAAAAATAACGAAAAATTATGCGATTGTAGAAACCCTAAAAACTGCCCGTTGGAAAATAAATGCCTCACAAAATCCGTGGTATACCAATGCACTATCTCATCCATTGAGAACCCTAACACTGATAGGATATACATAGGATCAACAAAGAATAATTTTAAAATTAGATGGAGACAACACAAGAGCTCTTTCAACAATATTCAAAATAGAAATCAGACATCTCTATCCCAATATTTCTGGCATCTAAAGGAAACGAATAAAACACCAAAAGTAAAATGGAAAATAGTAAATAGAGCAAGAACCTGTAGAACCTGGGATGACCCATGCCTCTTATGCTTACAGGAAAAACTACACATCATTAAATTCCTAAATAATGAAAAATTATTAAACCATAGGCAGGAGTTAACGGTTTTTTGCCGACATCAACAGACTTTCGCATTAGATAATTAGCATAAAAAAAAAAAAAAACAAAAAAAAAACATAGCTAAGTAAAATTCTAAAAAGCTCAGCCAAACCCTTAAATAGTAAAAACCCCTTCTTGTCGTCGTAAAAAAAAAAAAAAAAAAAAAAAAAAAAACGAAATTCAATGCAAAGCGATCTGTATATTAAACACCCACTTAAATAAACAAATAAATAAATAGATAATCAGATAGACAAGAATAAGAGACAATTCTCCAGACACAGAACGACCGTAGGCGCGCCATAAAAATATTCTTCACTGGGAACCAACTAAAGGATGACCGTAAACATTAGCCTTGAAATGGATACCCTTTGAAATGGATACCCTACCCAACCTTAGCAAAACCTCTCAGAGGATGATGAATCTACTGATAAGAATTAACTCCCTGACCACTTAAAGAATGAAAATAGTATAGCCACTCCCACAATAACAAATTCTGTAAAAATACACGCAAACCGAGAGATAGCTTATTCCTAAAATTTCGCTTGAAGATGAAACGTGACTAAACACCTCAATCCAACTTAATTTTATTAATTATTTGGATGATTTCGGCTCACGTTTTTGAAACATGAGAACTCTTATGTAGCGAAGGAATCATATTTTTAAACAAAAAATATTATTATAATATATTATATATATATATATATATATATATATATATATATATATATATATATATATATATATATATATATATATATATATATATATATGTTATATATTTCTAAACAATAACATAAAATAAGAAATTTGCTCCGATATTTATTTATTTTTGTTCCAAAATTCAACATTCATATACGATTATGTTTCATTAAATCTATTTTAAGGTAGATTATTAATTCACTGCTTAAAGCCTACAACATTTCCCACATTCTTGTTGTCGTGTTGGGAAATAACATATCCGAAGCTTCACCAAACTATATATTAATTGGAATATTAAAGAAACCCAAAAGCGAAAAGGAATAATGAGATTTGAGATAGAATTCCAATTCTCGGCGAGATATTCGCTATTGAATGGTATTAATGATATCTATGCTAGCATTCCATAAAGGATTCCACCTACGATATTGAAGTCAGAAAAACAATATTTGCCTCTCACAGAACTAAGTAAATCGTAATTGACTCGGCAATAAATAAACGACATTGATCTGAAACAAGTAACTCTTCTTTCATAAAGATTGAATCAATGTTGGTATATCATAGATTTCACCGACATTAATCTCAGAATAGGTAACGTGATGATAGCAACGAAATATTCCAGGTACAGTGGAATGCAACGCATAACCTCCCTAGATAGATGGAGTAAATGTATTGAGGAATAAGGTTTAAGAGCGATAACAAAAAGGGAGCGTTACAAAAGAAAGCATTTTCTTGAGAGCCATGATCGCCAAGTTCTAGAAGTATCAAGGCATATAGAAAAAGGAGGAAAACAACGGCGTTAATTTTTTTAACATAATTCTATTCTCGATATTCAGGTGCAAAAATGCATTTTCTGAGCATGCATCTTGGAATCAAAATAGGACTTTTAAACTTGCGAGAACATTGATTTTTTTTCTGGGTGAGAATCTAAAACATTTTCTCCTATTCTACATTATTATTCTTATATTCGTTACATCTCTTTGGTTGGTGCAAAAATAATGTCGTTTTTGACGTTAAAAAATACGTCAAAAACCGATATTATTTTTGCACCAACCTAATACCAAAATATAATATAAATTTATTTTATGCTGCCGATATCGTTCGCACTCTTCAGTTACTCGAACCTAAATAACCCTGAAATATACCGTTAACAGAAAAAAAAAATAAAATAACATCATTAGAACAAAAGAAAAATGTATTTACCATAATTATCAATCTTTTTCAAGTTCAATGAGAAAATTGATTAAGATTTTCTAAGCATAAAGTGTGATATATTACTTCATGTATAAGATCATTTTTCATCCTAACTGACAGAACATCGGGCTATAATTTTGACTTCGCACAAAAAAATGCTCCGCTGAAAATATAGTTTCTGAATATGTTGTTATATTCTGACTTGTAAAAAATGTTGCTTTTTATCGTGTGAGCTGATACTTACGTTTTTAACCAGCCAGAAAAATGACAAACGGTGTAATACTTAAGCAGACGGATTTTTATTGTAGAAACTTTGATAAGTAGACGCATAGCAAACTAGTGAATTATTTATCAGTAACACCCAATTTTATAAAATCTAGATTGCTTTTTCTCAAAAGAAATATGATTATATACTTGTATAACAGTTTATTTTTATGTGAATTTTACATTTCTACAAGTGAGATCTCTCTGTCTCTCTGTCTCTGTCTCTCTCTCTCCGCATGGGCTGATGGCGTAAGAGTTAGAGTTTTTGACTGATGTCAAATTGGTCGGGTTTCGATCCCGGCTTGAAGCAGTCGCATGTCTATCCACACTGATGAGCTGTGATACAGCGAAACAGTTTCTTTGTTGATGACTATATATATATATATATATATATATATATATATATATATATATATATATATATATATATATATATATATATATATATATATATATATATATATATATATATATATATATATATATATATATATATATATATATATATATATGTATGTACCTGAAGATGAAAATGCAACTGGAGTGGTTAAGAACATTTCTTTTGTGTAACATTACCGGTTTCGTGGTTCTGTGATTTCAAAAAGTTAAATTGACATGGAGAGACGTGTGGCTATGTTCTGATCTCTTCTTCAGCTGAGAAGCAGATCATGGCGGCCAGGAATATTACTGAAGTAGAGCTCACGACAGATAATTTTCCAGAGCATTTTGATTTTTATCAAGAATTCGAATTATATAGCAGCAGAACAGATATCCAATGCACTTGAGGAATATAAATGTATAAATGTGCAATATGGCTTATGTCAAGAAGAATTGTCTAGGACGACATTTGTTAACCAACTTCCCTAGCATCATACCTAGTGATTGATACACATTATAATCATTTCATGTCATAGATAACTTGAAAGCAGGATGGTGCAATGAGTTGCAAACCGGGAACAATTTAACAGGCTTCCTGGTGGAAAGAGAAACTGTATAATTTAGATTAATAAAAGACAGCCGTGTTCTTTTGGAGTCGGTAAAAATTAAAAGCAATATTTTTCCAAGTTAACAACAGCTTTAATACTATTTTCCATATCAGCTGTCATACTTACTTTATAGGACCGATCGAATTTACTATGAGGAACTTAATTGTGTGTGTCATAAGCACAATAACTGAGTTAGTAATTGAAGTCATCATGAAGTTCCTTGATCGGAATTAGTTCAGTTATCCAACCCTGAGAAAAAGCATGAATGCAGAAGAACATAGACATGTGGTCATTTAACACAAACTTCATATACGATGAAAGCTGAATAAGACTTCCTAATATTTCAAAATCGAAGCGTCAGTGTACCTACAGCATTATTGATTAAATGCAAGTATTTTTTCTTGTATTTATCAGCAAGATACACAACTCCATTATTAAAAACATATTATTCCTTCTCCACGGGATGAAGCGTGTCATATATATGAAATCTGATATATATATATATATATATATATATATATATATATATATATATATATATATATATATATATATATACTACTTTGGACATGCTAGTTTTTTTTTCCATTTCTTTTATTTTCCCAAGGACATTCTATCCAAGATCATCATCAAGGGTGAATTGATAAGACAAGAATAACATTGATAGTTGTGACTTATTGTCAATACGCATGAAAGACGCTATTCACCTATCACTTACATTTGAATAAGATTGAAAGTATAAGAATTGAAATAAACTAAGGTACCTTCCTTAATAAATATTAAGTAGTTGATCGAGGAATTCGAGATGATTAAAATGAAAATAAATGGACATATATCCAGATTATTCAACCACACATGATTGAATAAAGATATGCTGCATATATATATATATATATATATATATATATATATATATATATATATAGGCTGTATAAAATATACTTTTGAAAACTTTGGGCTCCGGTTCCCCACATCCAAACAAAGATGCCAATATAATTATAAGTGTCCAAATCCATCGCTTAAGAGTTATTACTTTTAAATAAAGTTTGCAGTAGATTCCGCGGTGTTGCTATAGAGAATAGGTTACATTTTTCATTCGTGTACATTTGTGGCTAGTATTTCATCACTATTGAAGTGTGTAGTAGTTAGTTGTTCAGTTTAACAATGGCACGATATTCATCATATAAGCAGCCAAATATGATATTTTATACAGTATTGAAATGGACTCAACGCTGCATGTCTGTATCAGATTGCGTTTTCAGACCGAACGCAGCCGCGTCATCCAAGATATGCCGTTGTTTATGGTCCCCTTCCTGACACAGGATAAGTGGCAACGCAAACTATTGATCGTGAAAGACCGAAACCCACGAAGATCACTTTCTACAGACTGTCGGACACAATCTAAAGATCAGCATAAGTCTAGTGGGCCTAGTATGTCGTACTTTTAATTGTATCGCAGACAGGGAATTTCAAGAGCAGCTACAGTTCGATATGTTTTTGCTTATTCATGCAGACAATTTTACTGCTTTCTGTAATATATAGCTGCTTTTTTATTAGTTAAAATTTTAAATTTTAAGTATTTTTATTCAGCACGTTATCTATCTATCTATCTATCTATCTATACACACATACATACATTTATATATATATATATATATATATATATATATATATATATATATATATATATAACAACCAAGTCTTATAAATTCTGATTATATTATTGATAATTTTTAATATGCCAGGAAATGACCAAATCTCCGAAATGAATTTGTGATATTTCTTCTCATGTAAAGCCATTCATATATATATATATATATATATATATATATATATATATATATATATATATATATATATATATAATGCATTAATAATTTGACAGTAGAATGATAGGATGCTGTCTTCATTCTCACCTTTTTCTACTCGGATGAATGTATATAACAGAACTACACTTGGATTGTTTTTTCATGCATCTTTCCTTGAGCAGTAGCAAAATTATCGGTACTTAGATCGTTTATTTTTCATTGTTCTCTAGATCCAATATATTGTGGAATCGAGCAAAAACTACTTCGCTCTTTGATTCTATAATAATATAGAACATTTACCTAAACACTTTCAGAAAAAAAACTCATTGTGTGCAATTAAACTCTAAAATATTGCGTAAAGAATCTATTTGTTCATTAAAGCATTGCAAATAATGCGACAAGTGAATACCAGATATTTAACCCTCTTGATCCTGTGACATACTTTTATAAAATGTTCATTATTTAACTATCGTAATGTATATACTGTTCTTCTCAAAGCACACAGTTACTGATTCTATATAATAAAGATTTGAACATTGATTTGTTTATAAATAAGAAATCAAACTGCAGTATTTTCAATTTTGCATTTATTTTAGATGAATGGTTATCTAATTATTATTACTTGGATTCTCCATACTTTGCAGGCTTCTAATTTAGACGTGCATTGAGTATATTACATTGTTTTTATTCATTGATAGATTGTTTCGTTTTTTCCGGCTTATGAACCCTTTGCCGGTTACTTAAAGTCAGAAAATATTTTACATTATGAGTATATATTTTGGTTAGTAATGATTTAATGATAAATTTCTTACTAATTAACCCATAGCTGGGTGCAGAAAAGTTGGATTCATTCATTTCCCATGCTAATTGCGTGTAAGTGGACATAATGAACCCACCTGAAATGGGAAGTCTGTCATCCAGTTAACACTTCCGAGTCATTATCCATTACACCTCCCACATATCCAAGATTACTGCACACCTTGTATTCCAAATGTCCACACGTCAATATAGTGGCCAGGCTCGAAATTGCTTAACATATGCGATCTTATAGAAACCGGATATGTGAGAGTTTAGAAATTGTGAGCTGTAATCATGTTCACAATTATTTTTACTCTTATGGCAAAATGTTTCCTAAAATTTTCTTAATGTATGTATCTGTAGTCAAGTTCGGCATTAGTACTGCTCCTATAATAATAGGGAATATTAGCTTTGTTTAACTGCAACCTTGTAATTTCTGTCGATGTTTTTTTCTTTATCAGACTGGATAGCAATGTTTATGAGATAGGACACTATTATGAAGTAATTTACGCTTCGGATATCTTGTTGTATGTCGTCGAAGTCATTTATTGCTTAGTTACTGCACAGTTCTTGCTCGCTCTTTTCCCTGTGTTTACGAACACACTGCCTGTTTCAAGAATTGAACTCAAAATTACTTTCTTAACAAATTCACGAACATTTGCTTTAATCATCTGAGCTAATCTCCCATAAAAAATAATTTGCAATATCAGCAAGCAGGTTAGGTTTAAATCTTCATGATTTCCCCACTGGATGTGTCCGGTTTATCGTCTTGCATTCTGCGTTGGTATGTATGTTGAAATCTCAAAACACTGTGATATCTTCAAATTCTAGCAGAAGCGATGTTGTGTGTTCTTAACATTTTGAAATTTTCCTTCTCTCTGAATTTCTGTGGTTGTCATTTACTTGAGCATTTATTAGTACCTGATGTGCAAATTATTTACATTATTTAATGCCAACTATTGTTCTTTTGTTTTTGTTATCACTATGTTTCGGTCGTTAGGCCCTCCGGATTCATCAGGTGTTTTCCGATCCTAAGAGCCTATGGAATTATGAATTGAACATTTTATCTAATCTGTTCTCTTTATGCGCCCTAACATTTCATCTCTTTCTTTCTAAGTATAATTTAGATTTTTGTTTCCAGCAGAAAACAATATATGACTTCAATCATGTTGAGTTTCTGCCCATATATTGCACGGGATAGACTATCGTGTTATAATATAATGCAGACATTGCTTCCTCTCGGATGTCATAATCATGAACGTATCATTTTGGATTATGATTAAATTGTAGTAAGTTCTCAGTTCATTTCGCTTCTTAGGCAAACTGACTTGGCAGAGCATATACTTCTACAGGTAGACCCAAAACAAATGTGCCTCAAACAATACACTTTAGCTGTGGGCATGTAGTCTATGATTCCATCGAGGGAACCCATCGCCCTAGACATTAAGATTAGTCTTGGAAGACCTCCGACAACTGTTGGTGTATTGTCAGCAAACTTGACGCATATATAGATATGGGACGCATTCTTTCTCTATGCGACATAGCCGTTTATCCCACAATAATGTTTATCCGACATTTCCGTTGTCTGGTTTTTAATCCTGCGAGAAACCTATCTAATTACTAGCCAGAAAAGCTTTGTGGGATTAGCTAATGTCCAAGACATGCGTTTCGTTTTACTTGACAACATAGAGCCAGTAATACTTTCTGCATATTCAGAACTTAGTTCACAGTTACACCGCTATTATAAAGGAAGAAATGAGAAACATAAAATAAACGATAGATAGACACACACATTTTTTTAATATTACATTATGTCGATAGATATATAACGATCAGTCTACGGAGAATGCAGCCTTTAGAATCCACTATTCCCAAAATAATGTTTTACCTCCTTGTTATCGATGAACTCTCCAATATTCTATAGTATGCTGTCATACAATTGTACTATTAGTACTCGTAACACATTTTACTTTATTAGTACATTAAACATATGTTATGTAAATTATTCATAACTTCACTTCGTCTGATATTTGCACTTATCACAACATCTTACCCAATATCCGTATATATGTAAGGAGTACGGCAAGAAGGAATAAGCAAATAGCCCAGCCGAGATTCCAATCGTTTGAGTTTCTCTATATACAGACTTCTTTTGTTTGACTAGCCATGCCTCTGTAGTATTAAAAATAATATATAAGATATTATATGTAATAAGAGGTTAATTCTTTCTTTCAGAAACGCATCTATATTTTACTATTATCTGAGTGAACGTGTAAAATGAATTTGAGATAAATGCAATACGCAATGAATAGTTTCAGTAATAGTAATTGTCTCTTGATTTGGATGCCTAAATTGAACCTAATGTTTTCAGCGTCATTTAACAGTAATATCTGTAAGTAATTTTCATAGATTTTTTTTAATTACAGAAAATAACAATATTTTCTTTATGCATTATCTTTCCGTAAATGTTGCATGGCTGCACAAAAAACAAAACCGTTAAATTACAAAATAAAATAATTGTGTCCGATCGTTATTAATTCGTAAACTGTGCAATGTGCAATATTAAATCAATATATAACTTGACATATTGATTAACAAAAACTCCTCAAGACCATATAATGAATATGTACATAAAGCATATACACGCATTCATAATACGTATAAAAGAGAATATTATACGAACATGATGCTCAGATGTACACACTGCTATATATTATTCGCCTAAACTGGGTAACGTAATAAAATCCTACAGAATATAATATGGATTTAGTACAAGTAAAAATAATATCTGAGATTGTAGATAATACGACAATGTAGAAAATCACATCATCTACGGATTTCCCGCCTTTTTTCAGGTTTCTCAGGGTACAATGAATGATAAAGTCTCTAGGAATATGTAGAAGAGTTAATAACGATCATTTAATAGGAGTAGACAGGTTTCTCTATCGTCCAGTCTACAAAGCTCCGCGGGATTTGGATGCGGAATAGAGGTGTATCTATTGTTTCCTATTTAGGATTGTGTTATTTTGTTCCTTTTAAAATTCTCATTTCGTTTCAATCCAAGCAGTCCTTGTAATGGAAAAAGGAGGTTGGTCATTGTATGTTAGCCATCTAGAACACCTTCAGCATATCGTGAAAATGAAGATTCGAAAATAAATGTGGTAGTTCCAATCTAGAAAATATTCCTGATGCTATAATAATAGCATAGGCACAACTCTTTAATCTGTTCTAAATGTAAAAATCGATCAGACATATACTAGAAGATTAGATATAATAAACGTACCCCATGATGGTTAATATATATATATATATATATATATATATATATATATATATATATATATATATATATATATATATATATATATATAATTTATTACTCTGACCAATTTTATTAATTAAATAATAAAGTCAGTCAGATTAATAACTAAAAACTAATCACGACTTTTGGAATTACTTTCTGTACATTAAGATACAAAACGAAGCTGATATCTATATTTCGTGAGTCTGAGAAAAATTTGCGTTTATAAGGAACTATTAAGCTTTCCTTGATCATCTTCGTGCTTTACAGCAGAGATGGTTTAAAATACGCGGTATCTAACGAGGGTTTCTCCTGCCCATATATGTGTTTAATAATAATTCTTAGATATTCAGATTGATAGACAAAAATAAATAAAATCTAAAATAAATAAACAGGTTCTCTACTCAAAAACGGATGTCCACTAAAAATAATTCTTATGTAATAATATATATATATATATATATATATATATATATATATATATATATATATATATATATATATATATATATATATATACAGACACAAATTGTGGAAATTTCAGCTTTGAATTAATTTCACATTTTCATGATGGCAAAATAAAATTATTATTAATAGTTAGTGCAAGTGCGGACATTCATGAACCTATCACTCCAAACATCACAGTCTTGTGTCATGGTCGGAATGTCATTAAAGTTAAAATCTCTGTCAAAACATAAATGGTCAATGTAGGTTGTTGTTGGGGACTAACCCGTTTTACTACATGGCTAGCTGTCCAAATCACATGGAATGTATTTTTTGCTCATGAGCACTGTCCTGCAAATCCTTCTGTGTTCAAGTGATACTGTAAAAATATTAGGGATGTGTCCATAAATCTGTGATTTAGTTGGACGTTGTCTCCCAGAGATGTTAAGTGTAGGTCGCAATATCAATGTATAGGTCCCCTGAAGCTTAGAATCTAGCGTTACAGTTAATGTTCAGGGAGGGGCAACATATATTAAAAACGAATCTCCACTTGAGTCTGCCTGATTATTCATATTTCCAGATAACATCCATTTTCATCAATGCAATTCAAACTTTAGTTATGCGAATTTTCGTACGCTTTTCAGTAGAATTTTACAAACATTCGATAAATTATATCGATTCAGCTAAGTTTCTATTGAGTATTCCTGATTGAAGCCTATGAATTCAATTTTAGAAACATTGCCATTGTGCCCAAGGTCGTTGGCAGCATTTTCTAGATGATTTAGGAGAACTTTGGCATTGGTAATGGTGTCTAAATTTTCTACCTACCGACATAAAGGCTGACTGTAGTATCAGACATTTCGAAAGAATTTGTCAGGGTCTGGTATAAAATTCCTCTCCATAAGCTGAAACCTTACGGTGTACCCGGATATTGTGTTTAATTATATCTTTTTTTTCTAATATATACAGGATATAATTTACTGATGTGATTAATATACAAGTAAATTTATTTCTGAATTCATAAAATGAGGTGTTTCACTATTTACATTCAGACAATTATTTTCGTCTTTGTTGTTGTGATTTCAACGTCCTCTGGGACAATCTTCTAGCAAATTATTGCGTTGACTCGTATATTTTGTACATAGTAATTGTGAGTTTAATTACTAGGTCTTGTATTGTTTACTTGGATTATATTAAAACGGGCAAGAACTGACCGAGCAGTACTAAAAATAAGAAAAAAATACTAGATATCCGTAGATATGGGTAGTGGAACACGATCAGTTTATCTGCATAGGTTAAATGAAGGGCCCAGTTCAGAATTTCCTGTTTGTTAACCCGAGACGATATGTACCTGATGAAAGCCGTAGAGTACAACAAACAATATATTGCAATAGGATTGGATGAAGACAAAAGTCTGAATTTCAATAGTGTAAATAATTATTGTCCAGTTTTGAAAAATGATTTTTTCTCTTAATAAAAACCAATTTATTTATCATCAACAAAATTTAAAAATATACTACTGTCATATTTGCTTGTGATATATCCTTTGACATTGACAGCATATATAATGTCATTTTGGTGTGATTCCTATTAGATTATATTAATAACCAAAAAGCTGGGCTTATTAGAATATTTTAGCAAAGTATTCTGATCTCTTTATTTAGGATGAATACAATATGTAGATTATCTTTTGGACCATTCGTGTATACTGCCAGTTAAATAATGCAAATTCTTTCACTTCAATACATCATGTTCCATCTATTATTAAAACGGGATTGTTTCATGATGGTATAATCACATTTTCGGAGTTTTTATCCACCTCAAGCTTTAGTGTCATCACGTATTCCTGATTCTGTATGTACATATGTACCCATGAGTAATTTTATTAGAAACACTGAAATTACATTGCTGCTGGAATAGAAATGGCAAAATCGGTGTAAATTTATTTTATGATAATTATTCATGTTTAATCTACAGCATGCCAAGGCCGGCCGAACAAAAGAAATACTTCTGATGATGTTAAATGATGCTAATTACATTTGCTCGACGTTTCTCAGTTGGATGTTCAACGTATCCTTAAATGCGCCTGCAATACAATCACTATTCTAACAATTATTATTGTTCAAGATTAATGCTATCTAGAAAAGACAGTTCAAAATATATATTCTTTTCCAGACATCTAATGATGTATTTCATGTCATGCGAGTAGAAAAGAGCGAAAACAGTATTATTTCTTGAGCATCCATCGCAAGAATGAAGTCGACTTCATCATTAGAATAATAATTTTGAATGTTCAATTTAACGTTTTCACCAGGCTGATGTGTGAAACTTCAGAAATAGTGACCTGTTATGTAGTATTTTTATGTTGATCAGCATTGAACGTGATTGTCGTGAAATAACTAGATTTTACGAATTTAACTGAAGAATTGATATTTCAATCAAACATAATTGTCGTTATATGTTTGCATTTAAATTACTCGGTAATTTATTTTCCAGATAAGTAATTTGATGTTCTTTAAGAAAAATTTAAACTCAAAATATTCAACTCTGGATGAAGTAACATATTGCAATGTTTCACTAACCTAGGTTTGAAAGTTTTGTTTTTTTACAGGGAAGATCACCCTGTACAAGGTCCGGGGCACACTCGATTTAAGGGGTTAAATTATAAAAGGACGTGTGCTGCCCGTGTGTCGAATCCAGATCGTCTTTTTTGGAAGCTACAATGCTAACCACTATCACACCGACGCAGACAACTGGTTTACATCATATGCAATTCTGTATATAAATATCTTTAGGGTTTTGGCAATAGTATTTCATTCATCGGAAATAATAAGCTAACAACCATGATGAGAAATCAGGTAACTATATTTAGTGAGTGATTCTTATGCGGTTTTCAACCCCGTTTTGCGCAAATACTCTAACGATACTATCCTCTATCTTCTCTCCTGATTTTCTCATGATTAACAGAGCCTTCGTGTGTAGTATGATTGCCGCAAATATATCTACTTGAATTCCTCACAAGATTCTCCAGAAAAATGAAATCTGAGGGCGAGCTTCCTGGTGCTGGTGTATAGTCAAGCCTGGTTTACGTTTCTCTTAAAATAGCAAACAGCTTCATCTCTCCCTACAAAAACAAATTTGTTTATTAAGGCACACTAGCACGGTTTATAAATGTTTATCTAATATTTCGAATATAAATCCTGTAGAATCAAGTTTTTGAAAAAAAATCAATTCCGTATAACTTATTATTCCTAAGCCATTTAGCAAAAATAGAAAATACTGTTATCCAGTCAACATGTAATCGAAGTGGTTTTAGAGAGCCGATCTATAATGATAAATTATTTAGTTTCAGATATTTTTTTCATTTATTTTTTCTTTGAGAATAAAGAGAAAGTTTTCATTCCGATTTAGTTTACAGCGTTTTCCTTTTCATATTTCTTTTATAATGAATATTCAATTCAACAAGTTTATTCAGATTTTTATTTATATTTACCCCTTGCCAATCACATGATCGACATATATTTTCATCTAGCTTATAACGAGTGTTGTGATTAAATTTCCAATTTTCTATATGTATTTTTATGAGGGAAAACTTTCAACAAATAATTTTCAAATTCCAGAAATCGTCAATGATAATTAATTCATAGCGCATTGCGATCTTGAAGGATAGAAAAACAATCCGTTTTTCTTCAATATTTTATACACAAGGGAGACAGTAAACTGGGAATGATAAACATTGCATCATTGAATAAGTCTCCAAGGTTTCTGGTTATAGAGCTTTACACAGAATACTGATTAAAAAGTAAAATAATGCAGATTGTGAACCTACTGAAGGCGCTGAAAATAATGAAGAATATTTGAAAAATGTAATGGCATTTTCTGCCGCCTGATAGAAGTTATATCTATTCGTAGATATAAGTATAAAATATAAATCCATCTCTCATAAGACTTTATTTATATAGAGTTACAGCAACAGAAAATATACTATTCGTTGCTGCTCGTGATAAATTGAGATATTCTTTTAACCATTTCACTCCAAGCAAGTCGTGAAAACCACTAATAAGAAGAAGATTACAGAGAGTGAAAAGAATGAGTACAGTGAGGATTTAGGAAAGAACAAAAGATGAAAGGGGCTCAAGTAGATACAAGAGCATGATTTACTTTGCATTTAAATATTTAAAGAATCTCAGTCCCTTTTTTTCAAGAGAATGAGGCACTGCCTAGCCTCTAACAACATTAGGTTACATGATTACAGGCAGCTGAGTATGAGATAATTGTAAATACCCTCTTCTTCAACTCTTCAATCAATTCGATGTGTTAATACCCTCTGCTGGTAAAAGTAGATGCTTTGCCCGTAAATACTCCTCAAACTCTACTATTGACTCATCTTGCCCAACTTCTTACTTGGAACTGGATCACTTTTGAGCGATATGCATATAACACTTTAATGGTTTCTGATAAACTTGTTTCTCACAAAACAGGCGAACCCGATGGTATCGCTGTAATAGTCATTAAAAAGTGCACCCTCGAATTGACCCTTGTTCTCTGTAAACTCTATAATAAAACCCGCGCTTCCTCCTGCTTTGCTGCCTGCTGAAATTCATCATCTGTTGTTCCAAATTTTAAGACCTCTGGTAAACCTTCCGACCCTTTCAAATGTCGGTCTATTTGCCTTCTACCTTTGAGAAACACCTCGAGGCCCTAATCATTGATGCATTGTTCAATCATCTGTCATTGTAGAGTCTGTTCTCAGACAAAATATGTGACTTTCATTTCTCCAGGTACACTGCTGATGTACTGACGATAATGGCAGAAAAATATCTATCATGCTCAAGATAGATAAGGTGAAGCCCAGACTGTAGCATTAGACATCTCGAAACATCTTGTCAGGGTCTGGCATACAGGTCTTCTCTATGAGGTGAAACCTTACGCTGTCTCCGGATATATATTTTTAATTGATACATTCTTTCCTATCCTGAACGTCCATCAATTTAGGCACTTCACCCCATTCCTCCTTCTTTGTCCTACTTTGCTTGTAATTTATTTCATTTTCGCTGATTACACAACCATTTACTGCTGCCTCGATACTAAAGCTGATCAGTCTGATAAAATCAAAATGGTATTTGATGATGAAAATGACTTCATGTACGTCATTAACGGGGCTAAAACATGGTTTGTTAATTGTAAAGCCTCTAAAATTAAACTTCTCTATATTAAACATCTGAGAGATCCCCTCTCTGCCTTCGAACAGCTCCCTTTGTAGATTTTACTTTCTTAGGAGCGTTTTTTAAAATGTTTGTATTTCGAGTTATTATAAAACATTTCGCTTTTATTTATCATCACTTGCCTTGATAATATTGGATGATGAAGATTTATATCAAACTTTAACCCCCAAATATACCCATTAAAAAAATGCGAAATAACAGCGTCCAAGAAATTGAGTGAAACCTTCTCTCCTCAGGATTGTTTTATTGTATCTTATTCCTTTTATGTCGGCTTTCCTCTTCACCACTTACCCATCCATATCTAAAGATAACATAAGTGAATCGTTTGTCTGGCCCAAACCAAATGGGGTTAGGGATAAAGAATTGAAATGGTACATCTAACTCACTTATGTCTTCTCTCCCCACTCACTTACTCACTTCGTTAATTTACATATGCTTAATACGGCCTGTCAAAAATGTGTAAATTTCTGTTCATTTTTCATTTCAACATTTAGAAGTAAAGTCTGATAATCCAGAGCCCATTAAATGGGCTGTGGTGAAATAATTCATTACATGGAACCTTAAAGAGTTCGGTCTTTATTCAAATATATATATATATATATATATATATATATATATATATATATATATATATATATATATATATGTGTGTGTGTGTGTGTGTAGTTTTTAATTGTTGTTAATTTTGTTCCGTCCTTGTGTAGGTCAAACGCCCTCATTTCAGATTTTCCATATATTGTTTCTGGCATAGTGCGCATTCTGATAGTAAAATTATGTTATGACTTTTAAAATTAGATTTCTGCTAAATAGATTTAATGACTGAATTGTTGTGGCTAAGGTTTTTATAACATAAGCTCATTTTGTTGTTACATTTCTGGGTAAATCCATTTGTTTTTATTTTTGGTATATTACTTATTACCGTATCATCTGAGATTGGGTTACTATCTATGATTTCCTTAAGATTCTTTTGTCTACCATATGCTAGAAGGCCGCATTCCTAAAACACAATTTTTAGGCCTGGTTTGAGATGTAATATATCCCAGCAATTTTTGATTATATGAGATAGTAGAGAAAGAATGTTTTTGAATGTGGGCTGCGTCTGGATTTATTTTAATCTTGTACATTAGGGTGTCTTTTCTAGGTGTGGATATTACTTTATTTATTTGTTCCCTGTTTAGGTGTTCTTTATGGCCACGTGTTGTGAATTGATGTTTGAGATTTTGAGCATGTTTATTTATTTCTTCATTGTTGAATATATATATATATATATATATATATATATATATATATATATATATATATATATATATATATATGTGTGTGTGTAAAGAGAAAAAGAGAGAGTGTGAGAAATAGTGTATGTAAACACATGATTTGGTGTTCTGGTATTGGAATATTACTTAACGTTTTTCTGCGAGTCATTTTTTCATTGCCATTACACCATAATCACGAGAGCTTTGAGAGATCAGATTGCAATGTGAATTCGTGAAAGAAATAGCTCACGATTTTGTACCACTAGCTCAACGATAGACATTTTCTTAAAAGTTAGCAAGGAAATAGTGAAGTAATCAGTTGTTCTGAACTGAGCCAATAGAGCAACAATCAATGCATGCGCATTCACGTTAACTTTCGAAGGCATGAACCCCTTTCCGTAACCACATTGATGCTCTCGCGATTATGAATATGCATATAACCGATAATTTTTGTTTTTTATGAATCATATTTATTTTTTTTAACACATACTACTCTTTCTACTGAATTGCATTTTCTTTTCATAATTTGCTCTCTATTACAAAGAGATTACTTTACATATATTGATGGGAAATGATATTGCAGATATTAATCGACAGTGTTATTTTGAAGATGTGAAGTATTTTCAAAGCATTTTGCGAATTATTAAAGCTCAAGCCAACGTACAGGCTGCAAAAGAATCTTTACTTATTGCCACATGATATTATAAGGCTCATTGTTGTATTGATAGACTCCAGTTCAAAAATATACCATGCTATAAAAATGCTTATGTTTTACATTTGTTCACTTACAGCCGTTTGAAATGTTGCGGTATTTGAAATTTGAGAGGCCGGATAATCTTTCCTGAGAATTTGTGGTACTTAATAAGTGATGCATCAGTTGGGGAAAACAAAAAGAGATAAACATACAACATTATGTTCTGGTGAGTCACATATTATAATAGGCAGCATAGTAGACCGACTAATTCAGGCTTAAGACATATGTCCCCAGACAAGGCAAAGGAAATCAATGGTAAGCATTTACTTGCCTCAAGCATAGGTTGGCCGTAGCTAGATTTATGCTTCCGTTATAACTTCGACGTGCATCTATGCAATGCTACGAGAGGCTAAATCCCTATAAAATGGGTTTCACGAGCGACTTGGGAGAATAGTATTTCAAGTGATAAAATTAAATTTCATCACGAAACTGATGTGTGCTTGTAAGAGCAACATAAACCTGAAGAGTGCAAAGTACTTGCCTAAGACACAAAGCCCTAACACCTAACATAAGTCAAATCAAACCCTTAACATTGCAGTTTTAAAAGGTAGATTTGAATAGTGACATGCTTAGAGTTCTACCTATTTTCATCCCATTACTCAATTAAGCTGATGCGTCAACACAATAAGACAATGTCAATCACGCGATCTGTATTATTCAACATGCTCAGCAAATAGTCCTACATGTTATAAAAGATGATTATTAGATCTGTCCACATTGAATATAACATAAGAGAATGTTGCATGTACCGATCTGATCCATCGCTTTGAACTCATTGAATTGTATAAAAATACAACAGATGGAGATCAATGCATTAATTCAGTTTCTTTTCCATTGTTCAATAATACGCATAAGATAATACAGGCAGACTGACAATTCGGAAATCAGTTCTCCTATTATTCAGGGGTATAAACAATCATATATATATATATATATATATATATATATATATATATATATATATATGCACATTTCATTGAATACGAAAGACAATTTCTCATGTGATCTGATATATATATTTTTTTCTTTTTTCAGATGATAAATTATATAAAAACTGTCCGAATTTTCTTAATAAATCTTTCGGTTATGCTTTTATTTTTGCAAATAATTATATAGGCCACACTACACCGTGTTAGACACGAAATCTCACTGTACACCTTTCTGATAATAGCTGATTAGATCTCATTTAAATATTCATGGAGACCTACCGGACACTATCCGTAACATATTTGACGACAACACAAATATAATAGCATTATCCACATGCAAAAAAAGACTAAAAATAATGGAAGATTTATTAATAAAGCAGAAAAACAACCGCTTAATTATATCAACTATGAACATGGACAAAATATTTTGACCGTGTTTTGAAATATGAAAATATATAAATACATACATGCAACAAAGTATTTCTTATTTAACAGTTAAAATATTTCATACTTGAAAATGGGTAAATATAGAGCCGAAATCGCTCGGATTAAAAGAACATTCGAATTTTTTTTAATATAATTTATCATCTGAAAAGAAAGAATAAAATTATTAGAGAGAATGAGAAATTGAATCAATGCACCATGTACGTCGTATTCAATGTAATGTGCATGAAAGAAGGATTGAATCATACACACACACACACACATGAAAATTCAAGATAAAATACTATTTCCCAAGAATCCCTTCATTAATTCTATACGTACATTTTCCAATCAATCAGAGTGCTTGAACTACAACATAACTTGTTTATGTACTCGTGTGCCACATTTTTGTTATTTCTGTTTTCAGAATCCTTGTATTTTGATAGTTATTCAAAGATATATTACAATAAGCAGGGAGAATCATTTCAATAAGAAAGCGCATTCTGCTCTTGTGGTTTTTCATCCCGATGTCTGGAGACTAGCTTTAATTGTTCTGTGTGTTTGGTAAAATCCTACACAATTGTTACAGCTCTTGTCTTTGTAACTGTGCCTGGGAGATGTTCATACCAGTTTCTTGCTGTGTCCTTCTCGTAAAAAGCTGCATAATTTTCATGTTCAGTTATTGACCCACTCTATCATGCCGACGTTTATTTACATATTGTGCTGATACTGTGCAACCTGATAAAAGATGATTATCTTAGTTTTCATTTGTTCAGTATTCTAGGTTATTTTTGGTTAGCAAGAATTCGTCTTGTGTACCAAGAATTCAATCTTTGGGTTCAGCTTTTAACCCTTGTCTACTTAACCATAGATGCATATTGGAGATTACAATTTATTGTTCCGTCTGAATGTATTAGAAAGTTCCATAAAATTTTTACAGGTTATATTTCTGCCACCGTGTTTGGGTGATGTTCATCCAATTTATTGCAGTTTTCTTCCTGGAGAACTAGCATATTTTCCAGTTTAATATTGACCCGATCTATCTTGCCGAGTTTTATATCAATTTGGTGCTACCAAAGTCCAACCAAATATAAGATGACCAAGTAATTCTGGATATTTATCACATAATTTTCGTTTGTTGTCTACACAGTTTTTCACTATGTGTGCTTGGGAATTTCTAGTTAGCAAAAATTGTTTTTTTCACCAAGAATACAATCTTCTCTTCAGCTTTTAACCCTGGACAATGTAACCACTGATAGGTATGTTGTTTCTCTACCTTAGATTGTTTTGTACAGGCAGAGTAATAACCATAAATAGGCTTATGTTGTCATCGTTTCTACTTTTGATACATTGCATTTGCTTTTGTTTTCTTTTTAGTTAATTGCCGCTGCAGTAGATGTATTATGTTTATTTTTGTACCTCTTCAATCACTTAAAATTCCAATTTTAATCTGTTGACTTCCTTTATTATTACATTAATTTCTTTTATATACTTTGACACATATCATCTTACAGTCATCGGTACTTTCCAGATATCCTTCAAGACCAATTGTTTTGGTTTGTAAGGCAGTCCCTGGGAACTAAGTTTTTCTATATTCAGATATGGGAATATACAGACGATCAGCATCACCCTAAGTTTGATACATACGGTTGAAAATGAGAAGCTATCTCGTTTTATCATCCACTCGCTTAATCTCCTATAAGGTCTAATTAAGGCTATTTAAACAGTATTTCAACACAGGGACAACCACAGTGTTTAAGGATGATATTCTGTTTGAGGAATTCACCTCGGTAATTAACACTAGGCGTACATGTCTGTAGTATAGCCTTCTGACATTCTTCTTCTTTTGAGTTTGTTGTATTCCATTTCCTTCGCAGACTCCTAGTTATTTATAGACTTCTTCCAGTATCTTTGTGACAAACTCTGCATCTATTGTGCATTTCTGTAATTCTGCATTTTTTTAATGTTATTTTTCCATATTTATCTAATCAGAAATGCAATCGGATATCAACACAGAAACCTTTTACAGCATAAAGAAAGCGTTTAAACTCATTGTTGTCTTTGACATCATATACGTAGAGTAGTTGATTATTTTTTTTTTTTTAGGGTTTTCACCCAAGCAAGGCTTGAAGCCACTAGGACGCAAGGGGTTACATAAAATTTCAGATAGGAGTGATAGAGGAAAGGATGAGGAGAAGGACAGTCAATGGATCAAGACAACTGGAGATGTCGATTGACATTACATTTGAATATTTGGAGATTATCGCTCTCAGGGAAACTGGAATAGGAAAGGGAGTTCCACAGGCGAGAGGTGCGAGATATGAAGCTATTTGAGTAGAAGAGACGGCTATATTTAATTGTTTCGATAGTGAAAGGGTGAGAGAGGGATGCCAGCCTTGTAGGGCACTTGAATTCATGAAGTCTAGGAAGCAACAAATGCAGCTCCTCGGAGCAATTTCCATGAAAGTATTTGTAAAAAAGACATAGAGAGGCGACGGCGGGTCTGAGGGAGAGCGACTGTAGACGAGATGCCAGAACAGGGCCAATTATATTGCATATCTGCATCTTATCAAGAACCCTGAAGCAAACAGAAGGGAATTCAGAGCATATATGGCAGCAATACTCTAATTGTTAATTTGTAGATCTGAAGGATCGATTCCGAGGAGAAAATTTCCTGGCCTGGCACAGGGAGCCAGCTTTCCTTGCGGTGGACAAAGCAATTGACTCAATGTATTTGTTCTGTCTCAAGTCAACAGTCAACGTGAGACCGAGCAGCGGCAGAGAGTTGCTCTCGAGAAGTTGAGCGTCAGACATTGTAATGGAGGGCAGGAGAGGATCTCTGTGGTGATTAATAGAAATCAGATTTGTTATTGAGGGATTAAAGTTGACCAGCCAGTCTTGCCCCAGTTCACAACAGATTGGAGATCCTTTTCGAAACGCACGGCCATGTTAGTTTTGTCAGCGACACTAGATTTGTTTTTTAGGCAGGAGTAAACTGTGGTGTCATCCGCGTAGATGCCAACTTGGGAATTTATGGCTTCAGGAAGGTCATTCATGTAGATAAAGAATAGAGTGGGTCCTAGGATGGAGCCTTGGGGAACATCTACGTTCGTGGGAAAGAAACTGGAGGAGAATCCGTTGAGAACGACCATCAATTCACGGTTTGAGAGGAATGATTGTATTAGGTCAAACAATCGACCTGTAATACCATAACCCTGGAGCTTTCGAAGAAGGTCGGCATGCCAGATCCTATCAAACGCTTTGGAGATGTCTAGGGCCACGGCATGAGCTTCCCTGTTATTTTGAAGAGCTTGGTAGACAGTTTCAGTGAAAGCCGTAAGCACATCGGCTGTAGATCGGGCAAAGTGGAAGCCATATTTATTGTCTGAGTGCAGATCATGGGATGTAAGGTGGTTAACCACTTCGGCATTGATTAGGGCGTCGAAGTCTTTGCCGAAGAAGGGTAGGAGACTGATAGCATGGTAATTAGAAGTGTCAGAGGCATCGCCAGAGTTCTTGAAGACAGGAACAATCGAAAAGGACTTCCAGAAGTCAGGAAAACAAGTTTCTTTGAGGCATTAGTTATATAGTTTAGAGAGGGTGAGTTCCAGTTCAGGCCCGCATTTCTTCAAGACAATGGCGGGTATCCCATCCCTACTACTAGTTTTGTTGGGGTCTAAATTTTAAATAATGCCCATTACCAAAGACGGGGTTATGTTTAACCCTCTCAAAGGGCCTCAGTTCTAAGAGAGAAGTCGGTTATGGCTACACTGGAAGAGTCAAGCGTTGATTTGAATGAAAATTTCCGAGCAAAGCATTCAGCCTTGTCGGCAGAGGAGGTCAAGATTTCGAACTGGTTGAACAAAGGAGGTATAGAGGGTTTGCAATTTTTCAGTACGCACTTGCAGAGACGCCAATAATCTTTGGAGCCAAATTTGCGAGATGCAATACGCCCTTTCATCCGAGCAGCAAATAGTGACTTAGCATCGTTGAGGACACGCTTACACTCGTTACTGGCGGAAGCAAAGTGACGTCTATTGCAGTCCGACATTTCGTTACGAAATAGGTGAATGAAGTGGTTCCTATGGGCGGAGAACCAAGTGGAGGAGCGCGACTTGACCCTATATATTCTTTGAGAGATGAAAGCGTAAATTCCAGCTTTAAACCAGGATGAGACCTCATAAGCACATTCTTGGACGGGGAACGTAAAGACAACAGCAATGGGTACATCGCGGAGTGAGCTCGTTGATAGTAGAATGATGTTCTAGTGGTAGGAAGTGCTTTGCAGTGGTAGGGGGTTATTTTGCACTTGATATGATGGGCGTTAACGTCGCCAAACACAAATATGTGAGCAAACGGATGGAGGGAGCGAGCCTTGTCTATCCTGTCAGAAATGCTATCGAGTATCCCACAGTCTTGAGAGGATGGAGAGCGGTGAAGGAAGAAGAGATAGATTTCCGCATTGAGAAGTTATAGTCGGAGACACATGTACGACTGGTCTGGTGATTCCAGAGACAACTCTCTGGCCAGAGAAAGATGGTCATTGACGTAGACAAGGCCGTGCATGTGGGTTAGAGAGTCTTTTCTGAGGAGAGGAAGGTAGGCTGGGATCGAGAGATCAGAGGATGGGATTGACGAGACAAGGTAGGTCTCACAGAGTGCCAGTATATCCAGGCAGTTTGCACTGTTGAAAGATTCTATACTGCAGAAGTTTGTTCTAATGCCACACATGTTGGAGAACGAAATGTTGAGGAGTTTAGGTGATTTTTGAGGGGCTGATTTAGGATTACTTTTTCGGTCTTTGTAAGTCATCATGTGGAATTATGGTTTGAAGACGAGAAGGCCCGTAGTAAAAGAAGCAGACAGTTATCGACCGTGACGTGGGCAGAGAGGATTTCGCACAGGCTCCATCATAATGTGGTCTCAGATTTTCCCACCGGAGCTGACTGCATGGACACCATTTCATGCGCGACATGGCACTACAGACACCCCGGTAGTATACAACTGTTGATCAGAGCGGCCGCTCAAGACGCTACGCAAGAGTTAGGGCTCCTAACTACCAGTCGGAAACAGCAACCAGAGAACTGTCAAGCGTGTACCCCCAGAATAAAGGGGAAATGTCGCAGACTGCACACATCACGGGATAAACAGTGCTGCATTCGAACAGAGACCAGAGAGAGAGAGGGAGAGTACCGGGAACCCCTTCCGAAACAAGAAACAAGGTGTGAGCCTCTACTCATGTCCAAGAGAATGGGGGAATGTTGACCGGGCGGTAGGAAAGCTTACCTACTCCTATTACATATAACACATTCAAGAACGAACAAAAACAAAGAGAAAGATAAGAGCGGGAGGTAGTTGGCAAAGTGTCCAGGCTGACACTTGTATTTTCCCCTTACACAACACTTAGTTTTAATATAAGTCCCATTGTCTATTCCCCCCCCCAAAAAAAAAGACATTAAAGGGAACAAGGTTATCCGGCTTTGTTTATATGTGATAATAAATACCACAGCATAAGTGGCAGCGAGTGTTTGTCCGCTTTCATTGTCCTGAAAACCATGAATGTACGTCTTACTTCAACTCCAAGCATCAAGTTTCAATGAAACTCGGAGCTTGGTGGGTGGGGATCAACGACCAATCCTCCGCCCCTACCAACAGTGGGCTTGGGATACTTGCTTTCAATAAAATTATGAACAACAGGAGAAAAAAAACGGCAAAAACAATTCCATGTTCGGACATTTTATCTAGCAAGAAAATTCGGCCAACTAGAATATCTATTTTCTTTTTTTTTTCAATTATTCTTTCGAACAGGGATTTCCAAATAAACCAACAAGTAGGATTATAAGTTAGCTTAGAATGATTAGTACAAAAATAAATGTGTTACGATAGTCAAAGAGACTGACGAGTAGGGGGGAATTAAAAAAGAAGAAAAAAGCAAAAATGAATTTTCAGTAGTCCGAAATTATACTCACAAATGGCAGCAAGTGTTTGTTCTTTCTCGTGATAACCAGTGAATGTACGGCTTACCTTAACTTCAAACCTCAATTTTCAACGAAACGCAGAGCTGGGGGGTTTTCTTTTTGTAATTGTATCCAAAATTATTACGGTTTAGTTCACGTGAAAGGGCTATTAACGAAACAGACCAGAACGGGGCGACTGGGTGCCTTCTTGAAAGATTTTTCGTCGGATATTCAAACATTTGGATGTGGCAGTACCTTTAGTGTGATGTAGTTATCCATAATTTCATTCCATGTTTAAGAAATTTACTATCACCGAGTATATTTTGTAAAATTTCAAAAATTTAAACGTCTAAGAGTATGGCATATTATCAAGGCTTTACAGTCGTCCAATGCAACCTGTGCTGGGATTTCTAACATTGTACTACCATTTTACAGGAACATTTTATTTACTAGTATTTGATCATTGCAACTATATAAACGTCATCGAAATCACTTGTGTTCCTGGAGAAGAATGCTGTTTTCTTTCGGAAAGATTAAGTACATTTCTTCAAGACGGACGTGATCTATTTATGTGGTGGACAGATATTTTATTGTCCTATAAGTTTTTGGATCAACTGTTTAACCTGCTTTTTGGTAGGAGATATGTAATACATTCAGTGATCAATTCTTGAATTTCATTGGGGTTATTAAGTAGCATTGATAAAGTTTGCGCAAAATTTTTGCGAATTGATGCCAGATAATAGAGCCCAAATCGGATAACTTGTCATATACTGGAGATTTGTATTTTGGGATTTTGTTAGAGCTTGCCTAACATTATTCTTGGTTATATACTTCCATTCTTCCACAGTTTTACTACTTATTCTTTCTTGTTCTTGTTTGATCTACTCTGCTTTGAGATTATATTCCTTTGGCTTGCTCAAAATATTCTCCAAAAATTCTTACATGTCTTTAATAGGTAGTGATGAAGTGAATTCTATAACTGCTTTTCACATTTTCATGTAAACGTTTTTGTTAAATTTAGGATTTTTTTATTTTATGAATAGAACGCATTTCGTATTGTATTGGTCACTGCTTCTTCTACTTCTTCTTCTTCTTATCATTATTATTATTATTATTATTATTATTATTATTATTATTAAAGCAAAGCGTCCACATTTTAAAATTAAATATTGCTTCCAAAAAATACGAAACGATGTATCGAGGAAGTATTATTGTTTATGGCACCTTCGACGTTAGTCATCGAATCCAATTCAGGGAGACTTTTCAATTCATTTCTTTTTAATGTGCATTAATCTTTGTTCAGAAATGTAAAACATTTCTTCCTACATTGAAGTAAATGGTGACATTGTTTGTTAAAATAACTGCCAGGCGAAATAAACCTGTTATTTCGATGAATTGAATTCAGCCGTTTATTGTATTCACCTAATGAGATTAGAAAAAAAAATCCACAAACGCTATTGCGAAATGGCTTTTGTGTAATCCTAATTTCCTTAATAATTCCTTATTCCCTTAATACTTACTGCGAATCCTGACAAGCAATTTCGTGTATTAAATCATGTTTGTTGTGATGTAGAGGTTAGCACTAATCAGCCGCTAACCTCGTTTTACGGTATTTAGTCACCCCCCCAAACACGAGGGCATCATATGACACAAGGCCGGTTTAACGTGGGATCCCTAGAACCGGTATAAACGAGTTCAGGGTCGGTTTACCTCCCCGAAAGAGACTCAACCCTTCAGCGTAGCTTCGTTTTACTGCTTAGTTATTCTCAGTGAACAATATATGAGTGTTCCCTTGTGCTTATGCAAATTATGCATACTATTAGGTTGGTACAAAATAATATCGTTTTCTCACATATGTTGCTATGTGAGAAAACGAAATTATTTTTGCACCAACCTAATAATTTGCTAGTATCACTACATCTCCCTGAAACGTAAGGGTTTTATTCCTCTCGTAGATCTTGCACTCGTTCTCATGCTATTGTCATCACTTTGCTCTACTTCTCTCTCTCCCGTATTTCTTTCCCTGGGAGACCTAGATCTGTCCCGCGCTAGGCTGGTCTTCGTCCGAACTTTCAGACTCATTCTGGCCCTCTTGATCCTGCATTATTTCGTCTTCTAATGTTTCCTTCTGCAATGGTTGTTCTAATAATCGTTATCAGACGGAATTGAAGTTTTGATCTTCCTCTTCAGCGTAGGTCTTTATTTGGTCTGCATGGGTTAATACACTTTTGCCGTTTTCTCTATTTATTATAGTTGTATTGTGGCCTTTTTGCATGATAAATTCTTCCTTTCCGGATCTGCATTTTTGCTATTTTTGGACCACTTTTTTCATTATGTAGAATACGCCATCGTTACCGAAGCTCAAATCTGTCTTCCTATTAAAGCTAATGGACTTTCTAGTCTTCCCACATGTGGTATCGTACGATAACTTGAAAGCAGCCTCGGTAGAAAAAAACTTTTACTTTTTCATTTTGCTGAGAGCATGCTTTTAGTCCCTTTTTTACTGTCTACATCCATTATTTCTGCTAATCCGTTCGATTGAGGGTGATATGGAGGTGTCATATGGTTTACACCCTATTTTTTCTAACCATACATTAAATACTTCATCACAAAATTCTGGTGCATTATCAGATACCAAGGCTTTTGGAACGCCATTTCTGAAAAATATGACTCTTAGAATCTACTTTATCGTAGATGTTTTCTTGTTTGTAACCCGAATTGTTTCAGGCCAACGTGAAAAATAATCTACTACTCCATTAATGTATGCATGATCCATTTGCACACGATTCCATGGCTCCACTTCTTTGGGCCACGAATGTAATTTGGTTTGTGTAAAGTTTCTTAATTCTTTAGATTTTTTGCACCTTTTTACATATTCTTCGACATCTCTTGAACATCCGGCCACCAAGCTTCTAATTTTATCCTTTTTTGTGTGCCCATACCCCACAGTGTATATCGTCATGTACCAGGTCCCCATTACAAATCACTTCATGTTCTATTGTTAATTTGTGTCTTATTTCTTTATAGGGTCTTTCCGCCCTAGAACAATTTCCCCATGAGTTTTTTTTTTATTCTGGATACTATCCTACTTAGCACTGGGTCATGTCTCGTTTCCGCAGCCATGCTATCTAAAAACAAAACATCAGTCAATCAAATGTAGGAATGGATCCTCTGTTTTATCTTTTGACTCATTGTAGAACCTGAATCTTGATAGTGCGTCTACATGTGGAATTGAATTTCCTTTAACATACTCTATATCAAAGTCAAATGCAATCAATCTTATTGCCCATCGTAGAATCCTTGATGACGTGACTTTGGGTAATTATTTCCTTGGGTTAAATATAACCTCTAATGGTCTATGATCACTTTTTAACAGAAATTTTTTCCCAATTAAAATTGTCGGGCTCTAGTAGTTGTCAACACGATGGCCAATGCTTCTTTCTCTATGTTCGAGTAATTGAATTCAGTGTTCGTTAATCTTCTCGATAAATACATTATCGGATGTCCTTCTTGTGATAATATTCCCGATATTGAATGTTCACTTGCATCTGTAGTGAGTGTTATGTCCTTTTTTGGATCAAGCATTTTCACTACAGGTTTCTTTGACATAATTTCTTTTCAAAAGCTTTTTGCTGTTCGTCTGACCACATAAATTCCACATTCTTTTTTCTTAAATTTGCAAACGGTTCCGTCAAGTCCATGTATTTTGGTAAGTATCGCCTGTAAAAATTTACCAATCCCCCAAAATTTATTTTTTATTTGTAGTTGTAGCTACTTTTAATATTTTTTCTATCAAGGTTTAGTCTGGTGATATACCTTCTTATGAAATGGAATAACCTAAAAAATATATTTTGTTAGAATTGCTTACGCATTTTTTTCATTTATTTACAAAAATCAAAATGGCTGACGCCAAAACAAATAAACAAAACAAAATATACAATACAAAGGTTACAACCAAATAAATCGACAAATAAATCGACAAATAGGCAGAAAAAGGTTATAAAAATAATTAGACAAATAAACAATACAAAATTGGAAAAGAAAAAAACAAAAAAAAAATACGAAAAACTTAAAGGATATTAAAAAAGAAAGAATTAAAGAATTAACGGTTAGTGAAAAAAAAGCGAAACACAGACCGGGGGTTACAAACAAACGGTCGGGCGGTAAAACAGCGGTCAAAAAAAGGCAAGAAATGAAGGTCTAATTTGGCTAAGCTCGTTTTACTGTATTTAGTCACCCTCCGCCCCCGCGAGGCCATGATGTGGCACAAGGCCGGTTTAACGTGGGATCTCCGAGCCCGTGAGCTTGGCCAAAAATATGGAATTTGAACCTGTATAAACGGGTTCAGGTTCGGTTTACCTCCCGAAAGAGTTTCCGCACTTTGGCGTAGCCTCATTCGGGTTCCTCCCCGCCCGAAGGCTGAGAGTTCAACCGATCAGCCTATCAGCCTATCAGCCAGTCGCCCGACTGCTAAGCTCGTTTTACCGCTTCTTTATTCTTAGTGACCACTTATATGAGGGTTCACTTGTCCTTATGCCAATTATGCATACTAATTTGCTAGTATCACTACAATGTTTAAGAAATAAGAACTGAAACAAAGCTTTAAAATCGATCCGGATCATAGTGCGGTGATTTCGATTCCAATGTAATAAATTATATCCATGGAATATTAGGTTTTGAACTTTTTTATTATATTCTTACTCTGCCCCGGACATTGAATTCTACCTGGATTCTATCCGCTTGGGAATATGTATATATATATATATATATATATATATATATATATATATATATATATATATATATATATATATATATAATAGATTATATATAATCCCAAAAGCCTGGTTTTATTTATTTACTAACCATTATATTGATTTATTTACAACTGCCGAATATGAATATTCGATACAATTTTTTCGAAAAATATGCATGCTACGGAAGGAATCGAAGCTGTGTCCCCTAAGTGAAACGGTCATTGCATCTGACGTGCTTTAAATAACTTGGCCACCTTGGATGTACTGATCAAATCCCGAATAGTGATTTTGAGCACATATCTTCCCGATTAAAAATAAATGCCCTACGTGACTGAACGGGCTAGGGCACGTGCGATCGAAGGAGATTTTCCAATTGATACGCACAGTAATATGGGGTGTGGTGAAAATTATTAGCGATATCAACTTTCTAAAATTTAGCCATTTTCATACATTAAAAGCTCTTATGGTTAACATTATTCGTATTTTTACTTTTTGTCTATTATCTAAGGTTAAATATAAATACTATTTAAAAGATGTAGAATAATAAATATATTTCTCAAAGTAAATATTATCTCCTTTCCTACTTTCACTCACTGTTTCCATTATTCTACTCATCTTAATAATAAAACGAATTACGTTAGATTAAATATAAAAATACAATTATATAATATATATATATATATATATATATATATATATATATATATATATATATATATATATATATATATATATATTGGTAAATAAAACCCACCTCCGCCACAGGCACTGCATAATTGCAAATATCGTTGGTATTTTCATACGAATGCAATGCCGCATATATAAGAGGGATGTTGGAGAGAATGACGCAAATAATTTTCAAGGATGTTTCGGTTTTTGCCATGAACATATTCAAAGAAATATTTAATATGCAGTTGTAGTCTGTTCGCGTTTGGCAAATGTGCTTATTGATCTATTTCCGCAGCCGAAAGATTGTGCTGGCATCATTTGATTTCATTTTACTCTCCTTCAAATGTCAAACGATATCATTCAAAACTTATCACTCTTAACATTACTTTCTACGGAATGCATTCAATTGATCGGGATTCAAAAATATGCGTGTGGCATGATGCGAGTTTGAAGGTGTTGAAGAATACATGTATGTATTATCCAGTAGGGATCAGATTAGTGTGTGGATTTATAGGAGAAGTCACCCATTCATTGGACGTCCATCAAAACATGGCTACAAAGATCGTTACAGTTAAGCAAGTCATATTTCTCTTTAAGAAAATTAGAATTGTTCACACGGATATATTTTCCGTGAAAAGCCCATATCTGCTCAGTTTTGCATCCGAGACGTAAACAAAAATTATAAATAACTAAATAATTTTCTTAAATAATTTATTTTTAACTATATATTTTCAATCAATCGTTATTATAGTGGATACTCGTATCTGACAATTCTATGTGGCCGATCCATCACGTAAATGTTGTTAAAATATGACATAACCCAGTGCCTGTATGCATAAAGATCGCAACCATATCATTTAGTGCATGAAAGCATATAGTAGACTAGAATAGAGAGAAAAGAAAAACTAAGTCTATGAATACTACTAACGAGAGGTTAGCGGGTACCGGAGAGGTAATCAATGTGTGAAGTGGGTTTGAAGTAACGATTTCTAATTACGGTAAAGGTCGTTGCATTCAAGAAAATGTGAATTTACATGGCCACATTTATGGGTAAAATAGCAAGGAAAGTGGGATCTTAGGTTTGCTAGTGATATCTCTCGAAGAGAAAGAATAATTTGATAATCTTGAATCTCGTTTTTATCAAATTAGTGTTTAGTCTATTTAAATGTTTTTCCGAGTAGACGTAGAATATAAAGGAGTAAATATGTAGAATTAGTTTTGTATTGTATTCATGTATGTATTTATTGTTTTGTGTATTTTATGCACTTTTCTTATCGAGTGAAGTATGGAATAATGTGCGTAGTGAATGTGGTTATAGTTAAAATAAATAAAAGAAAATATTAGTATTAATTTTTGTTTTTCGAAAATCATTATTAATTCGATCATTTTTTTTGGTGTATACTGTTAAGTCTTGAAGACAAATTTGCTAAAAATCGTAAAAAAAAAGACATACATGGTACAGGGTCAAATGTGGGAACATAGGCTACATCTTATTCAGTTAAAACAGAGATTCACTCATGTAGTAAGACCATGAAAAATGGAAATATTGTATGACGTTTGACGTACCGACGCCACCAGAAATTAAAGAATCAAGTAGGTACAGTAAAAGAAAAAGAACAGAAACAGAACATTTGAATATTGAAAGGAAACTGAAGAAATATAGACTCTAGAGAAAGTCAACTGAAAGGGGAGGTGTCATATAGGAATAGTGTCGCTACCGAGACTGGAGTTTGAACACAGATTACTATCTCCATTCTATCCTGTATTACTATAGGGACCACTCTATATACACTATCCTATATCTCTATACTATTAACTATTTCTCTATACGGATTACAACAGGGATCACTATTCGGTGCTTACTATTCGAGTGAATATTATCGAGCAATTACTATTAGTGTGATTGTTAGTCGAAGGCGCCTGACACTAGTATTGTTCGACGGTGTTTCTATGGTTGTATATGCGATTACAATGTCTCTACCACAACAAGCATGACGAAAGTGACAACAAGAAATCGCAGACATTACAAAAGTGGCTACGGGTGTTCGGTGACATCAAAAAACATTAACCCCACATTTTACTTTCTTCCTATATTATAATTTTAAATATATTACCACATATTTAGGATTTAGTAGCTATATATATATATATATATATATATATATATATATATATATATATATATATATATATATATGTGTGTGTGTGTGTGTGTGTGTGTGTGTTTCTGTAAATAGTGTCTATATATGTGGTGATGTAAGCATATATATATATGTGTGTGTGTGTGTATGTGTGTGTTTATCTGTGTGTGCACATGTTTGTTAATTTATGTAATATTAATTAAATAATAATAATTATAATTTTATAACACTATTACGTAATAATATACTAGACCATAACTTTTATTGCGTTTTGTTGTGTAATAATAAATAATTATGACTACATTCATTTTAATCAATTGGTATGATTATTTATGAAGTATTTAGAAATTTATTAATATTATTGTTTTTTTAATATATTAATGTGTTTTATATATTAATATATTATCTTGATATGTAGTATTGACATCTTATTTATCTATTGTATTATTCGTTTTTATGAATTGGTATTTAAAATATACCTTAGTATGATATTTAAGGAGTATATATAAGTTTTATATATTTTTATGTGTTTTATTATTATTTTATTAATATTTATTATATAGTGTTTTTATGTAATATTTAATATTAGGTTTGTGCAAAAATAATATCGGTTTTGGACGTTAAAAATTACCTCAAAAACCTAATGCACCTTTTTGCACCAACCTACTATCATATTTAATATTTTTTTACTATTAATTAATTGAGTAAATTAATATATATTTAGTTATTTTTAGATAGTTTTGTATCATCAGATTTATTCTAAATGCACTTCTTATATATTAGATGATACTTATCAACTAACTTTTTTTCTTTGTAGATGGGAATTATTTAATATAGTTTCAATTTAAAATTTGTTGATTTAAATGTAGATGTTAAATGGGATACTTCATACTAAATTTCTATATTCATTTCAATATATTAATATGTATATATTTTTATTATTTTTCTCATATATATATATATATATATATATATATATATATATATATATATATATTAGGTTGGTGCAAAAATAATGAAGTAATAATGTCGTTTTCTCACGTATTGTTTAACGTCAGAAAACGACATTATTACGTCATTATTTGCCACCAAACTTTTATATATATATATATATATATATATATCCTTACTTTATAATGATCTCTCTTTCATATAAATCGTTTTACATGTTTATTTCGTATACTATTATTTCTCTTTATAACTTTAAGAAGTTTTTCTTTATATCTAAACCTTCTGTGTATAAAACAAATAGGTCATTTTTCTCTCATTTTTCTTCTCCTTTTTTCTCTTCCTTTCTTCTCTGACCTCCCTCCGTCTCCAGATTTACACTACTTCCTAGTTTTTACCTTCTCCCTATTTCTTTTTTTTTCTTTTTATTCTTTCATTATTTCTTTTCTTCCTATGTCTTGTCATCCATAGACTGTTTTGAAATATCCTTGTAAATGTTATTTCAATTTACAAGGGGAAAATGATCATTAACCTAATTTAGTCTTAATTCATATTCTATGATATATTTATATATATATATATATATATATAGATAGATAGATAGATAGATAGATAGATAATGTACAGTGATTTCTACTGTAAATCAAACAGCGATCGATAATAGCGGTAAAATCTATACTTTTACTTGATTATTGTTTATCATGATATAAATTGTAAATTCTGAGCATTTCTCTGATTGCTAAAGGCAAGCAATATGATACTGCAAAATATACTTTTTCTGTATAATTTGAAAATGTGTCTACACATATTCTGCAAGATATTCGTAAACAGTCCTGACAGGTAGAGCAACAGCTATGGACTCCATTGAAAATATAGTGTTATCAATGGCACGTCGACTGACACGTTCAGATTTCCTACCAATTAAATTCTTTGGGAAATATACAGAATTTTAACAGAGGCTGTTGCCTATATATTTACATAACAGGAATCATTTCACTCACTGATGTACATATTATAATTGGCATACTTGCCATCATACATCATTCTATATTCGTATTCTAACGTCTCCCCAAAGTATTCTATATTTTCGGCCCCAAAATCTGGTGGTTGTTAGCAGATATTTATATTTCCAGTTATTAAGCCATAATTGTATTTCTTTTAGTTGAGTGACTCTATGATAAAATAATGTAGAGCATGAAATTGCAGATTTAATTTCACTGAATTAATTCCGTGGGCAAATAATTTCAACTGTTGAGATTCATCGAATAAAAGAGAGTAAATGTGAGTAAGAATTTATTTATTGATTTATTTATTAATGTTCCATTTGATGTGACTATTACTTATTTTCACAGTTATAATTTTCTCCCAAATACAGTTGACAACAAAAATCCCATGAGTTATGATTTGTAGAACTAACTTATTTTTTTTCATTTCACTTCAAGCAAGGCAATAACTAAATAAATATGCAGTACGTTGCTGAATTTTAAAGAATATAAGAAAAACATTACATGGACAACAATAAAAGAACATCAAGTAAGTAAACAGAATTTACTAGTTAAATGTTTTAAGATCAAAGATACTCGAAAGCCAGAACACTGAATAAAGTAATACAAGTGCTAGAGAAGAAATTGTTAGCATAGAATTTACGGTTGTATCTAGCCATTTCTAATCTAGAATGATGAAACGTAGTTACTGGACTTAAATTTCCAAAGTCGAGGTACTAAAGCTTAAAGTTCAGCCAAATAATTACCATTAAAATATTTATAGAAAAGGCATGGAAATGCATGTTACACTAGGCAAAAAGAGACTGAAACTGACATGCCATTTCAAGACCTTTAATATTGAATATTCTAATTTGAAGTTTATCAAGAGTATCTAAATACATAGCAGAATCATCAGTTGAGATGTAAAACCAATATTTATTGCATAAACAAATAGTACACTCATAGGCATAGAAGATCGATTTTGGCTGAAGAAATTATCTAGTACGACAAAGTGATCCAAATTACTCAGCACTTGATTCAATATAAACATTAATTCCATATAAGAGTAAACCATTAATCACATAAAGCACAACGAGTCAAACTCACGGAGGTTACCATCAGCCATACTGATTGAAGAAAAACGAGGTTGAATAAGAGGATAAAAATAAAGCCATTTATTAGTGATTAGCATCATTATAGTGCACCATTTCGTTCATCAAGATGACTAAAGCCAAAGGAGCACAACTATTTGTAGATGTAAGCAATGTTATCTCCATCAAAAGATACAACTATGATGATTGGGTGTATTTGTAAATAAAGTAATTATTATTGAGCAAAATAACAAAAGAATATATGCACCATATATTTGTTTGGGAGTTAACTCACAGAAATCATATATTTAAACTTTAAAAATAGTCTAAATCATAAATCAGTCTAATTTTTTATTCTTCTTCAAAAATCAATGTACAATTATATTCTATTCAATTATATATTCACCAATTAATACAAATAGCTGTTTCCATTTTATTCTTATTAAATCTCTTCTGTAGATTTTGAGTAAAATTCCATAGGTTCTAATGTGACCATTTATGTGACGTACTTCTGAACATGTGTTTCACGACTGAAGTTTTAATGTAAATATTACCCCTTTTTTTATTCTTTATTTAAGTACAATTAGTTTTTATTCAGTTGTGTATTCAAACTCTTTTGCAATGACTTATGTCACTTATTATGAAGCTCTCCAATACATTTTTATTAAATTACACGTTTTGCAATAAAACCTGTATCGATGAACTCTTGAATCTTGTTTTTAATATAGAAAGGTTTCCCCATCAAAGATTTTTGTACAGCGAGCAAAAAAACGACTAATCGGTTGGTAAAAGTTGATAGATAAATTAGAACAGAAAAATCGACTTCCAAAAAATTATCTGCAAGTTTTTCATGCTGTATGCGGCATTGCTTTGTCATGGAAAAGAACACCATTTTTTTTTTTGAAGAGCTCTCCATGCATTTCTCGGCCATACTGTATTGAGACGTTGTTTCTGCCGTACATGTCGATGTGTATTTACCATTTCATTGCTCTTTACGAATTCAAAATGAATAATACCCAAACGATGCCACTACACGCACATAATTAACTTCCTTCCATGAACCCCAAAGTTTCTGGTCGTTTGTAAAGGTCTATCGATGTCCATCCATTGGGTCTTTCGCCCATTCGAATGCACTTTGGTTTCATAACCATATATAATATATTATTATTAATAGCTCAATTCATCTGTCGATATAAAACAATAGGAATATTAATTTTTCTACTATTCTGATGATATAAAGGGTAAAAGTGAGTACATAGATCAGTTTATATAGATATTGTTAAATAGGGCGTGAGAAAAAATAGCGACTCATTATTGACTGAAATGGTTAAACAAATACATTTCAAGAGATGCATATTCTTCTTAGTTTTATTATACAGTGTATTTGAATGAAACATCTAGATGTCGACCGAGAATATTGTTTGATTATCTCAATTAGAACTGCTGGATAAGAAAATGTCATGCGATGGCATAAAATTCATCTTCTTGAAAAACGTGTATTTTTATATGAATAGTAGATTCTCCCTGTTAGAATTAATATTAACCTGGTGAATAATTATCGAATAATTATTATTTTCTTTTCTTTATACAATTTCTCTAGTAATTCTATTTTTACAGAAGCTAGAATCACTTGTTTTAATACTTTCCACACCCGAGCCTCTATATCGATCGATAGCTTATAATGTTAATGCTAATTACAGCATTAACCCTGTTGGAACGTGATAGTAAGATTCCTCCGGGTATATTTGTCTCGATAATAAAAAAAAATTAAATCTATGAAATAGAAAGGGTGGGTACATCAGCTGAGAATATAAGGTTAAAGAAAACAAAGCCTGTCGAGAATATTGAAAATGAATCAAGGCAAAAATATGAAGTTCTGAGAAAGATAAGGAGACGGATGTGGGTGCCAAAGTTGGGCCCACAGAAGTAAAACACTGAACACAGATTACATGTAAGAAAGATATATTAACAACAGGTTATAAAGATAGTGTAAGCAGAGCTTATTATAAGTAAGTGTTCAACACTGGTAGTCGTACGAGAGTCTCGCTGTCTCTCTGGGTCACTCTCCATCACTCAATATTTATTTGTATGATAAATACAAAATGCGGCACAAGGCCTAAAAGGGGGATGGGGAAGGACGGTCTTCATCTGTCTTAATTCTAAACTTAGCTAGTCGCAGACACTGACCCAATCAAGCCAACAATATTCCAATCACCAAAACAGCACATTCACTCCTACCTTTCTTACTACGTCCACCATAATACCTCAAATTCTCTATGATATCCTAACTAGACCCCTTATGTACAATTATTGTTCGTGGGGGGGGGAGGGTCAAAATTAACAACTTTTAAAATGATCCCCAAATGAATATTTACAATATGCTTTAAATATTTACACTAAACTAAACAAAACTGTGTTAGTAATAAAACTCCCCACAAACAATGAATGTGGCAGAAACATCAGTTGACCGGACGAAATCAATGCGGGATTATGAAGAAATGAAAAAAACATTCATACCTCCAAGCATTCACGCAGGCATACACACATTCATACACAACAACAAATACGAAAAATCACACACACGAAACGAAAGTCGTCCGGCATCCACCAGAGAACTGACATCACTGACCACCTAACGAGGGAGGGAATGGGGAATTAAACAAAAGAAAAAAAATAGGGACAGAAATAAAAGGGACCAATGAGAATGCACATCCTAGCTAAGTTTAACAAAAAAAAGAAAACTAAAGGCTCAAATTCAAAAAACTAAACTAACCTAATATCTGGATGGGTTGCCTATGTTCAACCCTGTTAGGACAAAATTCTGTACCTAACCGACATCCAAATGCCACTCTAGGTCAGCCCCTTTCACTCTACACATTCGCGCAAGATTCACCCACCTTTTGCCGAATTCAGATGAGGTGAGCCGCCGCCTTTCCGTCCTAATCTTGACTTTAAGCTGATGCTTAAAGAACAAGATCAGTTGGTAAGAGGTGAAATTCTCGCCCTCATGGAATCCCTTCTGACGCGTCGTCCAAATCACGACTCTCATAATCCCTAGTAAGCAACAGAACACATAGTGTTCAGCCTTCGTCAATTGCGGCACCACATTGCTACAAAGAAAACTGGCTTCCAGGACAAAGAACTTTCCCTGCAGCATGCAAACCATGAGGCGTTCAACAAACCTGCACAACGGCACTACCGTCTTGCACTGAAAAAAGGCGTGACCAATGGTCTCGACGTCCCCAGTACAGCGACGACAGTTTGGATATTTCTCCAAGCCGGCTGAACAAAGTCACTTGCCGACCCAGAGGGCCCCACGAATCATCAGCCAGGTGAGTGATGCCTCATCATTATTGAGACATTTCAACCCAGGCGCCCAAGGCCATATCGAGCGAGACTCCTGCTTCGTAAGACCGAGCTCGTCGATCAGATCATCTTGAACGGACCCGCTAACTAACAATTGATACAATGCCTTACGAGACAACGTCTGGGCGTCGGAGAGGCCATCCGTCGTCCGTAAGAGGAACTTCAAAGCACTACGACATTCGCGGTAGAAGGAGCACTCGGCACGAGGTCTACGGCCGGCCTCCTCCTCGCACGAGCGCACAATTTCTCAGGGATGGGAAATGTTTTCGGACATCATCTTTCCAAAAGGTGCCCACTTCATCCAATCCGCGAGACATTCGGTCTAGAAAGGTAATGTGAAGCATATGTTGACGAATCTCAATGCTAGGCATAACCAGACCGCCCTCAGAGGGATGAAGGCAACAGATCTCGCGACATACCATAGGGGCCTTGTCTCTCCACAAGAAAGAGAACAAGGTCCGGACTAATGACATTAGTCTGGCATACGGGAGTGGAAGCAAAGACAGTCGGTAAAGGAGGATCGGATATATGTGTGAAACACATACCTCCGCCCTTCCCTTCAGGAAAAGTCTCCTCCGAGACCACAGATTAACCTCGATCTCGGCCTTCCCTTGCACCTCCGACCAATTCATTTCCAACTGGAGATCAGGACCGAACCAGACGCCGAGTATCTTGATCGGCCCATCCGTCCACAGGAAAGGTCCGGGAAGAGAAATTTCCTTCCACGCACCCAACCGCAAGCCCACAGACTTATCGCGGTTGATCTTGGCTCCTGTCACCATCTCATACCCACTGATCTCTTTGCTGACTACGTCAATCTCGGCTCTGCTCGACACAAGAACCGAAACGTCGTCAGCATAGGCAGAATACCTGTCTGAAGTGGAATCCCCAGGCAGGGAAATTCCGCGCAGGACCGGATTCGCCTTTAACTTGCGAAGGAAAGGTTCCAACGCAAGAACGTAAAGCAGAGGCGAGAGCGGACAACCTTGACGAATGGAGCGAGACAATACGAAAGGCTTCGATCTTACCCCATTCACTTCCACCAGCGCACCGGGGGTGGCATACAAAAGTCGGATCTAAGAGCGAAAGTCGGCTCCGAAACCGGCCGCCGAAAGGACAGCCTCCAGAAATCGATGGTCAACCCTATCGAAGGCTTTGGACTGATCTAAATTGATCAGCGCGGCTTCACTGTCGACTTGTTCTAAGATCAAGCGTACCATGTGAAGGTTATCCTGAATAGTCCTACCCTTCACAGCACAAGTCTGTTCAGGGCCAATCAGTCTAGACAGGACAAGCTGCAAACGGTTGGCTAAGATCTTCGCCAAAATTTTTAAGTCCGTATTTAACATCGTTAAAGGGCGAATGTTCCCTAACCCATCCCCACCGTTCTTGTCCTTACGCAGCAACTTGATCACACTCCTGGTGAAGCGTTGGGGTAAAGACCCCTGCTTCATCCAGTGGTTGTAAATCAGTTCCAGCAAAGGAACAAAAACGTGCGACAACTTCAAGTAAACTTCGTAGGGAAGACCATCTAGTCCCGGAGACTTATCCAGGCCAACCTGCTTCTGCGCTTCCCAGATCTCCGACTCTGTTATGGGACCCTCGCAACTAGGCGCTTCAGAGCTGCCGCGTGGCAGGGAAAGTCAGCTAAATAGGCGTCGAACTGAGCAGAGCTCAGACCGGGCTCCCTGGTAAAAAGACCCTGAAAGTCCGACGCGGGCATATGTGAGGTCTTTCGTCCCGAAAGACCTAACATATGCCCGTGTTTGTAGTCACAATCCGCTTATCCGGCAAACTGACGCATGCAATATGTCGCCAAGACGCGCTTCGATTCTCCTCTGCACGCAGTTCAGCGGCCATATTCGTTGCTTCAGAAGACATTATTTTTACCCTAGCCCTAACTACCAGAGCTTGATCCTTCTTAATAAGCAAGGAGGACAACTCTGCCTTAGCTAAAGCTATGTCCCCACTAACACGGGATTTCACAGCCCGATCGACTGTGGCACCATTTAACGAGGCAGAAAGAGAAAAGGAAAGAGAGGAAGAAAAGGTGAGGCTAAGAACCGAATCGTGAGTGTTAGACAGGAGCACACACATAGCTGAGAGACAATGGATAAAAGGATATTTTGATAACTAACAAATGGCGAAGGAATGTCATTACAATGGCAGGGAAATTCTGAGTAGAAAGAAGGCAAAGGAAGGAAAGAATCAGATATGTTTTGGCATCGGCTGTGTTATCTAAAGATATGAAAACAAACTATTGGTGCGGAAGACATCTTATTATCGGCTACAGGCCGGCTGGTCAGAGAGGGAGAAAGAAAAATTCAAATGAGAATGTTATTTCGTTAACTGACAACTAAAAAGGCTTAGACAGATATGAAAAATTAAAAAAAAAACACATACGAGCATCCTTGGCCTGCGATAATAAAATTTTGTTATCAGGAATTGTGCCGAAAGAAAATAAATGATTTTTTTTTCTTTCTTCGAGACGACGGACCGGCTGGGGCTTTGGAGATGTCCTTTTTGAGACCATGTCGGGAAGGCCACACATTCTGGTAATTAGCGATAAAATACTTGAAGTAAACCACGTGTGGAACAAGAGTTCTGACCGCCATTGTCATATTGTCCCGTCCAGTCCTATGTATCGAACAACTAGACATAAAGTTTGTTACCTTTTTCTTTGATACTTCGAACTTTTGCGTATTTTTGTGATATCACCCCCGTTGGACTCGGTTTGCAGTACGCCTCCGATGACTGATTGATTTCCTCTGCCTAGATCAAGTCACAACGTGGTTAGGCAGACTGGGAATCAAAGTAGGACGTCACCGTTGGTGCCGTGGTAGACTGGGATACAACGACACGGTTGGCGCTACGACCAGGGGACGATGTCACAATTGGTGCCGTGACCACAGGATAGGACCCTGGAACAGCCACTGCCACAATTAGTACCGTGATAGCCGGACAGGATCCTGGATCGACCGCTGTTGCTGAGAAATTTCGAATAAGACTCTAAACGACCCGGGACCGAGAGGAACGAGAACAGAATCGTCTGTAAGGTAGGACACTTTGCTTGATTTCCCAACCTCGGTTCTTGCTGCTTAGATTGTCTTTCTCTTTAAATATGTCGAACTATGATTCAGATAGAGCAGTTGGGGATGAAGAGGGGGTTAGACAAGGGTTGTCAGCTGACCTGAGAAAGTTGTTGGGTAGACCGAGGGTCCCAGCATTTGACGGTAGTGGGAAAGATTTCAAAAACTGGCTGGCAATCCTGGAGAAGAGCCGAATTATATATGAACTCACAGATCAGGAGACCCTGTATCTGGCGTATGACGCCACAAAAAGGGAAAGCCTCTGAGTTTATGAAGGAGCTCTTGGAGAGTCAACCCCACTTGTCTTGGGAAAGATTAAAGGGACTATTCACCAAAGAATTCGCCGACGAGGGCACGGCTATAGAGGCCATGAGGGCCCTCTTAAAGCTGACACAGCTGCGGGACGAAACCCCTGGAGAATTGGGGGCCCGAGCGGGGAAGCTGTCATCATTGGTCTTCCCAGATGTGGTTAGAGACAATGGGGTCATGCAGGCCCAGTTAGCAGACCTGTATGTGGAGGCCCTAAGTGACGAGCGTGTTCGTCACGACGTGCTGAAAGAGGGGCCGGTGAGACTATCGGCGGCAATAGAACTGGCCAAGGAGAGCCAGCGCATATGGGAAAAGGTAAAAAGGTGCGGAAGGAACCAGATACTAAGTCAAGAGGTCGGAAAAAGGGGGGGAAGGCGGAAGACCCCCCCCACCCGCGTGGAATCGGAGGGTCAAGTTAGAAGTAGATCAGCCTGAGGTGTGGGAGGAAAACCCCAATAGAAAGGCATGGTCAACCAGGCATGGATTTTATAAGCCCACGCCGGATAGATACGGGCTGGTGTGCTGGACATGTGGCCATGAGGACCACAGAGCGGCGGAATGTCCGACGAAGTGGGGTTTGCCCCCAGACTTCGAACAGGACAGGTGCACCAGGTGTGGAAAGAAAGGACACCTGGCCAAGTGGTGCGGGCTGAGAAAAGGCGCCCCACCGATATTAACAAAGAAGGCCGAGCCCAAGAGACAAGACCAGGGAAAAGCCAGCGGGCCACCCCGGAATTAAGAAGGAGGGTGGCCCATTTAAAAAGAAGGGAGACCAGTGGTCGGGCGAGCCGCTTGGTTAGAGGACAGGTCCCCTCCGGGAGTAAACGAGAGGTTAGCCCAGTTGAAGAGAAAAAGAGCAAAATGTTGGACATGTGGTCAGGTGGGCCACTTTGCGGCGAACTGTCCGGCAAGAAGGTGCTGATTTTGTAGGAGACCAGGGCACTTGAAGAGAAGCTGTATCCTTAGGAACAGCCGCGGAAGACTGGGAGAGGTCCAGCCGGGCCCGCCCAGGTGCGAAAAGCGCAGAACTTCCCCCCGTAAGAATAATGAAGGTGATTTATTGCTGCCGACGCCTATGGCTGGGATGACCCAAGGGTGGGGGCCCAGGAAGAGGAAAGCCCAAGTGTTCTCTTCGCTGACGCAAGAGAAGGAGCTATCCTGTAGAGCAGAGATAGGGGGTAAGGCGATGAAAGCTCTGGTAGACACAGGAGCATCTGTGTCATTGCTGAGAGAGGAAGCATACAGGCGGGTGAAACGGAAGAGTAGGTTACGGGAAGCGGACATAGAGGTAACGCAAGCAGATGGATCCCCCCCTGAAGATAAAAGGGATGGTGAGGCTCCCTGTGAGGATTGGGAAATTAGGAAGCACCCAAAATTTTTACGTAACCCCCGACCTGTGTACGGAGGCAATCTTGGGAGAAGATTGGCTCCGGAGCCAGAGGGCCCAGATAGAGTTCAACCCCACTGTGCTGATAGTGAATGGCGAGAGAACGCCATTGGGATGCCCACCGGAAGAAGATAAAATAATAGTGGTGGAGGAAGATTTAAAGCTACCCCCTAGAACGGCGGTGTCGGGAAAGGGTAGGTTAATGTCAGGGAAGAAAATAGGAAAGGACCCCTGCAGTTGGTCCATGTGGAAAGGAAAGGCCTAGAAGTAAATGATGTAACTCTGTGTGAGACGGTGGTGAAGGCAGCTGAATTAATGCCCATTATGATGGTGAACCAGGCCCAAAAGACTATACAGGTTAGGAGAGGGGAAGAGATACGGAAAGCGCTAACTCTACGGACTCTGAATCGGGTGAGATTCGAAGAGGAACGAAGAAAACTTGTAGAGCAAACAGAAGGAATAGTGGACGAAGATATATTAGCACCGGATCAATTTAGAACCAGGGTTGGAGGTCTGCTGATTGATAATCGAGATGTGGTAGCCCAGTCAGACAAGGAATTGGGCCAGACCCACACAGTCAAAATGAAAATCGACACCGGAGATCACCCCCCCCCCCGTGAAATTAAAACCCTACCGGACACCTATTGATAAAAGACCCCTTGTAGAAGAGGCAGTAGAAGAGATGTTGGAAGCTGGGATGATCGAAAGATTGATCTCCCCTTGGAGCATCCCAATCGTAATAGTAGGTAAAAAAGATGGCGGGCACCGTTTTTGTGTAGATTTTAGGAAACTGAATTCTATATCGAAGCCGTTGGCCGTGCCATTGCCACTAATAGATGACATATTGGCATTATTAGGGAAGGCAAAGTACTTCTCTATGTTGGACTTGAGGTCCGGGTGTTGGCAGGTAGCCCTTGATGAGGCTGACAAGGAGAAGGCCGCATTTGCGTGTCACCTAGGACTGTTCCAGTTCAGGGTGATGCCATTCGGTTTAGCTAATGCCCCGGGAATCTTCCAACAGCTGATGTCAATAGTGTTAGGAGGATACGAGAGCTTTGCCATGGCATATTTGGACGATATCTTAATATTTTCGGAGACAGTAGAACAACACATTTTCCATCTAAAACAAGTGTTGGGAAGGTTAAGAAAACACGGCTTAAAATTGAAATTGTCGAAGTGTCAGTTTCTGAAAGAGGAGACTAGTTATTTGGGCTTTGTTATAAACGGAGACGGTATTAAACCCGACATGGATAAGGTGAAAGTCATAAGGGAAATGCCAGAACCTAAGACAGTGAGACAGGTAAGAGGTTTTGTGGGAGCTATAGGTTACTGCCGACGCTTCGTCCCGGCATTTTCTGACGAAGAAATACGCTAGGTTCAAGTGGACAGAGGATTGTCAACAGGCATTTGATACGTTAAAAGAACAGTTGACAGGCGTCCCACTGCTGACGTACCCAGACCTCAGCAAGCCCATGGTACTATACACTGATGCCAGTGAGCAGTGTGTAGGGGCAGTTCATACCCAACCGTGTTTCGATAAAGAAGGACCAGTGCCAGGCATACCAGAGGAAGTACCGATATGCTTTCTCTCTCATAAGCTCTCAGAGACACAACAGAGATGACCAGTAATAGAAAGAGAAGCATATGCTATCATGTATGCTCTCCAGAAACTGGACTACTACATGAATGGTGCGGTCTTTACTATAAAAACAGACCACAAACCTCTGCAGTATCTATTGCAGGCAGAGTGGACAAATAATAAGAAGATTCAACAGTGGGCCCTTAAGTTAAGTGGCTACCACTGTAAGATAGAGTATTTGGCAGGGAAGGAAAACACGTGCGCAGATTTACTCTCAAGAATACCGAAACAACTGGAAGAAAGATCTGTAAAAGTAGAGCAGGGAGTAGATGATAAAGCCTATAGAATAGGAGTAATTAACTCTAATAAGCTAAAAGATCGCCCTATGTTAGAATCGGACGAAGAAGGGGACACACAGATAATAACCGATCCCTACTGGACAGAAGGAATTGAGAAGGAGCAGGCAGATAGTGAAATAGCTGCCCTGAGAGAAAAGGTGAAGGCAGGAGAGACCACCAAGTATGCCATAATAGAGGAAAGGCTGTATTATCTCACAGGCAGGGATGAGGAAGTCAAGCCCAAGTTGTATGTGCCCAAAAGTTTAAGACCAGAGGTATTGGAACAGTGCCACGAGAGGTTGGGTCACATGGGAATTGATAGGACATGTGATCTAATAGGAAGAAAGTACTATTGGCCCAAATTGTACGGAGAGGTCACTAACTATGTTCGGAGCTGCGTAGTGTGCCAGTCGCAGAGCAGAAGGCAGGAGATGGCACCATTGGAGGAGACGGACGTGCCGAACTTCCCCTTTGAGAAAGTGAGTATGGATTTATCAGGACCATATGGGGAAACTGCGCAGGGAAACAACTACATAGTGAGTTTTGTCGATTGGCTAACAAATTGGCCTGAGGCATTTGCAGTACCAGACAAGAAGGCTGGAACTGTGGCCGGTTTGATAATAAGTGAAATCTTCCCTAGGTATGGCGCCCCTGTGCAGTTGGTAACAGATAATAGCACGGAGAATATAAACAGCATAGTGAGATAAGTGCTGACAGGTTTGAATATAGAGCACGTAAAAACATCTCCATATCACCCCCAAAAAAATGCTAAAGGGGAAAGGCTTCATAGAACCTTGGGAGATGTATTGGCCAAGCTGGTCAGAGAGAACACTGGAAACTGGGACTTGTATTTGACACAGGCTCTGGCGGCCGTGAGGTTTACGATAAACGAAACCACCAGATTTTCTCCTTACATTATGTTGTTTGGCAGAGACGTGGTCCTGCCTGTTGATAACCTATTGAAGCCCCGAAGAAAGTATATGGGAGAAGATCATCATCAGCTGTTGCTGGAACAACAACATAAGATATTTGTATAGGCCAGAAGAAGAATAAAGAGGGCACAGAAGAGAAGAAATGAGAGAGTGAATGCTGAAAGAAAGGTAAAAGAATTGAAGGTTGGAGACAAAATCCACCATTGAGAAGGAAAGCTGGACCAAAGATTGGAACCGTACTACCGGATAGTAGAGCAGACGGGTCCAGTATCATATGTAATATGGGATCAGGTTGCGGGACGAGCGGGGAGGGTCCATGCCAATGATCTAAAGAAGGACAAGGAAGGTAACTCTGGTTGAGCCGGAAGAAATGGAGACGGAGGAAGATTCCGAAGAAAATGAGGAGATAGATCGACTTGGCCAGATAGACGAAGCGATCCGTGTGACGGGGTTGGAACCCTCGGCGGATATCAGCGGTGTTCAGTCGTCGACTGAATCGGTGCAGAGAAGACCCTGCGAGGTCGCCATCGCACCCCCATGTCCAAAGGAAAGGAAGAGAAAGTCGAGGAGATCCAATCAAGCAGCCAAGGGCTCTAAAAGGAGGCACCCTGAACAGGACGAAGGGCCCAGCGAGTGGGAGGAAGAAGATCAAATACCCCTTTCCCAGCTCAAGGAAAAGCTAAGGAACAGGAGAGATCTAGACATAGAGTCAGGAGGTATTAAAGACGTCCAAGACGATGACTCTAAACAGAAGGAAGAATCAGGAGAGGAAGAAGAGGACAAAACACCTCCTGCACGGGAATTAAACAGAGAGGGAAGGTTAGAGGTTGAGCAGGGACCACCTCAGAAGATGAGATCAAGAGGGGTGAAGAACCCCAAATCTCAGTAGAACAAAGAAGGCTGTGCAGTATAGAAAAATTCGGTGTCGACAGGTAACGACACTGGCTCATCCAAAAAAAAAACCTGCTGGCTGACTGTGGTGGATGTGGATGGAGGGGATGGAGTCGCGGGCTGCATCTCACGAAGGACGGAAGAAGATTATTGGCATTGTTGACTGGCCATCAGTGATGTCATGAAGTACGACCTTTGGGAGTGAGCGCCACGCACAGCTGTCCGGGCCATTCTGTCTGCTGGAGTTAGTTGGAGGAGGGAAGAGCTGTCGTAGTAAGAAATTATGACTGAATGGTTATGAAGAATAAAAAAGGGGATCTTGTTGCAGGAAAGATCAAAATGAAAGGGTTGATGATGATCATGATGATGATGGTAGCTACACGAATGATAGCAAGGTACAAGGTGGAAACAGAATACATAGCTTTAAATTCAGGGAGAACAAAATTCATGTTGCTAACAGCTGAAGAAGCTAGAAAGTGTAGAGATGATGCTCTAGGGACTTGTACCCCGTTAAGCCTTATCTATATAACTGGTAACCACAAGATGTGCATACTAGAATTGTTTGAAGGGAAGAGAGAGGGAATTAAGAGAACTTGCCAAGTAGAGGTATTAGCAAACACGGCATTACCACAAGCTATCAGTGTTTCAGACGGGGTGTGGGTAGTAGCCACACAGAAACCTATCAGCTTGTCTAGGGTGTGTGGGGGAGAGTCCACAAGGACATTAAGAGTAAGGCCACCATTATCCCTGTTAAAGTTACCCATGGGATGTTCGGCATTTGGGATATCTATGTCCTTACCCCCCTATTACCAGGAAGAAGAAAGATATGAAGAGAAAGATTCAATCATTGAAATGATTGGCAGAGGCGTAGTCAATTGTACAGAATTATGGGAGCCAATAGTGAAGGGATTCCCCAATGTTACCTTGAATAAAATGCCAGAACTAATGAAGCCAATAGAAAAGATCGATATGGATCAATTGAGGGACAAGCTAAGTGCGTTGGGAAATGAAGATATGGCTTGGGAAGGCGATGAGCAGATCGCAATAAGTTGGTCAATAGTGATGGGTACATTCATAGTTATAGCCATCGGGGGTATAGTAATATGGAAGATTAAGAGTAAGAGGAGATTAACGAATGACAATCCAATGCGCATGCAGCAACTCGAGAGGGATATGCCGAGCAGTGTTCCTTACTCATACAGAATCGGCGAAGAAATTGCAGGAAGACCAGTGGAGGAGGCTGGCGTGATACCGCCACGTGCGGCGGAAAAACCTCCCACAGCGGAGAGGAAAACATTGACCAAGAAGAACAAGCCATAGGAACCACATCTGCACCCACAGGCACACGCACACATGACATTACATATAGAATAGAAGAACTTGAAAAAAAAAGAACATTACACTTGCATGTAAAACGGAAGAAGAAAAAGAACATTACATTGCATGTAGAACAGAAGAAGATGAAAAAGAACACTTGCATGTAAAACAGAAGAAGTAAAAGAACATTACATTACATGTAGAACAGAGGAACTTGAAAGAGAACATTACGTTGCATGTAGGAAGATAGTATAGAATTGCATAAGACAAATGCATGATGCATGTTAAATGGTGTATTTGGTTTTAGGTGTCATTTACGGGTAAATGACAAATCGATTAGGGGAGGATTGTGGCACCATTTAACGAGGCAGAAAGAGAAAAGGAAAGAGAGGAAGAAAAGGAGAGGCTAAGAACCGAATCGTGAGTGTTAGGCAGGAGCACACACACTGCTGAGAGTCAATGGATAAAAGGATATTTTGATAACTAACAAATGGCGAAGGAGTGTCATTACAATCACAGGGAAATTCTGAGTAGAAAGAAGGCAAAGGAAGGAAAGAATCAGATATGTTTTGGCATCGGCTGTGTTATCTAAAGATATGAAAACAAACTATTGGTACGGAAGACAACTTTTTATCGGCTACAGGTCGGCTGGTCAGAGAGAGAGAAAGAAAAATTCAAATGAGAATGTTATTTCGTTAAGTGACAACTAAAAAGGCTTAGACAGATATGAAAAATTAAAAAGAACACCCACGAGCATCCTTGGCCTGCGTTAATAAAATTTTGTTATCAGGAATTGTGCCGAAAGAAAATAAATGTTTTTTTTCTTTCTTTCTTCGATGCGACGGACCGGCTGGGGCTTTGGAGATGTGCTTTTTTGAGACCATGTCGGGAAGGCCACACATTCTGATAATTAGCGATAAAATACTTGAAGTAAACCACGTGTGGAACAAGAGTTCTGACCGCCATTGTCATATTGTCCCGTTCGCGGCTTGAGAAATGATAAACCATTAAGGGGAAGAAAAAGGAAAGAAAAAGGAGATAATTTTTTTTTAAGCAAGATATTTTTTTTTCTGAAACAAGCCACAGATTCGTCCACGCCCGACTGAGACATCATTGGTCGAGTGGTGATCACGTGATGCACGAGGGAGGCTGTTGCCGCCCATCTGGAGGATGAGTAAGAGAGGTTGCCACGAAGATGTGGGGAGGGCAGGTCACGCCCCTCTGAAGTATGATGAGAGGGTGGGAGTGAGGAAAGGTTCCCAAAAATAGAAAAAGGTGGAAATTCCTAACCAGAGAGGTGGATATGTATTTAGAATTATCGAGGAACCCCCAGCGCCGACAAACCCATCCCGGTTTTGGTCGGCGCCCATATAAACGAAGCCACAACGAGCATTTCGGAGAGAGTCGAGTTCCAGCAGTCTTCGGTTAAGGCAAGCCTCGTAAATAGCTGACAGATTCCTGCACATTTTCCAGACCATCTCTTCAAACCAAGAACAATTATTCTGAAGAGCGACTTAGATCCAAAGACCCACCGAAACACCAATTTCTTGGAGAGCGGACGACTTGAAGTGTTAAAACTTGCCTAGCGGAAAACGACGTGCCACAATCCATAGAACGGGTCGGGAGATAGATGCAGTCCTATGTATCGAACAAATAGACATAAAGTTTATTACCTTTTTCTTTGATACTTAGACTTTTTGAGTTTTCATTTTGTTGCCTTTTATGCGTATTTTTGTGGTATCACCCCCGTTGGACTCGGTTTGCAGTACGGCCCCGATGACTGATTGATTTCCTCTGCCTAGATCAAGTCACAACGTGGGTAGGCAGACTGGAAATCAAAGTAGGACGTCACCGTTGGTGCCGTGGTAGACTGGGATACAACGACACGGTTGGCGCTACGACCAGGGGACGACGTCACAGACTTTATCTTCTAAAGCAGTTTGCGCCGCTAATCTATCTAGATTGAGTCGACGACTAAAATCGGCAGCAAACGTTCGAATTATAGATTTTAAATTGCCCCACCAGGCCTTTCTCACATCCGCTCCCGTCAATTCCCTTTGGATAGTTAGTAACAGCTGGTCTCAGAAACCCTGATCACCAAAAAGTGAACAGTTCAATTTCCAGTAACCAGCCAATCTAACCTTAGGCTTATCTAAGTTTACACGGACCCGGACAAGCCTATGATCCGTATAAACTATGTAATGGAAACTTGGACACCCTAAGAGCCCTACATCGACTCTCCTAACTAAGACTCGGTCCAGGTAGCTCGCAAGCGTCCCAGGAGCCGAGTTGCCACTATTTTTCCAAGTCCATGCTACCTCCAGAGGGTGTTCATTCCGGAACTTATCGACAAGATCAAACCCATCGATAAAATCCCGAAATGGTTTCACATCCGGGTTGTTAGTACCTTGTTTATGCCCTATACGATCTATATCGGGGTCAAGGACCACTCTCTGTCACTCTCCCTTGAGTTCTATGTCGCCTACTTAATATAGGCCTGGAAGAGTTTATTGTGTAGGCAGTTTCCGGTCTCACAATAAAGATGAAGGACGTTTTTGTCATAAAACGTAAATAGTCTTACCCATCAACAAACTAAAGTTCAATCCATTTGGAAGTTAACCGCAGAAACGGGTTTAATGTTTCCCAAAGGAATTCACGATGAAGATTTCTAAATGTAATCTCCATTGTCTCCATATTTCTAACGGATAATATGTTTCGAAATTTTTAAGTTAATTTATTGGACATCTTTGGTTAATCCCTTTTGAAATTTAATATATGGCTCTTTAAAGAAGAGATTTTGTAGTTTGTACAGTAATTGCTTTCTTAATTTATGTGCAATAATTACTACACATGTTGCATAAATTGTTGTTTAATTTTTTATGCCTATGCCCTCTAATAGACAGAAAATAAAAATATTCCAACAGATCGAAACTAGAATATATATATATATATATATATATATATATATATATATATATATATATATATATATAAATAAACGAGAAAAACGAATGGATTTTTCAGTGATTAATCCGATGTGTTTAATTAAACGTTATATTTCGTGGATACCCATATTTGAGTAGAGGCTCTGTTTATTTAAAAACAGCATATTAATTCATTTCCATCTACCGATTCGATAAATCTTATTAGAAAAATGAATGTTCTCAGGCAGGATTAGAAGCTGTGTGGAAATCTCTTGTAGATTTGATGTGTCTTAAACTCTCGCAAACAAAGAACCTCCTGGTTAAAAAAAGACAGAATAGTGCCTTTGAACACAGATCTTTCCCAATTCTCAAATTTTACATTTCTTCTCAGTTACGTGTCCTACCGTATTGGTTTCAGGCTACCTTCTTCTTTGCTGAAAACTTTCCAGCATTCAAGTGTATGGGTTTACGGAGTACATTCTTGAATATCTTCCGATGACCAGAGGATTGTATCTCCAAGCTCAAAAAACCTCTTTCATATGATTCTGTCTTTCGTTACTAAACTGTTAGCTATCACTTTTTCCTTTATCGTTCCCATTTCGAAGGACTATTTCTCCATCCATCTTCAAGAATCTTTGTCTTCAGTGACTTTAATGCTCACCATGAAACATTCTAAAGATACTGATGCTGCAGGCATGCGCACATCAGATTTTTTCATTGCTCAATCTTTTACTGAAATCGTTGACTTCCCTACTCGCTTCCCAAGTAAAAATTATTCACAGGTTTCTATACTTGATTTATTTCTTAGCTCCTCTCGTCGGACGTGCCGAGCTTAGCAACACTGCCCTCTTGGTAACTCAGAACAATCTGGGGGTTTCTATTGATATCTCTTTCCAATGAACTGTTAAATACGCACCGGCTATTCATTAGACTCTTTCCGTTACAAGAAAGCTGATTGGAACTCACACGCAGATTTTCTTAGTGAAGCTTCTTGAACTGAAACATTTTGTTAAGGGGTCCTCCACTTTTTCATATAATTGGACGCGACCAGAGTGTTACTGCGACTGCTGTCGTTGAATACCCACAGTCAGTCAGAATATATATAGAGAGATTGATAGAGATTGAGATGGAGGTAGAGTAATAGTGAGAGTAAACCGCTTGTAGAAGTCAGTTCCAAGCACGTAGAAGTCCTACTTCGAGACTATACACACACACACACACATACATATATATATATATATATATATATATATATATATATATATATATATTATTATTATTATTATTATCATTAATAATATGATTATCATTATTACGACTAACCGCGTTCCTGGATTTACTAACAGTATTACCCATTGTATTGTTTGTGTAAATACATTTAATTTCTTATCTTTATTTCTTGCGTTTGTCATTCATAGGAGACCGAATTTCATCTCGGAATCAACAGCAAACTGGCTACGAAGATTCGAACTCACGCGGAAAAGAAAAATTCAACAAAAGAAAAATATTCCCTCGTCGTTCAACATGCAAATTGGCACACACACAGGAAGAAAAATAACAACAAATTCGCGTCGATCGATTCGAACTCACACAAGATGAAATAGAAAAATCCCTCCTTCATCCACAACAAATTAGCGACAAACAGTTACGAGGAGAAAAAAATACGTAAAAATGAGTTATCATGGAAGATTTTAAAAATATTTTGGTAGAGCTGAAAAAATATCAAAATTATCAACAATTACAACTACAAGATCGAATGGAAGAAAAATGGCAAACGCAATTGTTACAAACGCGAAAGGAAAATCAAGAAAGACAAATAGAGCTCCAGGATCTAATATTGAAAGTAGCGGGCAACAAGCAATTAGATATTGAAAAAGAAGCAACATTTTTCGCAAGACGCAGTGTGGAATATCATAGGAATTTCCAAATATTCTCTAGATGAGGACAAAAATTTTGGAGATTACTTCAGAATACATGAAGACATCTTTAACATCAACTGTCAAAACTGTCTATTGCTTAGAAAATTAGGAACTGAAGAATAAACAAATTCGTGGATTATATCTTGCAAAAAAAGACGAACCAATTTACATTTGACGAAGCAGTGACATGTCTTAAAGAACTCTTCAGCCCGAAAACATCACTCTTCCACAGTCGGTGGAAATGTCATAACCTGGCAAAGGGCGATAATGAGGATTATTCCACATTTGCCGCAATGGTACATAAACATTGTGACGACTTTAAACGAGCGGAATTAAACCCGAACAATTTCAAATGTCTCATCTTTTTCAAGGGTCAGTTTCTACAAAAGATCGCGAAATGCGCAGAAGCTGCTTGCAAAATTACAAAATGAACCTGGATAATATTACAGAAATTAGTATAAAGAAAGACGCAAAGGACATGGATGATCAGCTGTTTCTCATTTAGGTAAGTTAAACCAAAGTCTACGTTCTTCACCCTCCCCTGAAAGAAGACTAAAATTTTACGACAATGAAAAATATTCACACCTTCCCTGGAAAGAAAGAAAATTTTATAAGAGGGAAAGTACAACATACAGGACAAATTATGACGAATATCGGAACAAATATAACCCCCCTCCATCAGAATGTTATCGATGTGGAGGACTATAGTGGACCAAGGATTGCCGGTTTGGATATAAAAACTGTCTTGAATGTGGAAAAAAGGGCCACAAGGCATTCCAATGTAGAAATAGCAAATATACAAATAAAATAAGAGTTACAAGGATGAATAACGATGACAACACCAACGGAAGACATTATATGGAACTGGAAATTTTAAATAAAATGGTTCCATTACAACTGGATTCCGGTTCCGACCTCACGATAATCAACATACAGACATGGAAAAAAAAACTCAACAGACCTACCATGTTATACACTCAAAAAATTGCCAAAACGGTTAGAGGCAAACGAATAAAATTTGAGGGAGAAATAATTGTGAATATTAAATTTCACGGCAAAACAAAAAACTTAAATTATACGTCATGAAAGATACTGAAAATCTAGTAGGTATCGACTGGATGCAGAAGTTCAACGTTTGGTACCAACCTATCAACTCTTTTGGCAAAAAGTTAGAGGTTGTACCATCAGATACCATAACATTGAAGGAAGAATTATACAAGCAATTTCCTGAGGTATTTTCAAGCGGGTTGGGACGATGCAACACATTTAAGGCCAAAATAGAATTAAGAGAAAACGTCCAACCAATTTTTAAAACGAAGCGAAATATACTGTTCGATACTATAGAAAAATAAACAAAGGATTGGAAAGAACGAACTGGGATTCTATCAACAACAGAGTTTATCGAGTGGGCAGCGCCGGTTGTTTATGTAAAAAAGAAGTCAGAAGAAATCCGCCAATACGCAGATTTTTCGACAGGACTCAACAAGGCGATAAAAGACTACCATTACCCACTACCGAGCACCGAAGGAATATTTACAAAGCTCAACGTCGATAAGATATGTTTAAAAATAGATCTTAAGGAGGCTTATCTACAAATTCCAGTACAAGAGCAGAGTACGAAAATCCTTTGCATTAATACGCACAAAGGGTTGTACAAATTCAACAGACTATTCGGAGTAAAAGTTTCACCTGCAATCTTTCAGCAAACGATTAAAAAAATACTAACTTCCTCCAAAAAGGAATCTATGGAGGGGGGGGTTAAGTGTGTCCTCCCCTTTTTCATCTAAGTTGACTCGACCAGAGTTTTACTGGGACTGCTGCCGTTAAATACCCACAGTCAGTCAGAATATATATAGAGATTGATTGAGATTGAGAGATTGTGAGAGAGAGCAGAAATTGTGATTGAGTTGGAGGTAGAGTAATAGTGTGAAGTAACCGCTTGTCGAAGTCACAGTTACACGCACGTAGATTCTAAGAAAGTCCTATTTCCAGACTATATATATATATATATATATATATATATATATATATATATATATATATATATATATTATTATTATTATTA
>OZ010574.1:137131647-137139147 GCA_963932145.1 Acanthosepion lycidas
TATTTTTATGCGGTCACATTTGTCTATACTAATCAAACATTACCGAGAAAATATATCAAACTTCATTAGATTTCATGCGATGTTTATGTCGTCATGATATAAATAAAATCTTGTACATTCGTTCTCCTATTATGAGGACAGAAAAATAAACATTCAAAAATATCTGAACAGACTAGAATGTTCAGATAGAATGGATATTATACAAAATTTTCATTCAATAGCAAAGCAAATTTACTGAAACCTCCGGTTTTCTCTAAAGCAATGTTTGTTTTAGATAACAAAAACAAAACAAAAAAAAATCAATGTTTACACTAGTGACATGCGGATTAGTGTCAAATGTTTTTGTTATCCAATATTTCAGCCCCTGCACCCCAACTCCACTGGCTTTCACCATCTATATGTCAATATGCGTAACCTACAGTCATTCCGAACTGAACACCTTATTTAATCTACTGGTATAGATTTTCTCTCCCCATGCCCATATCTAGGGTATTTTGTTTAATTCAGATTTCACATTTCAGTTATTGATCACCCTCTTTCCATTGAGACCAAGTACACAGTGTCTGGTCCAGGGATTGAACTCAAAATGTCAGCAAATACACAAACCAAAGCTTAAATGCACGAAACATTCACCAGGGAATCAGCAGAGGTAAATATAATTACACTCTAATTAAATTAAGCTCAGCAGACAGCTCTTTCAATTACAGAGGCACCCTACCTAGACCTCAAGTATAATGTCTCTAATATATTAAAATGGTGATCGCCCTGTTGGTTATGGGAAAATAACATTTCCGGTAAATAACATAGCATACACAGGGTTAATCATTAGGTGTTCAGCAATCATTGAGCATGAAGTTTTAATCAAATCACGGATACTAGTTACCCCGTGGTCATCTAGTCTAGTCTCCAACATTTGATTAGTGCTTAATATATATTCAACTGGGCACTGACATTTATCATTATAAAATAATGAACTGTTCTTACTCTATTGCATTTCAAACGTAGCGAAGACAATTTGGGCGTAAGTCCGAAGAACGAAAATCGTTTTACCGTACTCTTGTTTATTTTTTCTGGCTTTAATCCGCTAAGCTATTTTTTGTATTAATCATATTATTCTTCCTCTGTCGGTTGTATTATTATGTACAATTAATAAAATATTAATACTTATTTTATACATATTATATAGACTCATATAATAACTTATACTTATCATATACATATTATATGTCCGTTTTTAAATTATTAATATATATATATATATATATATATATATATATATATATATATATATATATATATATATATATATATATATATATATATTATATTTTGCTTTGATTCCGACTGCATATGTTTAGGAAGAAAAAGAGCAGTCGTATCAACGTAAACATCACTTTAGTCCGATGTGAGCTGTAAAGGACGGAACGCGTAGCACGGAATCTTTTATCCCCTATTCATAGTATTTTCTCTAATAGTATTCTTTAAATATAGATCGATTATGCAACGATTCACTGCAAAACTTACCAAGTGCCGACTGCTGAAGCGATCATCGCGCCTGTTATATGTAAACTAAGAGTGAAACTGCGGAAATTGAAGAATCTCCTTCGCGACCAGTACCTGAAAGAAAAATATATAGACAATGTGAAGAGAATATACCTGGCACCCAATGGAAACTCAAAATGGGACAAACTAAGAGATGTTTTATTGAAATCAACAAATGATCTCATCCCAAATCAGACAGGACGATGAAAGAAAAATGATTGGAAGACTGATCAGATTCTCGACATGATGGAAAGGAGACAGAAAACCCTTCCAACATACGGAGTACGGGTAATTATATAATGTAATAAGGACCAAATGCAGGGAAGCTAAAAAGAATGGCTAAAGGAAAAATATGCAGAACTAGTGAGATTGAGTATCATCAACAAAGGATATATGCTCAAACAAGCAAGACAACTAACATGTTAAAAGACATGCTCGTTAACAATCTGATTAAAATCAAAGGAATGCATGCTAATATAGGGAAAGAAAAATTCTTCAACTCTGGAACGAATATATTGCAGAATTCTTCCTCGATGTAAAAGGAAACACAACAATACACAAAACTACATACTGACTTGAAATTCCGAAAACCGACGTAGAAGCTGCAGTGGCCAACTTGAACAGAAACAAGGCGGCAGGGCCAGAAGGAATTGTAAGGGAATTGGTGACTGCCTTAGATGACTTTGGCATAGCGAAGGTAGCAAAAATAATAAATGAAATCTACAACAGTGGGGATATACCGGAAGATCTCAGCAGATTTATTTTCATAGCACTGCCTAAGAAACCAGTTGTAAACTAATGTGAACTCCACCGAACAATCAGCCTTATTAGCCACGTACCGTAAATAATCATCTGTATTCTGATTAATAGAGTGTGCAGTAGAATCAGGTCAGAGATAGGACAAGAAAAGTATGGGTTAGTGTTATGTAGTAGTTTCACAGTGGAGGCTTTTATTTGTACTAAGTCGGTCCTAAAATAGGATCGACGTACAAAACGTTAGAGACTTGATATAATAGGTAATGACGCAATAATCTAGTTGTGGTGGCTGATACTTTAATATCCGACTAACGGTCGTCCGACATCGACTGACTGACCAACTCACTGCCAACTGACTTGTTACTATTACTACTCCTACTTATTATAGGTGGGAGAGTATATTACCTATAGAATAGGTGTGTTCCATTATAACAGTTAGTTAAAGATACCGGAACAAGGAATGCGATATTCATGCTCATAATTTTATCAGACGTGTTCAAACAATACAGCGTGGAAATTCTGAGAGAATTCGAAATGAGAAAGAAGGGTATAGAGAATTTGATACTCAAAGCTTGAATAGAGAGAAAGAGAGACAAGGAAAGCAACGCGTGATATACCTGAGGGCTTAACAAAGTGTATGACAGAAAATATTGTGCAGGAAGTGGAAGAGAGACGAAATTTATTGAGAGATACAAGGGATAGGAGGGAGCGGAGAGCCATGATCGCTTACTTCCTGAAAGGAAACGGTACATAAAAAGAAAAAAATGAGCATGGATCCGACAAAATGATAGGATAAAGAACAAGTAAGAAGCACATCTTAATCTAACATGTTTCACTTTATCAAAGTTTCGTCAGAGATCAAGATAAAATGATAAAAAATTATAAAAAACAAAGAGACTATGATTAATGGTATGTTTTGGTTTAATTTTTCATTAGACATATGCGTATCTTCATTATATATTCAATGATTTTTTATGCATTGGAAAGAGATTAATTAGGTTCATGTGTAATGGATCTGTAGTAAATGGTTATGTCAGGAAGCTTTTTAAACGTCTGTTAATAGTTGGTGGTATTACTACCATTATATAAATGTTTTCACAATATTTTCTCTTTAAAGTCGTATGTTCTTTTTTTTAATATGGCTGACATTGGTGAAATTTGTTATGTTCCATGTGGTTGCCGTGTATGATGAGATAATTTTAATGTTTCTTTAAACCCAAGTCTCTTTTGTGTTCCTGTATGTGAGGTTTTAAATCCTGTAATATCTCCTCAATGTACATATTAATGCATTGTAGATATTTGATTTTATAAACTCCGACATTTTAAATTGTATTTTTGTTTTATTTTTATATCTCCTATAGTTTTGTAAAGATACATGTATTAGGGATGGTCAATTCATTTCCGAGTTAAGTGGAAATGTTAGAGCGTAGCATTATCAATTAGATATATATATATATATATATATATATATATATATATATATATATATATATATATATATATATATATATATATATATATATGTATGTATATATATATATATATTTAGAAGTATTCGTTTATTTTTTAGCGTTTATGGATTTTGTGAGATCATTTTTTTTGCATTTAAGATGAAATGGTAGGGAGAGAGTACACGTTTGAATGTGTTTTCAATATAATCCATTTCTTCACATAAGTATTCAGTAATACTTATCCTAAGGGCTCTAAGGTAAAATCCGATAAATATTCCAGATGTTATTCTCTGGTTGTGGAGGAATAGAAGTTAATAAAGTCCTTTTTGTTAGTTGGTTTTCGGTAAAATTCAAAATCTAATTTATTAGTATTACGTATTAATAGGATACTGAAGAAATGTAGAGCGTTATTTGTTTCAAATTCGTTTGTAAATTAAATGGGTGCTTCCTTAATGTATCTTAAGTGCAAAGATTTAATAAAGTGAAACACATTAGATTAAGATCTATTTCCTACTTGTTCTTTATCCAATTATTCGGATATATATATATATATATATATATATATATATGTGTGTGTGTGTGTGTGTGTGTGTGTGTGTGTGTGTGTGTGTGTGTGTGTGTGTGTGGACATTAAATTTAACAGCTAAATGTGACATTGTGTTTCAGATTAAACACAATAGTTGAGTCATATATGTTGGGTTCCTGATCGACTTCATAAAAAATACATAGGTGATCAATTCTGCGTATTCTATTGCATTGTGGCCAGTCTGTTGTATTATTCTAACGGATATTTTGTAGGGTGTGGTTTGTTAACTTGTTTATTATTTACTTTATTTATTTACTTATTTGGATTAATTTTTTTTACTTTTTTTTGTTTATTCTATTTTATATATTTTCATTTATTCTTTTCATTTTTTCAATTTTTAAGTAACCCGTTAAATTGTTTTTGGTGTCTTCATTTCCTTACTACGTTACAAGTTTTTATTAATTTCTGTTAATGTTTGAATATTGAAAATGTAGTTTTGTGCTGTTTGAATAGTTTGTAGCATTTATTCCGAGCTTCACGACTAGAGGCTGGCTGGAATTTGAATTGTCGTCTTTCTTTTTTAAAAAACTTCAACGCTTCATTACCACTACTAAATTAAATGAGATTTATACTGGGTGCCAGATGTTTTCTGTAAAGTCATTTCTCAGAGCAAGATTTTTTCAATAACGGGACCAATATAGCATGCTTATGTTCTATACTATACTATATATATATATATATATATATATATATATATATATATATATATATATATATATATGTATGTATGTATGTGCGTGTGTGTGTATAAGTAGTTCCTGAGGTTTTGATTTCAGATTTGTCCTTCTTCTAGGCCGGTTGTAATCCAAAGACTTCCAGCTGATTACCTATCATTTTCCCATGGATATTAGCACTTATGTAAAAATAATGAACTCTAATGGAATTTGAACTCAACTCTCCAATTCTTCAACCTGAGAGCTTATCTATTTCTACACTTAGAATAAAAATATCATGCAATGAATGTATAAATCACTGTGGTGAAATTTTTGCGACTTCTATAATTATCAATATATTAAATATTACTCATAACTATAATAATAAAATTGAGAAAAATATTGATATATCTCGTAAATTCCAAATCAATGCTTCTATTAAAAAAACTGAACATTAAAATTGGGATAGAAATGACAAAAAAGACTTTATGCTATCACCTAGATGTGATATATATGCAGAATACTAGATTTAAAAAAAATGCAAACAACATAGACAATGTATAATTATATAACCTAAATATATAGCTAAAACCCGATTCGGCTTGAAGACAGTATAAATTACACAAGCAGACAAGCCTGAACGTTATCCTGCATAAAAGATGTAATTTGAAACGGTAATTACACCAATTATTCTCTTCTTTTCTAGTTTCTGTACAATTATTGAAAACAAGTGTCTTCTTCTGTCTAAAGCGATGACAACCAAGCCAAGTTAAATACTTATCAAATATACTCACTTTCCTTCTACCGGTTGCTTTTTTCTCTTTGATCTCATTCAGTTTAGTCGTTTCAACCACATCTCCTGCAGACTATTCTTAATATTTAGCATCTTTCTTTAAATTGTCTCCATCTCTTTCTTTATAAATTGTCATTCTCCCATTCTCTTTTTCCAGTTATTGATTTATCTATATTTCTCTGGTATTTACTTTGCTGTCGCATGACATCTAAATCTCGTTGTACCTCTTATACAACTCAGTGAACAAACCGAGACAAAATAACTAATGAAAAGAAATATAAATATATATGAACAGTGTTATATAAACATGTTAAACCGAAAAGAAAGCGAAGATTGTAAAAGGATATAAGAGATTTCTTGGAAATTGCTGTTTAATCCGATGTCCTTTAACAGCTCAGTTAAAAAAAGATCAGTTAGAATCTTACCAGAGGCCGTATTTTCTTACTAAGTTTCGTCGAATGTTCAGGCATGTAGAGAAAATAAAATAAAGTGAAAAATAAAGGGAACATATATTCATATACGTGTATCTACCAAAAGAAAGTTGGAAATAATCAGTTTTTCTTGTTACAGTAGATTTCAGAAGAATGAATTTGTATATGATACCCGGCATTGATAACGAACTAATGTTTAAATTGTTCGATCAATTTATATTGATGTGTTCATTCCGCACCATAATATGCCATCATATATGAAATGAAAAATATGTAAAACAAAAAAAATATTATATGTATAAGGAAGTGCTACTATTTATATGATAATTAATTATAAAACAATACGGAAAATTTTGAAGAAATATTAATTTATCACTCTACAATATTAAAGGTTGCGTATTGAAAAATTTAAATGAGGACATTAAGACTTGGCAACGAAAACACGTCATCAAATCTGCATCAATTAACTGAAGAAAAACATCTTAAATTAATGTTGTTTGTACATTATTTACAGTATTCGGACTATTGTCCTCAGCTTTGTCACCATATTTATTTCAACGTTTCGGCTGTTGTACGTTCCTGCCTTCTTCAGGTGGTTGGAATGCCGAACTGTACCCTTTTTTTCGCTCACCGGGGTAGACTGTTCTAGTTCCACGTGCCATGTTTGATGGATGTCAGTTATCAGTTATCTTCTGCTAATTTCCCTCTACAAGTTCTCCACTGCATTAACCAGTATTGAACTCACACTCTTTGGGTCTTGTCACTGGATCTAACTAACGCCTTTATCCACAGTGCCATGTGTCCTTGAGGATATCTGTGTATGAATGTCTGGGTATTATAAACACATTACACAAGGATTCCAAAATAGACGCAGTTAACAGTCTAACGCAATCAATTAATCATAGAATAGTTTTACGCTTGAAGTAGTTAAGCCCAACACTATAAAATGCATTAACCTAAAAACTTGAATCATGTACTTAAATAGCCTTGTAAGACTGGAACTTAAATATGGATGTCATGAATAGCATCAAGCACGTTCAGAAACACTTGACTGATTAAAAATGGGTTTCAGCGAGTGGAATCTGTGGGTCATTGCGAAGAGGTTACTTCTTCCATCCTTGTAGAATGGCGCTACATAATTACCAAGAAAAGTACCAAATAAAAGAAACAATATCATGTGAGGAATTTCAACAACTGGAACAACTAAAATGGATATCACATGTAACTCGAAGAGTAATATAATGGCATCTACACTATTACAAAGAAAGGTTTAGGATGGAATCCGCCA
>OZ010574.1:137144147-137146647 GCA_963932145.1 Acanthosepion lycidas
TGAGCGTAAGAAAGGGTAAGAGATATCAATTGGACTAGGCAGGCATGTTCACGGTTAACAGTCTTGAAGAGGTCAAGTTTGTAGTGATTGGTAAAGAATCCTACTAGGCATATTTCACAATGGGAAAGTAGTTATAAGGTGGCAAATAACTCAACATCTACAAGGTCATGTAGATGATTTTGTATTCTAACAAGAAAGGTGACTGAGATTCTCCAGCCGAGACATAGTAGCAATACTCTTTTTTTGACTTGACTTGACTTGACCATTGTAATCATAGAGAATTCCATGTGACCTCAGTTACTTATCGCAACGGTAAAAGAAAGCAACAATTTGTTACATGTGTTTTACTAGATGTCTGGTTAAAACTTTTGGCCCAAATGTAATTCAAAACAGTCGGCTTTTTTGAGAGAACACGCATTCTTTCCGATAAATGAAAGTTCAAGATCTACTGGCTAAAAACAAGTAATTTCCACGAGTAATTTTTGTAGTGTTAGTAAAAAGTAAATCTATCAAATTTGCTACAAAACGTAAGCCTAATTTTTAAGAGCAAAAAACATGAAAAATTATAAGAGTAGAAAATAGTACATTGGATTATTTTGTTTACAACTACTGAAGACGACCTATATACAAGATTAAATACGCTTATTATATATATATATATATATATATATATATATATATATATATATATATATATATATATATATATATATATACGTGTGCGCAAAATATATGTCTGTGTGTATGAAATGCGATGAAAAGATCACATGTGTATTAATTGCATTTGATACAAAAACTTTGGGTGAGCATACTGTTTTCTTTTGATTCCTCCTTGCTTGTTCGCTCAATCGATAAGACTCATATATTTGAGTTGCTATCGATTCTTCAACCGGACTGAATTAATAATAATCAATTAGACTCTAAGTGAATAATATAGAGTTTTATCTTTTCCTTTTATATATATTTTCTTCAGAAGACAATGTTTCCTCGGATTAATTGGTTCATGTTTTTATGTTTATTGATGTTGATCTCAGTGAATTTTCAGTCTCTATTTTTTTAAAAGCTTACAATTGTCTTGAGAAAAGATTTCGTTTTACACTAAGCATCATTATGTACTCTGGCCATATGTACCATTACCAATGTAGACGTTGTTTTAATACATGAAAAAAGAAAGGAAATTTTGCATGCATTTTCTATTTTAAACAGCTATGGCAAGGATGTCAGATTTTCGAAATTACACGAATATTCATGCAGAAATGCTGATGGAGAATGTCAATTATACGAATTTCTATTTATTAAGCTAGAATTAGGTACAACAGTGTGAATAAATATTTCCTTGAATTTTTAATTAGTATTCTTTATAAAAAGATACTGGATATTATTTGCAAAATACTCTTGGTATTATATCAAAAGGAATAATCTGTTTTGGCCATGTCCCGTCACGATGCAAGGTTTCTTGGATATCTATGACCTCCTGTCTGTGGCTTCAAATAAGCGTTTTTTTTATTTTTCTTTGTCGTTATTCTGATTTCATTTATTCCATTTGATGTGAATGCTACTCACAGCCTCCTATGATTCCCTGGTGTTAATATTTCTTGTGATTGTTCAATTTTCTGGATAAATATTTCTTTACATCTTTACAGTCCAAGTTTAAATAGTGATACCGCCGATGACATTTTCAGTTGAAGTTCCGTGTCGAAATAATGCGCCGTTTGGCATATTCTGCAGATGGTAATAAATAATTTAAGTCATAAGATTTTTGCCTTGGCAGTGACTGTTAACAATTTGTCTGATGCCAAAATTAGAAAATCCCAAGATTTCAGTTTAACATGCTCCTCTTCAAATTTATTCCATGATATCTCTATTCTCTAAAACATATTAATAATTTTGTCTATTATAAAAAAAAGTTACGGATACTGGAGTGTGGTGCCCGTTCAATACGTAGATGTGGTACCATTTGGAAAGACTGGTTACTTTTAGTGACCTCCTACAAAACAAAAAATATTCTAATTCAAATAACAAAGACATGATTCTTACTCTTTTATGCACCGTATCCCTTTAAGACATTGGAGATCATAGCTCGCCACAGTTTCTAGCTTTTGTAGATATTGATAACATTTAATTTATTTCATCTCTCATATACACCGCTCAGACAACTTAAAAAAATGCATCTCCGGAGAGCGCATATTTAGCAACGATACTGTTACTCGAATATTCAGTCCAGTAGTCAAAAATAAATAAACATGCTTTAATAAAATAATGGGGGCGTCTACTGAAATATGGGTATCCACTAAAAATAAAGTTACATTGATAAAATTTGTCGGAATAAGAAAACATACACACACACACACGAATACAGACACATACACACACACACTGACAGAGACACACACACAGATACACATATTTATCTATCTATCTATATATATATATATATATATATATATATATATATATATATATATATATATATATTCAAATATAATATATATTACACATG
>OZ010574.1:137151647-137239147 GCA_963932145.1 Acanthosepion lycidas
GTTCAATAAAGTTGCTTCCCTGTGATATTACTATAAATAACTTCATGGTAATTGTTGGGGAGACCTCTTCCCCATGGTACCTCTTTGAGGAGAGTTCGTTTTCTGACGGTGTACGACCGGTGATTGACGATTTGTGATTGTTTACGAACTGTTTATCAATTTCAACCTTTGTTTCACGTTAAGTTACTTTTAATTTTCAATTTTCTTTCGTTTAATTTACTGACGTTTTTTGCCAAAAGTTTGATTTTTTTTTTCTTCCGTTTCCCTCCCCTCATTTTTTTATACTTTATCCCTTGTTATTTCTTTATTATTAATTTTCATTTTCTTTTATACGTATTTTTTGAGTTTTAATTTTCCTTTTTCATTTTTTTAGTAACTTCCCCCGCCAAACTTTATTGTTTTTTATTGTTTATTTTGCCCCACGTCGGACTGCGTTTTCTTTGTTTACATTTTATTTCTACGTGTTTTCATTGTTATTTGTCGTTCTTTGTTGTAATTAACTGTTAATTCTGTGTTTCTTTATTTAAGTCTTTTTCTGTGTTTATTTTTGCATTTATTTTCCGCATTTATTGTTCTATTAGTTAGTTGTTCTTTATTTTTGTTTACGTGTTTTTCGTTCGTTTTGGGCTGACGAGAATTTTCTAGTGGCAGCCATATTGTATTCGTGAATTCATTTGGCATTTTTTGTTTCGTATTTTTGTTGTATTATTGTAAAAAAAAAAAGATACATTTTGTTTATTTTCCGTCTTAAATTGTGTTTTTCATTTCCGTACTCGCATTTATTGTAATTTGTAATTGTTAACTGTTTTTATATTTTAACGTATTTTGTCGTTTTAGCGTACGTGTTTTCGTAATTTATTTTTGCGTCATTAACTGTCTATTGTTTCTGTCTCGTTGAATTTCTTTTTGTTATCATGATTTATTTGTATTTATCTTTTGTTTAAATTATACTTTTATTTGTTGTGAAAGAAAAAAAATTAAAAGAAAAAAATGGATGCAAAGAGGACGGCGAGGAAAAACCTTTTCAGGACTAAAAAAAAGAAGGATCCTCCAGATACAAAATAAAGAAAATGAGACGGTGATGGATGCTCAAGAAAGTCAGAATTTGGACGAAAATCCAAATCCAGCTAAGAATACAGAGTCCCCAAAAGGAAAACTTTTACCAAGTCCCTGAAAAATATGGCGGACGCAAATAGCCAAAGCTCAGGAATTGAATCCAGTATACCAGAAGGAAGAATGGTGGCCACAAATGGCCAAAACTCAGGAAAAGAAAACTACGTACCAGACGAATGTATGGTTGCCAAAACTGGCCAAAAAGAAACCGGCAGACAAGAAGAAACTATGGTGGCCGAAATGGGCCAAAATTCGACAGACCAGACTCCCAAGAACAACGACGTGGCCGGAGAGACGCCCTCTTGCTGGAAGTCCCCGCCAAAGTGTAAAATCAACATAACGGAGTTCCTGGAGAAAGCCAAGAGCTACGCACATCTGGTGTCCGCAGACGAGCTCATGTCAAATCCCGAGGAATTAAGAAAAGTTGAGAAAAGAACTGTCAGTCTTTGTGGTGGACAAGCACTCGCGCAAAATTTGTCGCTCCACAAATGACACTGCAATTAAGGCCTCGACTTCTCTGGGTATTAAAGCGCAGAGAGTCATCAAAGGTAAAAGGTTTTTCATGTGGTACGTACTGCTGCCCACGCCTGCCGACTGTGAAAGTGCAACGAGGAGGGAACTTATAACAAAGAACCTGATTCTGCGCACTGAATATTAAGGCAGGCGGAGGACCCCGTCGCCGTATAACAGGTTCCTCCTCAGATTGTCGGGGAGAATCTAGCCGCCTATCTGTGTCAGTTTGGACAGATAATTAGTGCTTCCTCAGACGAACTGACTAGGGGGTGGAGCTTCGAGATAATGATCAAAGAAAAAGCCTTCCGCTCCATCCCCAACTACCTGGATTTAGAGGGCCAGAAAATGCTGATAATTGTTACCAGACGAAAACCAATATGATGGAAGTGTGGAAAGACTGGTCACCTTTCCTCTTCCAGCACAGAGAAGAAGGCCTCTGAAGTTCTGGCCACCGCCCAACCAAATCCCCTTTTGGTCGAGTCTACCAAATCCGTCTCGCCTGTAGTGGGCATGCCAGCGACCGGGACTGGTGTGGAAAGTCCCCCGGTTGGGTCCAAATCTCAGCCCCCATTCCCCGAAAACCTTTACCCGCCGCTAGTGTGGTTGAGGAGAAGGAAGAGGGGGAATGGCAGGTCGATGGCAAGGCAAAAAAGAAGACCAAGGGAGCGGAACCTCGGTCCACATCACAAAGAGGGAAAGACACAGACAATCCCACTCCCTCTACTAGCGCAAAGTGCGACTCTCTGGCTACAAAATTTCGACAGCAGCAACTGCGATATGTGCCCAGTTTTGAAAAAAAAGTAAAAATTCAGAAGTTGAAAGACACCCTTCATCTGAAAAAACCATCTGGCCCTTCATCACTTCCTTCATCTCCTTCATACAAACAGAAACTCATGACACCTCCTCCCTTGACCAAATCTCCGTCTCCTTCCCCATTTAAAATGACTACACTTACTCCCAGACCAATAAATAATCCTACCCCTACCACTTCACATAGCCTTAAACCTTCTCCTGTCAAAACACCCATCAGTTCACCACAAAAGCCGGAAAAACGACAAAGAAGCCCGTCTGAAAATGTTTAATCTGTCTGCCAAAAAAAAGCCCTAAAATATAATATAGGTGAAAAAGCATATCCAAAAAACAAGAAAAGCTGGCTTCACAGTGCAAAAACTTTAAAGAACTTAAGCACCTGATAAAATTTTGGAAGATTAAGAACTTGGATGTAGAGGACCCAAACAATTTTCCTAACGCGAAGAGGGTCCTTACTGTAATAAGGAGTGGGCCCCACTGGCAAACATGTATGGACATTGGTAATGGAGGCAAACCAGGTCTTTTGGCATGGTGCCTCCGATTGCCTACTTTGATAATGACAATGTTAAAAAGTTAAACCAATTTTGTTCAAGGAGCCTCCCGCTTTTTGTACACCACTCCCTGTATAGAGCTTAACGTTACCCCTGGACATTGGCGGCCTATCTTCTGATGGCACCAGGACTGAGATGGGCACTGGCTCAATGGGAGAGGCCGTCGGTGTCCTGACCCCGGCCATGTTCAATGCAGGAGAGCAACCCTAATCGGTTTTATCATGGCTCTCTGGTTGGCAAGTGTGAAAGCCCGAGGCCTGAGGTCGGAGTCTCGCAGGGCGAGGCTCTCTCGTGACCTTCAGCGTCTCAGGGTGAATATCTGTTTCGTACAAGAGACCCGGTTTTCTTCTCGTGACATTCTGTCTAGGGGTTTTTCCCTCTATTCAGAAATGTTTTGATGGACGCTCGAGGGGTGTCTCTTGGCTGGTGAGCAAGTCATTGAAGGTTGCGTGTGTTCTTGTCTTCGCAGATCCGGCGGGAAGACTTTGCGTGCTGGACGTTACCATAAAAGATAAGACTCTTCGTCTCATTGGGGTTTATGCGCCCAATGTCCATTCTGAGCGACTTGCTTTGTTTCGGCAGATCGAGCAGTTTTTGACGACATCACGTTGGGTAGTTTTAGTGGGTGATTGGAATGCTGTCCTTGATCCCGATATAGATCGTATAGGTACAAATTCGGGTACTAACAACCGGGACGTGAAACCATTTCGGGACTTTATCGAAAGGTTTGATCTTGTCGATAAGTACCGGAATAAGCACCCTCGGGAAGTAGTGTGGACTAATATTGGCGGCTCGGCTAGTTATCTAGACCGAGTCATAGTTAGGAGAGTCGACGTAGGGCTCTTAGGGTGTCCAAGTTTCCATGAGATAGTTTATTCAGATCATATGCTTGTCCGGGTCCGTGTAAACTTAGATAAGCCTAAACTGGAAATTAAACTCATCATTATTTGGTGAGCAAGGTTTCCGGGACAAGCTTCTACTAATGATACAGAGGGAACTGACGGGAGCGGTTGTGGGAAATGCCTGGTGGGATAAATTAAAATCCAAACTTAGAACGTTTGCTGCTGATTATAGTCGTCGGCTCAATCTAGATATATTAGCGGCGCAAACGGCTTTAGAGCAGAAAGTTGATCGGGCGGTCAAATCCCGTGTTAGTGGGTGACGTAGCTTTAGCTAAGGCAGTTGGCCTCCTTGCTAATCAAGAAGGATCAAGCTCTGGTAGTTAGGGTTAGGTTAAAAAGAATGTCCTCTGAGTCGACGAATATGGCCGCTGAATTGCGTGCAGAGGAAGCTCGGAAGGCATCTCGGCGACATATCGCATGCGTCACATTGCTGGATAAGCGGACCGTGGCAACAAACGAGGGCATATGTGAGGCTTTTCGTGATTACTTTCAGGAGCTTTTCACCAGGGAGCCCGGTCTGAGCCCTGCTCAGTTCGACGCCTATTTAGCTGACATTCCCTGCCTTAAGGCAGCTGAAGCAGCTAGGTGCGAGGGTCCAATTACAGAGTCGGAAGTCTGGGAAGCGTTGAAACAGGTTGGCCTGGACAAATCTCCGGGACTAGATGGTCTTCCGTACGAAGTGTACTTGAGGCAGTCGCCCGATTTTGTTCTACTGCTGGCACTGATTTTCGGCAACTGGATGAAGCAGGGATCTATACCTCAACGCTTCACCAGGGTCGTGATCGAGTTGTTACGAAAGGATAAACACAGTGGGGATGGGTTAGGTAACTTTAACTATTTTAAACACAGAGTTAAATATTTTTGTTAAGATCTTGGCTAACCGTTTGCAGCTTGCCCTGTCTAGTCTGATTGGCTCGGAACAGACTTGTACTGTGAAGGGCAGGAATATTCAGGACAACCTGTATATGGTGCGCCTGATAATCGAGCAAGCAGACAGTGAAGACTTGTGGGGAGGCAAGGCTGCCAGAGTCAGTCGGGAGATCTGTTGTCTTCATCCATCTGAAGGCGGTCTGGTCATGCAGAGCATTGAGATTCGTCAATATATTCTTCGCATTAGCTTTCTAGATCGAATGTGTCGCGATTCGGATGAGGAGGTCGCCTTCTGGTAGGAAGACGCCCGAAAGAACTTCCCATCCCTGAGAAGTGTGCATTCGTGCGAGGAGAAGGCCCGCCGTTTACCCCGATCCGAATGCTCTTTTTATCGTGAATGTCGTATTGCTCTGAAGCGCCTCTTACGGGCGTCGGATGGCCTCTCCAACGTCCAGGCGTTGTCTCGTAAGGCATTATATCAAGTTTTAGTCAGATAAGCCGTGCATGATGATCTGATTGACGATCTCGGTCTGACGAAGCAGAAACCTCGCTCAATATGGCCTTGTGCGCCCTGGTTGAAATGTCTCAATAAACCATGATGCATCACTCACCTGGCTGGTGATTCGTAGGGCCCTCTGGGTCGCCAAGAGACTCTGATCAGCTGGCTTGGAGAATTCTCCAAACTGCCGACGTTGTAGTGGGGAGGTCCAGATTTTGGACCACGCATTCTTTCATTGCAGCCATGTAGTGCCGTTGGTCAAGTTTGTTGAAGGCCTCATGGTCCGAATGCTGCAGTGAACGTCTTTTGTCTTCCAGCCCATTTCCGTTTGTAGCAATGTGGCACCGCTGCTGACGAAGGTTGAACACTAAAGGCGGCTCACTTCATCACAATTCAGCAAAAGGTGGGTGAATCTTGCGCGCTTGTGTCGTGTGAAAAGGAACTGACCTTGAGTGGCACATTGATGCCGGTTAGGCATCAGGATATTGCTCTTCCTGTGTTGAACTTGTGCAACCCATCCCGAAATTAGGCTAGATTAGGTTTCCTTTTTGATGCTTTAGTTTTTTTTTTTTTTTTTTCAAGTTAACTTAGCGAGTGTATGCATGCTCATTGGCCCCCTTTTATTTCTGTCCCTATTTTTCTTTAAGTTAAATTCCCCATCCCCTCCTTCGTTAGGTCGTCAGTGATGTCGTTTCGCTGGTGGATGCAGGGTGCCTTTCGTTTCGCGTGAGTGGTATTTTTCGTATTTGTTGTTGCGTCTGAATCAGTGCATGTCAGTGTGAGTGCTTGGGATGAATAAATGTTTTATACTATTATAGTCCCGCATAGATTTCGGCCTTGAATCGATGTTTCTGCCACATTTAGTCATTGTGGTTTTTTTTATTACTAACCTTATTTTTCTTTAGTTTCTTGTAAATAGTTTTTGTGTTCACATTGTAAATACTCATTGGGGCTAGCTTTTAGAATTGTTGTTTTATTCCCCTCCCCCCACAGACAACGAATTGTAAATACGGGACTAGTTAGTATTTTCATAGAGACAAAGAGGTATTATGGTGGCTGTAGTAAGAAAGGTACGTGTGAATGTGTTGTTTTGGTGTAAGGGATATTGTTTCGTACGATTGGTTCAGTGCTTGCGGCTAGCTAAAATATAGTTAAGACAGAAGAAGACCTTCTTTTCCCCAATCCCCTTTTCGGCCTTGTGCCACATTTCTGTATTGTACAGAATAAATATCGCCCTTCGCTATGGTACCTAGACTTTATGAATTTAAGTGTAGTTCTAAAACGACAACGTGGCTCAGCAAATTATAGTTACGTTGATTAGAGGTAACTATAAGTACTATTCAAACAATTTTTTCACATACCATTCAGCAGCATGCGATAGAATCAACTTTAATCTTCAAAAATTTAAATGCAGTGTCAATTGCTATATACTGTCTTCTTGATTGCACTTCTATTGTTCTTACTCCTTTGTAATGCTTCTGTTTTCTCATTCCTCTCCACCAACTCACTCCATGCGTCATAGTAATTTTAATGGATTGCTTAGCATGAATTCTATTTTAAAATAATAGTGGCATCAACTGAAACACTAAATTAAATTACTATCATTTTTTAATCTTGCACCTCATAAAATAAATATGATGAAAAAACATATAAATATGATTTTCTTCAACATAACATTCAATCTATTGTGTGTATATATATATATATATATACATACATATATACCATTTACAATAAAAATGTACAGAGTGCTAAATTAAATTTCGTTTTCTACGTGGTATTTCTTCTTAATTCGCTCTCTGACTCAAACTGTGCAAAATATAATGCTGGGTCCGCTTTAAAATATGCTAAGCAGACAGGTTTCAAAGCCGACATAGCGGCCGTTTTTCCTCATCCATATTCTTTATGGAGAAGGTTATCACATGCCTCACCATGCGAAGTACAAAGGAAAAAACAAAACAAACGAAACAAATATTTTAAAGAAAGTGTCAGAAATAGCTATCACTGCTATTCCCACTACCAACCTCCTTCTCCTACTAATGGGTGTTATCAACTCTAACAGTAAGCTAATGACGAGCCTGCATCCAAAAGCGTGGCAGTCTAAGGTTGCCGACCGGCACCAAATTCAAATTCGGGATGGAAGAGTGAGCAATTGAGGAAGAGGACAGCCATGTTGCCATGTTATACGGGTCGTAATTCCCATATCGCACATTATTTGTATCGAAAGATACATTTTCTGATACACAATTGCAAAAATATACTGACACGTTGGAATCAACACTTAGTATAATTTATCAGCCATTCACTAAAACTGAATGCAAATCTAGAAAGACGAGATACCTGACCGTAACAAACAAAACATTTAATAAGGCAAACAACTAGCATACATACATTAAACGATTTATGTGTCCCACCTCCCCCACAAAAAATGATTGTCTATACTGTCCAAGGGATGAGAATGTTTACATGACGAGAATAAAGAAATTATGGTTTTTTACCGTCCGTAGCTTTGTGAATAGAAATTACTTTTTTTTTTTTCTACAGATCAGCCTGTGCACATGTTAACCAGATTCCACGTGCGTGTACCCCCTGATGGGCAGTAATATAAAAGCCGTACCTCAAGAAAAAACAAAAATGAAAGCTCCAGGAACTCACTCAACCCAAGGGAAAAAAATCATTGTCTCCCTACACCTTCAATTTAATGTCTCCACTAAATATTAGATTTCGGCCTAAAAAAGAAATACTTAAGTATTACGATATTAATACCGACCTTTTTTCAGATTAACATCTCTTTCATTAAATTAATATGAATCGACCTGGTTTGTCTTGCCTAAAACAACCATATGTATCGGTCAATGTAAAATACAAGTAAATATAATGATCTCAAAAAATATAGAGAAAATTTTCGGCTGGGTGAATCGACTACAACTAACATGTAGTCTCTTGTCCCACTCATTAAACATTCCTCCTCTTTCAACTTTCCTCTCCACCACCAATCTGGTGTATACGCCCTGCGTATTTTCTCCATTAACAGAGATTTCGATCTGAAGAGTTGAACATCTTGGTTTTCACGAAAAATTTATAATCGAATTGGATAATTAAGGTCCTTGTCATTATATTGTCATTATAATGCTCTGCGGTCTACATTGAGGTCTCCCTCGATTAATATCCTCCTCAGAATTATCCCTTCCAGTTATAAACTGTCAAGATGTGCAATATTTATGGGATAAAGTGCTCACTATCAGAGATAGAGCGTGTCAAAATATATGAAAACTAGCTTGAAACTTAGATTCAGCATCATTAATGCAGAAACATCTGTGACACACAATTAAGAAATATTGCATGGAGACTAAAAATCTTATAAATTAATGGAAAAGAATCAGACGTAGTTATTGAGGAAATTATTTGCTGAATTTTAGTGAATGGATTGAAAAACCTTAGAAAATAGGACGGTGAAATTTTCAGAAGAAAAGCAACATGATGTTTATGCGGTCCGAAATAGCCCACATGTTAAATACAAAAGAAAATGCAGCAACATTATAAACGGTAAAAATTATGTTCGAATGCAAAGCAAAATATTCACATATACACAAAAGTAAACATTTGATACCCAAAATAAAATCAGATAAATATAATATAATATAATGATGATTGTATATTACCCAGAAATTCCACGTGAGTTAGTATTTTTATTAAGTTAATCCTAATATTCTCTATGACTTTGCGTGTAGATAAATATTTCTTGAGTTACGAAATATAAGGAAAAGATTAGGGGCGAAAAATGAAAAATAATATAAATGTCGAAGAAACAGTGATAATATTATCAGCAGATTGTATTTACTAGTCAGGATATTTATGAGATAATTCTCTAACAGTGACATGGAACATAGTTAATTTTCGGGCTGTCAGGAATATCACGCAGCTCAGAAAGGCAGAACATGTATGAAGTCGTTAATGTTGCCAGTATCCTAAATATATGGTTGTACTGTGAGAGCTCGATAGAAGAAAGTTATGCGCACGCGACAAATCTCTCGTCTCTCTCTCTCTCTCTCTCTCTCTCTCTCTCTCTCTATATATATATATATATATATATATATATATATATATATATATATATATATAATCAGAAGTACATTCAGAGTTATATTCGCATATGTGTGCGTGTTTGTATGTATGATTATATATGTAAGAAAACTAAAAGTAGATTGTTCAACATACGGTATTCAATATCTGCCTAAATTTCTTAGATGTGGTATTGTATTTTATTGTAGTTATTTAAATCATTTACATTTTTCGGGTTCTGTCCTCATCTTTATTGCCTCTCAAGGACATATGACGCTGTGGATACAAACGTTAGTTGGATCCAGTGAATTGACGCAAACTATCGTGAGTTCAATACCTGGCTACTACTATATATGAAGAGAGGATAAGGAAGTGTGAAAGAAAGAGATTCAGAATGATGGAGTCAGAATATTATAGAATAAAATCGCTTATGTAATAGAAACATATACACGCATGAACACAGAAATATAAATTAATACTGATGTTAAAGCAAAAGCGCTCGTAGAAGTTTCTTTCGATTTCCCATTAATCTCCACTTCGCTACTATCACCGAAGACAAAAGCATCATATGTAAAATAATGCATAATCTACATAGCTGAGTTGTTAAAGACATAAATCTTTAGACAAAATCTTATAAAATAATAAAAGTTACAAATTGAGATGACAGCAAAAAAAATAGTTAGTTTCATCTTGATTAAATTTGCTGTAAAAATCCTTTTGAATCAAGTTAAGTATTTCTTTTTCAATTCACCTTCCTTTTTTTTAAATCTATATACTAAAATCTAATTATCTCCCTTGGGGTGGTCACTCCGACTTATACTATGTTAAAACTTAGTATCGTCTACCCCACTGAATACCATACACTGTTATGAATTATTCTAACTTCGATATATAAATAAACCCACAATCTCATTGTTTGGGCGTGCACTTGGACCTTCTTCGAGGCTCGTCCTAAAGCTGGTAACCTGAACATAATTACCCCTTGGCGGTCAAGGTTAAAACGCATCTCTACCAATTTCAGTGAATACGAATAATATTTCATACCAGATCGGCAGTCAGAGAGGAACCAGTCTGAGGACGAAAAGTCTGTCACTGGAACAAACTCTTCCACACACCAAGAGACACGAGGTCACCAAACCCGGATTATTGCCAACCTTGGACCAAGTGACTCAATACCAAATCGATTAGTAAAAAGCAAACGAACAAAATTGTGCCGCGAAGAGTATCGACAAGTCATAACATCCTTCTTCACTGCACTCGAAAACCCAGCAAAGAACACCACCAATCAAACATAATAAATATGGAGAAGTATGGTGGGAAATGATATAAGACCTAACCTCAATCCAAACATGCTTGCCAATGTCCGTAGGGATATCATGCGAAACAACAGACTCTCAAAGGCAGAAAGATAAAATTAGATATGACAAAATAGTATGACCCATCACTTAAACTCTATTGAGACGAATGTAGAAATAAGGAATGCGACAGAGGATGAGTTGGACGCTAAAGCGAATGAAATACGAAATAATCTCCCAAGATTCTACCTTAGACACAACATGCAGCTCTCCAGAAATTGTCACTGAAGATGACTCCAGTTACATTAAGTTAGAATTCCTTGAAAACCACGCAGCTGAAATCACGATGCGAAAAATGACGTCATCCAAGTAGTCAGCAGAGTAACTTTCATACAATTGTCAGACAGAGACCAGCCATATGACGAATTCCAACAAACACATCGTGAAAATATACAATGCTGCCCTGGAAACACTGTTAACAGATAAACCACCGGGTAACATCACAGAAGTTAACAACGTCATATACACAATAGCTCTAGCAGCGACTCGGAAGCTTGGGGTCAAGACAATAAATAAAATTTACAGGCACAGAGAACCAGCTTGGAAAAACAAACTGATACGAGAAATAAAACAAATCAGATGTGAGCTTTCTATATTAGATGAGCTCACAAGAAACCCTAATATTTCCACACGTAAATCCAAAAAGATCAAGCGGAAATATAGCATTAAATTCCTAACTGATATTCCATCAATCAAGAAAATGCTGAAATAGAAACTTCAGCTAAAGGCACAGAGAACAAGACGATACGAAAAACGTTGTAGGTTCTATCGCCAAAATAAAATATTCCGAACAGATCTTCAGAAATTTTACAGGGAAATTGGAAAAACACCTATACATGTCGAAAGGCCACCATTGATTGATAATGTACAGACGTTTTGGGAAAATATTTGGAGCAGCCCAAAGGAATATAACCCAAATGCAGAATGGATACGGAGTGAAGAAGTAGGACTGCTTGATACACCTCAGCAAGAATGGGAAAATATATCCACAGATGATGTTAGACAAGCTCTAACGAGATCTCAAAAATGGAAATCCCCAGGAAATGACAAGTTGCCCAATTTCTGGCTGTATCATATCTCATCTACACATGAAATTCTTGCAAAAACATTATCAACTCTTGTAAATAATCCCAATAAAATCCCGGAATGGGTTACTGAAGGTATTACATACCTCATAAAAAAAAACGAGTGAAACAGACGACCCGAAAAATTATAGACCGATAACATGTCTCTCCACAACGTATAAGTTGATCACGTCAGTACTGACGAACCGTACTTATTCCTTTTTCGAAACAAACAGCATTCTCCCGCTGGAACAGAAGGGGTGCAGAAGAGGTACATATGGACTGCAAATATCAACTTCTGATAAATAAAATGATCCTGGAATATTGCAGGAGACGACGCAGAAATCTAAGCGCAGCGTGGATTGATTATCGTAAAGCCTTTGATAGTATTCCACATTCTTGGATCCTTAAGACTTTGGAAATATACAAAGTCTCCGCTGTGGTATTAAATTTCCTTAAGCACAGCATGGGAATGTGGAACACCAAACTATACCTTAGTCACACCATGGGCACTGCCATATCCAACCGTCTGAATATCCGACGTGGAATTTTCAAGGAGACTCTCTGTCATCCGTTCTGTTTTGTTTATCCTTAATCTCTCTTACACATGAACTGAACAACAGTACCTATGGTTACAAAATAAATAAGAAAATATTCAATCAACTACTCTGCATGGATGATCTCAAACTCTTTGCCAAAGACGACAATGAGTTGAAAGACCTCCTCAATATTGTAAAATACTTTAGTAACGACATAGTTATGGAATTCGGATTAGATAAATGTGCAAAAGTAACATTCAAGAAATTTAGAATTACCGAAACAACCTTAATAGATTTAGATTTTGTCACAAAGATTAGGGAATTGAAGCATGATGAAGCTTATAAGTACCTAGGAAGGTCTAGCGAGGGAGATGGCATACAACGCCCCCAAATGAAGGAAAAAAAAGAAAAGAGTACTACAGGCGTGTACGTCTGGTACTAAATACTGAAATAAACTCAAAAAAAGGAATATCAGCTATAAACACATTGGCTGTCCCTGTGGTGCAATACAGCTGTAATGTCTTTAACTGGACCATAGCTGAAATTAGGCGAATGGACGCTAAAACGAGAAAGTTTCTCACTTGCTATCGCATGCATCATCTCAAAGCTGATGTTGATCGTCTGTATGTGCCCAGATCCGAAGGAGGCAGAGGATTAGTCCAACTAGAACTGCCCTACAAAACTACAACAATTGGCCTCCAAAGATACTTGGAAACTACAGAAGACTGGATGATGGTATGCATCAAGGAACATGAAAGTAATAAGCGCCTTTACTCCGTAATGAAAGAAACCAACAAATTCAAAAGGGAGTTTCAAATGGGTGTAGAGATGCAACTACAGCACAATGCACCGGCTGAAACTGCAAAATACTTAAAAAAGTCAGCAAAGACGAATGCAACCGAGCAGATACAGAAGCGATGGCAAGATAAACCACTTCATGGCCAATACTCTACCCGTACCAAACAAGCTGATGTAGACAAAACCCGTACCCATCAGTGGCTACGCAGTGCAGGTTGAAAGGGGAAACTGAAGGTTTATCCTTGCTGCGCAGCACCAATGGTTGCTAACTAGGCATTATCAAGCACATATACTAAAATATTGTCAGCCCCAAATACTGATTCTGTGATCCAGAACGATTGATCATCTAGTATCAAATTATACGATGTTGTCACCAACTGAATATAAAACACCACATGACAGAGTGGGCCAATATCTGCACTGGAAAATCTGCAACTTCTACGGGAAGGAAAGTGAAAGAAACTGGTATGAACACCACCCAGACCCGGTTACGGAGATAGGACCTGTTACAATTCTATGGGACTACACAATACAGAACAATCAAGACCAACAGCCCAGATATTGTTATTAAAGACCACAAACAAAAACGGTGCCTCCTTATTGATATGGCAGTCCCTGCTGACTGCAATGTATCTTTGAAGATATTCAAAAAGCTGTCAAAATACAAGGACCTTGAAATAGAAATCTCGAAAATGTGGCATATGGGAACATCAACAATCCCTGTTGTAGTTGGAGCCCTAGGATTGGTTGGAAAAGATTGCAGTAGACTAATTGAAGGGATTCCTGGAAGTCCATGCCTCAAGGAGATACAAAAAATTGTTCTGACAAGTACAGCCCACACTTTACGAAAGGCTTTATCTATGTAATTTTTTTTTTTTTTTTTGTCAGTGGAACGTGTCATGATGCCATTTCTAACCTTAGGTCCCTGGGTGGGACCCGGAAAGAAATGTGTAAACGCCAGAAATCAAAGAAAATAAATAAATAAATAAATAATAATAATAATAATAATAATAATAATAATAATAATAATAATATATTTTCTCATTGAGAGAATTGTTTAAATTGCATTTTTAAAATATTTAGCGATCAAAAAACTCAGTAATTATACCTCAATATTCCTCAGTTTTTATTGTATCTGATAACTGGAAATATTATCAATATAATTTTCTTCGCTATTTTCTAACAGTTACAACTTAGTACAAACTAACCCGGGAAATAATCAAGTATTTTAGATGCATTTATCAATCATCGAAATTTATAGTATACAAAGCGTTGTCATAAAATAGTAATTATGTGCATAATACTTGTAATTCATCTCGGCATCAGTTAAATCCAAACTTTCAGATGCTGGTCTTATAGTCAGGCAATATTAGCTACATGAATAATTTAGTATAGCTTATCATAAATTCTGCAATACATCCCACTAAACGCAAAGTGAATACATATTACCTACATATAACTTTTTATATCATATACGAAAACAGATTCTTCTCTAAAAATTTCACACTTCAAAAACGCTTCATACTATTGCTTTCCAGTCAATTTTTATCTTTAAGTGTTCAAATGCAATGTAATACGATATATCCCGTTTCTTTAATTCAATTAAATTTATGTTCTTTCTCAATATTTTTCTTTTTATTATACCCTTTACAATTAAGAAACACCTTGTGAGTATGTGGCTTTATCACATTGCTGGCATGAAATAATTAAATTATAAATTTCTTCATCCACAAAGACGCAGACACACACTTACACAAACATGCAAACACACACACACACATATGTGTGTGTGTATCCCTTCTTCAAACATTCTTCAGATGATGATCTACGTCTTCATTTTCACTATCAATCACTCAGTCTGTCTATCTCTCAAATATATACATACAGACACACACGCACACGCACTTTAAACACGCACAGATATATATATTTATATCTATCTATACATCTCTCTCTCTAACTCTCTCTCTCTCTCTCTCTATATATATATATATATATATATATATATATATATATATATATGTGTGTGTGTGTGTGTGTGAAAGTGAACATTTAAGCCAACACACAGAGGAAACAGGTTGTTCATGTTGAACGCAATCATCCTGCCACAAGTGTTTTTTTGGCTATTATTTATTTTATTTGGTTTTTGTTCTTATTTTATTTTATATATTTCGTATTATTTTTTCGGTTTTTCGATATTTATATAACTTAGTATCAATTTTGAGATAATTTATTTAGTAGATTGTTTTAGTCTGGATAAGTAATTATATCTATTTTATCCGTCAAGTACATTTTACAGGTTTTGGATTGAGTAATCTGGCCTAGTGTTTGCGAAAAGCATGAAACACTGTCGCCACTGAGTGTTGAATTCAATGTTCATTTTAATATATATATATATATTGTTTTGATTAAGGGGTAAAAAACAATGAGGATTGTTAAATAATAGGGCAAGGATAAGGTCTCTGTACTTATATTTGTAATTTCCCGAGTATCTCTTTACACCTTCGTTCATTCTTGTGTATTGCGTGTCTGTGCTTTTGCCACTATATATATATATATATATATATACATATATATATATATATATATATATATATACGTTGATAACTAGACTCGTTTCGAAAAACCCTCAGATTTTTGATTTGCCAATAATCAAATTAATCTCGAGGGAAAAAATTTTTTAATAAAAGAAAGAGCTACAAACATGAAATTCTGCCGAAAAAATCGCACAGATGAATGTCTGAAGCCCAAAGAAAAAAACCCGATACGAGTAAACTAACAAAACAGCTCAATACAACCGTTGAGCAGACCTAGATAGACCTAGTGAGCCAGACAAACCTACCTAGGTTTCACCTAAACGGATCGTCAGGGAAAGAGCCACCTTCCCTGGCGATTCGTTTAGGTGGAACCTAGGTAGGTTTGTCTGGCTCACTAGGTGTGTGTGTATATATATATATATATATATATATATATATATATATGTATTCTCCTTATATATATTATCCTTACATATATATTATATTTCATTACAATAGAGCATATCGTGATGGAAAACGGTTTCGAACTTTATTAAACAATTTTTTCGTGTAAAGTTGTGTGTTATTATTAAGAGGATAGACCGAAGTTTTTTTTTTAATATTGAATATTTTTCAAAATTTTCTATCCTTTATTACATGTCCCAAATTTTAGATAAAAATCTTGTTTTTTGTGTCATCAAACTTAACATAAAAACAAACACCTCAGCTATTTTTGACAATTTTGTAAGAAGACGTGCAATCCACCTTCCATGGTAGGATGAAGGCCACTATTTTTGTTGCTATTGTTTCTAAACCAATGAGTGATGTGAAGCACGGAGACCTCTTAGCTCCAACATTCTATTTGTCACTCCTGCTCAACGGGTTTGGGAACTCTACTATCGTTATCATGATCCAGTAAAGAACAATTATATAACCTGCAAAGGCTCAGAGCCAGCACAAAAGTTCTGATTCGGAGAAATTTCACCAAATCAAACACAAAGAACAGTTCATAGACTGACTCTCGCATTTCTTTAAGGTTTATGTCTTAGTCTGGGCAAAACAGTCATGATGTTCCAACCCGCCCCTGTTAAAAAATATATAGAACTATCGGTTCATGTCGACAGCCATAGAATAAATTTTTGACAGTTTTGTATATCTTAACCACCGCTGTTTCCTTGACCAAAAGATGAAAAAAAAGCACCTGATTTTATACTCCTGCGAAAACTGTGGAGTGTACCGTAGTTATGTTCAACAGTTGGAGCGTTTCCACCAGCGCTGTCTGTATACTATTCTAACAATTCAATGGATAACTTACACACCTGATTCAGAAGATTTTCAAAGAACCAAACGAATTTTCCTCTCTACAAGCACAGGTGTCTTTGGAATGGATATGTCGCTCGATAGTAGGACCGCTGTATTTCTAAAAAAATGTTGTACCGACCACTGGACATCGGCGAACGCCCACAACATAACCTCAAACTCTGTTTTAACGAATGTCTCAAAGACTCACTCTCTAAGTGTCCCATTGGCGAAAATAACAGCCAAGAGCTCGCAACAGACTGAGGTGCATGGAGAACCAGTATTTGTAATGGCACCAATATCTTCTATGAATCATCTCAAAAGCAGGCAGAAATAAAAATAGAAGCCTGGAAAGGGACTTACCTCATTCAATTTTTATGTTTTTGTCGTATGAGACATTTCAGTCCCGCTAGTGACCTGCATATAAAACCACATATTGTGAAACAGCAATGGCTTCTGGACATAGCAATAGGTATGTTTGCTGACTCATTCTGCATCTGCCTTGTGTATCTTAAGCGGTCAATAAGACTGATATGGAAACTTCTTATATCACTCTTGCATGAATATCTCCAGTTATTCTATTCAGGCCAAATCACTAGAAGTCTTTATGAGGCACACTGATTGCTTGTCTTTATATCTAAGCAACGGCCTTCCAACAGTCCATTGTCGAATTTCATCGTTGCTATATATGAGGACCTTATGAATTCTGTCGTCACTCATCCATGCAACATGACCAGCCATGTGTTTCTCTCAAGCTTATCATTGTTAAACATCTTCTTATATTCCCTAATCATATAAATATTCATTATTATTTATTTTTACTCGGTAAATTATCCAACTTCAGTATCCTTCATTTTTTTATGCCATATAAATTTAAATTTAAATAGTAGACAAAATTTGTCTAAATTATTTGATGAGACATGTTTTACTGAAAACATGCTGCTAAAATACACGCAATACCTACATATATATATATATATATATATATATATATATATATATATATATATATATATATATATATATATATATATTCAGAGATTAATACCCACTGATTAATAAAATTTCGCAGCAGCGAAATTTTGTAATTATCTCCCACTGACGATTTACAGGCGGCGCGAGATTCGAAAGACCCAATCTCTTTCTCGTTGAATTTTTCAGAGTGAAAATACGTATTCATTTCGCTCCTGCAAAGTATGAGTAAGCAAATAGAGACAAGGTTGCCTGAATTTTTTTCATTTGATGGCATTTCTCATTTTTCTTTTGAAATATTTCCTGACAATATATTGCTAATATTTCTTTGTTCAATTTTTTTTATCATTCGTTTGAATTTATATGAATCCACCAAAATTTGGGGTGATCAAATGTACCAGGAAAACGTAATTTCAAATAGTTTATACCCTTCAAAAGTGGCGACGCCGACGAGATATTATCCTGTATATATATTTCTAAAAGACATTTTGAAAAAGGACATTACTCTTAACAATGGAAAATTTTCTTTACCACTCAAAGCAACATATGTGCAGAATTTTGGCAGAGTGCTATAATTACCACTCACCACTCGAGTCATGGTCATTTTACAGCTTAATCCATTTCTTTCGTCAGTGATTATAATAATCTAATACTGCATTCTTCCCCCATAGCAGGTAATAATGGTAGGGCTAACTGAATCCACCTTATCCCTTCAGTTACCCACTTTGTAATCACTGGATAATACAGATATGTTTTGCTTAACTGCTAGCCATTTTTTACGGCAAGAACAGTAACTAAGGAAAAGACGAAATACGCCTACGTTGTTGAAAAGATTCCAAAGCAGGTAAGCTGTGAAATTCTCGACTTGTTAAACGCAGCGCCCGAAGAGAATTCATACGACATGCTAAGAAAAGCAATATTACACGGGACTGGCGTGTCCGAAGTAAATATCAATTGTTTCTATGTAAAACAGGGCGCATTCTCAACTCCTGAGACACATGAGGTGTCTTCTCGAGTCTCACATCTTGCCCGAGAATATTTTGAAAGGGCTATGGCTGAACAAGCTGCCGAACCACGTGACGCAAATATTAATCCCTTGGTTGGAATACACCAACCTGGATAAACTGTCAGGAACCTGTGAAAAAAATTGAGAAAATGCAGGTACACACAACGTCAACTCCTTCCAGATTCAGGTTAACGTAAAAGCGGACGAAATCCAGAACCTCATATCAGCCATAGCTTTCCTTAACGAGCGAGTGGAAGTCATTTCAATGAGATCCTGACACCTCCTGCGTTATCACAGTCGATATTCCAGTCGGAACAGAATTTGCAAACGACACGGTTAAAAATCCCGCGTACGCAACACCGTAATATGTGTGTATCATCACAAATTTGGTACTAATGCTAAAAAGTGCACAAAACCCTGTACATTCTTATCACCGAACTATGGAAACGCATATTCCGACCAGTAATTACAACGACTGCGTCCGGATATTCGAAAAAAAAAAATCCGTTTGTTATTACATTTATGATTCGTGTCGCGGATAAGGCGACGAAATTAGCGTTATCCTTCCGTCATCAAAGAATAATTTAATACTAGCGCTGTGTAAACTTCAAGCAGAGAACGGTACAAATATTATCACATACGGCGAAAAATCACTTACGTTAAATTTGGGTATCCGACGTAGTTTTTTGTGGATTTTTATAAAAGCAGATATGAAGACACCTATACTAGGAGCAAACTTAATTCAAAATTTACAAAAAAATGTACATATATTTCGAAATCATCAGTTTGAATAATAAAATTCCACGCCAAAAAATAGGTTTTAGTAAATATCTAAATAAAACTTATATCCTGAATGTGAAATTTAAGTGAAAGTTGTAACTCACAAATTTCTGTATAACCTATAACCCCTACCTACATCATCTGCATAATACTAATTATTTTTTATCACAATCGCAGTACATACTAATACTTTTAATGTTATCAATAATCGTTATAATTGTATCATGTTCCTAACATACATTAAGCGCCAATATTTTCTATCAAAATCGAAATTGGAAACGACATAGGAAAAAAAAAACATATATAAACGCTACCTGCCCGTATTCCATTAATAATCTTGTCATTTATTTGATAATGTACAATAAAATAAAGAGATATGACGTCGTAACGTCGTGAATATCTCAATAAAGATGAGGAACGCAGTCCGAACAATGTAAATGATGTTAACTCATCTCAGATATATTGACAGATTTCGTATTTGGACATTGCTAATTGATCATGTTTAATTCTATCAAATATATTTTGACAATCAGAATTATACGGATGGCAGTTTAGATATTTCTGGGTGGGTTTGGCGCAAGTCACGTCATCCATATAAATTTCTCGACTTAACAATGCTAGTTAAGAAGAGGACTCTTAGTTTTAGCGTCTTTCTTTGCAACACTCTAATGCGAATGCACTTACGTTTCGGTGAAGTGTGGTTATTTCTGAAACTAACATAAGCTTGCCTCAGCTAAGTTTAATCAATACAGATTTATCAAACACCAATATATGGTATCAGTACACAACATGATGAGCTACCAAAGTGACCACCCCACTACCAAGATAGCTGCCGTCAGGCTAACAATCCGGCCAGGTGAATAGTTCTGTTATTTTAGATTTAAAGCGGAATGCCATTCAACGGATTTGAACTCTAACTTAGAACAACAGATAACGACTTATAGACAACGGACTAAAGCTACAACAACTCATACCTATCGCAAATAGGAAAATCTTCAACTTACTCACAAATTGTGCTGGGACCCTTCTCTCCGCGCACTCTCCGAATACATTACCTTCCCCAATCCCTGCGAAGTTCGTTGGGTAGGCAGCGGTTAATTATCTACTGACAATCATTTCTCACACTGCTAATTTCGGAAAGATCTAAATAAAGTAAATATGAAAGTTTACAATTCCTAGTTTAAAACGCTTCTGCATAGAATACTTTACGATATCCATTTTTTTTTATAAATTGAACTACATTGCGAAGTATGTTGAGGGATTTCGAAAGAAAATAAAGACAATGGAGAAGAATAAATTCTGCCATATATGCCCGGTAAAAATCGCTAGTTTATAGAATGGAGATGACATAAATAAAATTTGCAGAAGACATCTGAGAAATGGAAATTACATTGTAAATAAGACAGAGAAGAAATGAATCGGTAAAACACTTTATTTTTCGTCTTTCTTTAATATTATAAAAAATTGCTTTAAATACGAAATGAAGGCGCAAGGTCAATAAATCTACAGTATCGACTGTATACGTTAAATAAACTTAATGTTACAGAGAGGAGACGGTTATTCTGCATCCCCAGGCAAATACATGACTAGCTTACGCTGTTTTATTTTCTTTCATTTTCAACTTGTTCTCTGTGATCTCAGGATAGTGCTCCAAATGTACAAATTTAAGATGCTGTAAACTTGATCCTAATGTAAACTATCAATTGTGAATACGTTCGCGATGAAACCTAAAGAATATATATGTGTGTGTATATATATATATATATATATATGTGTGTGTGTGTGTGTTTATAAACTGTATGTAATAGAAACATATCATTGTGAATGTTAGTTGGCGATTATAAAATAATGTGTTACGTTCTTTGTGTTTATGGATAAATTATTTAAATTATATTGTCCTCTTAATAATAAATGTCGTACTGTATCATTATAGTACCAATCTCATTTATTGAGAATCCAAACAAGGTAAACGTCTACATTGGATGCACAAGACATGGATTCAAAGTGTTTTAATCAATATCAAAGTTCTTCTAGAATAACTTAATACCGAAATCAGACACCCCTATCTAAATATTTCTGGGACTTAAAAGAAACCAATAAATACGTACTGTAAAATGGAAATTAATAAAATAAAGCTAGAATATATAAGTCATTATAAATGCATTTATTATAACATTTTACATTAGTAGGTTTATTAAAATAAAAATCTACTTAATCAAAAAAATAGATTTTTTTGCCGACACTGTCAAAGATTTTCCTTAAATAGTGTATTAAAAATGAAAAAAATGAAACATACATATTTACATTTGATATTTTATTATTTTCTTTAAAATAATAAAATAATTCTAATACATTTATTTTTTTAAAGGCAGTATAGTCTATTAATAATTAGAAATTGAAATTGTATTTTAATACATTGTACTCATATTCAGACAACCCTTTTGAAACAAAATATTTATACAATTATAAATTTGACGGCAAAACAAAAGTATCGACAAACGAATGTCATCATTTGTTGAACAGGCACCCCCACCCTAACTTAACTTAACGTCATTTCGAAAGTAACTCATATTATAATACAATAGTTGTAAGTGAAGATGAAAGCCCTACCGCCACTTGTCAAAATGATTGAATTTCATCGTATCCTTAGAAACTAATATTAAGATGTGTGTTTATAAAACTCAGTAAATTTCAAAATAAGTTATTCCAAAATTCGCTTGAAAATGAAACAGTAGTAGGGATTTTAATTTAATTCTATAATTAATTTTGAAAGTTTAAGTTTCTGTTTTTGAAACATGGTAATTCTTGTGTAACGATGAACCGTATTTTTAAAATGAGTAAATTTATGATATTTTTTATAATCAAAACTTGCTGTATATTTTAATAAATGATTAATTAACATCTATTTTCTATATTGCTTGATTTTTTTTTTATTTTGACTTCAGTATTTATTTGTTACATTATACTTTCTTCTACTTTAAAATTTGCATTCAGAAATAAATTTATTTTAGGTTAAGTGCTATTAATTACTTATCATTGTGAATCAAAATATAGTTTTGGCATGGTATGAGGAATTTTTATTCGCTCCTACAATTGAAATGATCTGATTTTTTTAGGCCTCTGAATTATTAGTAAATATCTATGTAGATGAAACAACTTTCTATAGACAATTTCCGAAAACAAACGATGATCAGAGCCATGCAACTCACCTCTCTTCTTATTTTGCAGATCGGTTTCAACTGATGAATATTTCCAAATCCAATGAAGACCCATGATTTGAACATCTGTTTGGTTTCAAATTCCTTAAGCATCGCAAGTGAAAGATAAACGTCCATTACTCAAAATGCATGAAAAGTTCTGGCTCATGCTATAGCTTCTGGACGTAATGTCAGCATTCTTCTGATATTCATTATCTTCGTGCAACAAGGGAACATTGCTGTCATATCTCTGTTGGATCTTCTAAATTTCCACTTATTACTTTAATACGATTAAAGTATTAAGAATAAAGACATATTTTCCACTTTGCAACTTCATTCCCACAGACGCAAGGCTGCAAACATGTTTCTACTCTTTTTATGTAAAATATTCTGATGAGCTCAATTCTTTAGTTTCACAAATTCAGACCTTTACATCTAGGACGCACCTTCCTATTTCGACGAATTCGATTTACTTTCATCCCCACCCACTTTTCGATACCAAGTTTTACAATTTTTCCAACAACTTCAAATGTGTGAAATAGAATGACCCAATCTTCACTTTTTTCAAGTCAGAATTTAATTGTTATCCATCCTCCTTCTCCGCATAATCTTTCTTTTCTTCCATCTGCTTTTATATTAATCACAAAACTATGAATTTTCATTGCAATTTTAATGACAGCCTCCATCATATTTCGCCCACAAGCATTGTATTTGTGAAAGTTTAGTAATTTCTTCTGGGTTTCTATACACCTTTCCGTATATTTGTATACTACAGTGAAATTTAGACATTTACCGTTTAATGGTAATTCGCAGTGTCATTGTATTAATGATGTGCGTTTTGAAAAATATATGTTTTATAATGTTTTTAATAATTTTTAGCATATTTGCAGTGTTGCTACTGTAATATTTTAGAGTATTTCTACTGAATATTCTTTGCAGTTTTTCTTGCTTTTGAAAATGTTTTCAATGATACATATGACTCTTTTTATTTACTTCCTTTTCTTCATATGACATTCGATTTCCTAATGTATTGATTTTTTTCTCGTTACTGTAAATATCTTTTTGCCGATAATTGTTGTTTAATGACATATCATAATCCTCAATGAAGATATTATATCTTTCCTATGAGAGACGAATCTCGTCAGATAAGATACTGTTTTAACACGCATATCGTCGAATAAGAAATCAAATAAAATATCATTATTTTTTCGAGAAATAATTCAGTAATGTATTGCATACATTTTGCAAGGTCCCTGTACGATATATGCAACCATGACTCTCGAACATAACTTATCCCCTGTAGATGTAAATGATTCTCCATTTGCCAAGGCCTTAACACCTATTTTGACAATAATTCACACAAGAATCGTAGACAAGAATCGTTTGCTTCCTTCAATTATCTCACTTGTCTTGAATATTGCACTAGGAGTGTTAAGATTTTCAAAATAACCTTCCCCCATTATCTGTGGAATATTTATCAGTTGTTACTTTTTGAATTTTGAATTAAGGTCTTTGTATCTTTTTTAAGCGTTTCATCAAGTCGGGAAGCCACTAGCATGCAAGGGGTTACAGAGAGTTGGTGCGTGAGCAAAGATGAGTGATAGAGGAAAGGATAGAGGATAGCTCAAGTCATCTGGAGACGTCGACTGGCATTACATTTGAAGGGTTGGATATTATAGCTATCAGGGAAACAATAAAAGTGGCACGAGTTCCACAGGCGAGATTGCGAGACATGAAGATATTGGAGTAGAAGAGACGGCTACATTTAACAGTTTCGATAGTGAAAGGGTGAGAACGAGATGCCAGCCTTGTTGAACGCTTAAATTCATGTAGTCTGGGAACGGCAAACGCAGCTCATCAGAGCAGTTACCATGAAAGTATTTTATAAAAATCAGAGCGACGACACGTCTGTGAGAGAGCGTGTGAGGACGAGATGCCAGATCAGGTCCAATTACATTGCATATCTGTCCCTGGATTTTATCAAGGACCTTGAGACAAACAGTAGAGGCCCCAGACCATATACGGCAGCAATACTCCATGCAAGAATAAATGGTTGATTTGTAGATTTGAAGAATCAACACCGGCGAGAAAAAGTTCCTGGCGGGGTACAGGGAGCAAATTTTCCTTGCGGTGGCCGAAGCAATTGACTAAATGTATTTGTCCCATCTCAGGTCAGTCAACAACCGATTGGAGGCACTTTTCGTGACAAACAGCCACGTTAGTTTTGAGAGCGACACTAGATTTGCTTTTAGGCAGGAGTAAATAGTAGTGTCGTCGCCGTAGATGCCTACTTGGGAATCTCTGATGTCAGGGAGATTGTTAATGAAGATTAGAAACAGAGTATGGCCTAGGATAGTGCCCTGGGGAACACCTGCTTTCGTGGGACAGGAGCTGGAGGAGAATCTGTTAACAGACGACCTTCAATACACGGTTTGATAGGAAGGATTGTAATAAGTCAAACAATCGACCTGAAATTCCATAACCCGGAAGCTTGCGAAGAAGACCGGTATCCCAAACCCTATCCAACGCTTTGGAGATATCTAGCGCAACGGCAGGAACTTCTTCGTTATTATGCAGAACTTAGTAAAAAAAAATCAGTTATGGCCGTAAGCTGATCAGTTGTAGATCGAGCAAAGCGGAGACCATATTGTTTGTCGGAGAGCAGATCACTGGATGTAAGGTGCTTAACCAATTTAGCGTTGATTAAAGCTTCGGAGATGTTGCCGAAGTGAAGTAGGAGACTGATAGGACGGTAATTATAAGGGTCAGAATGGTCCCCGCAGTTCTTAACGACAGGAACAATGGATGAGGACTTCTGTCTGGAAAAAAAGATTCATTGAGGCAGTAGTTATATAATTTGTAGAGGGCAGGGGCCGGATCAGGTGCACATTACTTCAGGACAAGCCTTGTGGGGTTTTAATTGAGATAATACTCAATACCGGTGACGGGGTTATGTGCAACTCGCTCAATAGAGCCTCAGTTCGAAGGGGGAAATCGGTTGTGGATACACCGGAAGAGTCGAGCGTTGAATTGAATGAGATTTTCCGAACAAAGCATTCAGCATTGTCGGCAGAAGAGGTCGGAACATAAAACTGGTTGAACAAAGGAGTTATAGAGGGTTTGCTATTGTTAAGTACGCTCTTCCAGAGACGCCAATAATCCTTGTAGCCGAATTTGCGAAATACAATACGTTCTTTCACCCGAGCAGCAAAGAGTACATTGAGGACACGCTTACATCTCTACCGGGCAGAAACAAATAGACGTCTATTGCAGCCAGACATGTCGCTACGCTATAAGTGGAAGAAGTGATTCCTATGGGCAATGGCAGCTGAGTAAGCAGCGGAGAACCAAGGGGAGGAGCGCGATTTGACCATATATTTTCTTGAGGAGATGAAAGCCTCGATTCCAGCTTTAACTCAGGAGGAGACCTCGGAAGCACATTCTTGAACAGGGGGCGTAATGACATCTTCCAAGGGGACATCGTTACAGAAATCCCGGAAATTGTTCCGGTCTGCTCGTTGATAGCAAAAGTTTCTAGTCGTAGGAGGTTCTTTGCAGATGTGTTTTAGGACTCCCTAGTGATAAATTCGACCCGTCCACGGGATCATCAGTATCCATGTTTAGAACTAGATTCCTTCTAGCACGTGGAGATTGTCCACAATTCATTGCTAATTATGAACAGATATCCCGTTGTAATTCAGCAGGGTTTTCTCTCTTTCTAACGAATTTATTGTACTTCTTTTTTTTTTAATTTGGAATGCAAATTTCTATACCTCAATACATGCTATTATTGCGCAAATGTAATTTATAGAAAGAAATGTCTCTTCTAAGCTGTTGAAAATGTTATGTTATTAAAAAGCCGCACCATTTGATAAACACTGACCGATGGCCTTAGACCAAATGATGTATTTTGGAAATTTTATTCTGTAATCATTTCCTCATTTAAAGTAATAACTAGCTTATTCCAGCTAAAGTAATATGTCTTCTGTTGACTCTTTACATATAACTTGGTCAAGCAAAATCTAATGGAATAAATAAATATAATCTTCACGAATGCAGAGGAAGTTAAAAAAAAAGCAAACGATAGTGAAATGGATAAATTTAAGGAAATAATTTTAGTAAATATTCAGTTGCTTGGACGATAAAAATTGTTTTTACCTTTTAATGACATGACTCTTTATGTCATCGTGTCTCGTCATACATACTTTGTTTTCTTAGATTTCTACTGTTTTAGCTTATCTTCATTAATATAATAAAGAGTTTTTCGCAATATCCTTCCATGGCTTTACCGTAAGATTATAATTCTACACTGACTGCCAGCTATTTTGTTCTGCTATTTAACACACAGATTATTGATTTCCGCGCCAGTACTACTTTGAAAATCAGAATAGTTGATGTCAGCTTTCTTAATAGGATCTTTCTTTGAGTTGGTCATTTAATCTTCACAAAGGAGTGTGTTTGTTTCGTTGCTTGATAATTATCAGACATGGTGTTACTAACGCAAAGAGAATCTGCGCAGCATTAATTCCTGGATTACAACTCATTCAGTAACCCTCTACATGGTTTGGTTCCTAAGCTTTGTATAATATCAGACTAAGGTGGAACTTAGACCCATGCCATCGATTCAATTTTTCACAAGGATAGCTTCTTATAATATATAAATAAAAGTATGTTTTCTACTTCTCGATATTTGGTTTCTTGAAATAATTTAACCGACGTCGAGCATTTATGTTTACTATTTTAATCCACTGGTTTCATTTAATTGCAGTGAATTTCATAATTTTGACTTTCATGGCAAATCTATCTTTACCTGCAGAGAAAATCTCTATTTACAATTTCCAGGTTTCCAGATAGATCATTTTATTTTAATTAATTTGTAATGTACGTGAATGCAGATTACTCCTGTAATACAATATGTCTTGAATTCTACAGATTAGTGCATGATTCCTAGCCACAATATAACAATTCTTGTGAGGATATTGAGGAATCCTGTTATCTAACATATTGTTGGGATATCAAAAGCATTCTGTTGTCATGTTCTGATACGCCTTTCAACAATTGTTTCCGTTAAGTTTAGTCATTGACTCTAACTGGAATTCCTGTACGATGGAATTTGAATTGACCAACCAAATTTCTTTAAAAAATCAACGGTAATTAAATCTATATCACTAATATATGTTTTGAGTTTCAGCTTGTAATAGAAATAACTTTCATGTGTAAAATATATTTGTAATTACATGCAATATAGTGCACAAAAACATTTGTTTATCACAATATCCATGATAAAAGAATAGATTATTATCTTGCTATTTTCTGTGTTAATCTCTGACAGAGCTTTGCATAGCATGAATATATATGTAGGAAAGTAAAAAATATTCCGATGTCTAATGATATGCTATGGTGGAAGCGCGTATGATTTTTTACTTACTCTCGTACACTATCATATCACATTATTACCTACTCAACCCAATAAAATAAATTTTCCAAACTTATTACGGATACATCAGTTTCTCAAGCTTACAATAATAATAGAATTCCCCTTTAGGATATTATAATTGATAACGAATTTTTATTTGAAATTGTAATTCGTGGCTAATATTCTGATTTCAATTTTCAGATTAATGTTTCTTGTTGTAGAAAAGAAGATGCTATTGAGGAATTTATGATGACATCTTCATGATATTAGTCTCAAATTTTAAAGGAGTCTATACCATAACTCTCAGCAATATATGCTCCAAACATTATACCATCTACAATATACTGTCTACTACATTACGTTGATGAAATATTGAATGACGCAAATTCTAGCCAAACAACTAAAAATGTATTGCTATACATTATCGATAAAATTAACTGTTGAGAAATAAGTTAATAAATGCTTAAACGCTTCTATATATGATTCTCATTTAAATGCATTAAATTGTTTATGGTAAGCAAAATTCTAAATAATCATTTCCCTTGTTTACATTCTAAAGAAGAAATTGTTGAAAAATTGTATTGAAGATTCAATCTACTTTCTTTGAATTTTGCAGTTAATCATTCCTATATCGATTTGGGGGCAATCTTTTAGTCCATGTTATTACACTGTTCAATATATTTCGTCTAATACTACACTATATTACATGAATATTGATTTTAATTCTCAGTTATATAGTTTATATTAACGGACTACAATTTTTACCTGGCTAATATAGTCTCTGGTAGCTATTCTATGATATTTTTTGAACAATTCGATACCATTCCAACAAGGTGTATGCATTTCAGCTTTTAAAAATCTGAGATGGCATGGATTAACTGGAATTTATTTTCATGCTAAATCATCTTATTTAAGACAGCCTATATAAAAAACATTTTTATCTAAGAAACCAATAATGTGTCTATATTCATACATCATCAACTTTAAAAGGACATATCACTTAACTTCTTAAAATACTAACCTAAAAGATTACTTAATCAACGTTGTTAGTTGTCTATCGTTGAGAATATATTATCATCTTGGCCCCCATAACTCGAAATCCATAATTATAAATTTCAGTTAAGTTGTACTAAGCGCATCGCATATGTGATATTTGCATAAATGTTATAGTTTTCTCTTTTTTTTTATATTCTTTCTTTTCTTCCTTCTCTTCCTTTTTCACCAAGATCTACTTTGGCTATTATTTGGTTCTAAAAACGTTTTCTTTCATTTTAAAATACTAAATTTTCTCATACACAATTTTTCTGTTCTTATTTTCTGTATGGCCCAGTCTTATTTTCATAACATTTTGTTTTTAAAATTTTCCTTCATTGCATTAACATCAAACATTTGCCAATGCCTTATTCTTCATGCGTAATGGAATAAATGCTATTACTATACCTTCTTCCCACATTAATTATCACCTTAAACCCGTGATTATAAAAAAAAAAAAAATCTGGTATTAAAATACTTCCTCCTCATGTTTCACAATGATACTTTTCCCTAAAATTAGTATTTCCTTCTCAAATTTTATAAGTAGAGTTTATTAAAATTGGTGAATATAAAAACAAAGTATGAAAAAGTTGAAAAAAATTGTGAAAAGTTAAGATTAAATGCAACAAAATATGCGACAGTTTAAATAGTAATTATAGATTTATGTTTTAAAAATGTCTTTTAATATTAGGTTGGTGCAAAGATAATGACGTAATAATGTCGTTTTTTGACGTATTTTTAACGTCAAAAATCGACATTATTACGTCATTATTTTTACCCCAACCTAATAAATCATTTATAAAACATGTAGTATTAATTATGTTTACAAATATATTAATTATAGTTTTAAAATACAGTATTAATAATAAGTTTATAAAGTACTCTATAAATTGTATATTTTATCTCAAATCCATCAATACCGATCATTGTAAAAATGGAAATTGGTTGGGTAAACTTAGTTTTTGTAACGTATCTGTGGGATTAGAATCTTCATCATATGTCATTAGCCGTAAAATGAATAATGAACTACTCCCTCCCATCCATCCCAAATTTTAAATTTAATCTTCTCATTTTGAAACTATTTTTGCTTAAAAGAAAGCACAGGGTCCACTGAAGTTAGAGAAGTAATGACTTGCTAGTTAATGGAAATATGAAACTTCAGTTATTCGAATATATAGGATATATAACAGTTGCCCCCAGACATGAAGATGTCACGTTTTTAGTGATCGGAGTAGAGTTTTCATTGGTTTCATATATCAACGTTCCATGAGAACGTCTGTCCATCTGTTGCTTAATACTTATCACTATTAAGGTATTTCAACAAGCGCTGTATAAACGTTATATATATATATATATATATATATATATATATATATATATATATATATATATATATATATTATTTTTTTTTCATGAGAAATTCAAATTTGATCTTACTTTTAGATCGCAGTATAATTTATTATGGAAATTTTAATATTGACAAAATATGAAAATAAGATTTGTACGTTTTTGTAAAATTTAATTTCAAGATTTTTATGATATTTCGAAAGTGCTTCCTGAGTTTTTCCATGATAAATTATATAAAAGTATTTCTATATCTAGATATAAGTCAAATTTAGTTTTTATATTTGAACAATTTATTTTTATAAGACATAACAACTTGTGATGACAGTTCAATTAACAAATGTAGTGGTCATATTCATTTATACTGACAGTGAAATCAATAGAATCTATATATATACAATTCTTCAATAGTGCAAACTACAAAATTAATATTTTTAATATCAAATTAATAAAGAATGCTGCAATTGGCAAAATAGAATAAATGTTCTATTAAGTCATTAAAATATTCTATAATCAAAAGAAATGATTCTACAAATAAAAAGAATGTTAACATTTTTTTTTAAATATGTACATTTAAGCAATTCAGTATTAAAATGTTTCTTTCAATCATTTAATCAACTCTTTTCTTTGGTTTATTTTTTAGCATCAGTTTTCATCTGAACCTTTTTTTGTTTTGTATATCACTATCTCTTTTCTTTTTGGGGCGTTTTCTTTTTAAACATTTAAACAGGATGACCATTCTTGCAAGACTTTATATACTTTTTTCATTGTTTTATCGCAAAACCTGATTGATATCTTCACTGCAAAAAGTAAAAGATCCTATTTCTTTACTGGCATGTGAGTAGAAACTCATATATTCCATCCTAGTCTATCAATTCTAATATTGTTGGTGCATCTATTTCAATTTCCTTTGACTTTCGCACCTTAAGAGTTACATTTTGATATTGATTTTCTATATATCTCTACGTGACAATTTCAATTAATTTGTCTACTCCATATATCTAATCTATTTTCTGAACAAAACTTTATTTTAATTACATTTTCACTATGGTCATACCATGCAAGCCTTTACACTGTTGTTTTGACAATGTTAACAGCTTGACTGATATGAGTCTTTAAACATTCAAAAGCAAAGTAAATCATATACGCATTCTTCTATTCATACGTGCTTAATATCGATCAGAAACCACGTTCGCTAATAAAGCCCTTTCATGTATTTTCAAGATTTCACAAAATTTTCCTAATAAATAATCATTTCAAACGTATGATTTAAGACTGCTATTTTCTGTTTCAGCCATCATCTCCGGTTACGAGGGCGTATTTCAAGTAGCCTGAATTTAATCGGCAAACCTTTCTTTCGAATATTAGTTACAGTCATATACCCATATTGCTGATCAGTAAATAAGTCTTTAATCAAACCTCTTAATGCTATCAATGAAAGACCAATACAACTAGTCTAAAACGGTTTTCATCTCCATGTCTGTAATCGAAGAAAGAAGAATAACTATTGTTCCTGAGAAGGTATTGTCTGAAAAGGAAGCACCATCCAGATAAAAATAACGTATCTTCGTGCGAGTTGGTTGGCATAAATTAGAAAAATGAAGAACACAATATTTCTTTACAAATGTGTGTCAAGCTTCTTTTTGATTGCTGCTGAATACCAGCCACAACAAAGAGAGACATGCTTAATTTACTCTCCTAAGGCCAATTATTAATTATACCACTAACCACGCTAGTATCTTAGTAGTAAAATTTAGAATTTCACAGTCTTCTCTGAATTGATATTAATAAAACTTTTCCCAGCTGGTTTTCTCAATATGGCAACACCATTGTTAGGTTTTCATTATTCTGTGTAAAGTTCTTTATATTTTGTTTATTTCAGATTCGACAATGTGGGGGTAAACCACGGTACTGACATCTCTCTTCTCAAGGAAAAATGGCACAAGGAAAAGGCCTCAACGATGAAGAAAATGTCAATTATTCTTTGAAAGAATGGACATCATATTAAAAGAAAAAAGACTTTAGACAGGCTAATGAAAACCTAGAAATCCTAAATTTCACTACCAAGCTTTTACCGTGGAAAGAGATGTAGTCTTTTTCTTTCAGTTTTGCATAAGAGACCGCTTTCGTTGTCTTTTCTCTAGTCATTACGTTTGTTATATAAACGCACTCATCCAACAATATTCAGTAAGATTTTCTTTAAACACACACACACACACACACATATATATATATATATATATATATATATATATATATATATATATATATATCAAAATACTTAACTAATTTTCTTTCGTCTTCTGTACTTTGTTTTATCGATAATTTTAGATGTTTGCATTCTTTTAATAAGGGCTGCTGTCGCTACGGCTGCTGTGGTCCTAAACCCATCTCTAAACTTTACATTGGTCATGGCAATATTTCTAATATTGTCATATGATATTCAGATTATATCCTTCACGTTGCTTATTTTCCATTTTGTATACTAAAAAAACTCAAAATACTGCTTAGATGTATCTGCCTCTTGACCACTTTTATTGAAAAATTCAGAGGGATGGGCAATAGGATTTTTCAACTGTTTCTTTTGACAGTAGGAGAACGACTGCTATACCAAGCACACAGTTCTCAAAGAGTTCAGGACCAGAAATTATATCGTAAAAGTTAAATGCATTAGAATGTGTACGCTTTCACTTTCTTGTTTTTTTTTATTTATCCGATTGTGTCGTAAAACACAAACTTCTTATTTTATTAATATAAAAGCAAAATGAATACCAGCAAAAAAAGAGCAACTTGAATTAAATTTTGGCGAAATTGTAGACTGCTTGTAAATAGTATTTAATATAAACTTCATTCGCTGATGAAATATTAAAATGAAGTTAAATTACACTAACTGTAAAGCTTTATCAAAATTTATAACGAAAGAGCTATTAAAATATGTGTGCAACTATCAAATAAATAGAATATTTTTAAAAATATATATATATAATACACTAAATGAATATAATGTGCAAAGATTTGGTAGGAATCAATATTAATCGATACGACTTAGTTTATAATAGTTTAAAGTCAAATGTGGCATTTTGCAGAAAAAAAAAACTTTTTCAAGTTATTTGTTAAATAAAGTGTATATCTGTAGCCATAATTAACAGACTAATAGAATTAATTACTTATAAGAATAAGTCCGTCATTCGTCTTAGTTTGCGCTGGTGGACTAATATTACCAATTTCGCCTGAATTCTAGAAAAATAAACTTTTTAACATTTTGTAACGCTGAATGGGTTAATGATATAGGTTTGAATTAACATATACATATATATATATATATATATATATATATATATATATATATATATATATATATATATATATAAGAAAAATATACGAAAAAAAAACAAACAAAAATCCTTATATGCAATTATGCTGTTTTAATGTTAATATAATGTTAAAACAGCATAATTGCATATAAGGATTTTTGTTTGTTTTTTTCGTATATTTTTCTTCATACTGTCGGATTTATATCCATATATTTGCTTATATAAACACACACACACAGGAGAGAGCATTTTAGTTGACGTTAAGAATTTTTCGGAGCGGTACAGGGAGTTAATCATTTTTGATTTCAACTGGGCAAAGGGTAAGCGCGTACATGATCGGATATTTTTGTCATCCAATGCAGTCAACTACTATTTTCCTATGTCATTCCGATTATTATTTGTTACTTTTCCAAACTTTTTTCAGCCAACACGCTGTTGCATTTTGTTTCCATATTTTTTCGCTTGTTCTTTAATATATATATGTCACCACGTGCATATCTTAATAGAACGCATTTTCTTTTATTTTCGTATTTCTTTTTCCCTCTCCAAAGATATTCATTTTTCTCATCGTCTTCATGTTGTGTCATCTAGTTCATTCGTTTCTTTCAAGATATATGCTGTTAATATTTGCCAACCAGCATTTACTTCGGTTTGCTAACAACAGAAACAAAACTATAGAAGATTAATTATAAAGGAAATAGCTCGCAGGTAATTACGTAACCCGCATAATAAATAAAAACAAGTGTCAAGAGATGGAAATAGGGACATTTTTAACCATGTTCTATATACACTAATTGCTCAAAATTTATGGGGTGCGTCTTGTATTGTTTCTGACGGATTCCCAAGAAATTGACAGCGTATCGATTCCATATATAGTCGGAAATATCTGCAGACAAATTGAACCATACCATCTAGAGAGCTGTTAACAGCACTTTATTAATTTAAGTACAATATCTAGTTTGTGAACAGACAAAATCACCACGTCACGTAACTCATTAATAAGACTCATTTTGTCCATCTTTATTTGGCCACATCATTTAGATGACGTCAACGGAAGGCCCCACAAATTAACGTTTGGCAAATTTAGTGCAATGGCATCGTGAATTATCCTACCGAAAGAAAATCTTTGTTAAGGTATGTTTATATATGAAAACAGTTACCATGGTGTTAAGACCTACCTTAACACTGAAATCACAGTGATTTAATGGACCATACCACGTCGTGCGATACCACATAATTCACTTAATTCTCGTCATCTCACCACTATTCTTATTAATGTTAGCTACATGAGAAATAACACCCAATTATCTCCAGAAAATGTTATCTAATGTGTACGCACCAGAACAGACACGAATATAAAGCTAACCGCAAACTTGCCAAATCATTGCCAGTGTCCGCGTTAGAAAAATCTCTATATCGGTGTACCAGGACTCGAATGACACTATGTACTCTATGCCTAATCTCTAAGCCATGTAACTGAATTTTAGCCTATTGAAAACTAATCTATAAAAGAAAGAAAAATAATAGTTGCCGATGTATTTCGGCGCTCATGAATATATCTAGCGTAATTCTCTTGGGCGTAAATCTGAAACTGAACAGTGGTCAATATTCAGAGATGCTAGTTTACTGGAGCGTTCTCATGGTACTTAATTGGGAAAATGATCAAACTTCAGAGCCCAATAGGTCATTCGCCAGAAAGGAAAATGGAACTAAAAGTATGAGTTCTGAAAGCAACATAATACTTCCAAACTGGTTCCATTTCTGAGATTTATGCGAACAAAACTGTTGGTTCATCTGAGACTACGACAGTCCCAAATCCGAAGACTTCCGTTTCTTGAGCCTTTAATGTCGATCTGCTCGGAGAACATTATTTCACCTTACGTCAATAGTTATTAGATATTAAATGGAGATACACTTGTTCTTCGGGTTCACAGAACACTTTGTTTTGATCAGTGATTCCGGCAACTGAGTGTTCCACAACCCAAGTCTAGATGCGGTGAGTCTGGAGCACTGAAAACACCAGAATTCAGTGAGTTTGGGATGCCAAGCTTTAAATTCGTAAAGGTTTAGTGTAGACTACTCTGGTTTCTTTGGTAAGATCTTGGACTACAAAAGGTAACTTTTAATTGAGACATTTTACCTTTTCTTTAATCGACATTGGCGCCAACTGCCATGTAGAAATTCTTCGAACAGCTGCCATCAGAAAATATCTTGAAAATATCTTAAAACTAGGCGATAATATTACTTTGCAGGGGTATCATTCTAACGACATGTATGCACAAGTGTAAAGTTCTTTTCGTTATGGTATATTTATGAAGATATTATAAGACTAAATGGTCTGTATTGTTCACCATATTCAGTATAATTGAAGCGGACATCACACCTAAGACATACACTTTTTCTCACATCTTGTCCTTAAACATCTTCGGGGAAGTGCTAAAATTTTGGGGCACTTTAGAAACTAGATAGTGTTAAATTTAATTTTTCATCGGATGTTGACTCTGCACACCGAATCTTAATGTGATAACTTAAGAACTTACATAGCCTATGCTCACATACTTCTTTAAATTTGATTTTTTGGAATGGATGCTTTCTGGCATGGAAAAACTTATATTAAGAAAGAAATTTCACCATAACCCGAATATCACGCTTTGGGCCCATCCAGAATGTGCTGCAACTATTTCCCCCTTAAACACTATTATAGCTAAGGTTTTTTCTCCTTATAGGAATGGTGTTAAAATAAAATCTCTGACATTCAGAACTACCCATAATCATTGCCAGAGAGTTTTAGAAAATGAAAATAATAGCTAGTAGTACAGGTCAACTTTGAAATCAAAAGACTTGGTTCCCTTGAATTCTGTAAAAAAGCTCGCAAATGAGGAAAAATATCACTGCATGCTATCACAGATGACTTTGACGTTATCTAATCTTCAACAAATAAAGTTAAGCTATTCGTAAGTGTCCTTCCTTCTAAGTGTGCGTTAAATTAAAAGAGCCATCCTCTACCCGTGTTCCTCAATCAAACTTTATATTGCTACTACGATCAGGAATTTTCCATACATACAAAAACCTAAACCTAAGTAGGTTACAGACACTGACAAAATCCTGGATATTGTTCCTAAGACCCTTAGTTATCTCTAATATTGGTAGAATTGCTTATCCGCTATCTGAAAGAGGAAAGGTTGACATCTTCCCGAAAGCTCAAAAGGAACTCAGATATGCGAGCCATCTTTAAAGACGATTGACATAATGGGTTTCCTCGTACTGCTCTCTTAATTGCTGAATTATATTATATCTGTCATTATAAGAGACATATCAGGCCGGAAATGGAGTACTAGTACTGGAGCTGCCGTATTCTAACCTTCTAATTTTGAGATAGTTCAAAAACGTCTATTGGGGTTCGAGGGTAATTTAATATTTTCTAACCTACAACTATTCCCCATATACAAAACGTCGTGAGACTCTATCACTATTTTCTTAGTTCACTATTTGAAATCTTCATGCTAAACACTCTCTCCTGGATGTATCGTTCCCATGCTTTTTATATTCCATTAGTAAAAAGTAAGTTTCACTTAGCGTCTTTCCAAGTAACACTGCTTTGTGGAAAGTATACATGCTTTCACAACCCCTTCAAATCTTTCCTCTGAAACTGCATTTATCTCTTAGCAATATAACATATTTAAGTAACCATCCACTTTCAGTGGAAATTGGGCCCTGAAATGTATGAACAACAAAAAAAAAATAAATAAATAAAAATTGCATAATCATTTAAACTCAAATTTGTAATTTAAAGATAAAACATTCTTACATATATGATAACTGTATAGATGAGGGTGAATATTTTTACATATTATTATTAGATTTTTTTATATTGAACTCAATATTCTATTATACTTGAGACGCTAAGTAAAAACTTTTCTATTATACATGGTTTTAAAGGTAATGTTGATTATTTTATTATTCTTGAGTCTGTAGATAAATATCAGTATATTTTTTTTTTACATTTGTTACTTTTATAAATACCTTTTACATCTATTGTACTTGTCTATACCTAAATATTGTGTATTGACACTTGCGTCTAAAAGCATTTACATTGTAAATGATCTATTTTGACGGGTCTTACCGCTTTGCTTGTTATACAGTCGGCATATTAATGACCTCGACAGAATTTTCATGTGTCTAAGTAGAATGCATATAAAACAATATCGTATTGGTCGTTCGTGTATATTGTAAATTAACACTGCTGGATCTGAAATAATATCTTGCGTAAGCTTTAGAGGCATTAAAATGATAGGCATCTTCAAAATTTGCGATACTCTGTCGAGAAATAAAGGAAATTATTTAAGTTCTTTTGGGTCTTCTGAGTAGTACACTTCACAGTTTAAAAATTGTAAGGTAACAAATATATTCATGAAAATCTATGCTCCTACAGATAATAAAATCTGAACATTTCTTTACGAAATATACAAAATTAATCAAGTAACTTCTCTAGTGATTAATACAACAGAATATTTCTGATTGTTCATTGGGTTAGTTTCATAAAGGAAGTTCGGAACGATTTTACAGATATCAGCAAAAGCTGCTGCAACAAATGCATAATCAAAAAAGGTAGAAATATATGAATACCACTATCCTTCTATACATCTAAGATGAAGTATTGTAATTATCTACACTATTTACATTGTTTTAACTGTTGTGTTTAGCATTGTTGCACTTTACACGATATTTCTGCCGTTGTACGCTTCGGCCTTCTTTATGTGATTTGAATCTTGAAGCGAGCGCTTTATTTCGTCCATACGGAGTAGATTGTTATATTTCCACATACCATGCCTCATTCGGATGTCTTTATTCACCACTGCAGTCAGATATTAAACTCACAACTCATTGGCTCAAACAAACTAGACCCAAACAATGCTTTATTCCACTGGGCTGTGTTCTTCAGGACATCAATGTATGGATTTTTCGGAATTATAAAGTATATATCTCAGTGTTGTAACTGAGTTATCAAAAACAACTGAATATACCGGAATTGGTTTAACAACTACTTTATTACCTTTTGGTAGATGGAAACGGTGTAGAATAGAATATAGGAGGGAGAATGTTTACGCAAAAATAACTATTTTCAGCACCACTTGATGTAGAAGTATTTTTATGTCTTTCGTCCAACGGCCGAGTCCAAACTTGTAATGAAATATTCTCCATCGCAACACCTCCCCTGTTTAGCTTTCACATCCTCTTGAGGCCATACAGCTTTCTTTTGGGATCCATGTACAGGATTTTTGTGGCTTCTTTTATTTTTACTAGCCTTTTAATTAAAAATTATAGAGTTACGTCTAATACATCGTATAATACCTGCATTGGTTCTTCCATTCGTCTTTACATAGTTTGTTTTTGACCCTATCTTCGGCATTTTACTGTGCTTTTCTCGTCAACTATGACCATGCAGTATTTTCTGTAGATATTTCATTCCACTCGTCTATTAAGAAAGAAAACCTCTCCAAAAAACATATTTTTGATTCCAACATATTCATTGGGATCCAATAACAATTGAAACAAAAATAATCTCTTTTGTTTATTTATACCTATTTTGCTGCTATAGTCAACAAGAATCATTTATTCCATATATACAAACGAAACTGTTAGGGTTGTAACATACGCAACGTTATCCGTTAGTAATGAGCCTACAGTCAACAGCTTTACATATATGTTAGCTTATAGAATACGATACCATTTATAATGCTATCTATGGCTGTCGAGAATATTGTGTGATGTTTAAAAGTGTGTGTAACAAAAAGTAAATCCTTAATCTCTTCTACCTTCAATCAGGTTTGAAGTATTTATCTTTTTGATTTACTGCTGATAAAACAGAATGCTTTGCACTGAAATTATATCAGATATAACTTTGCATGATTTCCCTCTAATAAGTCACATATACTGAGTGATTTGAGCATAAATATTTCCATGATTGTTGGGATCATCTCCAAACTATAGATAAGAACGACAATGATCTGGATGTAGCTTTAGACATTTCGGAGGTGTTTTCCTTGTTTTGACATGTTGACTTTCTTCACAAGCTCAAGAATCCTAATGTCTCTGTCTAAATAATTGACTGAATCCAATCGATCTTCAGAAATCGTGTAATGAGGTTCGTCTTGAATTCCCACGTTTCCAGATCATTTCACATTAATTGAGTGTCCCTCAGGGATTTTTTACTTTGACCGATGTTGTTTCACGATGTTATCAGTCCTCAATTACGTATTTATGTTGAAGAAAAAATTAGTTATACCTGTCTTAATAGTAAGTCAAAACTGGCAGCTGATCTGGAAAATTGCCTCCATTGTGTTGCTAAATAAAGCAAGCTGAAGCTGTCAGGATTTAATCATCACGGACAGCGTGTTAGGACTTCCAAATGCGTGGTTGAGACCAACTTATTGCAACTTTTTGGTCTCAATATTGATAGGGGAGTACTCGTTATGACGACAGACTACATCCGGCAGCATGTCATCCGATAGGGATAGATGCAATTATAAGGCATATGGTACGATCTATCAATTGCAGCTCTTCCCAGGTTTATTATGACAAGGGGTGATAGAACCTGATAAAGACCCAGCTATAGGTAAACAGTGAACACCAAATAAAAATAAAATACTATGAAAGCATAAAAAATACATATTTATATTAAAAAATTACCAGCTACACATTATTTAAATTAAAAAAAAATATATCAGCGATACATTTTATAGTAGAATTCCCAACAGTATATTTTATAGTAGAATGACAAACAGCACATTTCATCTGTAGTTGAAGTCATAGAATTGCGTTCGAAATATTTTCAGTTGAAGCTCTAAAATTGTGTTCAAAATATATAGATTTCGGCATTGAATAACCCATATGCTGTTAAACAAAATCAACAAGAGATTGGAGTGATGTGCAATTATTATACTGAATTAATTGCTATGTCTGCACCTAAGAAAGTTTGTTCATCGTGTCGTTTGGGCAGGCTGAGTTTGACATTTTAAGTAAGTAAACATTACACTCGGTTTGAAAGATGGGGTTTTATTCTATAAGCATTGATACCAAAATTTATATTAGTAACTTTAAGAAATGTTTGAGTATATAGTTTGAAAACCGCCTGAAAAAAATGCACAGAAATACCTATTTTCCCCAGGTTTTGCATACAAATTGATGTAAAAATTTTGCTATTTCAAGGAAAATCCAAATAGTATAGATACTTTGTTGTATTAGATTCATTGAATGGAAAATATGTTCAAATCAGAATCCTATTTACGAACTACCATTAGGAAATACGTATTTTTATTATATTCGATAAGTGAAAACTGTTAATGATTACAAAAGGCTAATAAATGAATAAGATCTCATGTCATTTGTTAAAAAAAGAAAAATGTATATAACGCAATATATTGCTGGGCACAAATTATAAGACACAGTGATTTAAATAGAAAGTGTTTATTATAAATCACACTAAAAGTAAAGCACTGTATAACACCTTACATTATAATATAGCAAAATTGTTCAGAATAATTTCCCTTTGATGTAAATGAAGCTTCTAATTGATGGCATAATATGCTTCCGCCTTGCATCTTGTCCATATATAATTTGTGTAGCTACCGTAGTTAACTACTCTTTCCACACTTTGCAAATGCGCAGGTCAATTTGACAACTCAACTAACGTCCCATTCATTAGAACCTTTTGCTGTTCTTTATTTGAAAAGGACCTTCAACAAGCGTGTATTCTTAAATTCCATTTTATATGATTCTCATAAAATTAGACCAGAGTTTTGCTAAAGAGCTGAATGTAATCTTTTTAATCTCTTCTCTTGTAGCTTGCAACTTCTGAAGCAACCTATTTTTTTCTGTGTTGTAAATTTTTTGATGCAACAATCTGTATTTCAGTCGACTGTTAATTTATTCACTGGTTAATATTGAAGATAAGCAGTTGTTGCTTATTAAATTAATTCTTTCTTTTAATTACCTACCAAATAATTGCATTTATTCCAACTGAAAAATGTATAATATTGTACAGTATATCATAGTTTCGGGTGTTGAATAACTGTTTCTTCCACGAAAGCAAAAACAGACAGAGCTTTAGACAAATTTCGGTCACTTCAAAAATAAAAAAAATATGTTAATTATGCAAAATGCTTACTTTCTTTTACAAATAATTATGTATGTTTTATAAAAACAAAAGATCTAATTAATTTTACAAACAGTGACAAACGAAATTACACACAGTGACAAACGAAAACGGTGGGATCATAAAGAAAGTTCCGGTACAAGAACCGTAAACGAAATATATTTATTGTACTACTGTAGATATAAAATTACGAAAGTTGTTACTAGTTTCTATGGAGTATGTTTGTTTTTTTTGAGAATTATTTAAATTTTTTCCAAGAAAAATAACAAAACCTAAATTGTGTATGAGAAAAAAAGGAATCGATTTCTATCTCTGACCAAAACCTAAGTACATATGGTATTTAATCTCCATTTTGCCTTTATAAAATATTATTATATTATTCATAATTCTAATTTATTGTATTTTATATGTTGAGAACGAGTACATGTTACAAGTGGAAGAAAATTTAATAAATGACAGTTAAAATTTGTTTTCCAAAAGCTTACGGAACTTAAATCAATAAGATTTTCCAATCTTTCAGTGATCACCAGAATGACATTTCAACGCTCCAAGTTTTAACTTGAACTTAATATTTAAACTCGTTTTGTTCAGAAAACTGTAAAAATTTTGAAAAATATATTTAGCCTGACAACCCTAACATTCATATCGAGTACAATGCTACGATTAGAAAACTGACCTTCTATACTGTGTCTTCCTAGACAATGTTCCTCGTCAGATTCCATCTTACACAAGTGTAAATCTATTATTTGTCCATATATTGAATATCGATGCCTCATCTGGTTTGGTGCTCCTGATATAAATCTCGAAATTCTCGACAAAATCCAATAAAAGTTTTGTAGTTTTATCCGTCTTGACCTGGCAACTCGACTTTATTTCCCATCGCCTGACGTGGCTACGAGCTGCTTTTATTACATAACTTTCATGGCAACCTGACCTCACAAATTTAACTGTATTAACAGATTGGAAAATAAGTATCATTTCACTTTTAAATAAGACGTAACCTTGGTTTTAGTCCTAATAATTTGTTTTCTCGCCCATGAAACACGACCTAAGATCAACCTAAGATCTTCAAAAATTAAAATGTTATGTCAATTTATATCTTCTATATTCCAGAATCCTATTATTTCATTTTCCTTTATTCTCAGTAATTTTTTTTTTGATTCTTTTAAACTTCGGTAACCTTTGTCGTTTTAGTAGCTATTTCGCCTCGTTCAAAAGTTTAAATAAAATAACACTATTAGAATAACTGGAACGAAAAATGAATTGAAATATTATCACCATAGCAATTGTTAAAAATATGTGTCAATATTTGTTACTAATTATCACTGACGGAAAATAAACTGATTTCTGAAGATGCGGGCTGATGAACTGGTAAAAGTTTTAAATAGTCTTTTCTTTTTGGCATTAAATATTAATGAAATATTATGTAAATTCTTAGATGAAACCATGCACGATTATGAACACGTTAAAGAACACGCATCAAATCAGATTACGCACGTAGGTATAGCTGCCTAAACAAGAAAAAGTAGAGAAAGAGACTCACAGAGAGGGAAATAATCACACATGATTAAAAAGAAACTTAAATACAAACAAAATATAGCAAGTATACAATGAAACTAAATCATATTTCAATATCAAAATTAAAAAAAACATATTTAAAATTTATTAATTTGTGTGTTTTATCGTTGCAATAATACACAATGTGACTGACAGAAAATATAACCTAGACGTGACTGAGAGAAATATAACCTAGAGTCTGCTAACTGGTCAGGAATGTCTTTCTAATTTTAAAGCTTTCGAAACCAAACTGCTCACTTGTTATCGTCTGAGAAAATCATTTCTGTCTTGAATCTGCGTGAATAATAGTAATCTCCACGAGAGGTTACTTTTAGTTACGCTTTCCCGAGCTAAAGATTTCCGCTGAGATGAAGTGAAAAGAGGCTGGTAAGTTAGTTAACTGTGTCGTGCGTAAACATTTTCCCGACTGAATATAAGTTTACCATTTTCCGGGCTTTGAATATTGCTTGCATATATTCTCTAATGCTCCTGTTATATATTTAGATATCCTTTAGTTACTTTCCCACCGCCGTAGAGTAGTTTTCCTGTGTCTTTTCAATCTGTACTTTCATGGTAATTATTCTGATGAACTTTCCTTTATTGAAGCTAGTCTCTATTGCTACTTACACAAAGGAAATACATTTAAGCGTAGTACGAGATTGCCGAAAAGATCTCATGATTTTACATTAGAAATTTCTTGATATAGCCGTAAGATTTATGTTAATAGACTTATTCTCGCAGTTTTCAGTAATGGAAAACTCTTCCTGCTTCTTGTTGTGCAGTAAATTTGAATGGTGTATGATTCATTATATTCTGTCAGCATTCATTATTCTCGCTCCATAATTTTTTTCTTCTTTTTTTTATCTTATCATTTAACACTCAGTAACTTCTTCCGTTTTAGTGGATTCGTTGTTTCACTAGGCGTTAAATGATTAATATATATATATATATATATATATATATATATATATATATATATATATATATATATATATTTATATATATGATATATTATATATATATGATATATTATATATATATATTATATATATATGATATATATATATGATATATTATATATATATATATATGATATATTATATATATATACATGGTATATATATATATATATATATATATATGATATATTATATATATATATATGATATATATATATGATATATTATATATGATATATATATACTATATATTATATATATATATGATATATTATATATTATATATATATATATGATATATTATATATATATATGATATATATATGATATATTATATATATATATGATATATATATATATATGATATATATATGATATGTTATATATATATAATATATATATATAATATATATTATATATATAATATATATATATAATATATATTATATATATAATATATATATATATACTATATATATATACCTATATATATATATACCTATATATATATATACCTATATATATATACCTATATATATATATATATATATATATATATACCTATATATATATATATATATATATATATATATATATATATACCTATATATATATATATATATATATATATATATATATATATATATATATATATATATATATATATATATATATATATATAGGCAGATGTTAGTTTTTGTTTTATGTCTATTTCTTCGAGGAACATCATTCTCGTTTTACTGCAGGAATTTGTTAGTATTTTGATATTGTTTGTGCATAGATATCTAATTTTACTACTTTGTCTACTGGGACTCTAGTCCGATATGTAGGAGGTGAATCTATGGGGGAGTCCTGCTGATTATCTTTTGTAAGACAACACATTAATAAGCAGCATGGTCATTTTGTGTTTCTCAGTGAGGGCAAGTATACTGATACACAACATTGTTTTTTTATAGAGATTTATAAGTTTGGGACATTTTATTTAATTTATTTTTATAAAATTTTATTTTATAACATTTACCTTGTACTTTGTGCGTGACAATTGCTATATACGCCAAACTCACAGAAACTAGTAGCATCTAAAGTTAAAGAACCAATATATGTTTATTTTATGATAAATTGTTCCTTTATTAATTTACATCGAACTGTGCACCATATATATATATATATATATATATATATATATATATATATATATATATATATATATTGTGTGCATGTGTAATTTAGTACTTTAGCGGCATTCCACTTAAGAAACTCGTTAAATTCATTTTATCTTCCTCTATATATTGATTGTCCTCATAATATCACTTCTTATTGCCTAGTCAATTTTGAAATCAGTGTTTATTCAGTACATTTTCCCAAAATGCTAGTATTGGTTGTATGAACCATAAACCGCCACCATTAAGAAAACTGTCATAGAACCTAAGGGCACTGTTGAGTGGAACTCTCACTTCACCGGAAAACAGAATTAACGTGCTTTAACATCAGAATTAGAAGATAAATAACTGCACATTATATTGAAAGTATTCAGATTTCTTTTCATGAAACAAATATGTTTACAGTATAACTGAAAACAATAGTGTTACTGCCATTTCACATTTAAGATTCATCCACCTATTTTGGAACTTGTAATCCATGAATTCCTTTATTTCTTCGGCTGAAACTTTTTTTACTTATCATTATGTTTAGACCACTATATATTGGGGTCTTTTTATGTTTTAGTTGCTTTAAACATAAATTTCGAGGTTAATCGCCCAACATATCAATAACAATAAAAAGGATTTTTAAACAAGATATGGATTTTGCTTTTTTCTTGTTATTTGTATCGTTATTTTAAATGCCCTATACATACATTCTTAATATACTTCAGTAAAATTTTGCAAAATACTACGAATATTGTTTGGATAGTGGTTAATATATCAAACTATAGACATTAGGTAAATGTATCTGATTATACGATTTGTTATTGGAAGCAAGTATTTCTGTTGTTATGCCTCCCGAATTTCGGCCATCTTCAGGTCACTCTCCATGGGATTTCGAACATTTATTCAATCCACGTGGACTGTTTTTGTTTCTCGTTTCGTTTTACATACTAATGGCATTATATCTAGAATACTTTTCCAATTTTGCATTGAAATTCTGAAGTCATAAAAATCTCGGGTTGCATTTCTGAAGCTTAATGTCTCTTCCCATCGGGATATATATATATATATATATATATATATATATATATATATATATATATATATATATATGTATTTGGTGACATGTATGTTCAATTTCGGAGAGAGAATGCTTAGATTGAATTGCAAAGTTATTTATATAAATGTGTGCAGATTAGTAATTAAATTAATTTATTTTGGAGTTAATTTAAAAAAAATTAATTCTAGTTTTATCAATTTCAAAAGAAAATCTTCCAAACATCACATTCAATTATATCACTTTGCGTCCACCATATCTTGCCTGATGTTTCAGCAAACCTGATGAATATTTATGAGCCTTCCTAACTCAAACAATTTGAAAACAAGTAACATCTTTGGTCTTGTATATAAAAAAAAAAAACGCGTCGGATGAGATAAGTTTTCCTTTTGTTTTTATTCATATTGCCTAAAGCTTCCACGCACACACACACACACACACACACACACACACACACACATATATATATATATATATATATATATATATATATATATATATATATATATATATGCACACATGTAGAACGCAGTTCAAAATTGTAGAAAATTCTCAATAGATTTATGTAGTATCATTAAGATATCAATTCTATATAAAAGCGGAAACAAATAGACATCACGTCAATTTCGGTTGAAGAAACAGAATTTTCTAAAATAAATGAAGACTCACACCCAGGAAATAATTAACAACCGTTTTCCTCCTACGTCAGGAAATATATTTATTATCAAATAAAATGTCTACATATAATGAATCAAACATTTGACTTCATGGGATCTGATTTTTCTTATTAATAGCTTAATGTAAATTAGAAGTTTAGGTTTTCGGCATATCTTCGAACGGGAAGTAAATCATATTGATTACTCAAATATACATTTTTCACAAATTAAATTATTGAGTAATAAATATACTTTTAAAAATGATTTCTCATTTTTATTTATTTTCATAAATCTTTTTGTAAGGTTTGCATTACGAATATACACAAAGAACGCATAAACATAGCGTAATTGCAAAAATGTAGTGGTAGTAACATTAATCTATTGACATCCTGCAGCAGCTTTTAAGTTGCAGATACATAAGTTAACAGAAATTGTGAATTTTCCTTGATAATTTTTTCGCATAATTTTAAGGCGATACGAACAAAATTAATTTCAAATGTCTTTGAAGTAAAATCGTATGAATTTTGTTTGAAAAAAATTTAATAAAATCTTTCTTACATTCTAAAATAAAACAACGATTATTTTCATGAACAGTAATAAAATTAATTAAATTTGTAAACCTCTGTGAAAAGATTATTACTCTTTTTTTTAACCATTTTTCCTCCACACTCTCAGGCACACACAAACACACACACGCACATATATATATATATATGAACATGTTTGTACTGATATATATATATATATATATATATATATATATATATATATATATATATATATATAAGTATATGCAGACTTCGTAGTCTACTACATCATCCGTGGCTGTAACTCTATTTGAAATTTTCGCATAATATGATTTGATATTTAGGATTAATATTTACTAATAATTCTAGTGTATATATATATATATATATATATATATATATATATATATATATATATATATATATAATATATATATATAATGGACTCTCCCGTCGTTGATCGACAAAGATACTTCTGAGGAGCCTTTTGCGACTCATGAGGGTCAGGCAACTCAGTTCCCAGGAACACACAGCCAGATAACCTGCAAATATGATCTTATTGGTGAAGTTTTTGTGCAGAACCAAACACATGTTTTGAAGAGTCGAATACAGAGACCTGGTGCATTTATACATATATTGAATATTTTTGTTATATATAATTAGTACGGATTTCATATATATTAGCATGGCTTTCCATTTAGCCTACTCTCAGCTTTTAGCATTGGTAATCTTCTAATTGATGTTTCAGTTTTCAGTCGATACTCGACAAAATCTATTCAACATAATGTGCTATCTTCCGAAAACTCTCTATATATGTGTGTATATATGTTTTTGCATGCTTCAGTCTTTTCGATTGTGCATGTTGATTTAGATATATTGAAATGATTGTTTTATTAATAATCAGCTCGATTGTCAGTATTTTTATTGCTATAAATTTTGCATGTTTGTTATAGTTTCCCTTTATATCAGAAGAGTCAAAATCAAATCTTTTTAAACTATTTTATTTCGGAATCATTGTTGAAACTACTACAATAATTTACAGCAAGCATTCAGCAACTCATCGATGTTCTAGTCGATGGAATCTTCAATCTGACAACCCGTAATGATACAATCTTTCTAGTAAGTAACCCATGCTAAATATAATTCTCACTATATATAATCTGCATTTAGTTCTTTCAAAGTAACTGAATATTTGATATTATTAAGAGTTTTCTTTATAAAATATTACAATATAACATAAAATAACGCAAATATGAAATCTGTTTACAGAAGCAAGTGGTTCGTAGTCATCCGTAATATATTCAGATATTCACATGAGAGCAGTCGGCCGTTATGATTTTATTATATAAACTTCCCAAATGAACATCGGATGCACAGCACTACTTCTTATAATAATGTATAATTCTTACTTTTAGTCGCAGGTGATCCACCTTCCTCTTGGCTGCAAATATTGTTCACGTATGCACGCAAACGATCAGAGCAAAACCCTGCACACAATCATTCGAATAATGTTTAATTAATGATTTCTGACAATTTCTCTTTCCGCATTACTCCTAAGAGAGACGTTTGTGCTTGATCGCTTCAACTTTTCTATGGTAATCGCTCTTCCTAAAGCTATCATATTCGAACGGTAGCAGTTTATCTTTCAAATTCTCAATCGATCAACGGGAAATGGCGTGTTTTTGGCACAGTTTGAAGTGCTGCCCTCATCGAAGCAGAAATTCCCATTGATAAAAGATATAGATACAAATAAATGTCTGTTTCGTTTATGAGAAACGATATATGGAGAAGAAACTAACTTCTTTTTTTTTCATCGTTGTATGGTCTGATTCTGATATCATCCCATCATATTCACTATTTCTGCATCATGTACGCATTTTTAGTAGGATGATGGCGCAACAAGTTATTTTCTTTTTCACAATATCCTTTCTGTGACAATTGACGAAGATAAACAATAAACATGATATAATATATTCACATTTTTACTTTCACGAATGCGTGTTTTTTATTTATTTTGTCGACTGCAAGGCATGGAAGGGTCAGTTGGATGCTTCAATACAAACATTTTAGTGTGTTTGGGCCCAAACCTGAGTACAGTGCAGAGCATTTGGAAGGGTTTGGATGACACTAATGGCGATTACGAATCACTCGAATCATTCTGATGAAAAAGAACTCCCAATTTTTCTAGTGAGGTTCTCAAATTCAATCCGGAGGCTTATATCAAATGCCATTAGGAGGTATTGTTGCCCTGGGTCAAGAGGGTGGCTGCTGGAAGACCATATATCTGGCATAGGAATCTGCATCATGCCATACAATCAGCAGATTTCAGAAATGGGTGTCAAACAATTTCTTCGACCATATCACACCATGTATCTGGCCATCGATTTCCCCAGACTTGCAACACCGTTGATTATTATGTGCTGGAAGCACTTGTCCGAGTGACCAACATAACTACTTTAACACCAAATATGAACTGCATGAAAGGATTATGTCAGCATCCACCAAGTTTATGAACGAGATCGTCCAGAAAATTCCAAAGTCGTCTGGGGGCCGTCGTTGAAGCCAATAGTGATTTCATTGAATAAATTTACTCTTTACTATTTCCAGATATTTTTGTGTAATTTTGATAAATATATGTTAAAATGTGATGCCAGTATTATTTTCATTTTTGACTACTTTAGACGACAATATATACATCTCACCGTATAATATATATATATATATATATATATATATATATATATATACAGTATTTGACGGTATATAAAATAAATGAAATAGTGATGAGCATATCAATTTTAGGTATGTCGTATATATCGGTCATTTCGAAATTGTCTAACTACATGTGATCTTGAAAATATTTCAACATCCTCTACTAAGTTTCAAATAATTAGTAAATGTCAAATAATATACAAGTATAAACTTTTCCAAAACAAAAATGATAGTCTTGTATTTGCTATTGGAAAATAATGATATAATCAATAGGTTACCGTTCCAGACGACTTCAAACATAAAGTTAGTAAGGAAGCGCCCATGAATACCGTAAAGAGCGATAGCAGTCAGTGGACTTTAGAAATCAATTCTCCTTAAAGATTATGAAAATTTAAAAATTTAAAAAAATTCTACTGACAGTAGTTCGGTCAATGAATGACGTAACATTTAATATTACCATTAGCATTTACAAATATTCGAAGACGTAATGTATATGCCAATCTATCTCTATCTGCAAGATTATCTTTATTCTCATTTTTCTGGATGTCCGTTTCAATTCATTATGCTAGGGATAAATGCTTGGGGCCATTGTCCTTGGTTAATTTTCAAATTTTCCAAATTTAGACTGGATTTGAAATTATCAAAAAGAAATGTAAGAAGAAAGTCAAAGTCCTTTTCATGACTGATTTTTTTTAAAATAATGTTCAGTAATATAGATATAACTAATCGTTTGTGTTTAAGAACTTTAAAATGCGCAATTGGTTTTATATCTCCTATTTTAAAATAAGTTGAATTACAGTTTCTGGGGGAGAGCGTATTATGTGGCGTAGTAAACATTTTGAAGAAGGACAATACAGTCAGTCCTTTGATCACGATAACTCACCAATTCCTGATAAAGCACCCATCGGCGAACAATACCCTATGCATAATTTCACACAAAATACATGGGTTGACTCGTGCTATAGTTTCCCGAGACTTTCCAAATGTACCTCACGCTGTGATTATTTTCCCAGTGAAGGTTGAATTTGGGTTTCATGTTCGGAAGGCGCCCATATAGAAGAATATTATGTTAGCCTTGTGCTGTGATCTATAATATCAGGTTTGTTCACACGTTTATTTGCACACCTAATTACACAGATTACAAGGGAATTATGACTGGACAAAACGTGTTAGTTTATGTTGTGACTTTGAGGACTTATATAACAAATGAATCCAGATTTTGAAAGGCATATGTACTGGTATTCTGCAGAAGGGATTTTTATTTTTAGTACCATCGTCTGTAGAGAAATGAATGGCCTCAATGATCAGTGAAGGCCGTTTAAGTTTTTTATTCAATGCTGCATTCGCAAATTCATTCGTATCAGTCGTCAGCAGTGTCTTTAAGTGGGCATTTCAGACTCAAGAACTTCCCAAACTCTTTATATATATATATATATATATATATATATATATATATATATATATGGGGGTATGTATGTGAATGAGTACGCGATCTTAAGTAAAATTAAACGAAATGTATAACTGTAAATGACATTAACAATAAAGACAAAAGGAAAACTTATCTTAACCGACGCGTTTCGTCCTCTGAGATACATTTTCAAGGCAAATGTAAGAATTTTATTTTGCCAAAAATTCTTTTCAAAAACAAAAGTAAAAATGTCTTTAATTTTTCATTTTTTTAAAATTAAGATGGATAACAATTATTGATCAGACAACTGAAAGTCTAGGTAAATTAAGGAGAAGGACAAGTGACGTTATTTAATATCTAATATGCAAATTTGAGAATTTTTCGAAATATAATTAGTAGTTATATTATTTTACGTATTATATATTTCAAGTAATGCAATTTTATAAAGTTAACTATTTTCATTTTTTAAATTTTTTATAGTAGACGTGTAAATAAACAATTTAAAAATTGTTAATTGTGATATGTGATATATCTCTATGAGTATCTAATAATTTTTTATAATTTACCCTCCCTCTTATGTAAAGCTAATATGTCAATTTAGAAAAATTCTCTGGGTTCTGTTAATTATTATTATTCGTTTATGTTAATAGCCATTTTCATGTTATTGGCTCTCAAGTATAAGCTGACAATTTTGCTCTCAGTGTTATTGATAGTTTAAGATTTTCCTGTCTTTGTCTTATCATCCGGCCATAGAACTTAGATGAGTCATTTTCACGTCGCTTCTGACCTCCTTATTCATTGAGGCATGCGGCTGCTAAATTGTGTCCTGGAAAAAAAACAGTTGTCTCTTAATGAAGTCAAGTATCAATTATCTTGTAGTTTTTACATTTAATGTGTCTGTAGTAGTATATGCTTTCGGCAGCTGAAAAACTCCGCTACTTCAAACTCATCTTCAACTGTGAAGAGATTATGGAGCATTATTTACAATATAGGATAACAGACAGGACAAACCAGTCTCAGCCTTTATAATGAATAACCGTAGCTCCTTTATTTATTAGCCTTGCTTCTGAAAGGCATCGTTCTTTGTTCCTTTAAATATTCGAATTTCGGTGTCATAGTTTCTGCTGTCAGATACTACAGTACCCACTGAATTAGAATTATGTTCCTTTTGGATTATTGTGCCCTATCTACATGACTCAGACATTGTGCTCTCCTTTTCGCTAACTACTATACATTGTGACCGTTTTTAATTTATAGTTAATCTCTTCTGACTTACCTTTCGACGTTATCTGAGATGTATGTCAGTTTTCATTATGAATCATTTATGAATAGAGTATCATCTGTGATCATTTATATGTGGCAAGTTACTAAACACGCGGTTCATTAGTTTTCTTTGTTGGACTACCGAAATGTATGACAAGTTTGTAAACCATGGACGGATGATTGTATGCCAACGTTTTTTTTTTACAATTATATACCGATGTAAATATAACTTAATTGTATAAATTTTATTTCCATTCTAATCAGATAGGCTAGCGTTGATAATATTATAATATTTGCAAGTCTTCTAGTTCTATGAAATATTCTGTACTGAGATTTTCCAAAGATGTAACGGAATATGTTAATGTTTTTATCGATCAGATTTTATCCTGTTGGATGATATAAACAAATGTATTCCATATTTGTAAGCTTGTCGTAAACACCTAGATCAACGAAGCATAGAAATATTTGAAAGATTCCCAAAGACGGTATTCTACTCAAGCCGATTGTTATTTGCCAAATCTCTGTGTGCCACCCTTTGAGTCGTTTCCTTGTAGATATAATTGACCCATTGATCGGAAAGTCTCCTTCATATGTCCGAAACTCCCCCCACTTCGTAGAAATAATCAAAGATGCTCCCATCCTATCCAACCAGATGGCGAGCTTGGACGTGGTGAGTTTGTTCACCACGGTACCAACGAAGTATTCACTCTCAGTAGCCAGAGACAGATTGGCTTCTGACTCATCCCTAGAAGAAAGGACCCGTATTCCAATCAATAATCTGATGAAGATGTTGACATTCTGTACACAAACAACACACTTCGGAATTGAATCACACATATATCAACAAGAAGAGGGCTTAGCAGTGGGCTCGCTATTATCACCAGCAATAGCGAATATATACATGGAATACTTTGAGGAAATGGCATTCGAATCTATATCTCTAAAGCCAACTCTATGGTTAAGGTACGTAGATGTCACCTTCATACTCTGGCCACACTAGGAAGACGTTCAGGTTATACTGGACCACGTGGAATCAATAATACCTTCGACACAGTTCACGATGGAGAAAGAGAGAAACAACCCACTCCCATTTGGGATGTTCTAATATCTCGAACAGTGCATGGGTTCAGACACCCGTATATTGTTAACCGACATTCACTGGACAGTACCTCAATTTCAACTCCCACCATCCCTACATCGTAAAGAAATCGATCGCCCTCTGCTTACAACACAAGCAAAAGTCATAAGTGCCCACACAGAAATATTAGATAAAGAATTGGTCAGTATAAGTAGTACCCTACAACGTAACAACTACCCTGTGTACATGGCAGCAGCCCCCAAATACTGGAATAAGCGTGTACAAAAGGAGGACAACAACACTCAGAAAACAGTCTGCCTCCCTTATTTGAAGGCGTTATCAGTGACAATACAAAGGATCTGCAGTCTATATAACATCAGGACAATATTCGAAAGCTGGACGACACTTCGCAGATATCTCTCCCGAGTAAGACACCCCATAGATGAGAACATGAATAAAGTGTGTGTGTACGCTATACCGTGCAGCTGCGGAAAGAAATATAAAGGAGCGACAGGCCGCCCCCTTAAAGTAAGGCTTCAAGAACACCAGAATCCTGCAACATGAGGAAGTGGAAAAGCAGGTGTGGCTGACCACATATGGAGAGAAAAGTTTGATCAGGTTGAAATCATAGAAAATGAAGGCCATTGGAAAATTCGTAAACTTAAGGAATCATCACTTATGCTAGGTCACAAAAATCTCCTGAGCGGACCAAGCATAGAAATGAAAGCAAAATGGGAGCCAGAAAAAAACCCAAAAACAACAAAAATTCCAATGTGAGCTCTGGTAAAATCATGAATGATAACAGCAAAAAAAAAAAAACAAAAAAAAATGAGCACTGATTAAAAATTGATGCTGAAGACATTAGGTTTATAATACCCATGAATTCATACAGAGACGTCCTCAAAGACATATGGCACAATGGATAAAGCCGTCGTTTTAGATCCAGGGACAGGACCCAAACAGTGTGAGTTCAATACTCGTTTAAGGCAGTGGAGTACTTGAAGAGCGGATTGATAACTGTCATCCATTAAATATGGCACATCAAACAGTCTACCCAGTGAGCGAAATAAAGTTTTCAGTTCGACTTTCCAACCACCTGAAGAAATTCGCAGCATACTACGGCCGAAACTTTGTAAAATATATGACGTGACGACAAAGATGAGGACAATAGTCCGATTAATATAAATAGTGTACAGATGTCGTTTCATTTATAGTCCTCCATATATCAAAAAAAAAAAAAAAAAAAAAAAAAAAACTATTTCTGCCTTAATTGACCAAATGTATAATTGCTCTCGTATAATCGTGTAAGAGAGGAGAGTTTGCACTCCATCAGCAGGGCTGTGTATAACCTCAAATAATTTAATTAATTGCGATTTCTATGTAAAAAAAAATTCCCCTGACATGAAGAGGAACGATTATTTTGAATCAATTCAAGGTCTTATTTTTTATTTTTTTATTTACTCGAGATACCTCCGACATTCTTGAGTTTATCATGCCAAACATCACGGTTCTGCGTCATGATCGGGAAGTCTTTAGGGAGGCATTCTGTATTATAACATCGCCGGTAAATGTAGGTGATTCCTAGGCGATCAACTCGTCTTAGTCCATGGCTAGGTGTTCAGAACTGTAGTCATTCACGAGTTATTGTTTTGGTTAAATCCCCAAAAGAGACAGTAAATTAGGAGTTGCCCATTGATCTGTGCATCTCATATTGCTGCTTCACTTGCTGAGGTTTTTCTGTTATGTATCTAGATATTCATGACACTATCCAAGAAATATCGAGTAATGTTAGCAGTCTTTTAGTTTTCATATCGCCATTAATCTCTTCCCCAACACTGTAATTCTCTATATTTTCTTTTTAATTTTTCCCATGCGATTTCCTCCTTAGTACGTCGACGACTTCATTAATTAAAGAGCAATAATGAGTTGTCAGCAAGATGTCACCATTTAAATGTTGAAATTACTATGTATAAGCGTAAATTATATTCTTCTTTCACACTTGTTGAAGTATTCTTCTGTTTTCTTGTTTTCCTATCAACGATGATCTTCAAAATTTAAATGCAGCGTTACTCCTCATTCGCTGCCTGTTTGATTCCTGGCGTTTCAATGCCCTCGCTCTCCCCAACGTTTTCTAACATTCTTTTACACTCTACTTTTTATAGGCTTCATTTCGCTTGGACGGTAGGAAGAACACATATATCGATAGATAGATTTGTTCACACACATTCGTCAATTTGAGCAGCTATTCACCTTTGTTAACGTGCATTTTCGAATGTAAGTAAATGCGGCTGTAGAGGCGTTAACAGTAATGAGAGCAAACGGGCACGTATTTTAATTTGGATTCATTTGCACTTTACTGAAGGAAGTCAACTCATCCATTTTCATTAGTTAAACCCTGGGGTCTGCTCGTTCACTGCATTTCATTACCCTACAAGTGACACTTCTTTTCATTCCCATTTCACTAAAATATCTCGTTGTCTTACTCGTATATTCTCATTAAACTTCAGAATGAAAACTTTCATTTCGTCATACATTCACATCCTGCGTTTGAGTAATTATAAACTTTATAAAAGTAATTACTCGTAAACGAATGTATATAGTGCATACAATAAACTTGCAAAAACTTTACGGCATGTAGGGATGGATAAACCAGTGTATAACATTCAATCAGTATTGTAATGGTTACTCATCAATGAACTCACCATCCTCGGTGGGGAACAAACCCGAGGAGAAAATAGGCAAATATCATTGTAAAATTTATATATGTCAATTTCATTTATATAATTCTGTTCGTAATATTTTCTATAACTAACGCAGTTTCCAATCTATTAGTTTCGTTTTTAATCAGTAATGCAATTAAAACATAACTACTAGAAATAAGGCAGTATATTGTTACTCTAGAAATCAACAAATATCTTTATATTAAGTATGTATTTAATCGGTAAAGATTAAAGAGGAATATTGCAATAATTTAAGATTGAAGTTTGTGAAATATTGGTGCTGTCCAATATAAAATAATTGACTTCCTGGGAATATTTGAATGGATGTATAAACGTCAGCTTTGGCTAATGAATTTTGAGCTAAATTTAAAGCTTCAGTCTTTAATAATTATCGAAATGTAGGCACGGTGGAGTAATCGATTGCGGCTCGGTGTGAGGCATCGGAGAGACGAGTTCGGATTAAAATTGAATCCATTATATTCACTTACGTGCCATAACCCTTGGGAAAAGTATGACTCCTCTTCTTCTTCACCCCCATCTATGGCATCTGGTCTACCACAGATAGAAATGGTAACCTACTGAAGGAAAAATCTGGCTCGTAATTCATGTATAGTAAGTTACATGATCGCCTAAGCGTGTATGACATATAGCACATAACTGACTGACTGGCATGTAATTAATTAGTATCTTACTAACTTTTAATATATTATTTAATTCGATATTATTTCGTACTACAATAAAGATTATTGTTAGTAAATAAACGTGTCCCAGGTAATATCGCTTTTCTTTTCTTAAACAGTAAAATTTATGACAACTGTCTTAGACCGAGACAACGCACTGAAGAAAATTTTGCATCCCGCCGGTTACTAAATAATTGTCACTAGTACTTTGTAATCCACTAGTTCCTACTGTGTCGTTGGATTATCAGCGACTAAACAGGTTCAACTTCCAGTCATGTCTCATAATGAGGGTGGTTCTCACAGCCAACAAGAACCAGTTCATAGGATCAAGATCCTTTTACCACAGAAGCAATTTAGAAATACTTGATTTTCTTACCATTTATTTAGGTATCCAAATAGAAGGATTGAATATTTATTTTCATGACATTTCAATCATTTTGTGGGTTATTTAAAGTCAAGATTTTAAATCAGGCTTTCAGATTCAACTTTTCACGCCTATAACATTTATGCTTCCTGCTCATATCAAAGACACTTCAGTAGCAATCGAATAATGAAACATTAATTATACATTGGCGAAGGTTCAGGATTTTTTTTTTACAACAGGGAATCAATCGAGGAAAACAAAACAATGAAAACAGAAAGAAATAATTAATTGGGAAAACTTATAAATTAAAAAGCGAAACATCTAGAAAATAAATGGAAAAAAGTAGTTATAAATTTTTGCATCGATTCAAATTAAGCTGAAACCTTAACATAATACCGATATATTCGAAAAAAAAAACAAACAAACAATAAATCTTAAAAATTAAAAAAAAGAAAAAAACTCTAAAATAATTAATGTAAAATAAATAGCAGCTCATTTTCACCTAATTTCCTGAAACGTGTTGCCGTTAGAATTGTGTTTGATGATACATTAAATTATAATGCGGAATAACTCTAATAAAGTCATTTAGAGCTGCAAACATCACTCAGAATTATTATTATCATTTCACACTTTTTGTGTAGTTTTTTTTTACATTTTCTTTCATGGTTACGCTTTTAGCTCCTAAATATGTATTGTATTTATTTTGTCTTTTTTATTCTAATCATCATCATCATCATCATCACCATCAACATCATCATCATCAAAAACTTTTCTCTTTGTTCTCTTTCTTTCTCATTTAACCGAGTTTAAGAAATCTGCATTTATTATAAATTGAAATCTTGACACATTTTAGCAATTCGATGTTAAAGATATCTTAAAGTCTTCGTAAATGCTAAATTGCTCTAAATATTTAATAAAATAGGAACAGAATTATTCAGTACTATATGGTCAATCACATAATTTAAAATACTAAAATTCTTCATTATGATAATCTAATAGAACTCAATTAGGCAAATTTATCTTTTTTCCCTAGATCAGTTTTCACAAATTCCATATGTTCTCATTTCTCTCTATCTACACGGTCACCTACAACACACACACTTAAATACTAGAAATAAGATAGGCATAATTATTACATGTCGTTTCTCTTGGTTACGTATAAGTAATCGATGGAAAAATGCTGGAATGAAACTGAAAGATGTTGCTTTTCAAAAGATGTGGAAATCATTAATTCAAACTGACATCTTATTGGTATTTTCTTTAAATAACTTTAGATTTTTCTAAGTTTGATGCAAATGCGTTATTGAAGTAATCATATGAAAGATTCATCCCTGTAAAAATTAATTTTGCAAAATATGAAAAACATAGTTTCCAAGGCTAATGATCATTACAGATCATTCGAGAATCCGAGTTCTCCCTTTGCTATTAATTCAGCATAAAATGATTTTATTACCGACAGAGAAAGATATTTTATTCATGATCGGTTAAAAGCAATACTATAATATATTTTGATCAGATATATGTTAGGTATCCTACAGTCACAACTTATCCTGAAGCAAAACATTGTATTTTATGAGTTATTACGTATTAAACATTTTAGCCATAATATTTCAGAACAATTCTGCAATTTACAAATTTACCAAGGAGGAAATTTCTCTATTTTGTACATGTGAAAACAAAATTATCAACGCATAGCATATGGAATGATGCAATATAACATTTTATGTTGACATCTGTGTGTGTGTGTGTGTATATATATATATATATATATATATATATATATATATATATATATATATATATATATATATATATAATATTATTGGAAGATGAACTATTTAACTATATATTTTTACTTATTTTTTTATATTAAGCTGTTTTCTGGAAATTTGAAACGGGTGTCTTTATTCATTTAACGGATATGGGTGGTTCCTCATGTTAAATGGATATAGAGTGTAGTAGAACGTACACACCAATTTATATATATATATATATATATATATATATATATATATATATGAGTTTCAGAAATTTCAAACACAATTATGTACACAGCTGTGCAATAAACGGACGCGGCTGATTTTGTCTTGTTCCGCTTAATATATGGATATAGGTTTTAGTAGGACGCAATCACACGTTTAAATACAGATTTCTTTTCGGAATTTCGAACAGGGTCCTTTAATGATCTAACGAACGCGGATAGTTTTCATCCTGTTCCTCTTGATGAATGCATAAATTGCACGTCGGTTTATACTCCTCTGTTTCTTGAAAGCTTGAACAAAACACTTTATTCAACCAACGATCACAACCCCCTACTATGGAGCCGCTTTCAAACACGAAATCTTACACGTCCATTTTCTTTTGACGTGTTAGAACCAACTCTCGAACAGAGGTGCACAAACGAAATCTAACACATGTATCTAGATTAACGTCCAAACAGCAATTCTCCAAAAACATTAATCTCTCAACCGTTCCTACTTTCGGCCCGGCCAATCAAATTCTACTCCTTTTTTTGTCTATCATCTGACCTGAAACATCATCAGCAGCATGTCCGTGCCAAAATACATTGCCATTAAAAATTAGTAGTCTGATACTATTATTTAAAAAACCTTACCCAACCATAAAAAATCATCTATGGATTTTATTTCAACTACATTATATTTCACGTTAATCATAGTATTAACGTTACTAGACGTAGGCTTTATTTTCATATATTAGATTAATATTGAAGTCCTTTCCGATTTATAGCATATCATGCTTGTTTTATTGCCTTCAAAAGACTTCAAAGGGGCAAAACCTAATGCGTATATCTTAGGCCTAGAAAATACAGTGTAACATTACATCGCTTAAGTTTAAATTTATATATCGCAACTTCACTGCTTAAATAGAACTTTCTTTTCAAGTAGATGCTTACTAACCATAGCACGCTGAGTGAGACACGTATTAGTAAATCTGGAACTGGAAAACATAGCATTAATACTTGAGATAAACTGTTGAAAAAGCTTAATGGTTTTTGTATTAATTTCTTATTAACATATTTTCTTGAGAATTGTAACTCGTAAAGAAAGAAATTGGATAATAAATGATTTTCCGCCTTTTTCATTTCAATTATATTAGTTAAGAATCAAAGATTGTGTAATAGAAAGTAACTTTTAAGATTAACAATTTTTTAAAAATAATATCGTTTGACTTAGCCGTAATTTTTATGAATTATGTGAATATAATTTCTATTTTCCATCTTTATATATCAAGTGTCAATATTCTAAACTAAGAAACCAACTTAAGTCAATAAATAAGCCAATGAAATTTGATTTAACAAACAGGTAACGATAAATATTTCAGATTATACTCATATTCGGTTTCATTTAGAAGCAGTTCAATATAGAAAGCGATTTGGTAAAAAATGTTATCAATTGCACATATTTTAATTTTTATTTGCAATAAAAGTTATAGTAATTATTATTTCTAATTATATTATACAACCTTACTTAGATCAAATTTCAAAATTTGCCAAAAATTGAAAATCCTGATAGACAAAACATCAGAATAAACGATAAAACTTTCAACATATTAATGATTTATATGATATTACTGAATTAAATTTAATAGTTTCAAAAATTCATACATTTTTCAATGAATAACACTTAATTTCTCAGAAAGGAAAGACATTCCTCCTCAAATGTAGTTAATTACGGCGCCCTGATGACATAATATTCAAGTGCGAAGGTCATACAAAAATCAAATTAGAAATTTATTTATTAAATATCAAGTTATTTGACCCGATTGTACCGCCATAAGGATTATGTTTTACAATGACACAGACTCCTAGCTTCTTTTCCTATCACGTACATCAAAAATATTTCTTTATTAAAAAATTAGAAATTGTTATTGATTTTCCTATTAAAAATGCCGTGAAAAACGGGCCCAACAAAAGAACATCTTTTCTAGTTTAATGGAATTTCGCTTTGCGTTAAAGGTACTGTATGTTCCTAAAGTGCTATTATGCTTCGTTGAACCTGTATATCGCGAAGACACGTACATAGAAACGAGATTTAAGATTTAGTATGATATAGATATTGTTGTAAACTCACAGACTCTTGACTACAAATACATTCCAAAAGTCATAGCTTTAGATATTTCGGAGGCCTTTGACAAGGTGGGGCAAAATATTTTGCTCTGCAAGCTCTCCAGATATAGTATCACTGGGGGGTATTCTCAGTTATAAAGTCCTTCGTAGAGGTAGTTGTTAAGGGCCAGTGCTTGCGGCACTAGGAATCAACGTAGGCATCTCTCTGGTTCACTCCTCAGGCCAACATTTTTTCTTTTTACATAAATGATCTGGTTAAGAATATACTCAGATCATTTAAAATATTTATACTGACGAAACGAGTGTATACGTGTGCGCTTCCAAAATTAATGATGAGCAGGGATTGACAGCTTTCCTTTCATCTAATCTTGCTCTAACTTTTTAGAAGGGATGAAAATGGTTGGTTGCATTTAAGGCCTTGTAAATCAATCTAGTTACATTCTATTATCGTCGGTCGGACCACGATCTACCACCTGTCACGATGAATGGATGTCTTCCCTGGAGAAGGCTTCGTTCCTTGAGAGACTATTGTGCTTTGAATTCAAGCCTGACTTCAATTTTAATTCGAACGTATCGCTAAAGATACAGGGGAAAAGGCCGTTTCCATATGCCACTCCAGTAATTACATGATTCGTTTCTACATGTCAAGACTTCGCCATCTAACGTAAATTTTATTTAAAACGGCCGAGATGTGAAAATATTTATATGGACCTTGTTCCTATGTTTTGTGTGAGGAATCATTGTGGAAAAGCGATTTGTGATTGTTGTAGTAAAGCAAAGAAGAAAAAAAAACTGCAAAAGGCCTACAATACGTTTCTTCTGTCTCTCGTCGATAACACATCTAGCCAAATCGCAGTTCAAACGATATCCCGTTATAACTGTCCAACAGGCAACTTAAAACGACAAAATGAGATCAAAACACAGACCTTCACTTTTCACCAGAAAAATCGCCTGTTTTTCTACCAAGCTCCGAAAAAATCCTACACACTTTAGCGAAAAACTACGGCTTTTATTCACCGAGCGATTAATTTACCACGCAATTTAGGGGAGAAAAAATAACATATATTCTGATTCGGTAATCAGGCTTGAACTTTCTTCGGTCATTTATCTTCGGTTAATCGATGTGTTGTCGGTTCGAGATGGGTGTTAGATTTGGTCCACGTCTGCATGTGTAGCTGTGTTTTGGTGTATTACCTAAATTTCTGCTCGTCGTATTTTTGGGTTACTTGTTTAACAGTTTCGTGGCAGCTTCAGAAAGCGGCGCACAAGCCAGCAGACGCTTCAGAATGGGCAGGTAATAAAACAGCCCCAAAAAGACCCGAATATTATAAATGTCTCACGGAGAAATTTGAGAATTTTTTCAAAGAAAATAATTGCTACTGGTGCTATCTCTGCTCGACTCGGCAAACAACACTATCTCCCTGCTGACTACAGACGTCAAAACTCTCCAAATGATCGGCGTCAGCAGGGAACATGTAGGAAGCAATTAATTATTATTATTATTATTATTATTAATAATAATAATAATAATAATAATAATAATAGGAATAATAATAATAACAGGAAATGACAAGATCCCCAATTTCTGGCTGTATCATCTCTCATCTACCCATGGCATACTTGCAAAAACATTATCAACGCTTGTAAATAATCCCAATAAAATCCCGGAATGGGTTACTGAAGGTATTACATACCTCATACCAAAAACAACTGAAACAGACGACCCGAAAAATTATAGACCGATAGCATGTCTTTCCACAACGTATAAGTTGATCACGTCTGTACTGACGAACCGTACTTACTCCTTCTTCGAAACAAACAGCATTCTCCCGCTGGAACAGAAGGGATGCAGTAGAGGTTTATATGGCTGCAAAGATCAACTTCTGATAAATAAAATGATCCTGGAAAATTGCAGGAGACGACGCAGAAATCTCAGTGCAGCGTGGATTGATTATCGTAAAGTCTTTGATAGTGTTCCACATTCTTGGATCCTTAAGGCTTTGGAAATGTACAAAGTCTCCCCTGTGGTATTAAACTTTCTTAAGCACAGCATGGGGATGTGGAACACAAAACTATACCTTAGGCACACCTGGGGCACTGCCATATCCAACCGTCTGAATATCCGACGTGGAATTTTTCAAGGAGACTCTCTGTCACCCCTTCTGTTTTGTTTATCCTTAACCCCTCTTACACATGAACTGAACAACAGTAGCTATGGTTACAAAATAAATAAGAAAATTTTCAATCACCTACTATACATGGATGATCTCAAACTCTTTGCCAAAGACGACAATGAGTTGAAAGGCCTCCTCAATATTGTAAAATACTTTAGTGACGACATAGGTATGGACTTCGGATTAGATAAATGTGCAAAAGTAACATTCAAGAAAGGTAGAATTACAGAAACACCCTCAATAGATTTAGATTTTGTCACAAAGATTAGGGAATTGGGCATGAAGAAGCTTATAAGTACCTAGGAATTAGCGAAGGAGATGGCATACAACACCCCCAAATGAAAGAAAAAATAAGAAAAGAGTACTACAGGCGTGTACGTCTGATACTAAATACTGAACTAAACTCAAAAAATAGAATATCAGCTATAAACACATTGGCTGTCCCAGTGGTGCATTACAGCTTTAATGTCCTTAACTGGACCATAGCTGAAATTAAGCGAATGGACGCCAAAACGAGAAAGCTTCTCACTTGCTATCGCATGCATCATCCCAAAGCTGATGTTGATCGTCTGTATGTGCCCAGATCCGAAGGAGGCAGAGGATTAGTTCAACTAGAACTGTCCTACAAAACTACAATTGGCCTCCAAAGATACTTGGAAACTACAGAAGACTGGATGATGGTATGCGTCAAGGAACATGAAAGTAGTAAGCGTCTTTACTCCGTAATGAAAGAAGCCAACAAATTCAAACTGGAGCTTCAAATGGGCGTAGAGATGCAACTACAGCACAATACACCGGCTGAAACTGCAAAATACTTGAAAAAGACAGCAAAGACGAATGCAACCGACCAGATACAGAAGCGATGGCAAGATAAACCGCTTCATGGCCAATACTCTGCCCGTATCAACCAAGCTGATGTAGACAAAACCCGTACCCATCAATGGCTACGCAGTGCAGGGTTGAAAGCGGAAACTGAAGGTTTTATCCTTGCTGCGCAGGACCAATGCTTGCTAACTAGGCATTATCAAGCACATATATTAGGTTGGTGCAAAAATAATTTCGTTTTCTCACATAGTAACATATGTTAGAAAACGAAATTATTTTTGCACCAACCTAATACTAAAATATTGTGTCAGCCCAAAATGCAGATTCTGTGATAAATATCCAGAAACGATTGATCATCTTGTATCAGGTTGCACGATGTTGGCACTCACTGAATATAAAACCCGACATGACAGAGTGGGCCAATATCTGCACTGGAAAATCTGCAACTTCTACGGGAAGGAAACTGAAAGAAACTGGTACCAACACCACCCATACCCAGTTACGGAGATAGGACCTGTTACAATTCTATGGGACTACACAATTCACACTGACAGAACAATCAAGGCCAACCGCCCAGATATTGTTATTAAAGACCACAAACAAAAACGGTGCCTCCTTATTGATATGGCAGTCCCTGCTGACTGCAATGTATCTTTGAAGATATTCAAAAAGCTGTCAAAATACAAGGACCTTGAAATAGAGGTCTCGAAAATGTGGCATATGGGAACATCAACAATCCCTGTTGTAGTTGGAGCCCTAGGACTGGTTGGAAAAGATTGCAGTAGACTAATTGCAGGGATTCCTGGAAGCCCATGCCTCAAGGAGATACAAAAAATTGTTCGGACAAGTACAGCCCACACTTTACGAAGGGCTCTATCTATGGAATTATTTTATTTTATTTATTTATTTTTTTTTTTTTTTATTTTTTTTTTTTTTGTCAGTGAAAAGTGTCATGATGACATTTCTAACCTTAGGTCCCTGGGTGGGACCCGGAAAGAAATGTGTAAACGCCAGAAAGCAAAGAAAATAAAAATGATAATAATAATAATATATCCTTTGGTGTTTGCTGTATACACAATTCCTTCTTAAGGTTAGAAATGTCTTCATGATATTTTCTACTTATCATTTTGTAAAAAGAAAATTAAAAAAAAAAAACTAAAATACCACTCATTATACATAAAGCTCTTCGTAATTTGACAGCTGCAATTGTAGTTTTTCTTTCCCTGGTTGAATATTATCTGGGTAACCCTATCTATGCTTGCTCATCCATGATATTTTCTAAATTTAATGATATGTGGAATGTTTTCGTTTACATTTTCCCTCGTTCCGGTCTTTATTATTAATCCTTTTACCGCATTACATTTGTTGAGTATTTAAATAACACTTTGAGCGCATTGTTGCATTCCGTCAGAATATATTTTTTCTGTCTGAATACTGTGTACAGTGTTGAAGAAACTATCTAATATATTATTTACATTAACATTCATTATGTGTTTGAGTACAGGAAGTAAAGAATGGTTATAATATTCTTTGTTCGTCGATCCATTTATTTACGATATTCTTTTGTTTAACCCAAATATTCACCTGTATCCTTCAGCGCGAATTATTTTATTCACATTTCACTACAGACAGACTACAAGTCTGCTAAGAAGAAAATCATCCACAACAAAACGAGTATGATGTCTGACTTGGAGATCTTTCGCAGTTATAGATCTTGAAGTCCTTCATTAGTGATTACCTAACGCCAGTCTACGAGGTTACAAAAATGGATGTTGTTGATTCGTTAATTTCATTGATGCTATACAGGGAAATCTATTCCGCATTGGCTAATAGAGCATTGACAATAGGGCCGTTGTAAATCTGATCACGACGGGAAGTAAAAGCGTAGAGTTTCATTTGGCATATAATAATAATTATATTACTCGTTGAATATAAAATGCTAATAAATTTCAAAAATATTTTATATAATAGAATATCTGCAGAATTGTCCCTCTTCTATTAAACTTACGTTGGACAGAAAATGCGCATTGTGATAAGAAAATATTCCATGCAAAAGCTAGGCAAGAAAATTTTTAAAATCGTTAGAAACAAAGAAAAAGGCAACTGAAAACTTATATAATATGTTATTCTATATGGCAGTGAAAGCGGGAAAATATTTTGCCTGTATAGCATCCGGAAGAAGAAACTTGAGGTAACAGAAATGAGATTCTACAGGAGAATGCTGAGATTATAATGTACTAGACACGTGAGAACCTGCATTAGGGAAAATAGAAACAAATGAAACATGCAGAAGCTTTATTTTTTCAATTTGCTAATGATGTAATTGGATAGTACTTATCTATGTTTAATGCATTTAATAGAGAGAAACGAATAATTTTTAGGGGAAATGTAAACAAAAAGGACACACCCATATACAGAGCATCAGAAAAAGATAATTAAAATTACCAGGACACACAATGAGGAAAGAGGGCTTAGAAAATTTTAATTCTCACAGAACACCTTCAAATCAGGAGAAAGCTTCCCATGGCATACCTAACATGTAAACCGTCGGAAGAATTGATATTAGGAGAGATAGCAAAAATATAAACTTTATCAAACGCTACAAAGGACAGAAAATTTTGTTGATCCAATTCTACAACACATAGAAAAGTAGTTATTTCAGCTAATAAACAAAGGTTTCATGTCAATAAATATATTCCGTATCGGATAAACCATCAATTCCTTCCGTCATATTGGCCCATTCATCAAAAGCACGCTTCTCGAACACTACTTTCTTTGGAGATTATATTGAAGGAGGTCTGATTTTGTCATAGCTACTTTTTTCTATTGTTTTAGAGTCTGGACGTATTGCAGGCTAATATAAGACGGTGATCCTGTTGTCAATGAGGAAGATATTCACAAATGAATTTGAGTGTTGAGGAAAATTATCATGTTGGAAATTGAAATGTTATCTTTCAAAAAGATGCGTGCCAAATTGTTTGCTTTTCCTTTAATTTTTTTATTTTTATTTTCTTTTCTCTTCTTTTGATTTCCGTTAATTTAATCCATGCAAGTTGATAATACCACTAAAGCTCGGTACATTAATGAGTGGAAAAGAGAATGAGGATAATTTAAAAAGGAAGTGTTCACTCAAAGAATAGGATTCAGAAAGGCAGAAGATGGTGAAACGGTGTATGTAATTCTTTGAAGATGATAGATAGCAGAAAAGCAATAAACAGTCGTGCGTGGAACGAATATATTAGAAGAGAACAAACAATTACATCTAGCTATTTCCTGAGTAAAACGATTAGTTGCCAATCTACGAGTTTGCTTCATATGGTCGAAGATGAATGTGTTTTTTGTCTCATTTGTCATAGTTCTGACGATTTAAATAAGCGTTATTTCCATTCCTATAACACAGTTCGAAAACCAAACATAGGCAATAAAATATACGCTAGGGATGGAATTCTTAAGAAGCATATGTTCACATCCACACTATCCGTGTCTGATTCTAATCAAGCAATTAGATTTTAATCTTATTAATCTGGTGGCCAAAAAATTAAATTAAAATAATCACTATATTTTCCAAACTATGCACAAGCAATTACTAATCGAGTCTGGTGATCGTGACTTTCGAAAAAGTTGTTTTTTCGGAGATGGTCACGAAAGATAATATGTCTTACAACAGCTAGTTAGCGTAATACGTGACACGGTTACTCCTTTCTTTAACAACTCAGAGATAGTATCTTTCAGATCACCTTCAGAATAATTTTGACATTCACAATCATTCTTTCTAGTTTAGAGCAGAGCGAGTTTAGCCTTATAGATATTGGAACCTAAAATTGTACCTCACTCTGACCTTATTTTATCTTTCTCTCCACGCTCTCTCTTTATCTATCTATATGTGTGTGTCTGTGTGTGTGTGTTTATATATATATATATATATATATATATATATATATATATATATATATATATGTATGTGTGAAAATATATAGAAAATAGGAAAGAACTCATTAGGTAAATGTTATGGTCCGGTTCCTTGTACCACGATGATAGTCCAAGGTAGAACCAATAAAGAACTCGAACACCGGTATGGAATAACACAGATATATTACAAACAGGAATATATACAGAGAAGTAAGAAAAGGATTAGTACGAACAATCAGGTTTAGTAGTAATTGTCTGAACCCGACTCTGTTTCGGACTGCCTCTGACTCGACTGACTGACAGACTCCTTACGGACTTCACTCTAAACTTCAGACTGAACAGTATTTAGTCACTCGCCCACGAGGGCATCATGTCGTACAAGGCTGGTTTAACGTGGGATCTCCGAGCTCAGCCAAAATTATGCCCTTTGAACCGTATAAACGGGTTCAGGGTAGGTTTACCTTCTCGAAAGAGACTGCGCCCTTCGGCGTAGCCACGTTCAGGTCACTCCCCGCCCGAAGGCAAAGAATTCAACCGATCAGCCGGTCGCCCGACTTAAGACTGAACGGTATTTATTCCCCCCACGAGGACATCATGTGGCACAAGGCTGGTTTAACGTGGGATCTCCGAGCCCGTGGGCTCGGCAAAAATATGCCCTTAGAAAACGTATAAACGGGTTCAGGGTCGGTGTACCGCCCCGAAAGAGACTCCGCCCGTCGACGTAGCCTCGTTCGGGTTCCTCCCCGCCCGAAGGGAGAGAGTTCAGCCGGTCACCCCACTTCAGGCTGAACGGTATTTAGTCACCCCCCACGAGGGCATCGTGTGGCACAAGGCCAGTTTAACGTGGGATTTCCTAGCCCGTGGGCTCGGCCAAAAATATGCCCTTTGAACCCGTATAAACGGGTTCAGGGTCGGTTTACCTCCCCGAAAGAGACTCCGCCCTTCGGCGTAGCCTCGTTCGGGTTCCTCTCCGCCCGAAGGCAGAGAGTTCAACCGATCAGCCGGTCTCCCCACTTCTGGCTGAACTATCTGCTTCCTCTTGAGGCGCAGTATTTATTACGTATGGAAGAGTCCATTATGTTATTATGGGTAAGGTCCCATTACAGTAAATAATCCAAAGTTATTTAGTAGTTTTGTTATTATTTAAAAAAAACAGTGCTCGATACAAAAGTAGAGCCTAAATATATTTATTTTTTTAAAAATATGATTCCATCGCTAAATAAGTGTTATCATGTTTCAAAACGCGTTTTATAAGCATATTCACCATTAAAATTAAAATTACTATGGTAACGGCTAGAAAGTAATTATCTAAAAAAAAAAAAGAGGCGTAAGGGTTAATAATTTGTATCAATATCTCAGTTACATTCAAAGTCAAGGCAAGGTTGGGGTGTCTAAATTCAAAACGGATGATGACATCGTCTAGTCTCGTTTAGTGTCTATGCAGATTTATTCTTCATTTTTTTTTTTTTTTTTTTCCTGGAAGGGTTTTGTGTATATAAAAAACTGTCAAAATTGGCTAACATTTTTTTACGACTTCATAAAAGTTTTTTTTTTTTTTTTTTTTTTTTTTTATTGGGTAGGGCTTTTAAACATTTTATTTAGACAATGGATTTTAAAATTTGTATTTATTATTTTATTGTTTGTTTGTTTTTTATGCTAATTATTCAATGCCAAAATTTGATAATATTGGTAAAAACCTTTAATTCATGTCTATTGTTCAATAAATGTTCATTATTTAGAAACTAGTCAATGTGTAGTTTTTCATGTAGGCATAAAGTGCCTGGATCATCCCAAGTTTTACAAGTTCTGGTTTTGTTTATAATTTTCCATTTTACTTTTAGTGTTTTATTCATTTCCTTCAAATGCCAAAATTAGATAGAGATGTTTGATTTCTTTTATTAATATTGTTGAAGGAGCACTTATGCTGCCTCCACCAGGTTTTAAATTCATTCTTCGTAGACCCAATGTATATCATATTAGTATTAGGACTCTCAATGGATGAGATAGTAAATTGGAATACCACAGATTTTACGCCGCATATATTTTCTAATGGGCTGTCTTCTGGGTTTCCACAATCACTAAATTTTTACTATTTTCGTCTAATTTAAATGTAGGTTTTTTTATTAATACTATTGAGGCATGGGGGTTTATTTAGTATTTTATTATTGTGTTTTTATTATATTTTATAGATTTTCAGTTCAATTGTAACTTAATTTTAGGGTGTTTTTAATAAAAATTTTACTAAGTCTACTATTTGTAGGAAAGTGTTTTTCAATTAAATCTAGGAATTTATGTCCTAGCTTAATACTAACCATTTGTTTGAACAGATGATTTTTCTTTTCCTTTTTTTCCTCTGGTTAGTACAATTGTTTCTATAATTGATGTTACCCTTTTTGTATACACTATATTTTAAGGTTGCGTTATAAAAATTACTGTGTTGCTGGAATATTTCTATTAGCGGAGTTAATGCTGATTCTATTCTCTATTGAAGAGGGTATATGCTTAATTATGGATGGAGGGAGGTTTGACTTAGGGTGCATATACAAGGGGTCAGTATCAGGTTTTCTATAAGGTAGGTATGTGTTGTTTATTAAATCTAGAGTTACGTCGCGGAAGTGTATCCTTTTTAATTTTGTACAGACTGTTACTTTTAAATTTCGATTTCTAAATTCACTATATATAATATTTCTAATTTTCTCTATTTTATAATTAGTGAAAAACCTTACTACCATGAACTCGCCATCTCTGTACAGCCCGATGTCCTTAATATATAATTCACGGTGCGCGGTCAGTTTGTACAGTATTAAAAATCCGACAAGGTCAGAAGACCCAGCAGAGTCTAAAGATCCCATAGTGATGTCAAAATTTTCATAATTGTTTTTAATCCATTGTTCCCCAATATGAATGAGGACAGATTTTTTTGCACTGAGAATTATATTCATTTCTTCCTTTGTCAGGTTAGAATACACAGCAGTACATCCAGGGCAGTAGTGAACAGATCCTTCGATTTTGACGGGTAGTAATCCACAATATCGAAGTTTAATAGGGTGCAGTCATGTTTATTATTAATATTGGAAAACCAATTCATGACGTCTTTGGTATTTATCCATAATTTTAATCAAAGGTGGTTTTTAATTTTCCAACTTATTCTTTCTAGGATTCTTTTGCTTATCTTAACTATGTCGGGTCGGGTTAGGTTAATCATTGCACCACAAACAAGATTTTATAGAAAACCCTACAACAAGAATTATTAATACAAAGGTACGTTTGCTTCATTACTGATGGGCATCAACGACATTCAGTCTGGTAGTTACCATGGAATATGGATAGGTAGGGGAGGAGCGGTTCCATGGCGTTCACGCTCCCCTCACTTCAATTCTAAGGATTTATATCCGTTGGTCATCTATAGCAATTGATTTTTGCAGTAGACAATAATGCAGAGACACTTCATCGAAGTATAATGTGGTTGTGCGTAACCATTCAACCTAGTGTGAGAATATTGAAAAGGTCTGCCAGTCCGAAATGTGCAGAATCAAACGGAGATTATTTTGAACATTTGTTATGCTTTGCTGTATTGCCCTATAAATATAGTCTTTTGGACATATTCATATGAGGTTATTTTACCTTGATTTGTTGCAAGAAAACCGCTACCAAAGTTTGTAAAAGTAATCTTGGATTTTATCTTTGAGTTCACGTTTAACATTGTCTGCAGTATAATTTAAACAAAGTAACGAAGGATTTGCGGATATATATTTATATGAAATTTTTTCCTTGATTTGTTGTGAAAGTCTCGATCTCTGAAGATTGCATTTGGCATGAATTTCCGCGTAGTGCAAAATGTGTGGGGGAATATATATATATATATTCAAGCACTGTTACAAAAACAACGGCACTTAATGTGCAATTTCTATATTTATAGATCTACATATATATATATATATATATATATATATATATATATATATATATATATATATATAGTATACGGAATGAATTCCAATAACCAAATAACCAACAATTACTATTCTTAAGAGTTTCAATACAGACTAGAGCAAATATAATTATTTATTTAAAATAATTTATAACATAAATATGTTATAAAATCACTAAAAAATAACCATTTTGTTTCAACACCTCCCTTGTCTTATTAAGTGATGATGTTGAATGTAATACCTGTTTTACATTTTTACATTTTTAGTGATTTTATAACATATTTATATTATAATTTAAAAAAAAATAATTATACATATGTGTGTGTGTTTGTGCGTGTGTATACATAAGTATATATGATTATGACACCACCATTTTTACATGTACAGATATTTAGACGTACATATATTTATATACAAGTTCTATGTGTATGAGCGTTTGCTTTCCCTCAATGCTATAGAAGCCATTTCCGTGCCAAGATATTTGACGTTGCATCATTTAGCAAATTGAAATAGACAAGTTAAGAAGGCAGGAGAGTTTATATAAATATTTATACAAGTGATAAAAGGCTTGATTGCCTCGCGGGGGAAATAATATTTTATCCCTCGAGATGGAGGCTTTGGCAGTAAAACATGAATGACATGATTAGTTTATGCTCCAATCAATATGCCGTCAATTTGTCACTGTGCATTTGGAAGGTAAGTTTTAGAAAGAAATATTGCATGCAAGCAAATATTTCCAAAAGTGCATCTTACAATGTTAATATTATTATAGTGTTTAATTTTATGACCCCCTTGGGAGCATATGAATAACTAAAATAAGCCCCAACTAACAACCACGTGTCTTATATATGTACAGATATATCGATTTAGATATTTAAGTTCCCTTTTGCAAATGATGTCAAAAATAACCCATTATTTTCATATTTTGATATTTAAATTTACTTTGGTTATTTTTCGGAATATATTAGCATGGCGATGTCGAAAATAAACGTTAAAATATCGTCGCCATAAGTGATAAACCTATGGACTAATTTTCCAAAATTAGAGATGTCTACGATGCCGTATCACAGTCTTGTGTTTGTTCGGACCATACTACTGAGAAGTTCATTATTATCTGTCGCGGCTTGCATTAGGGTCAGTGTTCATATCGTCGATGCAACAGGTCTTTTTCTTAAAGTGTTAGGACCTACAAAGTGGTTTGAATTAAGTGTTTGCCTTCTCCTAGACAGATTTCAAACAATGCTATCTTACCCAGTACTTCCTGCTATTTATCCATGGTTGAGAAGGAGATAGATATTATTTCTCAAGTCAATTGCATTCATAAATGAATTCAATAAACCAGAATGAAATTCGATCTGGATCTTCGATTATTCAGTTCAAGTTTTATCTTAGTCAATCTAAATAATGGCAATGAGTTGTAAGAATGAAATTGATGTTGAACAAGATATATTAATTTCCTGTTGCATCTGCCAACAAATAAATTACATGAATCAGACAAGGTCATTCATGAAGGAGCCATTCTGTTCATTGGGAAACTTTGAGAAGGGCATGAATGTTTAAACAAAGAGAAAAAAACTGCAGAATGATCAGTGCGTTTTAAACAGAAAACTAAATAATAAAACTACGAAAATGATAATGAATAATATATCTTATAATCGTACTCATTTAAAATTTACTTTTAAGAATTGGAAGTTTTATCAACATTCATTATTAGCGGGAACAATCCTAACGAAAGTTAATATGTAGATGACGCAGTACTGTGAACAGACACAGAAAAGAAACCAAGGTAACCCCTACAGAAAGCAGTCAGGAAAGCAAAGGGATAATATATCATTTGTAAACGGACAGAAAATATGCTTTTTTGCAAAAGGAAAAAATATGATAATTACAAATTGGACGTCCCAAAATCAAGCAATTAGTAAGAATGTCAGTATCGGATGGAAAATTCAACAAGACCCATTCCAAATGCTAAGTAAAGTATTAAGTAACAGGGTAATTTCTTTAGAAACAAAGAAAATAGTACTGAAACGTTATGTAATATCTGTCCTTCTATATGGCAGAGAATGCCGAATAATACCACTAAAGATGAAAGAAGGGCTTGGGGCAACAGAAATGTGGCTCTACGGGAAAGAGACTGAAGGTATCATTGACGGAACATCTGATTAACTACAAAGTTTAGAGAAATGTAAACAAAAAATTAGACATAACATTAGAATTTTTAAACACTTAATGAAACATCAAGTTCTTAGAAAGTGTGACACTTGTAGGATTTATTCAAGGCAATAGAGACAGAGGAAAGCAGCGAATTGAATAGACTTACAAGAAGAAGTAAAAGAAGAAAAATATTTTAAATTCACAAAGCGATAGACAAAAGAAAGCAACATTAACGTAAATAGTATCTAAACAGAATCGAAAAAAACTACTCTACTTGTCGTCTGCAATAAGATAGAAACGCAGATACACGTACATCAATGTGGACAGAAGAGGTAATCGACCTTGGCATGGGTGAGAACAGAAGTGAACACCAGGATGTATGAACGAAAAAGATACATAAATATTTGAAACCAGTGAAAAGGCAAGAGAACTAAAAAGGACTTGGGCATAAATTTCTAATACAAACAATAATCTCCCAGGTAATGAAGAGAAGGGAAATATGTCCTGATTCAGAAATATGAAAAAGATGAAGCTAATGTTTATTAGAATTGGAAAATACGAACAATACAGATGACAAAATATCTATTAGAATCTAGGCCTATATCCAAAGGACAAGAAGGGATCAGAAAGAGACGATGGATCGGTTATATGACGAAAAATTATTATAGATACCTAAGAAAAAAAGAAAATACATATTTAAGACGTAAACTACAACATTATCTACGGCATACCATCTCATCTTTGGATATTCTAATATCTTATGATGTTAAAGATATTAGAACATATAGAGAATAGAATGGAAGTGTGTCTATCTAAATGGGAACATTCGTTACCGGAATTCCAAGTAAAATTGATAACCCACTACTATTCACGATAGAGATGATATTGCTGAACTATATATAATTTAAAATCAATCAAGGCTACATATTTAAGCAATCGTTAAAAAAGTTTAACATCGTTATAGATGACGGAAAGATAGTTTCAAAAATATCAAACACTGAAAACTCTCATAATATTAATTAAAATTTTCAGCTATGATTTATGATTGGAACTGGAATTGGGAAATGTTCAAATCTGGAACAGATTGAATAAAAGTCCGAAATAACAGAAGCAAATAAAATACAGAAAAAGTAAATCATCAATTCTCTTAAAAATCATTCTTCAATTATATAGACTGCTTGAAATTAGATACCATTAACCAGGAAGTTGCACTGTTTTCATTGTAGGGGCACCCCAGACCATACTTAAAAATACAAAAGTAGAAATAAGAAATCATGGGCAGAAAACATAATAACTTATCACTGTGCACAAGGTACTATATTTAGACCACAGAAATGTGAAGTTATGTATTGCTCTGGTCAATGACAAAAGAACTAGTATGATTAAAATAAAAATCTTCGTAGAAGAAACCTCAAGAAAGAAATTGATTCGCAATCTAGCCATATCTTCATGACATCAGGATACGTTTTTCTATATATTTGGCCTATTAACTAAAAATTTGGAAAGTTATAATTATCTGACATATATTAGACAATTCCTAGCTTTTCATTTGAAAAGGAAATACGGAAATACCTGTCAAAATATATAGAATGAAAATAGCGATCAATAAGCCGGAAATCCAGAAACTTTCTTAAACCAAATTCATAAAAAAAAAAATTCCAAGATTGGTAATACATAAAAATGTAAGTCTCCGAATTTATTTTTAATTCTTCATAAATCTTTTGTCCTTTAAAACTTCTTCACATGTCAAAATAAATTTTCATTATTCAAAATAACAATAGCTCCTTTTTTATTTGCCATTTTTATGACAGTAGAATCATCATTGGCGATGCGACGAAGGGCGTTACGTTGGGAAGTGGTAAGATTATTCCAGGCTTAGTTATGACTTGATTTTATGTTTTCCTTTTTACCTATACTGAAAAATTCGAACACTTCAAGTAATAACCGTGAGCATCCCTTTTGAACTTCTGTGTACAAGTTTGTATTATTATTGATACAATTATGCCAGATTCCATGAATAATTTTGTATCCGGTCGCAATTGTTGTAGAATTTTCGCCATCATTTTTATCCTTTAGCTTATAACGACGGACAAATTGAAACATACCCTGAGCTAATTCATTTTTATCAATGGGTTTAGTGATTGGTCCAAAATTCAATCCATGTTAAAAAAAAAGCACTATCATCTGGAGAAAGCATCAAATTGTAACAGCTTAATTTTCTATTCTGCCTGAAAATTTCCGGGTGCATTAGCATTGGAATTGAATTAAAAATATGCTGACATGTTCTGAGCTTTGAGGCATTTTGACATAGTTCACTGAGCACGTAGAACTTGTCTTGTGTCAGAAATTTTTGTGGCGGTTTCTCGTATAATTGTGTGAATTTTTGAAAGATGTTACCTGTGATTTTAATAGGATTGACACATTTGCGAGTATGGATTTAGTTGGATTCAAATCTTACAACATATCTACGCACAGGCAAAACCGTTTATGTTCTTAGATATAAATAATTATAAAGTATATAGATATAATATGAAGATTACTGCAAATGTTTTCTTCTTCGTGTGTAAACGCAATTTCCAAAGTTAAGCATTGCTTAAAGGCATAATGAGTATAATATAGAAGTGATGAAATCTAAAGAAGTACAAACCAAACATAGAAACGAACAAAAACATATAGAGGCTCTACGGCGAAGCATTAAGCCCTCGGTCGACTGCATATTATGATATTAATTGTTTTTATCAAAAAATCTACGAATGTACATATTCATGAATTAAAAATGAAAACGTTTCCCACAAACGTTAGCAACTTTCGTATCTCTAAAGCAAAATACATGTAATTATTATGCAGACATGTGTAAAAAGATGTCAGTTCATTAAGCACACGCCAAAAATTCACTTTTGTGCAAATTCTTACCAACATTTAAAGTTACATCAATCTAATTTATAGAGATATTTAAATAGGGTAATGGTATAATGCTGAACTACATTTCAAGTAATATTACGAGAAAATAATTTATACAATATGCAGCTTGCTTGTAGGTTTCATACATATTTCTCTGGGTATTTAAAATGTTCAGTGCTCTACTAAGCTTTTTTCCTTGCAATCATCTTTTGGATTTTCTGTGAATCCTCACATAAAAAAGTTTTCTGAGAATTGCCAGACAGCTAACTGGAAATGAAAAAAAATCGTTACAGCATATGTATAGAGATATGAAATTTTTAAGGCATAAAAACTTGATGCAAAGGGGCTACATTAGATAACCATACGGGGTACTGCTCTAGTCAGATAAGAAAAAATATCCCTATTCGCTATTGATCACAAGAAAGTGGACAATAAAACATGGAAAAACATTGCTGTAAGAAGTTATTCATAGCGGATATAATAGTATGTCTTGCTTAGGCCAATCTCAATGGCGTCTGTTAGTGACTGACTCCAATCAAATATTCAATGGTGAATCACACGTCTTACTTAAGGCTTTCGCTGATGTAATCTCGTCGTTGGCACCCACTCGTATCCAAGAATCTGGTTCGTTATCCTCTCTCCTTATTCTATTATCCTCTCTAGTGGCGGTGACGGAGATGACAATGAAGGCCCAGCCTACTCCTGAAGAGTCGCTAGCAGTAATCTCAGCGGATTGTGGGTCTCGGTCCCTTCTTGATTTTCAAGAAGTCTGATTTGCAGCAACGTTTTCTTAGGTCTCATGGTCGATGTTGGCATATGTTATGGATGTTTTAAGCTGGTCATTGAAGGATCGTTTTGGGCGTCCGCGTAGTCTCTTGCCGCTGGTCAGTTCCACAAACTTTTTACTTAAAAAGTCTTTTACTGATAGATGCTACACGATAGATCGTCCAGGACTGACGAAGGAAAATTGTATTTCGAAATCCAATGCCATGCTCTAGTAGCAGATGCATTAAAATTATTGTTCCGTTTCTTTTTCTTTGATATTCTTTATTAAAGTTACTAATAGAGATTAAGTTTAGCTGTTGAAATTTTATAAAAGTTTATCAAGAATTGGTATGCTATATAAGCAAGTGGAAAAAGAAGCCCGAGATCTTCCTTAGGGAAACATGACTCATAGGAAAGATGTGATACATAATTCTGCTAGAATATATTTTGACTGAGCATTTATAATAAAATCATGTCTAACAGACGTTATATCTATAGATTTATTTTTTTTTAGCATTGTAAATATTTTTCTATTTTCTATCCTCCATAATGAAAAATATTTCATGATTTTAGTATATTTGATATATTGTGCGTTTGCATTGCTCACATCGGTAAATTGTTTACACCTTTAATAAGAATGATTTCTTTCCTAGCTCCAAGAATCTTCATTAGTGCTGGACAACAGTATAAATTCGATAAAAGGAACATTTACAGATCTAAAAGTGGCAATATAAAATTCAGTATGACCTAATCCTTTCGAAAAGAGCGAATTACGTACTTTTAAAGAAGGAAACATACCCGAAATGGTGTATATATGGCAATATATAAACTCTGCTAGTACAGACTCAACATTACATGCGTAAGAAACTGTATGAAGTAGCTCTGCTTTGAGAAAGGGCTGAATAGATTATGGTATATGAAAATTGTATATCTTGCTATTGGAATTCTGACACAGTCATGAAAAGAAAACATAGAACTTTACTTAGCTACATTATAGTTTGCGACAATTCATTTAAAATACATTTTAAGCTGCCATTTTCACTGGGTAACAACAATAACCATAAGCATAATAATAATTTCTTCATTTGTTACATCTTTTGCTACTCGCTGTGTTTTGTTTACTTAAACAGAAACCGCAAGATTACATCCACCTTAGGTCAATTGTTATCATATTTTTTTTTTCTAAATATATGTCTGTCAGTGTAATGTGTTATCTGAATCAAAAGTAATATACCACAATCTATATTTATCTTTCCCAAACGTTTAATGTTTTTAACGATGTTGCTTCGTTATCACAAATAATAATAGTCGAATGGATCGATTATAGGCGCACAACTTAACAGGAGTTAACCGGCTTGAAAATGTAATTCAGAAAGTTGAAGCTGCGAATATTTTCATTTTTTATCTAAGAAGAAATCTTAATCTTCTTTCAATTAATATCATTTGCCATTCATCTTTATCCTTGTTTTCCTCTTAATTGTAGTCGCAATTGTAATTAATTAAAATAAAAAAAACAAACTTAAAATCCCATAGGTAGTATTTTGGTTTCATAAGCGCTCTAAAGAAATACAGCTCTCAATTTTCAAGACCTTCAGATTAAGTGTATGGCTTTAGTTAAAGATGTATTCCATATTGAATTAAAGGAAACTGATTACGGCGTAGCCTCTAACTTGGTCAAAAATTAATATATACGCGCGCACACACAGAGAGAGAAACACACACACATGTATATATATATATATATATATATATATATATATATATATATATATATATATATATATATATATAAATAAGCACAATAAATGTCAGATTGCTATAAATATTTCTATGTGAATATATACTGCATCATTATAGCTATATAGATACAGATAAAAATTTGTATAATTCAGGAGAAAGAGGAATTTTCTATTGTTTGAAGCGGTGTTTTTGCCTGCATTTTGATATGAGTTCACTTCGAAAGTTAAGTGATTTCTCCTGTTTTTTTTATTTACTTTTAAGTCTTTTTCCGGCAGATAAATGTTACAACGGTCCCTGAAGCTCTTATGAGTTTTAGCCCTGGATATGAATTTCCACTCCAGTTGTGGTATGGGACCTTTGTCAGTAAGATTCCAATAATGTTTGTGGGAAGTTTTTTTGTTTTTTCAGAGATATGTTGCTGAAGGAGTGTTTGTGATTATATAAGTGCTGCTTCTAATTTCCCGCGGATATACCAATGTTGTTCTACTTCACGTCTACTCTTTTCTCAGGGAAAATCGTTGCCTCATACACCACGTTTTTAGACATGAATTTAACTCCAAAAGGGGAGTCAGTTGTCATGAAATTGTATGTCAGATTCATATCCGTTAACTTCCCTGTTATGAAATTTATTTAGTAGCTTAGTACTTTCGGTGAGACGATTTTCTCTACATTTTTAACACAAGAGTATTTAATTTAAATGAATTTCCATGAAATATTTTCGATATAGTATTGTTGTCATCAAAAGTTTTATCTATTAATTTTAAGAAGAAATGGCCTACATTAACATTGGAAAGTTTTCAGCAGTATGGAGTGAAATATTTTACTTTCCTTTTTTCTGGTTTCAGAGGTTTTGAATTTAGGTTCTTAGGCTCAACCTGGCACTCTTACTTAAACTTGCTATTGCTTGATTGTATATAAACTTTATCTTACTAATAACCTTTTTGTTAGAGCGTGACATGTACATTCTTGTGTTGGCAACTTTGTTATATGTCCTAAATTGAAATACTAAGTTCAGTATATCAAAATATGTCAACACTTTCTTCTTTTCCCACTCTCTAAATATATCTTGATTATAACACGGAATATTTTTTTTCCATTTCATTTCTTATATGCTTGTAGATCTTGAAGATTGAGACCTGCTTTTTTAGAAAGAAAAATATTGCCTATGGGATTTTAAGTGTTTGGTATTCTTTAATTAATAATGCACATACACACACAGACGCGCGCACACACACACTCATATCTATCTATCTATCTATATATATATATCTATATATATATATATAAATATATATATATATATATATATATATATATATATATATATATATATATATATATATATATATAACAGTGCAATCATGTGTAAGTGTTTTGCGTAGATAGCAGAATATTGCACGTAACACTTCATTGACAGATTAATTCTTTGTATTTCTACAAATGTTTTTTCATTTTTTTCTTCGCATAACATCCCCTCCGGCTCTTATATTTATATTGATGAGGATTAAAAACGCAATCTGCTAGTTTTTAATTAGCTAAATATCTATGTAGAAAGATGCTTTGCGATCCCCCTCTCTTTGTCTCTGCATCATTCTTGATAGACTGTGTGAGAAAGAAAGTGAGAGAGAGAGATAATGTCAGTGGTACATTGTAGATTCTCTCTTTGTGTAAATGTATTTGCTATGTGTGTATGCACACTTAAAAAAAGGCTCCTTAGCCTGTTGGAATGACTAACCAAACGCGACATTTTGAGCATTAATAAAGACAATTGAGCACAATCCTCACAGCGTACCACATATAATTCGACAGTAAATAACTCAACTAAAATTGACAATAGACAGATCTGCATAATGCAGTTCTTAAAACGTAGATGGTACCACGTTACAAAATATGTAACAGGAATTAATTAAATATGAATGGTGGCCACACGTTTAACAATCAAAATAACCATTTTCTAGAAGAACTTAAAGGTATAACTTCGTTCCCAATAAGAGTTAAAATGTTAATTTCAGCGTGACTAGACTGTATTTTGAACAAGTAAAAAGATTAAATATCCTAGTGGCATGATCTCGAAAAGAGACACTACAAATGTGTTGCGGAACACACAAGGAAATGAATTTCTGTAAATATGGTCATTTTATAGCATGTTTTTTTGTAAATATGCATTCATTTATATACGTCAATGTCTTTTTTATAAAAATACACAAGCAAATCTATCTGTTTATCGATAGATAGATATGCTCTGACAAAAGAAATGTGTATATATTTTCATGCAATAAATTTTAATTGTTATTGGAAGAATACCACAGCATATGTCGTTGGATATCTTTTTTAATATTTGCCCAGACATTTAATTGCAAGCATTTCGCTTTGAAGTCAGCTCTCTTTGATTGACTTTGAGTTTTACGAAGCTATTACCGTTGAATGATAAATAAAAAAATACTTCTATCAGATGTTTGTTTTTCTGAGTAATATGTGATTGCCTTTATTAGCGAATCTTGCTTATTTTATATTATTGTGCGTTCATTCATAAATATATATCGTCACTCTCATTATAATATTAGCTATTGCGCAGATACTTACACAGTCATCCATACAGACACATGCACGCACACCTACATATATATATATTGTTGTGGGTTCCGCGTGAAAAATCGGTCTCCAATAATTGACAAACGCAAGTATATAAGCTAAGAAATTAAATGTATTTACACAAAATACAAAAGGTAATGCAGTTAGTAAAATCCAGGAACGCCGGTTAGTATTAATCAAAGATCGCTATATACAGTCTCGAAGTAAACTTCCTTACAGTCGGGCGTCCTTGTAACTGACTTCTAACGTCAACTCAATCACATTGTCTATGTACTTTCCACTCTGTTCCTCCACCCTGTTCCTCTACCTTCAGACTCTCTGACTGACTGACTGTGGCTATTTTATGGCAGCAGGACGAGTTCATTTATATCAGAAAAGGGTGGGTCCCATGATACCCCACTTCTTAGATCCCTTTCTTGGGGGAGTTAATATTTTCGTCTCTTGTGATTGATGATTAGTGGTTCGACGAATTTTCTTTTCCTGCTTGTCCTTCTCGTTACTGTATTATTTTCTTGTGGTCTTTGTATCTCGAATACTTCAAAGATTGTATTCATAGCATCGTATTTTATCTGTGGTTGACGAGCTTGGTTCCTCAATTCGTCTTTTCTGTAGCTGGTCGATATATCTCCTGTGTTTGAACTTTTCGCCTTTTATGGTATACATTAGATTCCCGATTCTATTGATTACTGTACCAGGCTCCCAGTACGACATATTGTTTCTAAAATTTTTTATATAAACCCGCTCTCCAGGTTTGAATGATCTCTTTGGCACCATCGGTGTATATTGATTTTTGCTCTTGCTTGGCAATAATTTGTCGAACACCGATCTTATTTTTCGCGCAAACATCAACTCTGCTGGAGAAAGACCCGATAGTGTGTTTGCGTTGGGTGTTATCCTATATAATTGTAGAAATTGCTGTAGAGATTTTGTCGTCGGTACGTCCTCTGCTTTTTTTAGTGCTCTTTTCAATGTATCGACAAATCTCTCGGCTTGTCCATTTGACCTCGTGTTGTATGGCGCTATCTTAATATGTTTTACTTGGTGCATCTCGAAAAAGTCTTTAAAATCGCTGGATGTAAACTGTGTGCGATTATCGCTTACTACGCAATCTGCGACATCAAATCTAGCAAATAGTTCAATTAAACAATTTATGGTGTTTTCCGTAGTTGGGTGCTTGAATCTGGCAACCTCTGGCCATTTGCTAAAACTGTCTATTGTTATTAGATAAGAGTAACCTTCAATGAGTCCTGCGTAATCCACGTATATTCAGGACCACGGTCTGTCTACTTTAGGCCATGGCTTTTGTATAGAGGGTAGTGCCTTCGCCGCAGCAGCACAACCTTTGAAACTTTCCACAATTTGCGTGATATCATCGTCCATGTTCGGCCAGTATACAAAACACCTCATGAGTGATTTCCTCCGGTTTTTTCCGGGGTGTCCTAAGTGAAAATCTTTTAAGATCCTTCTTCGTAGTGACTTTGGTATTACAACTCTCTCGTTATACAACAATATATTGTCACAGATTGAGAAACTGTCTGCTAATTCTTTACTTTCTCTTCCATTGTTTCTTGATATCCTGGATAAACTCGTCTCTTTCTGCTTCTCGTCTTATTTCTAGCAGCGTTACAGGTAGTTCCTTTATTGTATTGCATAGTACCTTGCTGATTTCATCTTCCGCTTGTAATGCGGCAATTACCGATTCTCCTAACGGTTCGCTTTTTGCAGGTATTAATCGCGATAGTCCGTCAGCATGTCCGATTTTCTTTGGTGGTAAAAATTGCAGTTTAAAATTATAGTTCAGTAACACAGTTCCCCATCTTAAAAGTCTCTTCGCTGTATAGACTGGTAGGCCTTTTTTCGAACCAAATATCGTAAGTTGTTTTTGGTCCGTATGAAGTGTGAACTCTCTCCCATATATATATCTGTGAAAACGAGTTACTGCAAAAAATATGCCTAATGCCTTCTTTTCAATCTGTGAATAGTTTCTTTCCGCCGGTAATAATGATCTAGTTCCGTGTGCAACGGCTTTGTTTGTACCGTTCGGTATCTTGTGTAAAATACACGCACCTACTCCATGTGAGCTCGCGTCACTTGCAATAATTATTTCGAGTTCGGGATCAAAATGTGTCAGTGTTAGCTCTGAAGTTAATTTCTGTATTATTTCTTTGAACGCTTTTTTACAGTCCTCTGTCCAATTCCAATTATGCATATTATCAATAAATTCGCCATAGAAGTTAGCTAGGTCCAGGAAACTTTGCAGTTCGGCAATATTGTTGGATTCCGGCATATTTTTAATTGCCGATGCCCTCTCTGGGTCCGGTTTCCTGCTATCTTCATTTATTATCTGAACTAAATATTTAATTTCATTTGGAAAAAATAACACTTTTCTACTTTTACTTTGAAGCCGAAATCCTGAAGTCTTCTAAAAACTTCTTTTATATGCGACGTGTGCTCTTCAACATTGTCGCTCTTAATTATGATATCATCCAGATAAGCGGTCGCGAAATTAAGGCCCGTGAGCATTGTGTCCTTCGTTTGCTGAAAAATTGCAAGTTCAACTTTTATTCCGAATGGTAGTCTGTTGAACTTAGACAAACCTTTGAGCGTATTAATGCAAAGGATTTTCGAACTCTCTTGTACTGGGATCTGTAGATAAGCCTCACTGAGATCTATTTTGAAAATATCTTACCGCTGTTAAGCTTTGTAAGTACCACCTCTGGGCTCGGTAGTGGGTAATGGTGATCTTTTACTGCCTTGTTGAGTCCTGTCGAAAAATCTGTGAATACGCGAATTTCTCCTGACTTCTTTTTTACGTAAACCACCGGCTCAGCCCACTCACTAAACTGTTTTTGATAAAATCCCAGTTTGTTCAAGTTTCTCCAATTCTTTGTCTATTTTTTCTATAGTAGCAAACGGTACATTTCGCTTCTTTCTGAAAATTGGTTGGACGTTTCCTTTTAATTCTATTTTGGCCTTAAATTTGTTGCATCGTCCCAACCCACTTGAAAATACCTCAGGAAATTGCTTGTATAATTCTTCCTTCAATTTTATGGTATCTGATGGTTCAACCTCTAACTTTTTGCAAAAAGAGTTGATAGGTAGGTCCCAAACGTTGAATTTCTGCATCCAGTCGATATCTACTAAATTTTCAGTATCTTTCATGACGTATATCTTAAGTGTTTTGTCTTGCCGTGAAATTTAACATTCACTATTAATTCTCCCTCAAATTTTATTCGTTTGCCTGTAACCGACTTGGCAATTTTTTGAATGTGTAACATGGTAGGTCTGTTGAGTTTTTTCCATGTCTGTAAGTTGATTATCATGAGGTCGGAACCCCAATCGATTTGCAATTTAATCTTTTTGTTTAAAATTTCCAGTTCCACATATTTCCTTACATTGGTGTTGTCATCATTATTCATCCTTGTAGCTCTTATTCTATTAGTATCTTTTCTATTTCTACATTGTGAAGCCTTGTGGCCTTTTTTCCACATTCATGACAGTTTTTATATCTGAAGCGGCAATCCTTGTTCCAATGTAATCCTCCACATCGATAACATGCTGATGGAGGGGGCTTATATTTGTTTCGATATTCGTCATAATTTGTCCTGTATGTTGTACTTTTTCTCTTATTTTTCTTTCCGGGGAGGATGAGAATCTTTTTTCATTGTCGTTAAATTTTAGTTTTCTTTCCGGGGACGGTGAAGAACATAGACTTTTATTTAACTTACGTATATGAGAAACAGCTGATTCTTCAATGTCCCTTGCGTCTTTCTTTATGCTTAAACATCTCTGGCAATCTTCCGTTAATTGCTGTAATGTTAGACCCAGTTCATTTTGTAATTTTGCAAGCATTCGTCTACGCATTTCGCTATCTTTTGTAGAAACTAACCCTTGAATAAAGATGAGACATTTCAAATTGTCTGGGGTTAATTCCGCTTGTTTTAAGTCATCACAATGTTTATTTACGATTGCGGCAAACATGGAATAAACCTCATTATCGCCCTTTACCAGGTTAAGGCATTTCCACCTCCTATGGAAGAGTGATGTTTTGGGTCTGAAGAGTTCTTTAAGACATGTCACTGCTTCGTCAAATTTTAATTCGTTCGTCTTTTTTGTCAAGATATAATCCATGAACTTTGTATATTCTTCAGTTCCTAATTTTTTAAGCAATAGACGTAGATTTTTGCT
>OZ010574.1:137259147-137264147 GCA_963932145.1 Acanthosepion lycidas
CTCTTTATTTAATTGATTTCATTATTTTATTAATATTTTATGCATATATTTTTTTATTTTAATTTCTAATTTTTTTTTTTTATTATTTAACATAATTTATTTTATGGATTTCAAATATATTATTATTATTATTATCATTTTTATTTTCTTTGCTTTCTGGCGTTTACACATTACTTTCCGGTTCCCACCCAGGGACCTAAGGTTAGAAATGGCATCATGACACTTTTCACTGACAAAAATAAAATAAAATAAAATAATTACATAGATAGAGCCCTTCGTGAAGTGTGGGCTGTACTTGTCAGAACAATTTTTTGTATCTGCTTGAGGCATGGGCTTCCAGGAATCCCTGCAATTAGTCTACTGCAATCTTTTCCAACCAGTCCTAGGGCTCCAACTACAACAGGGATTGCTGATGTTCCCATATGCCACATTTTCGAGACCTCTATTTCAAGTTCCTTGTATTTTGACAGCTTTTTGAATATCTTCAAATATACATTGCAGTCAGCAGGGACTGCCATATCAATAAGGAGGCACCGTTTTTGTTTGTGGTCTTTAATAACAATATCTGGGCGGTTGGCCTTGATTGTTCTGTCAGTGTGAATTGTGTAGTCCCATAGAATTGTAACAGGTCCTATCTCCGTAACTGGGTATGGGTGGTGTTGGTACCAGTTTCTTTCAGTTTCCTTCCCGTAGAAGTTGCAGATTTTCCAGTGCAGATATTGGCCCACTCTGTCATGTCGGGTTTTATATTCAGTGGGTGCCAACACCGTGCAACCTGATACAAGATGATCAATCGTTTCTGGATATTTATCACAGAATCTGCATTTTGGTCTGACACAATATTTTAGTATATGTGCTTGATAAGTCCTAGTTAGCAAGCATTGGTCCTGCGCAGTAAGGATAAAACCTTCAGTTTCCGCTTTCAACCCTGCACTGCGTAGCCACTGATGCGTACGGGTTTTGTCTACATCAGCTTGTTTGATACGGGCAGAGTATTGGCCATGAAGCGGTTTATCTTGCCATCGCTTCTGTATCTGGTCGGTTGCATTCGTCTTTGCTGTCTTTTTAAAGAATTTTGCAGTTTCAGCCGGTGTATTGTGCTGTAGTTGCATCTCTACGCCCATTTGAAGCTCCAGTTTGAATTTGTTGGCTTCTTTCATTACGGAGTAAAGGTGCTTACTACTTTCATGTTCCTTGACGCATACCATCATCCAGTCTTCTGTAGTTTCCAAGTATCTTTGGAGGCCAATTGTTGTAGTTTTGTAGGACAGTTCTATTTGAACTAATCCTCTGCCTCCTTCGGATCTGGGCACATACAGTCGATCAACATCAGCTTTGGGATGATGCATGCGATAGCAAGTGAGAAGCTTTCTCGTTTTGGCGTCCATTCGCTTAATTTCAGCTATGGTCCAGTTAAGGACATTAAAGCTGTAATGCACCACTGGGACAGCCAATGTGTTTATAGCTGATATTCTATTTTCTGAGTTTAGTTCAGTATTTAGTATCAGACGTACACGTCTGTAGTACTCTTTTCTTATTTTTTCTTTCATTTGGGTGTGTTGTATGCCATCTCCTTCGCTAATTCCTAGGTACTTATAAGCTTCTTCATGCTCCAATTCCCTAATCTTTGTGACAAAATCTAAATCTATTGATGGTGTTTCTGTAATTCTACCTTTCTTGAATGTTACTTTTGCACATTTATCTAATCCGAAGTCCATACCTATGTCGTCACTAAAGTATTTTACAATATTGAGGAGGCCTTTCAACTCATTGTCGTCTTTGGCGAAGAGTTTGAGATCATCCATGTATAGTAGGTGATTGAAAATTTTCTTATTTATTTTGTAACCATAGCTACTGTTGTTCAGTTCATGTGTAAGAGGGGTTAAGGATAAACAAAACAGAAGGGGTGACAGAGAGTCCCCTTGAAAAATTCCACGTCGGATATTCAGACGGTTGGATATGGCAGTGCCCCCGGTGTGCCTAAGGTATAGTTTTGTGTTCCACATCCCCATGCTGTGCTTAAGAAAGTTTAATACCACAGGGGAGACTTTGTACATTTCCAAAGCCTTAAGGATCCAAGAATATCGAACACTATCAAAGGCTTTACGATAATCAATCCACGCTGCACTGAGATTTCTGCGTCGTCTCCTGCAATTTTCCAGGATCATTTTATTTATCAAAAGTTGATCTTTGCAGCCATATGAACCTCTACTGCATCCCTTCTGTTCCAGTGGGAGAATGCTATTTGTTTCGAAGAAGGAGTAAGTACGGTTCGTCAGTACAGACGTGATCAACTTATACGTTGTGGAAAGACATGTTATCGGTCTATAATTTTTCGGGTCGTCTGTTTCAGTTGTTTTTGATATGAGGTATGTAATACCTTCAGTAACCCATTCCGGGATTTTATTGGGATTATTTACAAGCGTTGATAATGTTTTTGCAAGTATGCCATGGGTAGATGAGAGATGATACAGCCAGAAATTGGGCAACTTGTCATTTCCTGGGGATTTCCATTTTTGGGATTTCGTTAGTGCTTGCCTAACATCATCTGTGGATATATTTACCCATTTTTGCAGAGGTGTATCCAGCAGTCGTTCTTCTTCACGCCGTATCCATTCTGCATTTGGGTTACATTCCTTTGGGTTGCTCCAAATATTTTCCCAATATGTCTGTACATTATCAATCGATGGTGGCGTTTCGACATGTATAGGCGTTTTTCCAATTTCCCTGTAAAATTTCTTAAGATCTGTTCGGAATATTTTATTTTGGCGATAGAATTTACAACGTTTCTCGTATCGTCTTGTTCTCTGTGCTTTTAGCTGAAGTTTCTGTTTCAGCATTTCCTTGATCGATGGAATATCAATTAGGGATTTAATGCTATATTTCAGTTTGATCTTTTTGGATTTACGTGTGGAAATATTAGGGTTTCTGGTGAGCTCATCTAATATAGACAGCTCACATCTGATTTGTTTTATTTCTCGTATCAGTTTTTTTTCCAAGCTGGTTCTCTGTCTGTTAATTTTATTTATTGTCTTGACACCAAGCTTCCGAGTCGCTCCTAGAGCTGTTGCTTATATGACGTTGTTAACTTCTGTTATGTTTCCCGGTGGGTTATCTGTTAACAGTGTTTCCAGGGCAGCATTGTATATTTTCACGATGTGCTTGTTGGGATTTGTCATATGGATTTTCGGGAGCTGGTCTCTGTCTGACAATTGTATGAAAGTTACTCTGCTGAGTACTTGGATGACGTAATTTTTCGCTTCGGGGATTTCAGCTTGTTGGTTTTCAAGGAATTCTAAATTAATGTACCTGGAGTCATCTTCAGTGACAATTTCTGGAGAACTAGAGGTTGTGTCTAAGGTAGAATCTTCGGTTTCATTTCCTGGGAGATGATTTCGTATTTCATTCGCTTTAGCGTCCACCTCATCCTCTGTCGCATTTTTTATTTCAACATTCGTCTCAACAGAGTTTGAGTGATGGGTCATAGTATTTTGTCTTATATCTAATTTTATCTTATCTATTTCTGCCTTTGAGAGTCTGTTGTTTCGCATGATATCTCTGCGGACATTGAAGGGCATGTTTGGATTGAGGTTACGTCTTATATCATTTCCCACCATATTTCTCCATATTTGGTATGTTTGATTGGTGGTGTTCTTTGCTGGGTTTTCGAGTGCAGTGAAAAAGGATGTCATAACTTGTCGATACTCTTCGCGGCTCCATTTCGTTCGTTTCATTTTTACTAGTCGATTTGGCATTGAGACACTTGGTCCAAGGTTGGCGATAATCCGGGTTTGGTGACCTAGTGTCTCTTCGTGTGTGGAAGAGTTTGTTCCAGTGACAGACTTTTCGACCTCAGACTGGTTCCTCTCTGAGGGACGCGGCCCTTGTTGTCTCGGTTGACGGCCGATCCGGTATGAGATATTATTCGTATTCATTGAAATTGGTAGAGATGCGTTTTAACCTTGACCGCCAAGGGGTAATTTTGTTCAGATTACCAGCTTTAGGACGAGACTTGAAGAAGGTCCAAGAGCAAGACCAGATTTGAGATAGTGGGTTTATTAATATATCGAAGTTAAAAGTTCATAACAGTGTATGGTATTCAGTTGGGTAGATAATACTAAGTTTTAACTTAGTATAAGTCCAAGTGACACCTCCAAGTGGGATAATTAGATTTCAGTATATAGACATAAAACAAAAAAAAAAAAATGGACACGGGTGTCCGCTTAAGGTCTGGGGTGTGGATTAAAACTTGAAATACAAATTAAAAAAAAAAAAATTATTAGAGGAGAGAAAAGGGAACTGAAAAGCAAGGAATTAACTTGAGACATTAGGATTTACAATCATATCAAACTAAAGGAAAAGTATCATTCAAAGATGCTACATTAACCATTTCTTACAACTTCGGAGCATGGCACAAGTGACTCTCCACAAATGTTCAATTTTCCGTCGCCAACGACAGATACTTATCAAATTTTATGGGGTAGGCTGGACTTAAAATACAGATTGGTAGGGGGGAATAACGAACAATTCATTAAACAGAGGGGTAGGAGCAACGAAATAAAAGTTATACTTTTCCGGTCATCTCTCAACCTACTTGCCGCTGAAAGATATGTTTTAGAATTTTCACTCAAAGAGATGATAGACAAAGGGCAGAGCTTTGTAGGAAAATTACACCTGTAGCCATGAAAAAAAAACAAAAACAAAAAAAAAACAGAAAACACAGATATAATACAGTATGATCCCTGTCAGTGTGGACATATCTACATGTACATTCTATATATATATATATATATATATATATATATATATATATATATATATATATATATATATATAGAGAGAGAGAGAGAGAGAGAATAGCAAACATGTAAATATACACGCACCGGCAGAGATATGGGATGCCTAGGGTAAAAATAAAATATCATTTACCTGAAAAATATAAAAATAATATATCATTTACCTGAAAGAAAAATGTTTTTCCCTCAATAAGATTTGTGTGA
>OZ010574.1:137269147-137271647 GCA_963932145.1 Acanthosepion lycidas
CATATATATATATTTATATATATATATGTATATATGTATGTATATATATGTATATATATGTATGTGTTTATATATATATATATGTATGTGTGTATATATATGTATGTATATATATATATGCATATATATATATGTATATATATATATACATATATATATATGTATATATATATATATGCATATGTGTGTATATGTGTGTGTCTGATCCGATTTTTATTCAAAAAACTTATTTAGTTTTTTGTGTCTGAAATATTGATTTTTTGTGAAAAATGTATTTTAAAAGAAATTAATATTGAACTTGAATACTTTTTACAATCAATATATCCAATTGGTTCACCTAAGCTTTTCGTTGTTTTCTTTGAGAGAAAATGTAAAAAAGAAATAATAAATAAATAATCAAATTATATTGATTATATTATACTTCATACTTTTCAAATTCTTTGCAATATTTTCTAGTTAATTAGATTTTATTTTATATGTTGGTTATAATAAGCGGCTCTATTTTATTATCAAGAGTAAATGTTAATGTAAGAGACATACATTTCTTTATTTCTTGATTCTATATATATTGAGAATATTTCAATAATTGTAGTAATTCTTGTTTATGCTCAAAAAGACTTACAAATTGCAAATTGGAAATATCAAGATCAACTTAATATAAGAATATAAATATTTAGGAAGTATTTAATGAAATACTGATAATGGGACATAAAAATTCGAAGGCTCGTTGGTATATCGACTGTTGCTTTGAAATATTATGCAGTGTATTAAGAAATATAAATAATTTGTCAAGAATGAAAAGCATATATGGGAATTAGGGATGAACAATCTCATCAAAGATTAAGAGATTTGAGGCAACAGAATTGTTGTTTTACCAGAGGATGCTGAGAATCTCATGGAATTATTATGTGAGGTGTAAACGAAGTTTTAACGCAAATTATAAAAGACACTTATCGTAGATTTGGAAGAGAATTTTATTTCAATTCCAAACAGTGATAAAATCTCTGACATTGGCAAACTATCTTGAAGTAAACAGGGTCAGTGGAAAGCAGCTTATAACTAACCTAACGAGATTGTGTCAAAGGTGACAAGCGATTGAAAGAAATAGCAAGAAGACTAAATTTGTAAATAGGAGGGGACATTCTGAAGAGTTATGATCGCCAAAGAAATGAGACGGCACAGACAAGATGTACGATGTATATTGTTTGATACCGGATTGCCTATGATATGACTAGAACTTAAATACATTATGCAAAAATATAGTTAAAATTTGTAACGTGTATCCTCAGGAATTTTAAATAGTGGGAAATAAATGAAAAGGCGGTATGTTAGAATAGTTGGATGAGACATAAAATACCGGCGAAAATCTTAACAACATAAAGTTCATAGAAGGACAGAAAGGAAACAAAAATCCGGTAGAAGGAAAGCGAGAAAAAATAAGTATCAAGTAAAGGACGATAGAATACACGGTCGTTAGCAAAAGGAAGTCAAAATTATCGGATATATATTAACAAACACTTATTATTAAAACAATATTTATGACAGCAAAACACAAGAAAACAAGCCTTCTTGTAATTGTAAAACCGAAATTAACTGCCTAGTTTGAGTTATTTGTTATTCTGAAAATGTAGTTTATGAAGCTAGGCATTTTCTGAAAGAAAATATCAATGTTAAAAAGGTATATATACGAATATCCGCTGGTACTTAAGAACAGAGACTTAGCAATCACTGGCATTCCTTCTCCAATGCTTGCTATAAGATTTCAATGTGCTCTATCCAAACATTGTTGGAATCATAAAATTAAACCGAGGAATATCTCTCAATTTCAGACTTCCAAAAACTTCCAGGAAAGAAACAATCTATACATACAGTAAAAAAAATACAATGATTAAATATAAAAATGCTGAGGAGTTATTGAATCAAAGGAACAAAATTATCTTCAAGTTTAGACTCAAGAACAGATGTAAAGCTCCGTAATAACATACAGTTTAGAGACTTTACACTTGAAGTATTGATTTTGTGTTGAATGGGTAACGACATGTATACTAACATGGATTCACCTATTTTTATGTAATCATTTGGGTGATTTTTTTTTTTTGCCTACAACAGTTACAATATTAAATTATTAATTATTTTTATGTTTATACTATCTTTATTATTTCATTATTATTATGATTATTATTATTATGATTATTATTATTATTATCAATGTCTGCATATATATTTATATACATATATATATATATATATATATATATATATATATATATATATACATATATATATATATATATATATATATATATATATATATATATATATAGATAGATAGATATGCGTCTATGTGTGTGTGCGCGCGTGTGTTTTAATTTCGTTAAAATTGTTTTTAAATATCTCTTTATTTAATTTATTTCATTATTTTATTAATATTTTATGCTTATATTTTTTGATTTTAATTTCTAATTTTTTTTTTTATTATTTAACATAATTTATTTTATGG
>OZ010574.1:137276647-137679147 GCA_963932145.1 Acanthosepion lycidas
CTTTATTGTTCAAAATGTCCATGTTTGACTTGCTGTGACATATCTCTTTACATTACCATGAAACCTATTACCTACGGCAACAGATTTCCTGTTTTCAATGAAAACCATCAAAGTAACCGTCACTGTTTAAAGTTCACAAACTTATGGTGCGTAGTGATAAGGTAAGCTACCCCACCAAATGCACTAAATTTTGAAAATCTGGCAAAGTTTATCCCCCGTACCCACAATAACATCGTGTATCAAAATTATGTTTTCCATTTGAAACAGCTATTATTTTGTATTACATCTATTCACTCGGCAATGTTTATTGTTTTATAAAGTAATACCTAGAATTGTAATAACACACAAACCAAAAAATGCTCATTTATACATTTTATTTTCTCTTTGAGAATTTACAGCAAAAATATTTAAATGTTTTTATTTATTTGTTTGTTTATTTGCAAGAATTACTTTAAATATGCAAAATTTTAAAATTTGAAGAAATACAATGAATTATTTACATATACCATTTTATGAAAAATAAATACGAAAGTAATTTTTATTCATAAATTTATTAACATTTACTAAATCATACAAATATGTGAATTAAATTTAATGAGAACATAATTATGTAATATTTTTAAATTTTAGATCGACAGGCAGAACATAATACGACAGCTTTTCCAACTGTTTTATTCAATGCGCTTAGTATATACTATTCATTTAAGACATATTAATCGGTCAGTGCTTGATTTTAAATTGTCTATCGGCAGATTTCTATGCATTATTAGAAAAAAATTATAGACTTTATAGATTTTTAAATTATTTTTTTTCAAGAATAGTAGGAAATGTGTATAAAGTATTATTGCTGGTGTTTCAAACATTGCGTTTCTATAGATTAATAATCATAGATCACAATTAAAAATGGAAAATTGAAAGAAAAAGTAAACTAAGATATAATATAATTTAAGGAAAAGTGTGCAGTTTCTTGAAAAAGCATGTTTACTTAATTTTTTTTTTCTATAAAAACATAAATATTAAATATTTCATTAGAATTAGTTTTTAATTTTTTTACAGTTTCGTATGTTTTTATACAAATATAAATTGGCATATATAAATTGTATCAATTTTTGACTTGCATGGATTAAGGTTTTAGGGGGATATTAATCTAAATAGAAAACTATGCAAATAATAATCAAAAAAATAAAAAATAATAACAATAATTAATCCAGAAAAAAACCTTAAAGATCCATTCGTCTTTTCAGACCGAAAGTTTTTAATAAAGTCAATTCATCCGGACCGCTATAATAGATTAATAGAAGGCAGGGAAATCACGAGAGAAGAGAAGAGAGAGGGAGATGATGAAGAAAAATAATAAATTCTCGGATATAAAATTATTTTAAAAACATAAGAGAGACAGAGAGACAGATGGAAGGACGGAAGGGGAGAGAGTGTGAAAGAAGGGAAGTGAAGAAGGAATATATACAAGATGGTATATTAGTAAAACTACAATGGCCAAAATTTTTATTTCTTTAAATGGTTGAAGAATTTTGTAAATCGGTTATTGTGGTGTGTGCTCAGACTTGAAACAGCTACAGCAAATTGTCCGATCAAGTATGTTATTTTCGGCAGTAATTATCATCACACATCTAAATTAGTCTAATAAAGATAACACAAATAATAATATTAATAAAATGCATTCAAGGTCTTCAAAAAGGTATCAAAATACAAGGAGCTTGAAATCGAAATTTGGCACGCGGAAAATCAAAAATCCCTTTTGTAGTTGGAGCCCTCGGATTGGTTGGAAATGATTCCTGTAGACTAATTGAAGGGATTCCATAAAGTCCATGCCTTAAAGAAATAAAAAAAAAACTTGCTTCACCAGCACAGGACACGCATTACGAAGGGCTTTATCTATGAAGAATATGTTTTGTTTTTAATGGATCAGTGGAAAATAAGCAAATTGAGAATATAAACATAGAGGGATGAACATAATAAAGATGCACCTATTAATATCAGTACTAAAATTATCAATTTAGAATTATAGAAGATGTATACCCCACCAAGTCAATCATACATATAATCATATATAAAAAGCACAAACATCCGTGATAAGCAATATAATATAATATATATATATATATATATATATATATATATATATATATATATATATATATATATATATATATATATATATGTGTGTGTGTGTGTGTGTGTGTGTGTGTGTGTGTGTGTGTGTGCACGTATATGTTAGTACCCATATAAATGAGTACACACTTCAAGTATAAATGCGTCTAGAGCAAAGGTTGGCAACCTATGGCCCGCGAAAGCATTTTGACCGGCTCGCGAGCCTGATTACCAATGACTCTATTTTTAACATGTAAGACGAGGCTTTTGAATTAGAATATCTGCCATTTATCTTTCATGAGACTTATTTTACCATATTGCGTTGCCTACGTTTAATGTCAAATAATGAATACATATTTGATATGACCCTTGGCTACATTAAAAGATAAGAGAAGCGAAAGGAACGTTAAAGTAAAAGAGGTCAAGGAGGGACTGACATGCGAGGAAGCAGAAATCTAAAGACAGTTAAACATACGCGCATTATACATACAAACATCATGAATTTGAGGCCGTTGTTGCTCCTATGGTGTCAAGGGAAACAAGGTGTAATCATTAAGGAAGTTTTCTGATGGAAAAAAAAATCAAATAAAGAAACCCATTTAAACAAAAAAAAAAAAAAACAAGGAAAGAAGATTCCAGTGGGAAAAAAATCATGCAAACTGATTTCCGTAAAGTGCATTTTACAGACGAATCAAGAATCACGCTCGATGGGCCCGATGAATGGTTTGCAAGCAACATGACTCAAGAAAAATTTTTTAAATGACAACAAGGCGGCGGTGGGATCATGATATGGACTGGGATTATTGGTAATGAGCCCGTGGTTTCATTTAAACTGAAAGACGGGGTTAAAATGAATTTCAAATGTTACTGTGATTTTCTAGAGCAATATTTCTTTGAATGGCTTGATAACCGGTCTTTAGCCAAGCGTAGATCTATGATCTTTATGCAAGACAACGCACCAAGTCATGCACCAAAGTTTACTAAATCCTGGTTGAAAGAAAAGGGATTTGTTGAAGATTCTCTTATGGACTGGCCTTCAAATAGCTGTGACTTGAATCCCATTGAGTACTTGTGGAGCTTCCTCAAGACAGATATTTATTCGAATGGAAGGCAATTCAATAGCAATTTTGAGCTCTGGGAGGCGGTTAAATTTGCTGCAAACAACTTACCAGCCGCTAAAATTTCAAATCTAACATGCAGATGTTGACAATAGGCTCCTAAATGTTAATGAAAAGAAAGGAGCATTTGTGCAATACATTTTAGGAGGTTCTTATTATTTTTTGTTAATATATCTTTTATTTTCATAATAATTTTTTTTATATTTTTCTTTTAAGAAATTGAGGAATTTGTTCTAAAATCTTTTCATATTATTTTTTTTACATTGGTTTTAAGAGGCGTAATAATGTAAAAATATCAAAATAAATAGTTGCAAATAAGCTACTGACAGTCAAATTAGTCTGTTTTCTTAACTTAGTAAATTTCTTTCCAACTAAAAGCAATAGTTTTCAATATCACTATGTATCTAAGTTAATAATATTGAGTAGAATCTAAACATCATAATAGGACTGTTAACATTAAAGACGCAACTCTTTATACCAATTCATAACTTGCATATAATCGCTAGACGCAGTTTATATCCATCAAAGACAATTTTTTTATGGAATTTTAAAATTGTTTTTTATGTCAACATTTGAAAATATATTTCTTTGTTTGATTCAATAATATATATATATATATATATATATATATATATATATATATATATATATATATATATATAATGTATATATATATATATATAACATCATGGCTATATGTTGTATTGATCCTATTATTTTTGCTTGTTTAAAAATATCATGTTACGTTAGAACTTCATGTTATTCGCTAACAATTCTTAATGTACAAACGTGCTAACATTATTTTATTTAAGATCTTCATGTATTTATGAGTATCCTTGAAATCAACCCCTATTTAGTTGCTTACAGTTTTAGCCTGCAATTCTGGGGAACACCCAAATCTTTCCAGAAGTTGTCAACGATCAAAGATTATCGATATGTTCTAACGTTTAGCATATTTATGAAAGCCAACTTATACATCTTGCGGTACATACACATTTATCTTAGGATAATGAAAGAGAAAATGTCACCTTAGTAATCTAATATTTTTTCTCTCTTTGTTCCATTTGCATCTTTGGGGGCGCTGTCTTTTAGAAAGATTTCAATGAGTCTTCGCATTTAGTGTTTTTTCTGCTGTTTTACTAGACTATGTTTTAAATAGTTTTAAGTGCTCCAATAACGATGAAAATATTTTTCGATTTTATCATAGAAATATATATTTAGTTTGTTTTTTTTATTTTGCTGTCAACATATTTATTCCAATTGTTAAATTCTTTCATTTCTATTCACTTGTTTGCTGGTGCAGAGAAATATATTATCTGACGCATTTCCTTCCCCTTGTTAAAATAACTCGATGAATTCTAGCTTTGTTCGGAAGCATCGTTTGAACTTCAAAATCAAAAGGATATTCATACATATAATTTTCTACGACAGATGTTGGTCTGTGCATATATAATTGCTTCTTAATAATATCCGAATGACTTCAGAACTTTATTACCAAAAGCAGATTTAGTAACAGTATTAGATATCGAGGAAGAAAAAAATAGAATGTCTAATATTATAGCACTTACAGTCTTTTCTATTATTAAAATGGTTCAAAGTTGGATATCTTATGATAGGCCTTATATCGAACTATGTGTAAGCGCTACAGATTGTAAGATAGTAAATTATATTCAGAAAAAAAGAGGTGCCTTCTATTAAATGGCTTCGTATTGTAGCTTTGCATTAAATGGCTTCAAAAGCCATTGGAGTGACGCAGATATTAATAAAATAACAGATAATAAAGTAGAAATGTGAAGACCTATAATACAGCAGTTAAATGACAATGTCAGTTTAAGGACAATGTCAGTTAAAGAAACAGACACATCATCTTTACACTGGTGTTGGCATGTTGTATAACGCCAGCGTAAGATAAACTCGAAAACAATGTGATAATACGTATAAGTCTATGTTTATATGAATAAATAGAAATTTTACGAAATAAATATTCAAAGGTTTAACTCTAGAATCACAGAACAGTGCTTATGAGAGTTAAAACTACATTTATTAAGAGCCACAAATGACAGGAATATGTAGAAAGCCAACGTCTAGAAGAAACATGGCTGATGGAAGATAAGGAAAACGTTTAGATAAATCTACTTCTTCTCCTTCTTCAGAAAGACATGAACGCAAACCCATATACAAAACAGAGATACATACATGCACAGCAAAACCAAATATATGTACTTGCGGCTCTGTATCAAACCAAACATGAAACAATACAGAAGAAAAATATCTTTAAAAATAGCTGTGCTTGTCTTTGATAGAGAAAGAAATGAATAATGATATCATAATTTACGATTAGAATTGATTATTTTTATTAATTTAATTCCATTCAAAATATTAATATCACCGAGATGCAAGGGATACTGTGACAAGAAAACGACTTTATTGAGGAAATAGGATAATGAATGAATAATTTTCAGGAAGACAAAGACATTTACATTTTTGAATATCGTAGGTGGCAGGGAAGTAAGAAAACAGGGCGATAGAGCGAGACAAAAAAACTATTTCAATCGAACTTACTGTTACATCAAGCCCCTTTGAGCAGTTAAAAGATATAACCTAGTTGCTAATATGGTAGTATCTTTAAAGTCATTAACTTAATGCAAACGAGATGCAAAACCGCAAAGCATGTTGGAATAATTGCCATAAAACTATTTATAGAAATGCTACATGGAAAGCACGTCACAGCGGCGGAGAAGAGATTGTAACGAGATTACTGCTGAAGACGGATAAAAAAGAAAATAGACATTGTTTTTTTTTGTTTGTTTTTTTTTGTTTGTTTTTTTTTGTGTGTGAGTTTTTAAGAATCTCGCATATATCACAGTAATAAAAGAAGAGATATGGCAGAAATATTCAATGCGCAGAGTAATGACAGATTACTATTAGGTTAGTGCAAAAATAATGTCGTTTTCTCACATAGTGACATATGTGAGAAACGACATTATTTTTGCACCAACATAATAATCATGCAAGATGGATTTTGACGAGAAAAATTACCTGGTAAGACGTAGTAAAATAACTTCCCTAGCAGCATACCTAGCAAGATTTGAAAAAAAAAATGATTTAAATCTTCTGTCCAAAATTTGTTCTCATTAAATGCCGGATAATTACCGAAACATGCCAAGATATTGTTTTCAAATTGTCAATAAACTCACTATAATAGATTTTGACAGATTCTCACCCATGTATTTGAAGCACTTTCGGTGGTCCGCTTTCCATGGTGACGATGGTAATGGTTTTTCATTTCCTATTCACAACTTCTTTGAATCTCCGTTTGTTTTTTTGTTTTTTTGTAGTTTGTTTTCCTCTCAGTGTTATTTCCTGCAACTTTGTCAATACCGTGTGCGAAATGCAAATACCATACAGGACTTCCACAGATAGAGATAGAAGTTCCCTCCTCCTGTATGCTTACATAAACATACATACATCTCAAGCCTTGAAAACGAATGCAGCATCATTCGAAAGTGCTGTTTCGGACCGCTATCTTTAGATTATATAAATAATTGAGACAGCTGTTGGCAATCAGTTTTTTTTTCACTCAAATTTAAACAGATGCAAGGCAGTAAACGCACTAAGTTACTAGGCATGAAAGAATTAGAAAACATAAAATATTAAGAAGGATCGAAAAATAGTAGAGTAATAAGAAAGATCGTAGACAACGTTTGTCATTGCATATATATATTTCAAGATCAAATTAAATTGAAAAATATGGACTCGGAAGAGAGATACACCAACGAGATGTTTGCGAAAGAAACAGTTAGCATTAAATTTACGTTTGCATCTTGCCAATCCAGATGTAAATTTATGAGATCTCCATGCAAATCTAGTAGCGCGATTTAATTTATAACGTCTAAGTACCACAGTGAAGATTTCATGAGTTAGCATGGAAGTATTTATAGAAAACGCACAGTGTATACAACTTTACGGCATTCGGAAAATGCCTGAGTTTGAGAATCCTGGTCAGGACCAGCATTATTGCTTATTTGGATTATGTCAAGTATCTATACATAAGTAGTAAGAACCTAATATATGACAGCAAAAATAAAAAAAAGGACAAGAGGATTATAACTCTCTGTTGTCAGTGGCAATATAAACTAGTCAGAACGCGGTTGGGGCTAGAACGTAATGTCAAGTCATGATTCCCCACTGGAAATAGATGCAGGGACACCAAACTGTGAACTAGATTGCACTATAAATATCTCGATATTATTCGATTGTTGATCAGAAATGCCGCTCTCAGCGTCACCAAAATCTCCTTACTACCACTCCGTCTCCAACAGCCAGACAACGAATTTTTGCCCACGACCTCAATTACTGAGATAGCAGTCAGATTCGAGTAGTTAGAGAGCGAAATATCGACAACATTCTAAGTTGCCAATAGCTTTTAATGCTTACATTTTATTTTTCCTCTTCCCATGAAAGGCAAATCTTAAAATTTCGTATCATCTTCCCCGATGTACTAAGTCTAGGTCTAAACTCCAAGGTCGACTATCAACAAATTTAGAATAAGTTCACTTAAGCAGTACATTCATTAACTACAGGTACTGCACAGGGAAGAAATAATGTGTGTGTGTGTCTGGGAGAGAGAGAGACAGACAGACAGACAGACAGACAGAGAGAATGAAGTAATAAAAAATAATCAATGTTTTAACAGTTTAATTAGTAAAACAAATAATAATAATTAATAGGTAAACATTCAAACACTGGCATAATGCATATTCCGTGATAAATATCCAGAAACAATTGTCCATCTTGTATCAGGTTGCACGATATTGGCACACACTGCATATAAACCCAAACATGACGGAGTGGGCCAATATCTTTACTAGAAAATCTGCAAATTTTATGGAGTGGAAAGTGTAATAAATTGATATGAATACCACCCAAACCCGGTTACGGAGATAGAACCTGCAACAATTTTAAGGGACTTCACGATACACAGATATAACAAACAGCTAATCTCTCAGACATTGATTAGAGACCGTGAAGACAAAAAACACCTCTTTATTGATATGGCAGTCCCTACAGACTGCAATGTATCTTTGAAGATCTACAAAAAACTATCAAAATACGAGGAGCCTTGAAACAAAATCTCAAAAATGTGGCACATGAGAACATTAACAATTCCAATTGTATCTGGAACCGTCAGATTGATAGGAAATGGTTCAAATTGATTTATTGAATGGATCCCTAGTAGCTAATACCTTAAAGAAATACAAAAAAAAAAATAACCCGAAACTAGCAAGTAATATATCTATGTAAAATATGTGTTTGTTTTTTGTTTGTTTTTTCAGAATTGCCCAGTGCAAAATATCTTTGTGTCAAGTCAATGTATTACTTCAACCAACGCGTTTACCCACTTTCCCAGTGTCACTAAAGGGTGAATGCAACGGACAATCGTTTTCAGTTATTTTCTTAACTATTTCAAAGCCCTCGTTGTTAGTATATTTTCTGTGTTTATATTCTAAGCAGAGTGGTATAGAGATAATAGTAATTGTTAACTGTATGAAAGTATTTCCGTAATTGTGTGTCCAAATACCCACTGAATAGTGATTTCGATCATCACTGGGTGCCCCAAATTTTCCGTCTTAGAGCAGCACAATCTACTTTTCTTGACTACACTTTGTTGAATGCCAGGAAAGCAAATGTTACTTAGCAATAGGAAAGTGCACTAGGAGAAATTTATTAGTTTCTTTGCGAAGAGCGTTGTTATGAAGGGAACGTAAATGCAAAGCAACTAATATATACTGCATGTTTACTAGTCTTTACTAATCATGTACATGCATTCATATATTAGGCTGGTGCAAAAATAATGACGTAATAATGTCGTTTTCTGACGTATTTTTAACGTCAAAAACGACATTATTACGTCATTATTTTTGCACCAACCTAATATAAGTTGGCGTGCACAGATTAGAGGAGAACTACATGAAAATATTATACACGTTTATTCTGTTATTCTTTACAAGTACGTTTTATCACTAGTGTCTGTGGTCCTTCATGGAACTTGTTTTCAAGAATAATGTCGTTTGATGTTGCCTGATATGTAGGATGTCAGCCATTCTTTTTCAAGGCATTTTCATTTTTCGATATTGCCCTAAATCACCAGTGGCTAATTCTGTTGAATAAGGGGGATGGTGAATAATTGTAATAGTGTTTTTAGCAAGGTAATTATGAACAATCTCACGAAACAAGAGCAGGATAATTGTCATTGTGGCGGGTCCAGGTGTCAGCTGTAATTTCATGTTTCTTCATGCCAACATGTATTTTTCAATATGAAGTCATCACTCTTGGCAATCTTTCCACATTTTAAACTGTTTTTGGTAATTTCATAAATTCGATTATACTTTCTCTTGAATCTCTATAAATGTTCATAGTAAATATTATTTTAAAAATTATTTTAAAACTCTACTGCAGTTCCCTTATGCACATTATCCGCCAACTGTATAATATATACACGTTTAACTTCCTTTAATACACTGAATCGAATAAACATGCCAGCATCTCATGGAGTCCGTCCTTGCCTACTTGTTTATAAGTGTTTTCTGATTCATTTCTCCAGTCACAATCTAGAGAAATTCCTGCAATTAGATTTCCAAACTTCGTATAAATACGCCCATACCCGCACATATAAAATCCAGGTGTTCTTTTATCTTATCAAGTTACACTATTTTAAACATTCTAAAAATACGTATTTACAATCACAATACTAAATTATATAATTATTATCGATATTAACAAATCTTTATAATAATTTAGTTTAAAATAAATATCGAATAGGAACAAGAAAGAAATGTCCACAAAGCACACATATTCCGCGGCGTAACTGCTGTATAAGTTTTATGTGCGTGTACAAGATACACAAAGATTATAAGTATAGTTCTAAACATTCCATGGGCGGTTATTCTCTGAATTGCTCTCATTCTCCTTAACTAAATAAAACACTCAAAAGGCAGCGTTCAGATATTCCCCAAATAAAGTAAGTTTAATTTGCACAATAAAAGTTAAATAAAAAAATAACTTTCTAATGTATTTTCTCTTTAAATTCACATTTAAGAAAATATTGTCTCGAAGCAAACTTTGGCAATTAGCGCAAGAAGAATATATATGTAGTTCTGGGACTCAGAAAAGTATTCCGTACGAGCAGGCGTAAAACCAATTTCCTGATATGCTTCAATGCGGAATCGTACGCATGCCCTGGTTAATTCAAGGCTTCATACGTGGCTGAGTATCCGGACACCTCAGAAATAAAAAATAAAAACACACACATTTTTAGTATAAAGTTATGTTCATTTGGTAAAGCCCAATACTAACTGAATGTCGCCTAAAACCTACCGAAAAACATTTTCACAATTTTTCTGCTTCATGAATTCATTTCAATCGATCCCCATCTCTATTTTGTCATAAATGTCGAAAGAAAACTCTAAGTATTTTTATCTCAATTAAATAAACAACTCTTGGTCGTGATCACTAGTATATAGTACGTTCAGAAATTTCATACATTTAGATTTATCGTTTATTTTCGTAATATTTTAAGACAATTCAAGTTACATATGCATGTGTAGTTTTACTAAAGTCCATTCGAAGTATAGGGTTACTGGATGAGGAAGGAGGTGGTATGAAGATTATATGGATGAGGAACTTATATAAAAATAGACCATTGACTCGAATCGATTAAGATTGTAATACTCGGGAAATGATTAACACGCGAATTTATCCCAAAAAGTAGAAGTTCTTGTGAAAAAGCTGTGTGAGTAGAACTCCCTTCTTTCATTTAGAATATTGTTAAAATTGGGATAATTCAAGGCCATTTAGAGTTGCGAGTTCAAGTTTTAAATCTCTAGACAGCTAGAAGTATACAGTGGAGTTCATGGAAATAACATTACAGTAGAATATCCCTGTGATGTTATATATATATATATATATATATATATATATATATATATATATATATATATATATATATATATATATATATATATAAGTATTGGAAAGATGCAGCGTATTTGAAAATAAAGCATTCTCTAGAAGAACGTATGAAATGTGAGGACTGGGCATATTCGACCCCTGGTATGTCAGCAATACACCTTATTTGGTCAAACCTGACTTGCAAAACACTAACAGCATGGAGGAGTAAGATAGTTTGACATTTTATCTATCATCTTTAGGAATAAATGTAATATAGTATTACCACATGAAATCTGGAGGGAAACTGAAATACAAGTAACATTGCGCCACTTTCAGAGTGCAAACTGTCTTCTTAATTCTAGAAATCTGAGTATCTGGCCGGTGATGATAAAACAACACTAGCCCGATTTTTGATGCATTGAATGTTATAAGCCAGTCATGTTTACATTTAGCTGTTAAAAGTATGTTATAGAAGAAATCAACTGCAATCTTTTAACATAGTGATTGTTGTAGGTGCTTCCACAAAGAAATGCGGGAAAAAAAAAACTTCTTGCACAGATCTTACGGTTATATCTATCCAATGCAACAGTAAACCGATGATACCTTGTCGCCAGTCCAATTCAGATACTGATATGTCCCGAAAGGGGATATATTTGTTCGAAGTACCAAAGTTGTTGTTGACTACTGTAACCAAGTAGGACAATCTAGCAGGTAACCGTAATTGACTGGTCCTCCTCGTAGTGGTAGGCAATAAGCGTAGGCAATAGACGTCGTTCATGTACCTCCACATCAGTCTGTATATATGGCTGACACCAGCCAATCATATTAATGTGACGGAGAACCCAGGTGTATGCATATTCATTACATCACCACACCCTGAGCTAAATTTTCCCTTCAAATTTAGCGTCAATATTTTCTCTTTTTAGCGTCTGGATTAATCGATTGATTTTTTTCCTAAGTCTTTTTCGCCTCAATCCTCCTTGCAGTGGTGGCGTTTGACACACTGGTGCCTCTGACCTGGAGGTTGGGGATTCCTCCATTGGTGAATGTTGACTTACTGGAACGGGAAATTCAAAGGCGCCATACAGGACATCCATTGGAATCTCTTCGGTATTTTCCGTGACCTCTGTAGTGCGTCTGGGTCTCTAATGATTCCAATGTCTTTTGCACCAAAATATTCCCCCTTTTTTATCATATATGACCTGTCCAATTCTTTTGTTTATCATTCCTTCTTCCCAATAAATTTTCAAGCCCTAAAGTCCTTTAAAAAAATCTGTCCTCAGGCTTATACGCTTTAGTCATCTGCTTTTCTTTTTCAGCCTGTTGAACGTATTTTTCCTCACAAACTTTAATTCTGCTGGCGATAACCCTGACGTCATATTCGGGTTTGGCGTGATTCTATATACTGTCAACATTTTCTGAATACTTCTTTCATTCGTGTCCACGCCTTGGTTCTTCTTCAACACTCGTTTAAATGTGTCCACATATTTTTCCGCCTGTCCATTTGATCTTGGATGATATACTGGCGTCGTCACGTGATCAATGGACAATGATCAACAGAATTCTTTGAATTCTCTTCCCGTAAACTGCGTTCCGTTGTCGTTGACTAAAGTTTTAGGGAGTCCAAAGTGACTAAAAATTTAATTAAGTGCGTTTATTATATTTGTTTCAGTCGGATGTCTGTACTTAACAATTTCTGGCCACTGAGTGAAACTGTCCATAATGATCAGGTAATTAGATCGATTTATGGACCTGCATAGTCGATATGCAAGCGAGTTCGTGGGACATCTGTCTTTGGCTGTGGTTGAATCTTTATTGGTGGATCCCGTACTGCCAGTTGACATCCTCTGCATTGTTTCACTAAATTTTCTATGCCTTGGTCCAACCTCGGCCAATAAGTATAGCTTTTCATTAAAGATTTAATTCTCGAAATCCCAGCATAGCCAGTATGAAATTCTTTCAGAATTTTCTTTTGCAGAGTAACAGTCATTACAACTCTATCTGCGTATAGTGATGATGTTCGCAGATTGAAAATGTGACACGCTAATTCCTTTTTTTAGTTTTCTCGTTCAACCAGACTTGTTTTTACATTTTTTTAATGAAATCATCGTTCAACGCTGCATTTTTCACATCTTCTAGCGTAACCGGTAGTTCTCTAATAGGGTTGCAGAACAGACCCGACAATTCACTTTCGTCTCTTAGCGCCGCTATTACTGTTTCTTCCAGTGGTTCAGTATATTTAGGTATCAATCTTGATAACCCATCGGCGTGACCTAGCTTCTTTGAAGTTACATATCCTAATTTTAAATTATACTTCAATAGAATTACACCCCAACGCTGTAGTCGATTTGCCGTCTGAGTTGGTATACCTTTTTTTTTAACCAAATATTGTTAACGGCGGTTTGTAGTCTGTTTGCAGAATGAATTCTCTTCCGTATAGAAACCTGTGAAATGTTTTTTACAGCGTAGATTATTGCTAAACTCTCTTTTTCGATTTGAATGTAACTTCGTTCCGTGGGCAGTAACGTTCTCGAGGCATGTGCTATTGGCTTCGTAGATCCGTCCTCGAATTTATGAAGCAATATTGCACCTAGTCCCTCATTACTTGCATCTGCTGCTACAATGATTTTTCTCTTCGTGTCGAAATGCGCTTACGATAGTTCTGCTAATAGATAGCATTTCATTTTTTAAAAGCCTGTTCGCATTTTTTCGACCATATCCACTTTGCGCCCTTTTTCACCAAATTATTTAAAGGAGCTCTCATATCATATATTTTTGGGATATAAATACTATAGTAACTTACTAATTCCAAGAAAGCCTGGAGATTAGCCGCATTCTCATGTGCTGGCATATTTTTTATAGCCCCAGCCCTTTCTGCATCCGGTTTTCTTCCTTTACTGTCAATGATCCGACCTAAATATTTAATCTTCTTTAAGAAGAACTCGTATTTTTCATAACTCAGCTTGAACCCGTATTCCTCAATTCTCTGAAATACCGCTCTAATATGGCGTTTTGTGTTGGGCCTCGTTTTCACTTTTAATCAATATATCATCTAAATATGCGATTGCATACTCCATACCAGCCAACATTGTGCCCATTATTTGCTGGAATAGGCTTGGAGCTACATTCAATCCAAAAGGAAGACGATTTAGTTATGAAATTTATGCATGTTTATTGTCAGATACTTCGTACATTCTTCACTGACTTTAACCTGATGGTAAGCCTCCGACAAGTCCAACTTTGAAAACACTCCACCTTCGTTTAATTTAGTGAATATATCCTCCGGAAACGGTAGAGGATACGCATGGTATTTCACACAATCATTTAAGCCTGTCGAAAAGTCAGCACACACTCTGATTTTTCGTTTTTTTTTTTTTTTATATATACCGTTGGAGACGCCAAATCTGAGTAATCGACTTTTGAAATTACACTAATTTTCTCCAACCTTTCTAAATCCTCATTTATTATGTCTAGTGTCGAAAATGGTACCTTTCTCTTTGGTTTAAAGATTGGTTTAACATTTTCTTTCAATTCGAAGTTGACTTCTGTTTTTTGTGCATAGACCTAGTCCTTCTAAAAAGACGCGAGTGAATTCGCCTTTCAAATTCTTAATCAATCTGTTTGCTTCGTCTTATAGTTCTCTCTGACGTTAACTTTTTTACAGAAAGAATTTACCAGCAACTCCGATAAATTAAACAACACGATCAAAGAGGTTTACTGGACCATGGAGAACATACACTTTCGATTTGTGAATTTTTCCCCTGAACGCAATGTTACATTTTAATTCACGTCTAAACTTAAGACTTTTTCCTGATACTCTCCTGGCAATTTTGTCCTTGTTAGTCAACGGCGGTCAACCGATTTTCTTTCAATGTTTGCTCGTTTATTACCGAGATATCACATCTTGAATCGAGTAATAATTTTACGGTCTGCCCATTTATTTTTACATTGAGGTATTTTCTTCTTTGACCCTCCACAATTTCGTTTTCAGACAAAACTGCGTTCGCCTTTGATACTTTGCTTTTACTTTTCTCTGTTTTGCCCGAAAATGGGAACTTCTATGGCCTACACGCCCACAATTAAAACATATTTTATCCCTAAAGAAACAATCCTTCTTTATATACAGTCCTCCACACAAACTGAATATCATTTTCTTTATTTATTTTGTATCCACTTCTGTTGTCTTACAGTTTGTACTCGCGAAATGCTCTTCTCACGAATACGAGTATTACATGACATTACAGTGCCATTCTTCCGTTATTTTGTTTAGCGTAATCTTCGTATCCTTTTCCATGATAGTGAGGATTCTTGATCTAATTTCTTTGTCCTTCGGTGTCGTTAGACCCTGCACAAAATATTAGACACTTGAACATGTCGCTTGACAATTCCTTTAATTTAAACGCCTCACTCTGTGCGTTATCCATATCTTCATACGTGACAAAATCATCATCTTTTTTTACGATATTTAGACACTTGTATCGTGTATGAAACAGACTATCTCTTTTATCGAAAATTTTCGATAAGCTTTCTACTGCTTCGTTGAATGTAATTTCTCCTGTTTTCTTTGAGAGGATTAAATTATTTTATATTTTCTTCTTTTCCCAACTTCTGCAACACTAGAATGATTTTTTCCTCCTCGAACCATTGTTTGCATCTTTTCGTAAATATTTTTTCAAGCCTACCAAAATAAGCGTGAAACGTTGAACCACTGTCAGGGTCGTATTAAAATTCTGAGAGTGAATTTGAAATTCCTTCAACAGAAAAAAAAAACCTAGAACCCGGTTCTTTTGTTGTCCTAGAAAATACGTCTTTCCAAAGTGCTTTATTGTTTTTTGCCTTTTCAAACCGTTCTTGTTGCTCAATAAATTGTTGTTGTTTCGTTGGAATTGTTGCTTTAAAGTGACTTGTAGCACCTTAGTTAATTCCGCAATTTCTTCGATTCTGCCAACGTATGCACAAGAAAAAATTTTGCTCCAATTTCTGTAGACAATAATTTTTTTTAAGTCTAAACCAGAGGAGGGGGGGCATTTTTTTTACTTTCTGTAAGCGTTTCACCAGTTTTTTCCAATTGTAACGTTCCTCGTTAAGCGTTAAAACAAAAATGAGGAAAACATTACTTACAATCTGTAAGCGTCGAACACGTCTTTTAACGTTCTTCGTAAGTATTGTCAACTGTATATTTTTTCTTTTGTTTTAACCTGTAAAATGGTTTCGACTCTCGTCGCCTACGGATATATCCCGGAAATAGTTATATTTGTTCAAAGTAGCAAAGTGGTTTTTGACTACTGTAACCGAGTAGTACAATCTAGCAGGTAACCGTAATGGACTGGTCCTCGTCGTAGTGGTAGGCAATAGGCGTCGTTCACGTACCTTCATATCAGTCGGTATTTATGGATGACACCAGCCAATCATATTACTGTGAGGCAGAACCCAGGTGTATGCATATTCATTACATCAGATACCATAACGAAGTGTCCATCCATAAAATAAAGATGAAAGTATATATAGAAATGCTACACGGAGACAAAATTATCGCGATGGGAAAGAAACTGAAGCCGAAAGGCCAAAAATAAACTAGTAATATTGCTGATTTTATCAAGGATCTCTACATAGGAGCAGCGGACATATGTGGAAGCATTATTCTTTGCATGGACCAATAGTAGATTTATAGATATGGAAGTTAGTTATCTTTTGAAGTTTCGGCTATACACGAACAATTCCTGTAATCATTTAAGGTCGTAAGGACACTACATGCACTGTAGCCTCGGCAACAGTGTTTTTTTTTTTTTGTTTTTTTTTAGCAATGTAACTTGATAGAACCGTAGTCTGTGCAGGTTGATTTGAATTCAGAGTTTTGTTTCTTCGAGACGATTCTCTCCTGCTGATGGTGGGGAGTGAATGATTCATATATTTTTCAAGGGTATTATCACGTTAGTGAAGGTATTGAACACGTCAGCAATTCGAAATCCGTTCTCGTATTATTCATGCCGCTATTACTCCATCATGTATATATATATATATATATATATATATATATATATATATATATATATATATATATATATTCCTATAACGCAGATACTTTACACTCTTTCCTCTCTTGGATGTATACACCGTCATTGATCTTTAAAATTTGGCAAATGAATTTGTGTTTCCTTCAGTCTTACGTTTTGGTGAGTGTCGAAATAAATTAGCCATCATTCTTTCTCTTCTTAGCTGAAGGTTATTAAAGTGTTTATTGTAGTGTCGTCAGCAGAATTAAATTTTTTATACTACAGAAGCTTACCTTGGTACCGTCTTCTTAAACGTTACTAAATGAATTTAGTCTAAGTTATCAAACAAGCGAGGGCAAAAACAATAATTATTATCGAAGATAACCAGTTGAATAAAACACCAGTACATATTTATTACTTCGTTTTATAGCAAAATATATCTCAGATTCTTGCAGAAAAATTATCTGTAATTTAAAAGAAAATGTTTACACCACTTGAAGAAATTAATCGGAAAAATATATAATAAATTTAGATTATTTCCTTTGTTAGACTTGATATAAAACACATTAAGTAAAAATCTGTAAAATCTTCTGCCGCACCCTGTATAACAAAACAACGTGAATTATTATTATTTGTTTTTTTTGTTATTTTTTGCTCAGCCTCGTTTAACCATGACAAGACAATACTCATTTTTTTCTCTATTTGAAAGAATTAAAACGATATCATTTGAATAACTTTGATGAAATCTAAATGTTTAATATTTTATCTAACGCCAAAATATGATCAATTCAACCGCACAAAGTTCGCCGCAATAAAATAATCTCATTGTATATAAAAACATACAATGATTAACCTGAACTTCTACTGATTATAACGGCCAAGTTTCCAAAAACGTCAGGAATAGAAATTATACTCATTTTAGAAATGCTTATGAATTTCAAATTAGGTAATCATCCTTTTTCGCCTGAAAGTAAAAGGCAATTGATAAGTTACTGGAAGATTTTTAAGGGCAACTCGGAATAGTAAAATCTATTTAGACCATGATACAGTCGTCTGAAGTATTGTTATTAAAATTATATATTCACGTGTTTTACTATAGATTCGACTTTGTGATAAATTAAGAGATCTCTTAATTGGTAGCTTCAAGAGCCTGCCAAGGAGAAGGAAACTAATGTAATAGATTATTCTTTAATCTTGTTTTAAAGAAATTTATTTTCACGGTTACTTAAATAGGATCACACACACACACATACACACACACACATATATATATGTGTGTGGGGGATCCTGTTTACGTAACCGTGAAAATAAATTTCTTTAAAACAGGATTAAAGAATAATCGATTACATTATTTATATATATATATATATATATATATATATATATATATATATATATATATATATATATATATATATATATATATGCACATAGTGTCTGTCAGAAATCCAATGTAGAATGATTGAAACACACTTGCTGTAATAATTTTTATATATTTTACATCTTCACGAGAAAGATTTGAAGAATACATGTGTTACTACATATTTCAGAATTTTTTAAAATATATATATATTCATTCGTTTATTAGATATTAATTAAAATCTAAGAAACTTACACTAAATATAACTGCGAATAGAAAATAAGGTGCTATATGTCTCAATATGAAGATTTATTTTTATAATCTACATTTAATAGGAATATTTTACTTCTATTTTTTTTAAATATTAGCATTTTCATGGGTTTTAGATCTGACGAGATTTTTTATAGGATATATAGCTATCAAATTCTATTTCAAGTCAGTCTATAATTTTCATCGACATATGATCGAGTCATTGATGATTAAACCGGTTCTCCATAAGATTTTCCAGTGTGAAAGGTCTTCTAGATTAGAGTCAGCGGTAAGGGTGGAGGATTACGTTGAAAGAATCAAATGCCATCTGACCTTGACAAATTCGAGTTTTCGATTTGGAGAACATCGAGAGGCATGCTGCTATAGCATGTATTTACAAAAATGTATGATATGAGAGCTCCTTTAAATAATATGGCGAAAAGGGGCGCAAAGTGGATATGGTCGAAAGGAGGCGAACAGGCTTTTAAAAAAATAAAGTGCTGTCTATTAGCAGACCTATCTTTAGCGGATTTCGACCCGAAGAAGTAAATCATTGTAGCAGCCGATGCCAGTAATGAGGGACTAGGTATTGCTTCATAAATTTGAAGACGGATCTACGAAGCCAATAGCACATGCCTCGAGAACGTTACTGCCCGTGGAACGAAGTTACAGTCAAATCACAGGTTTCTATACGGAAGAGAATTTATTTTGCAAACAGACAAAAAGAGGCATGTTCAAGTCATGTACTGTATGAAATAAAACCGCTGGCATGCAACTCAGATATATGAATGGTGCGTCTGTGTCACAAGCGGTACAGTGACAACAAGAAGATACCTAGTTATTGCATTGATGATGATCACAAAATACTGCATTATAATCTCGTTAATTACTTTACTATAATATTCACCAATTAACTAGGAATACTACTGATGACCGGTGAATGAATCCGGATGTGTCTGTTTCCATTTATTTAACACAATTACACTTGGTATAGCAATGATAATCTGTTGTCTTCTATGCTGCGTGCAGGCGAATGGCATTGCCGTAGGTAACACTAGCAATGTCAGGGGAAATCCATTCGTTTTTTTTAATGCGCTCCAATTAGCTACTCAAGAATAGGCTATATCAGAGATGTTGGTATCATACATCGTAGCAGAAACTATCGCATGTAATTTAGAGATTAAATGTGTGTATTGAAGTTTGACGATCAAATCACATTTCAATATATCTTCGTCCCTTGGACGAAAGTGGTTCTCAGCAGCTTTCTGAATTTCGTTATTTTGTATAAGTCCTCTTTTCATTCCATCTTTTCATTTGTGTTAATCTTTATGGCATTAATTTTTTCAACTAGCGTTTTCAGTGTCATATGAAATTAAATATGCAAAATTTTCTCCGCCCATTATGCGTACCCATTTGCCAGCTGTCTCTAATTGTTAAGAGCTGTTTTATTCTAGTTCTTATTATACACTTTTATGTATGTTAATGTTGGTTGAATAAGTAGTTGATTTTGTCGCGCCTTTTTTCTCTTGTAGGACCTGCTTCCTTTGCACTTCTGCTGGATTCGAAGTTTTTGGTTCGGACAGCGATGGAAAACCGACAGTTGGTACGGTTTTAGATTTATGCTCAAAATGATTTGTGCTCAAGTCCAGTATCTCCAGTGGGCAACCCCGTAGTTTTTCCATTAAGTTAGCTCGCTGGATAAAGCTTGATATGGAAACCTTCCTTCGTGTCCTGACCATCGAAGACCGTATTTCCTGATCAGCAATTGATGCTTTGACTGTTGGCTTTTCCTAGCAATTTGTTGCTGATCATATAATATCCTCACTTTGTCTATGATGGCGAATAAGCTGAATAGAATTTCCCGACGACGGAAATTTATTTAAGGTGTACCTCAAATTGTTAGGAAGCAACCCACACACACTTGATTTCATGACCATGCTCTACGGCGCTTATGGAATGAGACATGCATTATCGAGTTATGAAACTGCGACGGACTTTTTATAGATTCAAGTGGCATGTTCTCTAGCATGCTGCCAGTCAACCGCAACCCTTTCATCCACTGGTTCAACTGATGATATATGTTGTAATCCTCATCTACTTGTTCCACATTCGGGATTTCAGTCCTTGTCCTCGTCTTCGACTTACCGCCAATGGTTGTTTACCAGGAATATAGAAGTCTCGATGGCATCACTCTCGTAGTTATAGGACTACGCAAGCCCTCCACCACAACAAGGAATGACCATCAACGTATTTTTGTTTGTAGAATTAATAAGTAAATACGTAGATCTTATCATGATACCATCACAGAGTTTCAAATTCAGTTAAGCAACTGAAAGTATATACATTCGCCGTGTCGTTGATCGCTCATAGGCCCCCATAGTCATCTTGTAGACATAAGCTTTCGTCTCCCCTCAAAAGCTACCCGATTGCCACCTCATTAAAACCAACATTTCTGGAAAGTATTAAATGGTGTCCTTTGTTAAATCTGGTAAACAAAATTGGCTTGTCCTTCATTAGCAAATACGACAAAAATAGTCATTAATATTCATAATTAACTAATCTGACAATTAGAGGTGGTCCCATTTGCAAGAACTCATGTTTGTCTCTCATTTCTTATTCTTTGCGCTTTTATTGTTTGTTTCTAATCTTTTCTGAATTGGATTCATTTCAATCTTCGATTTAGTCTTTCGTCATAATATTTTTTTTCTTTGCTCCAAAATATCGATCGGCTAATTAACTATATTTAAGTGGTTATCAGTTGCTATCTCAATCAGAGTAAATGGCTTGTCTTCGAAATGAAAACGTTACAGTATTCGGTTTGTGGAATTACACTATTTTGTTTTTCTTTGTCTTTCTAGATGTCTTGTATTTAAGACTTCAATCAATTTTTCTGTTCCCTCATTGTATTCACCCAGTTACTTTCTTTATTCCTCAGGTTAATTTCTACGTATTCTCCGCTTCGTGTTTTATACATACCTATTAATAGACTATCTTTCAATCTAAGTTTCTAATTTCTCAGTATAATTTTATATTCCATTTAGTAGCATTTTCTTTATTTATTTCTATTTGAAAGCCTGCTTGCTTTTAGCATCCGTTGCATGTTGCAAGTTCCTTTGTGTATCTTGTTTTCATTATTTATTTCTTTTTCATCTTTTCTGTTTAATTATTAGTTTAATATTATCTCTTCGTAGTGTCTTCTGCGTTTGAATTTGGGATTCATGTTTTCTTCTTCAACTTTATTCATAAGCTTACAACTCTTTGGATTAAACTCAACTCTTTTTGAGGTGTTATTTTTTATGAATGTCTCATCATAATGTGGGTGGCAATCCTGTAAAAATGAACTTAATTTTTTGGTTGAAGATGCACTTTCACTACTGACGATCATATGCACAAGAATATGCATTAGAAATGTGTAAGAGCAGATTCTATTTCAAACAAAACTTTTTTTGTGATTTGAAAAAAAAGAAGACATAGTATAATATTATAATTGCTGATAGTGTGGTTAACACTCCGTGTGATTTACTACTAATCTATTCGCCTTAAAGTGTAAATAGTAATTTTTATAATAAGTGATATTTTTCTGCTCCACAAAAATTTCTTCTGAAAGTTTATCTCTTCTTTAAAAATATTTTTTCATGTATAATCTTCCTGCAACAAAATCGACAATAGGTTAAAATCAGAATGCAGATGTTTTTTTTTTTTTTATTTCACCGTTTGAAAGATGACATTTAAATGTCTTGATATAAATGAGAGGAACTTACATTTTATTAAATTCTATTTCAAAACATCAAATATATTTTGATGGTTATTGTATGAATTGATCCATTATATTTTATCACAATATACATAGATATATAAATACATTTAAACCATACTTATTGCAAAGAAGCATACATCAAATACATTAGTTAATTAACAATTTGTCGGATAAACTTTAAGCGGACTAGTAATATTAGAAACAGATATGACACGGCTATATCACCGTTATCACAAGGCTTACATGCTATTACTGGCAGTGTGTGACTACCTTTTGCGAGCAGCAGAAGCGACTGTATTATATTAATATTCTTAATTTTCTTCATTTTGTATTCTAATTACCTCAGGACTTGGGTATCACAATGATTCACCACTTCCTAAACTTTGTTGTTGTTATTAAGATTTTAATTTTCGTTATTCCTAGAGATCCTTGTTCTGCCAGCCATTTACTCAAACTAGGCATGCCTGTCTATCGCTACCTTCCTTTGATCCTCTTGCTTTCAATATGCTCTATCACATTCCACAAGACCTCATTCAACAAAATGACCCCAAATTTTTACCTGTCGCTATATGACTTTCACTATAAGTATAACTTTACCTTACATCTTCACTAAAACTTCCTGGTCCACTCATTTGTCCTCCGTGGTATGTTCAGCATCGTCATGTAGAACCACCTCTCTGTTGCCTCAACTCTCTTCTTCGGCTCCGAAGAAATAGTCCAGCATTTAGTAGATTAAAGCGGGACCCATATTACACAACATGTCAGCCATATTTTCTTATTCTAACTAGATTTCCATGTTTATTAATACAGTAGTTTTGATATTGGAAGTCAGTTTCCACAAATTCAATGCCCCCATATTCCCTGCTTCATATAATTTCCCTCTGTTAAAGCACTACCTAAAGTATTTTAATTTGCTTCATGTTAGTGTTTCTAATTCATACTTCGCTTCTCTGTCTTTTACTCTACCTGCCAATTATACATACAGTGTTCTTGCAGTCCATGTAAGATCCGTCACGTTTTTCTTCACGGTCATTTGTAGGAATTCCTGTTATTTCTGTTCATTTCTGCTATCAACACTATATCGTGTCCATAGCATATTTTGTTAAGTTTTGTCCGCTAATAATAATTTTTTTGTTTTTTCTGCTCAGTTTGCATTGGGACATTCCATTTTGTCTGCCTGTATCGTTTCTTACGGAGCCTATTTATTTTTGATAAATATTTGTAATGTTAATTAGTATTTAGATTGTTTCTGTTTTAGCGTAAAACTTTGGCAAGTGTCGGTTGTTCGTTGTTATGGGTACGTTAGATTCTCAAAAGCTTTCGGGAAATTAATTTCGTAACATTTTACATATTTTATTCACATAATTTCTTAAAATGACTAGCGATGTAATAGAAAATTAATGCTACTAAAATAAAGTATTGAGTAGTAGTATAATATAGCCATCATTTACTAACTGCTTCATGTGCTATTGAAAAATTACACATTCAATAAAACACATTATTTATGTAGACACATTCAAGTTTTTATATGATACAGGCGCAATTGTTTCGGCTGTATTCTACAGAAAGACATTCAGAGCATTTTTGTATGAACTTGTTTCGCAAAGGATCTTTGTAATAAGATTCTTTTCGATTTGAAACAAAACAAATACTCAATAATAAAATGAATAAATTTGTAGAGCCGTGTGTATTTATTCGTTTTTCACATATGTATTCGATATATATATATATATATATATATATATATATATATATATATATATATATATATATATAAATTAAATTCTATATATCTTATGTAAAATGCATTAACATTTGATTCTTCCGTAACTCATTTCCGCATGTGGCTATCTGACATTTCGAAAAGTATATGGTAACACGGCTAAGGTTTCATAATCGAGGGCAATATATTTGATAATTTAATTCTTTGTATCTAATGCCAAAGGGTTGATGACTAACGTTGACATTTTCGACAGTCATTTTGTCAGCATCAAAATGAAAAAAAAAAGATATTAATACAAACGTTATTTGAAGTAAGTTATATTAGGTTAGTGTAAAAATAATGTCGTTTTCTCACACAGTAACATATGTGAGAAAACGACATTATTTTGCACAAACCTAATAACTAAACACAGCACATGACGAAGAACATTGCGACACAACATTTGACAAAAATCGAAATTGAATTGAAATCCGTTATTTCAAGAGTAATTCAGGAGTATCATTTGAGGTCTTGTATCATTTGAGGTCTTGTATCATTTGAGGTATTGTATCATTGAGGTCTTGGAGTTTGGTTATATTTAATATGAATGTCCTACTATAGTAGAAAGCTACGTATATATAAAACAAAATAAAATTTCATGATTTTAGTTAATATCTCTCCGTCAAGCGATTATATTTAGTCACGCTCAATAATAATCTGACACAATAGATGCTCATACTTTATCAATTCAGTCGTCAAAACCTATATGATGAAATCAATTGCCTAATTACAAAAGGGAAAATATAATAGTAAGAGAAATATACACGCGGAGAAAAGTGAGTTACGTACAAAACAAGATATATTAATAACCGGGGCAGACAGCGCGTCTATTTACCAGGTGCTATTTGCGAAACTATGAAATTAAAACAATTAGAAAATTAATAAAAAAAAATACAATTCGCACTACATGTATCTCGTGGCTATATTCAGAATATGGCATCCTCATTGTTTCTATAGTCAGAATTTTTTCAATTTTTTTTTAAATTTTATTCGGGTAATGTAACTTTGTTATCGGGCCCTATATTCTTTTCCCATCATATTTTTTTTAGTTTATTATTGTTATTCAGATTATTTTTTATTTATATTTTTGTAAATATATTAGATTTTCTCTTTTAATACTTCAACATATTTTTCGAATTTTCATCGATTTTTCTTTCGTTTTCTTTAACATTTTTCTTTTTTTCTTTTCTTTTTTTTTTTTTGTTTTCTCCCCGCTGGATAGGTTTCATCTTTTCTTCATTCCCTAAATAACTCCATTCCTTCATTCATTCATTCTTTCTTCTTTTCTTTCCTCTTCAGTCTCGATTGTTTTAATAATTTGCTTATTTTTCCTTGTTTATTTATAATTTCTTTTCCCTTCTTCATTTCCTTTCACTTTCTTTCTACTTTTTTCCTCGTTTCATTTGTATTTTTTATTACTTTTTCTGTAATTTAATTTCCTTCCGTGAAGTTTCTTTCTTTCCCTGTTTCTTTATTGTGTATTCTTTGATTTTCCTCTTTCTGAATTCATTTACCTTTTCTGAAGTATTTATTTATTTTCATTGTGTTACTTTATTTTTTCTTAACTTTCTTTCTTCTATGTTTTCTGTCTGTCGTTTATTTTATTTCTTTATGAATTTATATTACTTTTCTTTTATCCATTTTCTTTTTTGTTCTTTTCTCTTTTCCCATTTTTATCTCTTTCATTTCTTGTCTTTCTTTTTCTAGCGATCCATCTAATATCCAACTCATGCAGATTTTGTAAACGTAATAATTCGCTTTAATTTGGGCAAAATTATTTTCCTCGTACGTTCAGAGGCACCACACGTTCTTTTGTTTCTTTTTGTTTATTTATTCTCTCATTTGTAACACAAGACGGATCATATTTTCCTCTTCGATCTTTTATCTTTTTGATTTTAGCACGCACACACACACACACACTCACACATACACACACATATACATATGTGTGTGTGTGTTTTGTTTATATTTATACAATCGATATATTTTTCTGCTTTATATTTCCGAAAGTTATTATTCGATTTTTTTTTACATCTACATACAAAACGCCCATACACACTAACTGATACACACTCGCACATAAAATTTTATCCATATACACAATGATACACACATACATACACGTACACTCTCTCACATAAAATACACAGACATCATATATATATATTATTTTATATCTTTTCATTTCTGGTGTATATTATTTCTCTCCTGTTGCCAACCAGTGATTTAACGTCAGAGCTGGCATCATGATATTTTCAATAAATGTGACCAGAACAAAGCCTAAGTTCACACATATTTCACATAGAAAAAGCCCTCCGTAAGGTGTGGATTGTACGTGTGAGTACTTGTTTATTTCTTTAAGACATGTGTTACCTATGAGTATATAAAAATCATTTCCGAGAAATCCGATGACTCCATCTACAATTACAATTTTTAATGTCCTTTTATCCTACAGTTTTAGATTTTCACAATCCTTGTATTTTCATGTTTTTTTCTTTTATTTGTTTTTTGTTTTTTGAAAATCTTCAAAGATAGAGTAAAATATGCAGGAACTGCCATTTCAATAAGAAAGCAATCTATTTCTGTGATTTTTGGTCACGATGTTTGGGCGTATAGATCTAATTTTTCTGTCTGTGTGTATTGTAAAATCCCATGACATTGCATCAGGTCCTTTGTCTGTAACCGTGTTTGGCTAGTGTTCATAAAAAAAAATTCTTGCAGTGTCAATCGTTTCTGGATATTTATGACAGAATTAGAATTTCGAGATTGACACAATTTTTCAGTATGCAAAATTAACAGTAGGAAACATTGGTCTTGTGAGGAATGTATAAAACCGTGCACTACGTAACCACTAATTGGTCTGGGGTTTGTCCATGAGATGGCAAGTGAGAAACTTTCGAGTTTTGGTGCCCCATCGCTTAATCTCAGCTATGTCAAATTTAAGGATGTTTAAACTGTGTGACACTATTTAGCTATGGTAATTGACTAATTAATTATGCATGGAAATTAAAAGCGAGAAATACTTAAGGCGAGAAAAAGCTATAACGAAATACATACTGAGAGATGTTATTTTTTTAATGGGTAAAGAATTTATTTTTATTTGCGAAGAAAGGTAGAAATTTCGTAAGGTATCAGGATCCTGTCAGAATTAATTTATACCATGACGCGACAAGGAAAAACAGAAAACGGGTAAAAATAACGATCCGCCCATGGCAATAATGAAAATTTCTATTTGGCCATGAGGCTTACAAAACAGAATTCTAGAAGATAATTGAAAACTGGTTCAAGAATGAAACCGAGAAAGAATTAGGTGAGACCACCCCGAAAGAAAATGGAAGGAAAAGGGGAAAGAGAAAAAGGAAAAGAATAAGACATTAAATATCTTTCGGAGATATTATTTGGTTTTGGAAGGAGAAACTGTTGTATGTCCGGGTCTTGTCATGATAAAAGTTTGTTACCTGGACAAGCTGTTGGCGACAGAATGCGATGATGTTGAGAAAGACAAAGAGATTTAGTTCACCGCCCAGATAACAAGTCGGCGAAAATCCCATTAATGAATCCCAGATGAAATCAAGTTAAAATATAAATTCAATGTCCACAGTACGATTCAAAAGAATTCTGGTCGATGGAGGAGGGAGAAAGAAAAAAAAGGAAGATTTTTTTTTTCTTTGAGCGATAATTGTAAACTGAGGCCAGTCTAGCCACACCCACACTGCCGAGCGTTTATTGGCTGAGTGGTGGCGTGAGTGATGGGCGAAGTTAAACATATGAGAAACCTCTTGACGCCCTCTAAGGGGATTAGTGTGTGATACCAATATAAGAAAGGAAGAAGTTAAGAGAATTCCATTACGAACCACAAGCACAGAGAGGGGGAGAACCACTCTAAAACAGAAAGTAATTGACTTCCAAAATTGGGAAGTGATAAATTTTCCTGTCCGAAAACAAAGAAAATCCTGATTGCGGATTTGGAGTTATCGAGGAACCCAAACCACGACAGTCCCCCCACTCCGGTTTTGGTCAGCGTCCATATAAACGAACGTCCGCAAAGTTTCAGACAGTAAAGTTTGGAGAGAGTTGGAGTCACAGAGTTGTGTTGCAGTTAATCTGTGAGTTAGGAAAAATAAATACATACATACACACACACAAACACATATATATATATATATATATATATATATATATATATATATATATATATATATAACACATATACATATACACATATACACATATACATACATATGAATACATATACATATATATATACATATATACACACATATACATACACATACGCATACACCTACATACACACTCACACATATATATATATATATATACATAAACAAGCATATAAAAGAACTATACCGATAAACATCCACACATGCATATATCTTTATATTACTATGTTATACGTATATTCACACATATTGCAAATATTAACTCTAAAATATTTACATCTATACACATACATACATAGATTACTTGCAATATATATATATATATATATATATATATATATATATATATATATATATATATATATATATATACACAAATTTATATAGGGTATATGTATACCAGTGTATATATATATATATATAGGTTCATATATATATATATATATATATATATATATATATATATATATATATATGTATAGGTCCATATATATATATATATACTTATATATATATATATGTATAGGTTCATATATATATAGATATATGTATATGTTCATATATATATATATACATATATATATATATGTATAGGTTCATATATATATATATATATATATATATATATATATATATATATACATATATATATATGTATAGGTTCATATATATATACATATATATATATATGTATAGGTTCATATATATATATATATATATATATATATACATATATATATATATATATATATATATATATATATATATAGAGAGAGAGAGAGAGAGAGAGAGAGAGAGAGAGCTAGATAGATAATATTAGTGCTAAATATACATTTATATTCAAAATCCACAGGTGCATATACACACGTATATTTTTTGAATAAAAAATTCCGAGAGGACAGAATTCAGGTAGAACTCAATGTCCAGGAGAGAGTAAGGATATAATAAAAAGGCTTCAACCCTAATATTCCATGGTCATAATGTATTCCATTGGAATCGTAAATACGATCCAATTCATCAGGCCTACAAATTCAAAAAGAAAACGGAAAAGAAAAACTCCGGAAATAAAAATAGAATTTCGAGTGAATATGAGAGTGTGGGACGAATGTTAGTTCTAAAGAGAGGGGTAATATTTGTTAGATAAAAACTTAACATAGAGGGTTTTTTTTTACAACTAGGGGTGATTGGAAGGGGGAAAATGAATGTTGTCGGATGTCAAATATATTAAAGATACATTTCCTGGTGACATACACATACCATGGACGATCTGATGTTAAAGATCAGAATAAGAAGGAGGGAGAGGTAAGGAAAGAAGTGGTGGGGGAGAAAGATGGGGCGAGAAATTAAAATTGAAAGGGACGCTGTGTAATTGAGAAAATTTGACAAAAATAATATCGACTACAGGTTACAAATCAAATATAAACATATTAAGAATAATTATGACGATTATCTAATCTAGCAAGGACCTATATTTTTATGTTCAAATCACATGCAAATACACGCATACACAATAACTTATACACGTATATACATACACATATGCGTGTACCTACATACACACATACATATACCCATGTACACATATACACATATATCCACATATCCACACAAATGCGCACATGCATATACATACACACACACATATACATATATACATATATCTGATTCAATAACTAGTTTTATTTCTGTTACTAAGCGCTTTCTAATAATATACAAATAATTACGACTACATATATACACACATATACACATACACATATACTCACATACATACACACACATATATATATATATATACACACACATACACACACATACACACACATACACACATACATTCATGAAACATAGCCATATATATATATATATATATATATATATATATAAAAAAATGCACACACGCATACCTACATACACACACATACATCCATACGCATCCAGTAATTACACATTTACCCACATGTATACATACGAACATACGCATACATCCACATAAACATATATACCTGAAACCCTACATTTCTATAAAATTACATACACCCAGTTAAACAAATAAACAATGTATCCCTGATTATCCGGCAACGTGAGGTACGGTAAATGTAATTCAGATGCGTTCCGAGCTTCTAGACGCAGTTCAGCAGCCACATTCGTCTCGTCAGGTATAATATCAAAGCTTGACTATTCTTGATAAACAAGGAGACTAATTCCAACCAAACTAAAGCTACGTCTCCACTATCACAGGATTTGATTGCTTGATCTATTTTTCCTCAAAAGCCGTGTGCGCCGCTAATCTATTTGAGATTAATCAAACCTGACGATAAAGTCCCGAAATGGTTTCTTGTCCTGGTTGTCAGTACTCGATTTTGCCCCTATACGATCTATATCATGGTCAAGGACGGCATTCCAACCCCCTGTTAAAACTACCCGACGAGATCTTGTAAAAAACGTCTCGATCTGCCGAAAATCGCAGGCCACTCAGAATGTTCATTGGGCGCATAAACCCCGATGAGAGGAAGAGCCTTATCCTTTATGGTAACATGCAGCACGCAACCCATGAGCCCCGGATCTGAGAAGGCATGTACACACGCAGCCTTTAAAACTTGCTCAGTAGCCAAGAGACACCTCACGAGCGTCCATCAAAACATACTGAATAGAGAGAAAACCGCCTAGGCAGAAGGTCTTCATAATCGCGAGAAGAAAAACGGGTCTCCAGCACAAAATATATAATCACCCCAAACTGCAGACAGTCACGTGACGAGACTCTCACATCAGGCCATGGATATTCCCATTAGCAAACGCGTGAGCCATAATAAAACTGATTAGGGTTGCTTTCCCGCATTGAACATGACCGTTGAAAGGATATAGACGGTTTCCCATCGAACCAGTACCTATCTCATTCTTGATGTTGCCATCAGAAGACAGGCCACCGAGGTCCAAGGGGAAAGTTTTCTTTAAAGCTCTATAAAATGCGGAGTGAACAAAAAGCCGGAACCTCCCTGGACAATATCCCTTCAATTTTTTACAGAATCGTTATCAAAAGAGGTCATAGGCGGAACCATTTTAAAAACATATTTTGCTTCCGTGACCATGGCTTAAATTTGAAGACCAGCATCACAAGTTCGGATTACGGTCAAAACACTTATAGCGTTTTCGAAATTTCTTGGGTCTTCCACGCCTTGCTGTAATTTAAATTAATTTTTAATTTTTTCGTTTTCCTTGAGTGTTGAGGTGCCTTCTCTTCAATTCTTTAGAAACCAGGCAGATGTATTCCCCTATCTTGTAAACTGATTTAGGCCTTTTGTCTTTATATGTTTTTCTCATTAATTCAGGTGACAAACTTCTTTGCCCGTTGGAATTTTGAGTAGTGACAGGAGTTTTGACCGATAATGAACTAAGAGTAATGGCTGTACTAGGATCCTTAGATGATGCACTTTTATTTAGGGAATTTTATAAAATTGTCATTTTCGAGGGGGTGGTAGATGTCGATCTCACGTCTAGAGGAGTCATTTTTTTTTTTTTTTTTTTAGAAAGGTAATACAACGCCGTGGAGGAAGTGCCAGTTTTTTTTAAGGTTCTTTTCTTTAGGATTTTCTTTCAATTGATTAAGATACTCAGCTTTTTCAAAAAATGGTTCATACGAATTATATCCGAATTTCCGGTCGTGGTGTTGCCCTTAGAACTTGTAGAGGGAATGAGGCTATGAAGTTACTCGTAAAGACTTCAGTGAGAAGAGGACCCGCTGCTCTGAGCTTACCTCTAGCCTTACCAGCAACCTCTCATTCCCGCGGCAGGCAAAAGCTTTTCGGGGAATGGGGTCCATGAGACTCTCCCAACCGGGGTTTTAACACGCCAGTCTTGGCTGCTGACATGCCAATTGCAAACGTGAAGGAAACAACAGACTCTGCCAAAAAGCGATTTGGGCCAGCTGGGAGTAGAACTCCAGAGGCCTTCTTCTCGGGACAGGAAGAAGTGAAGTGACCAGTCTCTCTAGACATCCAGCAATTTCGTCTTCTGCCTGTGACTATGATATGCATTTTCTGAACCTCGGCAGGTGAGCATGGAGAAGTAGGCCTTACTATACACCATTTTCTTAATGCTCCATCCCCCGACCAGATTGACACAGATAAGTAACCATGTTTTCTACGAAAATCTGTGGCGGGATCTCATATATTGCTACGATTCATATTCATAAATTCAGTCCGCAGAATATGATCATTCGTTATACAGATCACGAGTGCTATCTTCGCAGTAGGCAGGCGTGGGTAAAATACTTCTCACATGAAAAACCCTTTTTCTTTTATTATTCTTTGATTCAACGTATACGGATGTCAAAGACATAATGAAGGTGTTTTTCGTGGACGGACAAATTTTGAGCAAACGCTTGTCGAGCACAAATACTGACACAATTCGTTTCTCAGCTTTCTACAATTCCCCAAGATTTTTCAAGAGCCCATCTTTTGTGACAAGATGATCGTAGCTCTTGGCTTTCCGCAGGAACTCCGTGATATTGATCATACATTTTCGTAGGGACGTCCAGCAACAGGGCTTCTCCCCGACCGCTACGTTTTCGTCTTGGTCGTTACTGTTAATATTTGTATCAGTCTTTTTATGTGAATGGATTTTGGCCTTTTGCGTTTATCAGATTATCCTCAAAAACATTTATACTTTGGCCATTTTCAGCCACCATACTTTCAATTTTATTTTGGCAATACTCTTCAATAATTTTAAACATCTCCGTATTTTCGCCGATATTTTATCGTTTATCTGTGGTTCATTTTCCTTTTTTTTAGTTCCAAATAGATTTATTCTCACCGTCTTTTTGATGCTCATTTTTTTCTTTTAAATGATTTTCTTTTTTTTTGTTTTTAAACAGAAAATAAATTAAAACGAGAAAAGATAAACTAATTCAAAATTTCCTTCAGTCCTAAGGAAACAAAAACAAATTTAACAAGATGAAAAAGTAAGACGTACAAAAGGATTACTTACAAAATACAAACGTAAGTTAGACGAGAAAAAGTTAAACGTTTTACAAGCCAACAATTAATTATACGATAATATGTTTCTTTTACACAGATCATTCTTTTATTTTCTTCATTCTTGCATGTTGCGATATATATATATACATATATATATATATATATATATGTGTGTGTGTGTGTGTGTGTGTGTGTGTGTTTGTGTGTGTGTGAGAGAAAGAGAAAGAGAGACAGAGAAAAAAGATGGAGTAAAATTCTACTGTTCGTAGCATTTAATTTTAAAATTCTCGATGGAAATAAAGCAATAGATTATTATTATTTTTATTATAAGAGACTAAAACATGTTGAAATCACTATACAATGGATTTCATATATTAGCACTATATTGTGTCTCTTTAAGCAATGATGAGTAACTGGTGATTATAAGATTTAAGAAAATTTTAAAAAGTGTTACCTCTTTTTCAAAAGATATGGTGGAGAAGAAACACAAAGCCAGAATTAAAAATAGATTTGTTTGTTTTCATTGATCAACCAATCAAGTGTCTGATCTACACTAAATAGAAAATTAACCTCAGAGGCTGAATGTGGAGGATTTATTTCTTATGATATAATAAACCATCACTTAGATCATCTTTTACATTTAAGGAAAACATGCAAGTAAAAAATGTATCAATATGACAGTGTTCAAATATTCTGAAGACGTAAGTTATTTTCCATAGAAATATTATTTAAATTTCAAATTAAGGTATCTTCTTAAACGAACCTGTAGATAAAATTATAAATGTGGAACATCTCCGTCGTCGGCATCCGACCGTCTCGATAGAAGATGGAGTAGCGCAGTTCACTACGAGACTCCGCGGGATATATGGAGAGCAAGAGCTGCCCAGATGTCTAGTTTCCCATCTCGGCCTTGATAGCAGATTCCAAAGGAGAGAATAAACCAACGTGGCTGCAGAAGTTGCCGGAAGGTAGCACAGAGTGCCGTCCATCCGTCTTAGGGGTTCCACTCCGGGTTTGAATTCAGAGTTTACCTTCTCCTAGACTAGTTGCCTTCCAAGGCTATAGAACCCAGTCTGTCCTACTATTTATCCATAGCTGGAGGGAGAAGAAGATGATTCACACCTTTCCTAATACCCTTGAGAAATGTGTGAATGTAATGGATTCTACTGGAATTCGAACTCGGCTCTCCGATTCCTCAATCCAAGCCAATATCCATTATTCCGTCGTGCCTCATCGTGGAACATCTATATACTATATTATTTATAAATATTGGACAGTAATACATAGCAGTACTGAATCCGAATAAACAAAATAAGATAATTACTAGTAGAGGGTGGACTGATATTTACTTTAAAATTATGCCCATAAGAAATGGTAATAATAACTAATTATTAAAATTTCGGTATATTGTAAAGTAAAATTGTGTCGGTAATTTACAGTTAATTCACTTTGATTTTTGTTAGCAAATCAGATAATTTCTAATTTCTCGTGTATGCATAAGAAGCAAAGTTCATTTAAAGATTGACATGTTCTGTGATGTTTTAGTGTTTTCTATCTACCGTAGAGGTTTTCTTAACTTCTTTTAAATTCCAAACATATTTACAAAGGGACGTCATATTTTTATAAACGCACTTGGTGAAAGATAATATATGTTGATAACACCTAATTTTAAAAGAATTCTTGGTACTCCCATCATAATTGTTTTAACTGGTGAAATTTCCATAGTATAAATAATGCTTAGGTAAATAAGAGAGTCAGTTTGACATCAGTTTCACAATGGGCATTTAGTAAAATTTCTACAATTACACTTGTTGGTATTATCCGTGTCTTTGCTTTGGAGTGGTTATTGTTACTCATGGTTTTGTATTCGTTTAAATCTTTATAATTATGTTTTTTTAAATAATGTTTTCAAAGTTATCGGTATAGTTACAGCTTATTTTTGGTATATTTCTGTTAAGAAATTTAATGAGTGAATTATCAATTAAATGGAAAATATCTGTCCTAACTTAGTACTACACATTCGGTCAAATGTGGGTGTGTACCAAATGAGTTTTCTGTTACTATTCCTATTTCTACGATCACTCTTCTATGTCTTATATATTTGATGACAGCCAATATTTTCAAGGCAATGTTGTAAACTTTACTATGCTTATAAAAGCAATAGATGGATAAAACCCACGGTATCAAATTGTATTAGTGAAACATTTCTTTTATAGTTTATACCATTGAACCAGTTTATGACATCTGTGGTATTTGTCCAATGTAAAAGTCCAAGGCACCTTCTAATCAGTTGGTTAACTCTATCAAGGATGGCCTTCTCAATCCTTTCAATTTCTGGCCTGGTATGGTTGATATTTCTAGTTGGCAGATTACTCTGATAATCCGGCTTCTGATCCTTGGTGCAGATTTTGCTAAAACTTTTTGCTAATTTTGAACTTGTTGGTAATAACTTTACTAGTTGCAACAATGTTGTCAACTTAATTAACGTTATTATTATCAACTTTGCTATAATTTTAATTTAAGTTTTTTTCTCTTAATTAATATATTATAATCTTTAGGAGTGAACTTGTAAAATTAGTTGTTATGTCGGATTTAACAATAACTTTGTGGAACGAATAGATGGCTTTTACAACGTAGTCTAGATGCTTCTGAAAATTATTTTATATTTATGAAAAAAGATAAAATTAATGATACTTAAAGAATCATTTTCAAAACCATATAATTATTAAGCTTTTGAAACCATGAAAATCCGGTCCTTCGAAAAATCGTTATCACGGAGGAAGAAATAGGCTTTCCAGCTCATCAGACTGAATAAATCCTCAGTTTTCAGAAATAGTTATTCAAAATAATCCCGTTTGTTTATATTGGGAAAATTCTTTAGACATGTCTTTTGAAAACATACTAACGTTTACAACACTTCCTTAAAAATAGTGCCATAAGCAAAGGGAGGGTGAGACAGAAGAGCAGCGGATATGCAAGGATTTATTATGTATCTCCAAAAGACAGCGAAAATACAACTTGATAATGCTGATTTTGCACAGAATAGGGCCGAGTTCTTTTGAAGACATACTTACTGTAAACGTCCAACTTTAACTCACGTTTGAAATGGCATGTATCAAGTTGGATTTTACTGTGAAAAAACGAGGAATAAGATCGAGACATGCGTGATGCCGAAGCAACAATCACATCTCCTGATCAAATGCTGAGTCTGTTTTAATTTTCTACTGTGGCATTCTTGATGTTTTGAATTTCTACAACAATTGCAAGACAAAGATTATTGATTCCGTTAGTCATAGTCGCTGATAACCGGCAGTTACGCCAAATGAATTAGCCACTTCTGAGTAATAGCTATAGTCTGGCTGATTACCCAAGATTCCACTCATTATATTCGCTGTATCACTAGCAAATGAATCAAAACTCCAAATATGGACGAGTCCCGATGTAAGAATGTTTGTTTTTTTGTTTTGTTTTACGGCATATCAACCTCAGTAGGTCATTTAATGCCGACGACTTTTTTTTTCGATAATATTTTTGTTTTTTTTAGAAATCCATTTATATTAATATCTCTTTCCTCAGAAATATATAGCTGGTAATAGTATTTTTTTCCAAAAACGTATAGCTGGTTATAGTATTTTTTCACAAACGTATAGCTGGCATATATTTTCAAAAACATATTGCTGGTAAAATTTTTTATTTCAAAAATTTATTTTTGGTAATAATTTTTTATTTATTCCTCAGCAGTTCCAGTGAAGTATCTTATGTGTATTTGTGATCATTGTTTTCCTATTTGGTTGATTTGATTACTTTGTGTTTTAAGGTTTGTTTAGGTTTTTCCTTTCAAAAACGCATTCTTGGCAACATCTGGTTTTCAAAAATGTATTTCTGGCAACATTTGGTTTTCAAAAATGTATTGATGGTAATAAATTTTTACAAAGAGTTTCTGGAATTAAAACACATTTTTACTCTTTCACAGTGTTTTTACCCCAGTTACGGTTCCATTAAATGAGGTTTTGTTAAAAAATGTATAACTTGTAATATTATTTTTCCAAAAGCTTATAGCTGGTAATATTATTTTTCCAAAAACGTATAGCTGGTAATATTGGTTTTCAAAAACGCACTGCTGGCATCATTATTCCTTCGAAAACGTATAGCTGGTAATACTATTTTCCCAAAAACATGTAGCGACAAACTTATTTTTTCAAAAACGTCCTTTCACTTGGATGTTTATCGCCATACCCAGTATGTGGATGTAGTTTATCGCCGTACCCAGGACGCGGATGCTGTTTACTGTCATACCCATAGACGCGGATGCAGTTTACCCTCACACACGTGGATGCGGATACAGTTTGCCGTCATACTCATGGACGAGGATGCAGTTTACCAGCATACACATGGATGCGGATGAAGTTTACTCTCAAACCCATGGACATAGATGCAGTTTACCATACTACCGATGGACGCGGATACAATTTATCGTCATACCCATGGACACGGGAGCAATTTACCTTCATATCCATGTACGCGGATACAGTTTACCGCCATGCCCATGGACGCGGATGTAGTTTACCGTCATACCCATGGATGCGAATGCAGTTTACCGTCATGCACATGGACGCAAATACAGTTTACTACCACACCCATGGACGCAGATGCTGTTTACCATCATACACATTGACTCGGATGTAGTTTATCGTCATACCCATGAACGTGGTCTAGATTTGGAGTTCCCCATTTATATATTAGACATCAACTGCGACATTCAGTAGCAACCATCGATTTCCAACAACGTTCTACACATATGGCCACCTATATGTTACCGGATCCAGAGTACGGACAATCGTTGTAATGTCGTGAGAGATCAGCAACATCGTATTCGAATCTGTAATTCAAATAAATACAGTAACATATTACTCATTCTAAATGAAGTCTATCTTACACACAGATAGCTTAAACACTTGGAGGCCTCAGCGGTATAAAGATCCAATCACCGCTCAAAGATAATACGGTAACTAGCCCTATTTTTTTAAATTTTTCTACAAGTAATTACCTGGGACATGTCTAGCATGTTTCATATTTTCAGCTTAATATAGTGTATAAAGTTCTACGAGTGTAACACTATTTCTGTATATGACCAGCCTTTTAGCATCTGCTTTCCCGCTAGCTACTTTGTTCTTCATGCTGATATGCGGTAGTAGCTGGTTAAAGGTGGAACACAACAAACGCCGCCACTCAAGGGGACAACGCTCAACGGCACAATCTAGTATATATATATATATATATATATATATATATATATATATATATATATATATATATATATATATATATATATTAGATAGATAGATAGATATAAATATATAGAGATAGATAAATACAGATATATATATATATATATATATATATATATATATATTAGATAGATAGATATAAATATAATATATAGAGATAGATAGATACAGATATATATATATATATATATATATATATATATATATATATATATATATATATATATATATATATATACATATATATATATACACACATATATATGTATATATATATGCATATATATATATATGTATATATATATATATATATATATATATATATATATATATTGTACGAAACATTTTCACTCATTAAAATGGATAACGTAGCTTAGTTGTGGCACAAGGCTAAAAGCATGTAGTACCGAGTAAGAATCGAATATTCAGTTTTATTTGATCTAGCAAATCAAGATTGCTAGCCATAACACCGTTTCCTTTCTTTGCCTTTCACTTATTTTCGATGATTCCGTCCTTGTTTCTTGTACTTTCTTTTTCCTTCCTTCCTTTCAGGAAACGTAACTCTTATCCTACAATGAATATCATCTTCCGGACTTTTCTACATTTTCCTAAATTTACTACTTCGCTTATCTTTTATTTTTTACAATCATTTCTGTATTGGATTTAAACATTCTATTCACATTTTATATGTTGTATGTTTTATAAAGCTTCATTCCTATCAACTATTTGTGTCTCTTGTCTTTTTGCAAGTTCTCTACCGTTCCACCCAGTTCTTTGTCTTGCTTTCGGCTTTATCTGAAAATCTAAAACATTTTTTCTCATTCAATACTTTTTTTCACTTTCTTATCGCTGTTTTAATCCAGCTGATATTGATTCAGCTCGTCGAAACATATCACGGTTCTCCGTCATTTTCCGTTCTCTTTTTGATTTTTTTTAATGTATTTTGCACAATGTTCGATATCTTTTTTCTTAGTGGAGATTTCAAAGCTTGATTAAAGGCGACACAGTACCAGACCTGTATTATCACATAGATCCGTTACTTGGATCTTCCAAAGCCATGTAAAATCGATGCCATTATAACAATGCCACCATTGAAGTGTTCAGTTAAGAATAAATATAATATTACTTATTTTACTATCCTTATTCTCTGTGAAGATATTTGATATGGCAGCAGAGTTTTACAAAATGATATTTGCACATCTTTATTTCGCATTTTGTCTCAAGTCTCTAAAACATTAATTTCTTTAAAATATAACATTTAAGATGAATTATTTCATTATATTTTTATTTGTTACTTTTTCTGTCTGTCTTCCTCTCTTTGATATTCATTTATTGATTTGATATTCATTTATTGATTTGATATTCATTTATTGATTTGATCTTGTATTGTCGTTTATTAACATTTTATCATTGTTACGTATTTCTCGACTAGTATTCTTTATTGCATGCCTTTCTATTTCTGTTACCTTTATTCGTTCCTGTTGTGCTTTTTTATTACCCGTCTTTATGTCTTTCTTATTTAGCTAGATTATTTTGTCGTTTTTAATATACTTTGTTTCTTTTTCGCATTCTGTGTCTCTATAATTCATGTCTTTTTTTTAATAATGCCTAGTGACTATTTGAGAGAAATAATAAGGAAAATGAGAGAAGTTGAGTAAATTATGATTGCCCCAGTTTCTCAGTACATATATTTACCATTTTCTTCTATATACTTAGATACGTATTAACGAATACACCCAATCGTTAATATTAATATAAACAACGACATATTACGTTATTATGATTATTATTTTTATTAAAAAATATTGAAGTTACTGCTTCATCTGCGAGATGATTTTCAAGAATTCACTACCATATATTAGATTAGATATTATATACACAGAAATTCATTACTGGTTTATTTGTTTCGTAAATATAATTTCCTTTATCTGATTACTTTGCTTAGATTCTTGAAGATACCTTTCACTATTCCTTTGAGTCCTTGGGTAAATTTGTCCTACTATCTCGCGTATATAAGACAGTTGTTTAATTTAGATAATTGCTTGTCTGAATCTGCTTCATACGCAGCCTTTGTTTCTGATTGTTCCCCTCGCTTATAACAATGCATTCAATTATAGTTAGTCCATTATTCTAGCTTTCTTTTAAGACATAAATGAATTACATCATGTAATACTTATTTATGTTTTATGAGGAAATATTAATTATTAATATCATGTCCAAGAATGTATATATAATTGTTTCTGCGAGTAATTTAATTTAGATTTTGAAAGAAAATTCTAAATTCATATAACCGTAGTGATTATCACTAGCAATGATTATTTGTCATTGTGCAACTTCCTAATCTTTTAATATTTATATTCTCTGGTAACATCCAATGTCTTATCTACCATTGAATTGGGTAGTAACTGATTGATTATCAGTCGACATTTTTAAAATACTATTGTTCTTCACGAGATTTGCGGTTATAATACTCTACATATTTTTTCTAATGATCAATTAATTGGAATTCTACATTTCCCGACAATGAAGAGAAAGGAATAAAGAAAAAGAACATCTGTCACAAGAATTTGGCGAACTGATTGGAATGCATTTGCTAGACGAACCAGGTAAAACAATCGATAAAAATTGTAAAAGCAATTACATGGGCGACGATTTCCTAAACTTAAGAAACTATAACAAACAAAACACAGACAAAACGAAAAGAAAATCAGTGATATTTTTTTTCGAAATTAACGGATTCGACATTGACATAAAAAAATAACCAAAACGAAGTAGATTTTTTGAATACGTAAGACATAAAATATACAACAAACACAATGATAAACCACTGTATATACGTACATCTTACAACCACACGCTATCAATAATCAAGCAGATAGCATAATCTATTAACCGCAGACTTTACAACTATTATTCAAGTGAAACAATCTACTACGACGCCAAGAAAAACTATTACATAAGTGTAAAAGATAGTGGATTCCAATCAACATTCCCATAGACAACACAGAAAAAAAGCTAACAGGAAACGAATCATTCTATTTTCAATCTCCCTCCCCTAAAAAAAACACTCTCCCCAAGATATTCAACAAAAATATTGTAAAAATCATGACACAAATAATAAAAAAATCAGAGCAAGGTAACAATCAACAAACACCTGAACAAATTAAATGCGTGTCTAACAGCAAGAACAAAGAACGATAGTCCCTTGATTGGCAATTGCTTGCAGAACAATGTAATATAAGAAACTGCTGTAAAATCAGCAGATAAGGTGGGAAAATAGCCATAGTCTCTCTGGGTTCCCATCTGTTCGGAAGCAGAGATGTGGGCAAGCACAAAGTCTTAATCACGAACTCCTCGATATTTATAGAATACATGGGACAATTTGGGATTGGATGATCTTCACTTGTCTTGTCTTTGACTTACCTAGCCTGACTTACTAAAACCAATTGCTTGCATATTTTTCTTTTACCAAGACATCTCATCCACACAACACTGCCATACACATACTCCGCAATGTCACATTTACTCTAAGAATTCTTTCATGACTCCTTATGTACAGTTTTTCCTTGGAGGGTTCCGTTGATAAAAATCTAAAAATATCTATACAAGTAGACAAAACTGGCACTCAACCGCAAGCTCGTAGACTTGCTTCTGTTGATCCTGGCTCCTGTCACCTCACCATATCTGCTAATTTCATTCCCAAATTCTTCAATCTATTTTCTTGTCAGATAATGTGGCAAATGTTGAGGGGCGTTGTGACACCACTGGTCTATTTTTTTTTTTTTTTGCCAGATGTGGGTACCATTCAACGGTAACCATTTTTATGGGGGTTACGGTCAATGATCTAGTCATAGGAGTGATCTATTCTTTGGGGTATGTGGCACGGAGGCTGAAGTACTCGTTAACCTCACTTATTTAGATTGGTTTTCCACCTTCGGAAGCCTTTCTAACTCTTATCTTCCCAGATTTTCGTATCCCGAAACGTATTTCTAACACTGCAAATGTAATTTTTCGGCGTAGGTAGTCCGAATCTCTCATTTGGGAATGGGATTCTTAGTCTCCTTGCTTCTAGCACAATTCATAAGGAAGACAGTCAAGTCCCGGTGATTTTTGCCACTACCGTGCTTTTTTCAATATCAAGTAGATTTTACCGCTTCGGAATTCAGCCAAATAAATGCAAAACTCTTCGTCACAGACACCAGATCACGGCGCTGGCTATATTCTGTGAAAAACCTAATCCTCTCTTTAAGCCTTTCTCAACAACTATTCTCAATAACCGCATCCACTGCACTAATCTAGTTAGCTTTTGCCGGAATTCCCACCTGTACAGTAAATACAGATTGAACCCAGTATCCAGTCATACTAGGCGTAGATTCTAACGCGCTTTGGGTACAGAGAAATCTATGGTCTGAGTAGTCTAACCAGTGGAACGTGGGACAATCTCACAGATCTATGTCAGCACCTCTGACTAACATTGTATCCAGGTAGTTGGCTACACCTGTTTATTTTGTGTCCAGGATAGTATTCCAGTATTCCATTTATACTAAGCACGACGTATTTACCAGGATGGTTACTAACTGACAGAAAAACGAGTCACGCTTCGTCTGGTCGTTGGGCGGATAAAGCACAACGATCCGAAACGAACTACTTTTCTCAGCAATATCAGCCACAAGCAACTGACACCACGCATCGACATAAACAATGTCCACCCTCGCATCATCCAGAATATGTGGCGATTAAGGACAGAGATCAAAGCAAATATAAGCCCCTCCCCCCATGTGTATGTTACAGATATGGTGAATTCCACTGGAATAAAGACTGTCGATTTAAATACAACAACTCTTTCGCTTGCGGGAAAATAGGACATAAGGCATCTCAATGCAGAAACAAAAAAACACATTAGTAGGGTAAGAACTACTAGAATGGACTACGAAGACAAACTAAACACAAGAAAATACGTGGAAATCGAGATCTTAAATAAGAAGGTAAAATTACAGTTAGACTCAGAATCGGATCTAACTATAATTAATTTACAAACATGGAGGAAGCTAAATAGACCGACGATGATGCATACACAGAAAATCGTCAAGTCTGTTACAGGGAGGGGTATCAATTTTGAAGGAGAATTAATTCTAAACGTAAACTTCAATGGTAAAACGAAAAAATTGAAGATATTTGTAATGAAAGACACAGAAAATTTGTGTGGGCACGGATTCGATGCAAGATTTGACGTATGGTATTTAACTATTAGCTCATTTTGTAAGAAAATAGAGTTCGAACCGTCAGAAGCTACAAAATTAAGAGCTACACAGGCAATTTCCCGAAGTATTCTCGAGCGGTTTGGGACGATGTAATAAGTTTGCAGCTAAAATTGAAATACAGGAAAATGTTCAGCCAGTATTCAAGAAAAAGCGAAAGGTGTCTTTCGCAACCATAGAAAAAATTGTCAAGGAGCTAGTTTGTTACAAACTGGAATCCTTTCAAAAATTGAATTCAGTGAGTGGGCGGCACAAGTGGTCTACGTAAAGAAAAAATCCGGAGAAACACGTGTTTGCGCAGATTTCTCGACTGGGTTAAATAAGGATTATAAGGAAATATTTACCAAGCTTAAAGGTGGTAAGGTATTTTCTAAGATTGATTTAAGCGAAGCTTATCTTCAGATTCTAGTAGAAGAAGAAAGTACAAAAATGTTATCTATCAATACTAACAAAGGACTTTACAAATTTAACAGATTGCCAATTGGGATAAAAGTAGCACCGTCAGTCTTTCAACAGACTATGTTACAGAACTTTGCTACTGCTTACTTAGACGACATTTTAATCAAAAGTGATAATGTAGAACAGGCAACGCATATAAAAGAATATTTAAAAGAATTCAGGATTTTGGTTTTAAAGAGAAGGAGAAACAATGTTATTTTTTCTAAAAGAAATCAACTATGTAGGCCATATAATCAATGAAAGTGGCAGAAAACCAGATCCAGATAAGGCAACTGCAATAAAAAATATGCCTGAGCCGAAAAATGTCGCAGAGTTGCAAAGCTTTCTTGGTCTAGCGAATTATTACGGTGAATTCATTGAAAACATGCACAAATTGAGGGCTCCCCTCAATGGATTATTCAAAAAAGGTAACAAATGGAACTGGACAAAAGATTGTCAGAAAGCTTTTAAGGAGATCATAAAGAAATTAACGTCTTATCTAGCACTGAAGCATTTTGATCCCAAACTGGAAATTACTATTGCTAGTGACGCAAGCTCACACGAAATGCGAGCTTGTGTATTGCACAAGATGCAGGATGGCATAAGGAAAACTATAGCTTACGCATCTAGATCGTTCTTGCCAGAAGAGAGGAAGTATTCGCAAATTGAGAAAGGAGCCTTAGGCATAATATTCGCCATAACTCGTTTCCACAGATACATATATGGAAGGGAATTTACTCTTCAATCTGATAATAAACCTCTTCTCCTTATATTCGGATGGAAAATAGGACTACCAATTTACAAACCAACATACTTCTGAGATGGGGGACTATATTATTGAATTATAATTTCAGACTAGAGTTACTACTGTCGAAAAAAATTGGTCATGCGGATGGATTATCTTGATTGGTATCTGCAAAATGCGAACCTCTGGAAGACTCGGTAATAGTGACTTTGCGTGCCGAAAACGAAATTAGGAAATTTCTAAACAATGCAGCACGGCAATTACCAGTGATCTTGTTATAAATCAGAAGAGAAGCTGAATGGATGAATTCATACAAAGTACAAAGAGAAAAAGAGTAGAAAAAGAAAGAAATCTAGAGTGTTTTTCAATTTGTAATCACATATTACTTTATAATGAAAGAGTTGTCATGCCTAAATCTTGACAAAGATGAATTTTGAAGGACTTTAATCTCGATCACCCAGAGAAAAATCGTATGAAGCGTTAATGAGAAGTTTCGTGTAATGGCCTAATATGGAAAACGACATTACTCAAATTGTAGAAAAATGTAGAGGCTGCGCTGCGGCAGCAAAGGCACCACCAATTATACAAAAACCATGACCTAAGGTGGACAGAACTTGGTCTAGAATCCATGCGGACTATGCAAGACCCATAGATGGATATTACTACTTGATAACGATAGATAGCTTTAAAAAGTGGCCAGAAGCTTTCAGATACAAAAAACCTACGACGGAAAACACTATTAATTGTCTACACTAGTTATTCGCAATATTCGGCGTTGTAGATTACCTTGTAACGGATAATGGTAACCAATTCACCTCGAACGGCTTTCAAGAATTCTGTGTAACTTATCAAGTCAAACATATTAAAATAGCACCATACCATCAACGATCTAACGGGCAAGCCGAAAGTTTTGTGGACACGCTTAAGAGAGACTTGAAAAAAGCAGAGGACGTACCAACAGAAAGAGCCATACGACAGTTCCTACAAGTCTACAGAATCACCCCGAACGGAAACACACCATCTGACCTTTCGCTAGGTGAAGAGATGTTTGCCCGCAAAATACGGTCTTTTTTTTATGAACTATTACCCAGCAAAAATAAAAACCAACATACACCAATAATGCCTAAAAGAGACTTCAAACCAGGCGAACGGGTCTATTTCAGAATGTTCAAGAATAATATGTCATACTTGGAACGAGGTACGATAATAAACAGACTGAGGAATGTTCAATACACGATCCAAGGTGAAAAATTCACTCACAGGAGACACATAAATCAGATACAGAAAAGACGGGTAGAGGAACCAAACTCGTCACCTTCCGAAAATGAAGACGCGATGGAGGCGATTATCGAAGTCTTCGAAATTCAAAAACCACAAGTAGCCACGGAGATCAGAAGAACATGATGAAAAGAAAATTCACGGAACTACTAATAATAGACCATAAGCGAAAAAAATATTAACTCGCCGCAAAAAGAAGCTAAGGAGGGGTTATTGGAGCTCTCCCCTTTTTTATATGATATGGACTCGTCCATAGTATACTTATACTGACAGAGAGAATACCTGCTGTTGAGATACGTTGAGCTACGTGGAGATACATTGAGACAGATTGAGAGATACGGAGACAGAGACAGAGACAGGGTGTTCTCAGAGAGAAAGAGAGAGAGATGTTTACGGCTTTACTTACAGAGACTTGTACATATACTTTCTACTAACACGCATTCCTGGACTACTAATTTTCACTTTAAGTCTGTATTCTTACGTTTAATACACTCATTTTTCTATCTCAATTACTGGCGTTGTTTATTTATTCCGGAATCCACAACACTAATTATTCTGGATTGCTGCATTGACATTGAGATGATAGCACCTGATTTGAAAGGAAACATCGTGAAATTATGAACCACTCTTGTTATATCGGGAACTACGATAAGAATGAATTATTTATAGTTAATAACCGAGCCAATTCATGACTTTACTGATTGTATTCTCTGGTGATCAGTTGAACAACAGTTGGGAATTTGTTTATGAAACACAGCAACGAGTTTTCTCTACTAAAATGCAGTACGCATTCACCGGATTTAAATCCCATAGTTACTACTTAGATGCGTTACTGAATGCAAAACAAAACAACCTCAAAGAATTGTGTGAGGCTATAATAACACAATTGTCCCACATATCGAAAGCTATCCTTCAAAACCTCGTCGTATGTATACCAAGGCGTATTTAAACTGTTCTAAATGCCAAATTAAGATCGCAAATTCTACTAAAAGATTATGCCTAATAATTTGAAATACGACGGCACATAATAGTTATTGTGAATATAAATGAACACATTGGCTGGTTAATTTTGTTTTACAGGATATGAATCTTGATGCGTTATTTAATGCCGAAATCTAAAATGTTGAAGATAATTTCATGGCATAACTATGAATATTTTGAGGAAAATTGTATTCCTTCGCATAAAATATAGGCAAAAATTATTTCTGATCAATTTGCTTTTAAAGTATTAGTTTTTAATTTTACTGGGTAAGTTATACATTGTTTTACTCTGTCCCTTTTCACCTTCAATGATGAGAGTATACAATTTTCCAAGAACTCTTTCATCATATGACCTAGAGATTCGAACTCTCTCTACCTGCTGTTAAGTATAAGTATATATTTGTTTCTATTTGCCCTAAAACTTCACCGTTGCTCACATCTTCGGTTCATGTTATTTACAATATCCTTCTGTAGAACCACATTTCTCCTGCCTCAAGTCTCCTTTCCAACTTTGAGTAGATAGTTCAATATTAACTGCCATATAGGAGGATCCTATTACACAAATTTGAGAAACCCTTTCTTTTTCCCTAATGATTTTTAAACTGCAAATTAACCGAAATATCCGCAAGAATAGGTGAATTGTTCAAGGAAGAATTTGTTTCAGATTTTACCCAAAATAATCACCATCAAAAAATCATTAATGACTCAGACGAATGATATTTAAACAAGAATAGAATTATTATCCCTGAACATGTTTTCATTTTCAATCAGGAAGCCAACTTGATATTTTCCACAAATTTCGTCTGAATAATATTATAAAAAAAAATCTTCTCGAAATTAAATAAATGTTAATTGCTCATGGCTCATTTTAATTTTTGCGGTCATTGTTATTACCGCTAGGCTGTGCTAATTTATTATAAATGCCAAGGTTTTGATAAAAGAAACCTGAAATCAAAGTGTTCATTTAAATTCAACGCATTTTATACTACGTTTAATTTCTCTTAGAGGTTTACTGCCTTGTAATGTTCTTAAATCCTTTGTTTATTGATTTTTTTTTTATGTTTTCATTATTTTTCTCTTTCTTCTCCATTCAAATTTCATACATATTAAAAAATAATAATCCAACAAACTTCCACATTGCAGAATATATATATATATATATATATATATATATATATATATATATATATATATATATATATATATATATATATTGTATTTTGTCAGAAACGCCTCTTTTATATAAGTTTCATTAAAGTCGACTTACAATTTGCTATGTTTAATTTCTTTTTTATTTTATTTTTCGTGTTGGTTTATTTTCTTCTTTTCTGGGCATAAATTATGTCATAATTGAATGAATGTTCTGTATGCCCGAGCGGATTGGGATACTTTTTTAACCATTGTGAAGGATGATTTTTACTTTTATTTTTAAGGAATTCATGAATTCTCTTATGTATATATCAATGTCTATATACCCATCATTTCACAGATCTCAACTCGTGTTTACCAGCTATCATAATTCCTCTATTGTTATCCCATATTTACTTATATATTATATTATGAAACCTAGACATGAATTTCTTCAAATCCTTAAATATTATTTCTCATGCTGGTATCAGAAAGGAACGGCTGAGTAGATTTGTTTTTTGTTTTTTTTTTATTTTCGTTATGACCAACTCGATTGTATAAAATTGTCTTAAATTTTAACCAGATCGGGATATTCCTGTATTATTAATATTCCAAATTTTGAGTTTTGTTTATTGATTCACGATCAATGAAGTAGATATTTGAGTGCATTTTTGCCTCGAACTATTAAAGTATCAGAGTTTGAGATTAAACACTGATATCTGCAGTGAGAGAAACATATGGATAAATGTTATATTGAAATGTTCTGAAAAGCGATACAAATCAAATAGACACACGTATGCATATCAACTTTGAAATGATAACATCCGGCAATTTTAATATAAGAGAGGCAGTGCCATGTGTGAGGTACAATTTGAAATCAACGCGTAAATAAATGTAATTATTTATTTATTTATTGTAAAAACTTGTCATTGACAATGTGGTTCACAAATAGGACAGCGCATTAGAATAATGACATTACAGAATGATATCAGGGAAAATGTCTTTAGAATCACAAATGCGTGCCGAACTGATATCTAATAATTATTCTTCTATTTAGTATTGAATGCTGATTTTTTTAATTACAGATGTCAAGAGACTGGAATCAACAGTAATCTGGTTCTACATCCGGATTCTAAGAATACTATGGACAGAAAATCATGTGAATAATAAAGAATTTTAAAAGTAAGTGAGTATTACAATGAGACTAATATACGTAATCACAACGTTACATTTTAAATATATGTAACAATGCAGAGGAAAGACTGCCCGAAGAATCTAACAGTCACAGAGTAGACAAATGGTAGGATTGGCAGAAGTCGTGCCTAGTAACATATCTGAAGAATGTGTATGCATGAGAAAAATGTGGCGAAAGACTGAAGGCGTCAACTGATTAGACGAGATACAAGAAAGAAAAAAGAAATTTGTAATGACGCAATTATCAATGATCGGAATAGACAATGCACATAAATAAATAAATAAATAAATAAATAAATAAATAATAATAAACCATCATTAGAGAGTAGGTTAAAATTTGCCCTGAAAGATCTCTCATCATTACGGGATAAAAACAGCTGCAAACTATTAGGAACACCATTTTGAATCTGTATTTTAATGAGATCATGCTCTCTTTTTCTGTTTTCTTTTTTTCCTATCAACGCGGATAGCGAAATAAAAGCAAATCGATTATACATTAATATCATAGACAGAAAAAATGCATTCACTCACTGATTGATATGAACCTACAAAGAATCTCTGCTTAAATCTTTGGGAAAGTAAACAAATACTACGGCATATCTATTTAAAAACAAGAGCTGTTCCAGTTCTGGTTCGAGCTTTGGGACTGATAAAATAAGGAACTCAAGCGCAAACCCATGTTCCATCATCCAGGGAATTCGAAAATATTTAGAATATGCACATTTCCTACAAATAGTTTTTCCCATTTTATTATTTTTTTTATTACTATATCTCTTTTGTTAAGGTAAACAACAAAAGGTCACATATTTTTCTTGTCTTAGGTCAATGGTTATGCCCTGCCACGTGATTCGAGAACTAATAAAGGCAAAACAGGGGTTCTTTATAATAACTCTTATAATATATTTTCAACGTTTTCTTCATTAATTCTAAAATGGTGTTATTTTCTTTTACAAAAAGATCCTTAACTGTTAGCGATTTTCAAACGTTTAGTTTGTATTTGGAGTCTTTCGCTGTATTCTTTGAGAGTTAATGTAATTGGAATTTTGATATAAGTCCTAGTGATTTTTGGAGTATCCTTATGGTCTTACTTTATCAAAAAATTATGAGAATAAAAATAACATCCTTATGTATTTTTAAAGTAAACTGGATCATTGTACATACTTATGCTTGCGATTTCAACAGAAGCTAAAGAATGTTTGTTCCACATGATTTCGTCGTCTTATATTAAGCAATGCTTTGTCAGGATTCAGATATCAAATCTAGTGACCTAAGTTTAAGATCAGGGTTTATTTCTTTTTTTTATAAAATATTCAACAACAAAATAAATAAAATGATTATACAAAATATCATCATTTACCTAATTAGAAAAAAAATCAATAATTTCTTCTCGGATAAATCTGATGTGGAATTGACAATTTCATTAATGAATTGAAATAAAGTTTCATTATTGCTTGCCCGATAAAATTTCACTTAATTACAATAAAGCAAGAGAAGGAATGAGAGCGATCGACGGGGTGTAATTATCTAAAGTAAATCTTAAAACAATAGAAAAGTTAAAAACTGAATCGTATATTAAATAAAGTGCATATTGAAAGATAGCGTCTCAGGAAGGAAACTTGATCAAAAGTATTAAATTTTAATCTTAAACAACGTGCTTCATTAAATTCTTTCATGTAAAAAAGAATAATTTTTACAAATATAAATTAAACAAATGGAATAGGAAATGAAAATAATATTTACAGAAGTTAATAAATAATTGATTTCAGGAAGTGAATGCAAGCAGAAATTTGTAGGAATGATCAGAGTTTCCTGTGCCAATAGAATTAAAACTGCAACGTGAAATTGAATCGATTTGAATTAAGAGCATTTGAGTAAACGTCTACAAGAATTTATTCAGGGTGTCGAGAATAACTTGATTCTATTTTTAACACTCATGTTAATCAACATTGCAGTATCTTTTCTTCCTTTTTCTTTAAAAACCTCGTAACAGAATTGTTTTATCAGGTTTAATTTAAGTTCATTGCAGTTTTCACATTCCATTCAGATCGTGACAGCATTCAAATGTAAAAACAGGAGTCAGGTAAAAATAATGTTTGTCTGACACGATTGGAAGAAAAAACTGTCAAAATATGGGCAAAATATGGGCAATGAGTTGGAAGAGAAATAAAATGAAGCCCAAAAAGAATGCCTGCCAACAATAACTAAACGAAAACAAATAAAAAACAAGACAATTTGATTCATAAGACCAAATCCAGTGTATGGGGTTAGTGTAATGTAATATATTGCATATACTCTGCTATCAATATAAATTTCTTCTACAATTAAAAACAAAACTAATAACAAAAGTTAATCATTGTGAGAAAAATAAATATCCATAAAAGTTTAAATAAAGGACATTAAAATAACCTTGTTGAATATTTATAAGTATAAGAAGGCGAGACTGAAGAAAAGCAAATTGGCAACTTCCAATATAGTTTTATTGAGAATCTGCTGAACCTTGCACGCATAACTTCCTCTTTTATATTCCTTCTGGGAGTAAATTGTTTTCCCAAGGAAGTTCTATGTCCTCTTGGTCATGGTAGGCAGGTGATGGGCTATATTACTGCATATGTGAGTCATTTGGTACATTTTTCTTGGTTTTATGCCCATGCGAATTCTTGGTCGGTATAAGATTTAATTTAAAAATTGGCTGTTCCGTCTCTTCCTGATACTTGCCATGCAGTTTTTGCTAGAGCTGATGCAGCTTCTTTTTTGTAGTGAGTGTTGAAATGTCTGATGCAGTATTTTGAGGATGGTTCGTTGGCATCACTGTATTCAGCTGCGATTCTCACGAACAGTTTTAGGTTTTACTGTTAGAAACTTCTGGTCTCACTGGCACATGATTCGCGGACTTTAGTTTATATACATACTTGAGTCACATAATTGCCACCAAAGAAAGCTAGACACTTTTCCAATTAAAATTGTTAGAATTCTAAATAATGTGTAGGTTTTATGCAGTTTTGAATCAATACTAACCACTGAACAGATGAGTCAACTTTCGTATGAATATTTAAGCATGAAATTTTACCACATAAACTTATATTGAAACTATGAAAACAGCATTATTTACTCTAATACATCCATGTTTCCAAATTAAATAAAGATATCATTCTAAAACTCCACTATCCCTCACGTTTTTATAGAAATTTGAAATTCATTTCGCCCTAAGGCACAACTATACCGCCTTCTTTCTTTCATTCTTTTTTTCTTTGATTTTCTCACTGAAATTAAGGAGTGTTTTTTCATCTCTTTTCACCCGATCAAAGCGGAATATTCTATTATTTATGACGTATTATCAGGACCAGTTAAACTCTTTTATCTCCCTATATTTCCTTTGTCGAGACAAATTATCGTCATACGAATATTTCTCTTAATAATAATATGAAAATAATTCATCAGATGATGTTATTTTATTTAATTTATGGTAACTGCATTGTTGACGATTACCTTACTCGATATTCGTCGTTCAATGCTGTAAGTCTGAAAAACTTTAATCTGATTCTCTCCCACTACATTTATCTTCCCAGACATGCACAATTATAATAGGTTTATTATTACTATTTTTATTTTTATTTCCTTTGATTTCTGGCGTTTACACATTTCTTTTCGGGTCCCGTCCGGGGACCTAAGTTTAGAATGGGCATCATGACACTTTCCACTGGCAAAAAAAAAAAAAAAAAAAAAAAAATTACATAGATAAAACCTCTTCGTAAAGTGTGGTCTGTACTTGTCAGAACAATTTTTTTGTATCTCCTTGAGGCATGGATTTCCAGGAATCCCCTCAATTAGTTGGCTTTGATTGTTCTGTCACTGTGCTTGAGAGATTCCTGGCTACGAAACAGCCCTAAAATATAATGGATTCCGAGCAACACTCACATACTCACGACAGAACACAAAAAAGGCCAACAGGAAAAGAAATATCATGTGGTTCAACCCACTGTACTGCAAAAACGTAAAAAAACATAGGAAAAATAATCTTTAAACTCTCATACAAACTATTTCCGGAATCAAGTACCCTATACAAAATATAAATCAAAAACAGTAAATATCAGCTACATTTGCACCGAGAACGCTGCACAAATAATAACAAAGTACAACAGGAAAATTATCAACAGACCACACCAACAAATTAAACCCATGTGTAACTGCAGAATAAAGAACGAATGTACCGTAAACACTAATTGATTACAAAACAACGTAATATACCAATCCACGATAAAATCACCAGATAATGAAGAAAAAGTATACATATAAATAACAGAAGGAAACTGGAAACAAATAAATTATGCACACAAATCATCTTTCACAAATAGTAAATATGCGAAAAGAACAATGCTTTCTAAGTATATCTGGGATATTAAAAATAAAAAGCACATCACACCAAAAATATCTTGGAAAATAAGGAAAAGTTCATCAGCCTACAACAACCAATCAAAAACTTGCAAACTTTTATTGGAGGAAAATAGCTATCATTACGTTCCGAGACCAAAATAAATTATTAAATAAAAGATACGAGCTCATCTCAAAATGCAGACATGAAAACAATTTTACTACGTTACTCAAAAATAGAAAACTGAAAAAATAAAATGAACAAAATGACAATAAAGTAAATCAAATAAATTAACCCAAACAATTACCAAATCACACCCGTTAGAATAGACGAAATAGAATAAATAAATAAAAAAGTAAAAACAAAATCTATTAACCCAAGTAATAAAGTAAATAAAAAATAAATTAACAAATCACTATGATGAAAATATTAGTTAGGCTATAAAAATCAAACGAAAAATTGGGCAAAAACATAGCTATAAATATTATATAACGATAAAAAATTACTACGTTAATAAAAATAAAAATCCTAAAGAAGAAAATGAAAATATACAGTAAATAATAACAAAAGTAAAATAAATTAAACTGCATTCATCCAAATAAATAAACAAACAAACCGATCCCGATAAATTAACCTTTAGAAAAAAAAAACAAATAAAGATAATCAATCCAAATAAATACATGAAGTAATAAACACATTAAAAACTGTTCCCGCCAAAACAATAGTTAGAATAAACTACAACAAACCACCCCCAAATTGAATGAATAGCTTTAATTATCTTCCCAAGTCAAAACAAAACTATTAAAAAAGGGATATAAGCAAACTTTTACTACGTTAATAAAAACACCGATTAAAAAAAAATAAATAAATATATAAAAATTAAGAATAAATAATGATAGGCAAAATAATTTCACCCAAACAAATAAATAATAATAACCGCCAAAATAGACTACCCACAATGCACCACTGACCAGCCCAGAAAAATAACAGCACTCGTGGCCTGACGATTTCGTCTAGCATGGAACAGCCTGTCACCTGTAAGTGCTGACTTCAATGTTCACTTTTATATTTACACATGCTCTATCTCTAATATTAAGCACTTCATTCCATAAGTATAGAACACCTTAAGACTATATATATACATATACATCTATATATATATATATATATATATATATATATATATATATATATATATATATACATATATATATATATATACATATGCATCTATATATATATATATATATACATATCTATATATTTATATATATATATATATATACATATCTATATATATATACATATCTCTCTCTCTATATATACATATACATCTATATATATATATATATACATATACATATATACATATATATATATATATATATATATATATATATATATATGCGTTTATGTGCGTGTACATATATATTTATTTGTGTGTGAGCACGCATGTGTATATTTTGTGTGTATGCATATAATATGTATGTGTGAATGTTCGATAAAGAACTCGAACAGATTTTTTGATGAATCATATAAAATCAATTTTTCAAGTTCTTTCACACAAATAAACTATATACTTTTTTCCTGAAAGCTGTACTTTTATTGTCATTCGTACTCATTAGATACTTCTTATTTCCATTCACACCCTGTAACACTATGCATTTTAGTCGTATTAATATCTTGCTTTGGGTGAAATAATTAAAAAATATCAAAAAATATAAAACAAAATTAAACTGATATCTCTCATGCATTAATAAGCGATATATTTATCATTATTTAATCATTTTAAACATCAGTGAACTTGTCAAAAGTAAACGATTTTCGTACTAACTGCTAGTTTATTATTTTCAAGGAAATGTAATTTCTCATAATTTTATTGTTATAATGTCAAAATAACGTCAGTAGCCATACGATTTTCTGAATCGGTAACATAATCGATAGTTTCAACACATTAAAATATTCATAACTTGTTTTAGCAGCGATACAAATATACATTCCGCATATAAAATGTTATCATCAATCTTGTTATAGGACAGAGGAATTCACCGATTTAAATTTGTTTAGAAAACATTGCACAAAAGTTTTTCATCGGATTCTAAATTGATAAATATCCACATCTTTCAAATTATACTTTCTTTAGTCTATCCCACCTCATCACCCGGACAGATACTAATTCTACCTCCGCAGTAGCTTACAGGTCTATCGTGTCGTTTTTCTTTGGGAATTTATCTTTCCAAATTATGGAATGAAACTTCAGCTCGCAATTTGAGAGAACACAAGACTCGCTCTTTCCCGTTCGTGCATTATATCCTCGGTCTGGTCCATTTGAATCTGGAGTCCTAGATATGGCTTTTTCAGACACAGCTATATTTCCATATTATATGTAAGACCTTTCCTTTTAGTTTCTCCGTACACTCTACATTGCCGTTTAGACATGTAATATATTTTCTCTGCGTTGAACACGCGTGTATATATGTATATAGAGTGTTGTATATTATCTTAGTCTATCTGAGATCAAATTATCTTTGCCACTCATTTTTTTTTCTTTTCAGCCATTCCCTCCGTGAACAACGGTGTTACTAAGGGGGGAATGCAAATGGGAGAATAAATCATTCTTCCCTATATCACACCCGTTACAGTAATATTCATATAAAATGCAGATTTGTTAGCCAACAATGTATCATGTGCAATATTGACAAAGAATTCAACTAGAAAAATGGAAAATAAAAACAAAATATCTATATAAAAATTATAAACATACCAAACTAGATCATGCTATCTTAAATAAAATAACAATATGTCATGGCAATTTTTAACATCAATTAGAGATATTTCTTCTTAAATTTTGAATGAATTTGACATATTCCACATTATGGATAGACAAATAGTGAAATGATATCGAGTTTTTCTAGACTTAGCAAGAGCAAAACAAATTCATGAATAGTGTAGGTAGAAAAAAGACAATTGTTGATTATATAGTGAGGGGTTTAAAGCACTACACGCTGTCCCCATAGCGTGCCCCATTGCTGTTTTGGGGGTAGTACACGCCGGCACTGCTTGCGAAGTTGCCTGCCCGTGTGTGTGTGTGTGTGAACAGGCATGAATAAAAATAGACAGTCAAAATGAAATTTGTTGCCTGTGTGAAGAAATATTTCAAGGCACTTCATTTGATAAAAATAGACGTGGAACAACTTTTAGGCAATGGAATGTGTCCTTTTTTTTTAATTAAAAGTCTTCAAATTCAGGTTGAATAATAATAGGAATTCTTTTTTTTCTTTTTTTCGTTTTCAAACATAAACGCCTCGCCCAGCAACTAAAGTAATCTTCTCTCATAAAATGAAGAAAAGATTTACCCTGAGACATTTTCACTGGGGAGGGGGGTAAAAGGTGCGCCTGAACAAATTGTTCTGTAATTATTTAGTGATGCTTTAATTACAACGATAATTGATATAGAAAATGGCTGCTTCGTCATTGGAGTGGTTTCTTATATCTATTAAATAAAGTGAGGCTGCATGCGAGAAAAATATTACTAATTCTCAGCTAAGAGAAAAATACATGAAAAATTATAATTAATTTTTTAAAGATTGGTTAAAGCAATTAGACAATTTTCCTCTTCACGTAATAATAGAGAAACTTGACTTGAGAATACAAAATATAATCTTTTTCGCTGATTTTTTTTATATTTTTCTTTCTTTACTCTTTTTGGATATGAAAACCGGCTTTCATATTTTAAAGCTTTCATTAGAGGTAAACGAATTTACACATATTTCAAAACTCTCCTTAAACTCTTTGATTAATATAAATTTTCAAATTTTATACTGTTACAACACACTATAAAATTATTTCTTTTCAATTGAATCGCATCTCAGGATATTATCAGATAATTAAATTACTTAAATAGTTGTCATAAGAAGGATCTTACAAATTAGGAGAACATTTCCTCAGTTTTCTTTTAGAGTATATAACAGACTTAAAAATAATTTTATCATCATCATCATCATCATCATCATCATCATCATCATCATCATCATAATCATCATCATCATCATCATCATCATCCCCTTGATTTTCTAATCATAGAGTGAATCAGAATGCAAAAGTTACACTAAATTCCCTCCCGAATCAGCAATTCAGATATAAGAATACCTGTCCATTGTTTGACATTGTCCAAGTAGATTTTATGTTGGCGTCCTCTCCTATGTCCACCTGCAACTGTGCATTGCACGATGGAATTGCACAGGCTGTCGTGTCTTGTAATGTATCCAAAAAATTTTCCTCCGTTTGACAGTGGCGAGAAGAGGTTCCTGGTAGCCCACAAAAAGTTTCAAACATTTAACGCAGAAACTCATTGGTTTTATATTCCCAATTGATGATTCCAAGGAGTTTTCTCATGCATTTGTTTTCCAAGGCTTGAATCGTTCTCTCTGTTTCTGCTGTGTTCACGTTTTAGATCCATATCGGAGAACAGAGACTATCAGCGATTTGTAAAATCTGTACTTTGTCTGAATGCTGATTTTATACCTCCAGATTCTTGTCGATTTGTCCATTTCTGGCATGGTGGGCATTTCCGGGTTGCAGGTACCATCCTTAGGTCAAAATTGTTCCTACGTATTTAAAACTGGACACTTCATCCAGTTAATTCCTGTTCATGGTAATGTTGACACAGGTGTTACTGTTTGTGCTATTAACCATTAATTTGTATTTCTCGTAGCTGACCTCTTCTTCTCGTGACATCAGACAGCCTGTGTTATTATTAAATTACAGTGTAAACATGGAAGACTTTAAGGCAACCATATTGGAACTAATGAAAATGCAATTCGAGCAGAAAAAAAAATGAGGAAAAACAGACTAAGCTCGGAGAAAAACAATTAGAAATTCAACAGAAAAACGATGAAAAGCAACTCGAACTACAAGAATTACTAATCCGGGGAGTAACAAATAAAGGACAAAATTCTGAAAATTAATATATGGAGAATATATGAATATATATCGCAAAATGCTATATGGAGCTCAATCAAAGACTTCACTTATGCACTGGAGGAAGACAAACCTTCGCGGCTTACTTCAGAAGATATGAAGATTCATATGAGTTTGATTGCGGGAATTTGTCAGATGCGAAAAAAAGTACATCTACTACTGAGGAAACTAGGGTAAAGCGCATACACTAAATTCACATAACACACATAAAGGGTTATATAAGTTTCAGAGATTGCCATTCGGAATCAAATTCGCGCCGGTGATATTTCAGCAAATAATAAACACTATGCTAGGCGGACTGGATTTCACGATAGCATACCTTGATGACATTCTGATAAATAGCAAAAACATTGAACAACACTGGGAACACGTTCAATAGTTCTTCACACCCTTATGAAGGAGATAAAATATCTGGGCCATATTTTTAACGAAGAAGGAAGAAGACCAGACCCAGAAAGAGACCCAGCAATAAAAAAAAAAAAAAAAAAAATGCCGACTCCAAAAAATTTAGCCGAGTTACAAAGCTCCTTGGGCTTAGTAAATTATTGTCAAGAATTTATTCCTAACACGCACAACGTACGGGCATCACTAAACGAACTGTTGAAGGAGGATAAAGTTTAGGAATGGCCATATGAATGTCAGAAAACTTTCGACAAAATCATTAAGACTCTAAGAGCAGATTTATTTTTGGCGCATTATGATCCAAAATTGGAAATAATAGACGCGAATGACGCGAGTGTCTATGGTGTTGGGACATGTATACTTCATAAAATGCCGGATGGGCACTAAAACCCATCGCGCATGCGTCAAGAACGTTACTACCAGCCGGACAAAATTACTTGCAAATCGAAAAAGAAGCGCTGGGGATTATTTTTGCGATTACTAGATTCCACAGATATATTTACGGTAGATTTTTCACCTTGTAGTGGGACCACAAGCAGTTACTAACAATATTTGGATCAAAGAACGGTATACCAGTCTACACTGTTAATAGATTACTAAGATGGGGTACGATTTTATTAAACTATAATTTCAAATTGGAGTATCTTCCATCAAACAAAATCGGACATGCAGACAGTCTTTCGAAACTAATACCAAAGAATATGGGACCATTAGAAGATTCCGTAATTGTTAGCTCTACGATATGAGGAAGATATTAGAACATTGTGATGTAGTACAATTCGAAACCTCCCGTCATATTAAAGGGAATTAGAAACGATGCGGTGAATGACGAATTTATAAAGGAAACGAACACAAAAATTGCAGGAATATATATATATATATATATATATATATATATATATCAGACAGTTTTTCGTTATGTGATAATGTTCTGCTATATAATGAAAAATTAGTAACCCCGAAAACGCTACAAATGCGAATCCTCAAAGTTTTTCAAATGGGCCAACCAGGAAAGAGCAGGATGAAATACTTAATGCGAAGTTACGTGTACTGGCCAAACATGGATATGGTAGACAAATGCAAGGGCTGTTCCTTAGCAGCCAAGGCACCTCTGATCACTCATAAGCTATGGCCTAAGACAGATCGACCCTGGTCGAGAATCCATGTAGATTTCGCAGGTCCATTAGAGGGTTTTTCTTCTTGTAGTAAACATTTTCAGCAAATGGCCAGAAGTATTTCTTTGTAGAAAACCTACTTCATGGGATGAAAATAAATTGCCATCACGAGCTGTTTGCTCGTTTCAAAGTGGTTGATTGTTTAGTCACCGATAATGAGAGACAAATTGCATCTGCGGATTTGCAAGAATTTGGTGAAACTTTTCAGGTGAAACAAATAAAATCGCTGACATATCACCCAAGGTCAAACGGGCAAGCGGAGACATTTGTAAATGCATTAAAAAGAGCACTAAAGAAAGCTTATGATATACCAACAGAAACGGCTTTACAACAATTCTTGCAAGTTTATAGAATTACACGGAACAGTACTACTCCATCGGCATTATCGCCGGAGGAAGAGATATTCGCCCGAAAAATTAGATCGGTATTCGACAAATTACTGCCAAAATAGACAAAGCAATCATCATCGTCGTTTGTACCAAAAAGAAAATTTAGCCCAGGAGAGAAGTTTTTTTTTTTAAATGTTCAAAAACAATACATCCTATTGGGTACCAGGTACAATAGAGAAACAAATCGGGAACGTTTACATAATTCAGGATCGGAAGTTCTCGCATCAAAAGCTCTTAAATCAGATCAGAAAGAGGCTGTTAGAGGATTCTAACGGTCTACCTAACTAAGAGTAGGAAGTAATGGATTCAATATTTAACTATTCAATATGCAAAGGCCTCAAGCAATGTCAAAACCGCGGAAATCAAGCAGAAAAAAATTTACAGAGCCTTTGATGATTCATGCGAAGAGGAACGAATATTAAAGACCCCTGCGAGGTAAAGCTTGGGAGGGGGTGTCATTGATCCTTACCTATAACTACAGAATGAACTGTTCCTAACACTATGTATACTACGCCTCTCAAGAGAGAGTGTCGAATCGAGTCGAGCCGATAGTACTTCACTCCAAACCAGAATGACTCTGATACTAACAACTTCCACTTCTTGTAATATTATTTCTTGTAATATACCTTCGTTATTTCTACTCTTGTGTTCGTGTTTTTCTTCCTTGGTCTTAACCTTGACCATAACACTAAGTATTTGACAAAACCGTCATACCATACACGATCAAAAGATTTCTTGAATCGGCAAAGTTGTGGAACACGTACTTCTGATGTTGCATGTGTTTCTCGACAAGGATCCTACAATTGAAGACGTCTTCCATCGTACCTTTTCCGGCTATAAAACCTACTCGTTTCTCTGGTAGCAATTCTTCAGTCTTGGATTTGTAACGATTAAAAGTGATACGGAACAGGACATTAATTGAAAGGCTGATCAGGCATATTGTCCTAATTACGACACTGCCTATGACTGAATCTCTTTAGCAGGGACATTATCAATGAAGAAGTGGACTCGTTAGGCCACTTTTTTGTTCCCAAATACTCTGGCATAGAAATTAATTTACTGTTTTGTAATAATGCAGGGGAATATTCTGAGAATAGCAAAATCAACACCAAGGCCTATTCAATGCTTAAAATAAATACCAATAAATATAGCATACCTCAAAATTTTCATTATATATATATATATATATATATATATATATATATATATATATATATATATATATATATATATATATATACTCTAGCAGCATGGCCTGGCGTTGCCCGTGATTGATTCAAAAATCGTACGACTCATACAGCAATCGCTATCACCTGACTTGAAATATTTTTGCCCTTCCTTGCTTTTGAAAGAGTGACCTTTTCCGTGCTGATGTTACTACATGCCTTCTTGCCTATCCCACACTGCGAATTTTTTCTGAGCTCTATGCTAAATATTAAAACTGTTAAGAAAAAAGAACTAAACAAAATGAACACAAAACGATCAGCTTTAAAAAAGGACTCGGAAGTGGAAACAACAAATACTTTTCACGCCCAACTCAGTTCTGCGGAATCAGAATCAACGTTGAGTTTAAGCAAGTGAATGAGCCAATTGGTGTAAAGTGCAATGCGGATTTAAATTTCCCCCACTTGTCACGAATGCAGCTATCGAATTTTTTTGCATCCTAGCATGCTAGTTAACATTCGTTTCAATCAGCTGTTGGCTCTCACGCTGACCAATAGAATCTTCCTGCCTATTTGTGGCAGGCAGCTATAGGCTCTCACTCTGCAAAATACATGAAAATGGCATAGAAGCATGAAAAAATCGATTATTTCCACTATCGATAGGAGTTGGGAAATGCAAAGTTGGTATTGGCCTTTTCGCTCACTTGGATCATGTGCATGTAAATTTTTGTGCAAATCCGTCAAAAATTGCTACCGTTCATTCGTTACACACACACACATCATGTCTTTTATAGATAGAGATATAAAGAGAATTAATGGGGATATGGTGCAAGGATTATCTGTTTAACTAGAAATTCGATTTCCTGTTGATTCCATTGCATACAATGCAACATGGAAACAGAATTTCATGAATCCGTTTTTTCCACCCATGTAGCAGGGTTTACAAAGTCCTGTAACTTGGGATTGCTATCATTCAAAGAAAATCTGTTTGGACACTCTGTACCAATTTTCTGGTGGCAGTTCCTTGAAATACTGAGGGTACTCACCTTTCTAGAGATTTTGAAATCAGTCTGCCGGAAGGATTCTGTAAATAATTAGAACTTCACACATCGTAAGTGTCATCACCTACACACACATATTCGTACATATATATATATATATATATATAAACATTCTTGCAGCCCCACGTGTACATATATATATATATATATATATATATATATATATATATATATATATATATATATATATTACTAAAATAAGTATCACACCAAATAAGAATATCATCGTAAGTACCTTTCGACCGACCCATCTTCAGAAATGTATCTTCAGTATAAAACTAAACAAATGGAAGAAATTATTTTTCAACTGCTGATATTTAAAATACCATAAAGGATGTAGGATATAAAACATGTTAATATATATTTTCTTCGATTTGGCCGAGAAATGTCGATGAACTCACCAAAAAGTACGAGTTTATTTCTTAATTCTCTCTGCTTACTCAGGTTCGGAGATTGTATATTAATAACAGCTGTCTCATAGATCTTAAAGTGGAGTATTCTCCGTGCCTTGTACAAGAGAGATGAACTCTTCAAAGTAGCCAATACTCTAATATAGCAAAGAAACTTAGATGGACACTACACTTTTACTACATTAATCTTGGCAATTTTAAGTCTGATGTTAGTTGTAATAACACATTCGGTATAACCTTTTGCCAGAAAAAAATATTTAATTTGCTGGAGCTCGGCGTCAAGCCTATCAGATGTGTTAGAGTGTTCACAAAATTGATTCTCCTGCTTTTGGGAGCAGAAGTTTTCCAATTAAGGTATATTGTGAGACCGGAACTACCTACACAATAGACTCTTCCAGGTCTATATTAAGTATGCGACACAACACTCTAGACAGTGAGAGCTGCGTACGACTACCAGTATTGGACACTAACATATAGAAAGCTCCGCCTACATTATCTCTGAACCTGTTGTTAATATATGTTTCTTACAACTAACCCGTGTTCCGTGTTTTCCTTCTGTGATCCCGACTTTGCCCCCACATCAGTGGCGACGAGGATTTGAGAAACGCACTCACGGCGAAACCTCAATACATTACCAGTTCCACATCTGTGTTGACTAAGAATTCGAGAAACGCATTCACGCCGAAAACCGCAATACCTTGCCCGTCCCACATCAGTGGCGACAGAAAGTTTCGAGAATTTTATTCTCACCATATCAATAGCGACAGAGTACTCGAAAAATACACATAAACTCCACGCGTTCTCACAGCAGTGTTGAACGAGAAATTAAGCTGGTATTAACACATTAGCGATTTAAACGCAACACCCAGCGTCTACATATAAAACATATATATTCCAATACCAAACATCAGAGACGAACTAGCGATTCGACATCTACGGAATATTAAAGTCTGTCCAAATAACAATACGAGAACGATTTCTTACACACCCACACAAAGAAAAAACAGTTTGTTCGTAAAACAAAGTGACAACACAAGAGCAGAAGTACTAACATTGTACTCAAATTTTCGAAAAAAAATATTTATTTTTTTTTATATATAACTGAGTTGAATTCGTGCATAAAATTATTCTCCCCTCAAATTCACTGAGGTGAGTTTTCTCTTTTTGTACCTATATATAAAAAAGAAAAAAAAACTTGAGTGTGGTGAAAATTTAAACAATTACGTTAAAATTAACGGAACCACGAAATTGAAAAAAAGCTAAACACATAATTAGTTTAGTTTAACTAATTGTCTGTCCATATTTCTTTTGTAAAAGAAAAAAAAAACACATCAAGATTTTTTGTGTACCTCCCCTTGGTACACGGTCTTCAAAGCAACAAAAACTCGCTGTCATTTTTGTTTGTCTAAATATGAAAGATTTTCAAAAAGTAATTGCCCAAATGCTAATAGTAAATTTTGATCAGCAACAAAAATCAGAAGAAAGACAACAAGAACTATTTTTGGAATTACATAAACAGCAAATGGAATTCCAACAAATTACGCTTCAGAATGCTGAACTACAGCAGAAACAACTTAAAGAATTACTCGTAAATGCATTAAAAGGCTCAAACTCTGAAAAAGATACAATATTCTCCCAGAGTACAATCAACAATTCAGTGGAAAACTTTGAATACGTACCAGAGAAAGACAAAATGTTCGAGGCATTTTACAGGCGCTACAAAGATATTTTCAACGTAGACTGTGAATAATGGCCCAGTAAAAAAAAAGGTATGTCTACTATTAAGAAAAATGGAAACTAGAGAACATAGTAGGTTTGTAGACTTCATACTACCCAAGAAAACCACTGACTTGGATTTTTCAGAGATGATTAAGCTCCTTTCGGAACTATTCGGGCCTAACACAACCTTGTTCCACAAACATTGGAAATGCCTGAACACAGTCAATGACAGCCAGCAAGATATTCTAACCTTTTTCAGCATCGGTGAACAGGCTATGTAAAGATTTTAAACTATCCGAACTGTCTGCCGGTGGTTTTAATTGCTCAATTTTCGCACAAGGTCTTGTATCAGCTGACGACGTCGAAGTCAGACGACGGGTACTGACAAAGCTTGAGAACGAACAAGGATTGACTCTCCAAAAACTGACAGAGGACTGTCAAAGTGTAATATCTGTAAAGTGTGACTCAAACACTATCGAGGAATCAAGTGTGGCTCAGATTAATAAAATCAGAAGAAAGTCTACCTCCTATTCCCTCAAAAAGACAAAAGGCATATATCATGTCCTAAATTCCGCAGTAACCAAAACACAAATAGGTTAAAGAAACCGCCCGGACCATTTTACCATTGTGGTAAATGGCATTGGAAAAATTATGTCCAGTTAAGAACAAAAAATATTGCAAAAATTGCAATAAAAGTGGGCATACTTTAACTTCGTGCTGGTACGCCAATAGAACGAGAAAATACAAAAATAAAATTAGGGAAGCTCTATCTGACAACATTTTCGATAGAAATTTAAGAAATTAATTAACTGTGGATATTTTCAATAAGTCCATTAAATTCCAGCTTGACTCGGGTTCTGATCTTTCAAATATTAACTGGCGTACTTCGCGAAAATTGAACAAGCCCACCTTATTAAAAACGGATAAAATATCAAAATCCGTAACTGGCGAAAGATTAACATTTTAGGCGAGTTAATACTTACAGTAACACTAAATGGATTTACCAAAAAGCTCAAAGCTTACGGATTGAAAACTTCAGATAACTTATTTGAAACAGATTGGATATAAAAATTCTATCTTTGGGATTGCCCAATGAGTAAATTTTGTCGCAAGATGCAAAGTACAACGTCCAATTTGCTAAATCTAAAAAAGGAACTCAAACAGCAATTTCCCCAGGTTTTTTTCTGGCGGCCTTGGGAAATGTACTAAAATGAAAGGTAAGTTCAAGGTGAAGGACGGTGCACAACCGGTATTCAAAAAGAAACGGAATGTCCCTTTAGCTGCTCTAGAGCAAATCAACAAAGAGTTGGATAGACTCGAACAAGCAGGTATTCTGTCAAAAACAGATTTCAACGCGTGGGCAGCGCCCACGGTCTACGTAAAAAAGAAGTCCAATCAAATACGAGTATGCGCAGATTTTTACACAGGGTTAAACGATGCCTTGCAAGATCACCACTATCCTCTCCCAACCCCTGAAGAAATTTTCAATAAACTCAATGGTGGAAATTTGTTTTTAAAATCGACCTCTCGAACTTATACCTTCAGATAGAGGTAGTAGAAGAAAGTTCCAAATTGCTCTGCATAAACACCCATAGATGGTTGTACAAATACAACAGACTGGCTTTTGGAGTAAAGGTTGGGCCAGCAATTTTCCAGTATGTCATGGACGCTCTGCTGGGTGACCTTGACTACGCAACAGCCTATTTGGATGATATACTGGTTACTAGTAAAACTACGGCAGAGCACCGGAACCATATAATAAACGTATTCGAAAAGATACAAGAATACGGATTTAAGGTTAAGGAGGCAAAGTGTGACTTTTTCTTACCAGAGATTAAATACTTAGGGCACATTATAAATAAAGATGGTCGTCGGCCGGATCCAGAAAGCCAGCGCGATCAGAGACATGCCGGCCCCAGATAACGTTCAAGCGTTACAAAAATTCCTCGGCCTAGCTAACTTTTACCAAGGGTTCATTAAGAACATGCAAAATTTGAGAGGGCCTCTCAACCAACTTTTTAAAAAGGACAAACCATGGTCATGGACCCCGGAATGTCAAGACGCATTCGAGAAGATCAAGAAAACTCTTACTTCAGCCCTCTCCCTCAGCCATTACGACCCTAGTCTCGACATTATAGTCGCAAGTGATGCAAGCTCGTACGGCATTGGTGCTTGCATTCTGCATAAACTGCCTGATGGTTCGCAAAAAGCTGTGGCTCACGCATCAAGATCTCTACTTCCAGCTGAGAAACAATAAATCCCAAAAGGAAAACTATTAACAGGTTTTTTTTCTCCTTTTCAAAAAAAAAAAAAAAAAGAAAACTCTTGGAAGAGGGGTATTGTGAGACCGGAACAACCTACACAATAGACTCTTCCAGGTCTATATTAAGTATGCGACACAACACTCTTGACAGAGAGACAGTGAGAGCCGCGTACGACTACCAGTATTTGACACTAACATATAGTAAGCCCCGCTTACACTATCTCTCTAACCTTTTGTTAATATATCTTTCTTACATCTAATCCGTGTTCCGTGTTTTCCTTCTGTGGTTCCGATTTTGGCCCCACATCAAGGTATAACCACGAAAATTTTTTTTTCTATAAAACTTGTGAGTAGTAGTACATCCAGGAATGGTAAATTATTGTTATCTTCCATCTCCACATTATATTTCAAAGAGTGGTAGGAATTATTTAATTATTAAAACTAATTCCGCTTCATTACGTGAAGTAAATGACGGAAAAGTAACGGAAATAAGAGAAATAATTTTCTCTCCTGGATTGATTCCGACTGAGATGTTACCCATAAGAGGTCCCAATGCGTCGCGACTCCATGAATCTGTCTGTACATGGAATTGTTAGAACTTAAGGAGACAGGTTTGCTAGCCATCTCAATCAACATAAAACAATCTCAGGAAATGTTGGCGGCTTTACGAGGCGACGATATTAAAAAATCTGCAAATATATCAATAGTTTCATAAAGTGGTACATTTGTGAACAAACTGGATATATCAAAAGTCACAAAATAGTCAGTGTCAATAGTAGATTGTAAGTTGCGCATAAATGACGCAAATTAGATCAAGTCTGGCACACAATACGCCAAATAGAGATCTGAAATCGAATCAAAAATTTCAATAAGCCACTTAGCCAATCTATGCTGGGCAGAAGCCACAATAGACAAAATAAGACTGAGTGGAATGGACATTTTGTGCACTTTTGGTAACACAAAAATACTCAGACGTTGGGAACCTTTAATTATGAAGTTCTAATACTCTCTTCTTCTGTAGTCGAATTTCCGTTTCTGGAATTTACTTGCACGACATTAATTAACGTAATTGGAATAATAAGACCAAGTCTAAACCTTTATCAGGTCAGGTAACACACACACACACACACACACACATATATATATATATATATATATATATATATATATATAATGTCATAGATCTTAGTGGTTTGGGTGTTTGGTAATGGATCTTCTGTCAAGAGAACACATGAAAATCAATAGGAAAATTTACGAAATTATGAGCTAGGTCTATATGCGAGACTTAAGAACGCTAAAGTCTTTATCAGAAATAGGAAAGATGTTGTTCAACCTACGGAAAAAGAATTTGGAAATCGTTAAATATATCGATTTTCTCGATTATCCTCGGGGGAATAGAACATTCGAGACCCCGAGACGAGAGTAAATAATCAGAATCAGGTAACCAATAAACAGATAAATTGATATGATTATCCGTAGTGACATACGAAATAAATCCTAAATGTACAGTAGACAGTCCCCGCAATTGTCCGATGCTTATTTCAACTAGAAAAACTAGTACGTGAGAAAAGTACAAGATTTCGACTCTACGGAATGGTAGATCAATACTGCTAGAATTGCGAGACTCAATCGTCGAGATACGCAGAGCAATGTGCCCAGGGACGATATAATTTGGGGAACAAGAATTCATGAAATTAATCTCATGTGAGACGGAGATTTTCTTCTCTCTCAGATGAATACTACTATTAAGGAACATAATGGCATTGTGGCCATGACTATTCCAAAAATATTTAAACAAATATTTGTAGATATGATAATTTTTAAACATTAATCATAAGTTATGACTAAAAAAAGATGCAATGGTATCACACCAAATAAGATTATAACTTTAGGTTCCTTTCGACTCGACTCAACGGAGTAGGCGATAAAAAATATTTAATGAATATTTTCCGTCAATTTAGTCCATAATTTGCAACTTCATTCTGCGTGATATCTATTTTTTATGTTAATTTCGTAATTATGATACCTATTTTAAAAATTGTTTCATCATGGTGTGGCTCCAAAACATGTTGAAGTATATATATATATATATATATATAGATATTCTACCAGTATAAACAGGCGGATATTCTACCAGTATATATATATATATATATATATATATATATATATATATATATATATATATATATATATATATATATATATATACTTTTTGTGTAAATTTTCCTTTATAAAAAGATCGTCAATTGTCATATATGAGTAGATGCTCTGTTTTGATATATTTATTAAACAATATATGTATTTTTGTATTTTTATTTACATGGACCAGCCTGAATATTTCGAGCAATCATATTCGAAAAATATGCTGGGCAAGATAGTCAAAATATTAAACCTGGTAGGTGTAACTAGATAAATATACTGTTTAATAAATAAATACAAACAGAGCATTTACTAAAATACGAGTAAACATTAATAAAATTAGGCTTAAACAAATAAATTATATATCTGCCGCATAAATCTGTGCGGTAAGTATATTGTTGTCTAAATTACTCGAAAATTAAAATAACACTGACATCTCCTTTTAAAAGATATATTTATCAAAAGTATATCAAAATATTTTTAAGATATTAAAGAGAAAATTTATGAAATAAAATCCCGATTGGCTTAAACCATGGCCATTTAGAGTAGAAGAAATTTTTTGAAAGACATGACAGTGTTCTCCTGATTATTTCACATTGGGAAGTTTTCTGTTGCCAGACATAAAATCTTCTAGTAACCACCCACTTGACCCAATGCAGCACTACGTTCTTGATGTAGGTCTACATGTTGAATGTGTGGTCCTCAGCAACGCATTCTTGAGTTCTTTTCTTATAAGAACGATCAGCGTGATTTTTCTTAGCTGCCGTACCTTCGTAATCACAGGTTAGACTCACCTAACTCTTTCCCAATACTCTACACTGTCCTCGGATTGACTGTGAGCTTTCGTTGCGAATGTCAAGCGCTACGGCAGGCGGTTTTCACATTTCTGTCACACAGGGTTGATTCATGGTGCTGCTTTTTCAACGACGTTCCTTATCTGATCGTACTATCCTGTGCAGTCGACAAAATCAAAACAAACAATGCGCATGCGCGAAATTTATATATATATATATATATATATATATATATATATATATATATATATATATATATATATGCTGGACTCTCCCGTCGTTTTTTGAACCTACGAGTATCAAGCAACGCAGTCCCTAGGAACCGAAAACCATATGATCTGATTATAGCGGTGAAGTCTTTGTGCAGAACCAACCACACCTTTTGAAAGCCGAATACTAAACCTGGAACACCACGTGTCATAAGGTCTCAGGTCCTCCGCAGGTTTTGAATTTTTCCTTCACCTTCACCATTTGATATACAAGGCTATAGAACCCATTCTGTGCTGATATTTACACATATTTGAAGATTTTTGACAACAAAGGCAGTGTCTGTGATGAATGCACATCCCCCCCAAAACAAAACTGATAATAGTTTAACTGATATCATTTTATTAGTATCCACTGAACGTAAATCACGGTATAACACAATGAACTAATATGTGCAATAGAAAATCGTTGATTTTATTTGGAATGAATGTGCAAAAAACTGGTACGAACATTATATAAACCTGGTTATCGACAACTGGCACATTTATAACATTACAATATAAAAAAAAACAACCACGTGTAACCACCCAGACATAGTGATCAAATGTGTCAAAAACAGAAACTATCTTCTTATTGACAGGGCAGTTCTGTAGAATTAGATTCCTACTTTTTTTTCTTATCCTGTTAAAAGAGGATCACAACTAATTATTCTCAGTTCGTGCTGACCCCATTAAAATCGGCTTCATAATTCAATACGAAACAATTTTTTCTTATTGGTCCATGAATAATAATGTCATGTTTCTGCCTACGTCGGTACGCTTGACTACAAGTTGACCTGTTTCGAGTTCAACGCGCCAAGAATTGGTAAACATTCACTCGAGCCTCAAGAAAATTCATAAATATGAAACTTCGACACGTGAGTGAGTCCTTAAAACATATAGCTTGCGACACGAATCCATGAAACACATCATCCTCGCTAAATGTTCATTTTATTAACATCAACCCGGTTTGTTGAATTCAATTTCATGTCAATATCAACATATCTAGTGACCAAATCATCTAAGACGAGATTCAGAAACCAACACTCAATATCTTAACAACAAAAAGGAAATCGTAACTATATCAGTTGAAGAGAGACAGCTCTACAGCAAGTAAAGCAATCTATTTCATTCAGTTTCACCATCAACCAAAACATTTTAATTCCTTACAAGATCGATAGGATAACACCTTTATATTACGATTGATCACACAACCAAGAACCTTAAAGTATTTTAAACAACTTTATCACATCGTGTATACTTGTTATACAAGAATATCTTCTGTTAAACAAATATCTACCTATTTGATTATTTCTCTTGTTGTTGTTGGCTTTGTTGCATTTGATTTGTAAAAAATTTAGAGGGTCAGTTTAAATTGTATTTTGTCACCGATAGAAATTGGCTAATCCACTACAATTTCTACAGACAATAATGTAGGTGTGGAAATTTTCGGAAAAAATATCAAACCAGAAATTCAATGAATATGGCACGTGGAGACATCATTGATACCAGTTGTGGTCAGAGCTACGTGTTTGATCGGAAAATATTCCGATAGAGTCATTGAAATAATCTCTAGGAGCTGGTGTCTTTAAGAAAATAAAATTGCTCTTGTCGATTACAACTTACCATTATTTAAAACCTATTTAAAATAAGGCGATAAAATGAATATGGTGATAATTTTTAATTTATTACACACACACACACACACACATATATATATATATATATATATATATATATATATATATATATATATATATATATATATATATGTATATATATATATGTATATATATATATTCCGTGCTCAGAATTAAAAATTGATAATTCCGGTTGGGTTCGTTATATTCACTTAGGTACAATTATAACTGGTAACGGTAGGAATCCACATAATTTCCATCCATAATTTGTTGTGTTTTATAAAAATATATTTATTGTTGAACAATTTCTTCTACTTGATTATTTCTCTTGTTGTTGTTGTTGTCTTTTTTACATTTGATTATTGTTGTTGATTTTTTACATTTGAGTAAAGGGTCAGTTTTATTTGTATTTATAAGCAATACAGCTTGACTAACCCACTATATCAGTAAGTAATTATTATTTTCAAGAGAAAAATATTTTACAATTTGAAAATGTTACTGGCTTTAAATAGACTGCAGAATGTTGGTAAATCCTAGGAAAACATCCTTCTTCTTCATCCTATTTTTTCTCCTACTACTACTACTACCACCACCGCCACCACCATCGATGCTACTACTCCTTATTATTATTCTCCTCTTCTATCGCTCAATTTTTCTCCTTCTTCTTGCTTACATTTAAATATCTCTTTTTACTCCCATCTTCATTTATCCATTACATCTTAGCCATTATTTTTGCAAATAATCGCTCACCAAAAAGATGCCTGATAATTATTAGCATTTATCCACCTACCGTTATCGTTCCGCTGATTATACTCAATATATTTAGCCCGTTCATTTTCATTTCATGACTATTTCGTCTATGCGCTCCCATAAATTTGTGGACTCTTCCACAACAAGATAGTTAACCTATTCTATGGACTATTCCTATTTTCACCATCACAATCTAGCAAAATACATAACAAGTATTCATTGGTTAATCACCTTGAATCTAATTTGCTTATTGGTCATTTCCGACCAATCAAACCGCCTGCACGCGACCAATCTGTTTTCCCGCTCATATGTTGGGAGCCCGTCACGTGGCACACGACGATTATATAAACCCAACACGTGTAAACTCCCTCGACTATTTTTCTTTTCATTCATCTCCATCGCACGTTTCCTTCCTTGCTACCAAGTGCCAAGATGTAATCTTCAAGAACTCCCGTCTTAGCCATTGCGGACAGACGTTAAAGACAATTACCAAAATTCACGCAAGTACGAACACTGAAATCTCTTCAGAACTTTTACCAACTTTACAACTCACAATTCCAAACTTTATTCTTCTAAATTACAGTTTAATATTACTTCCTTTTAATATGAACTCAGGTACAACTATTACCTAATCAAAGGGACACGACTCTGTCCTACCTTTTTAGTTCGCATGCATGTATATCAAACATTAATAAATTCAATTGTTATGTTTTGAAATCATTCCGTTCAGTTTTGTATTTTATACTATGTGCTATTTACGTTAAATATTAATTGCATTGCGTCCACGCATTGTCCTTAATCCCACCTTTCCTAGCCAAAGTTAAATATTGGTAACTCAATCACTACAATAATGGCAAACCCGTCGTTCGTCGTTCGACGTTCACAACCAACAATGGTAACACCGTCGCTACAAGATTGGTAACCCCGTCGGAAATAAACAATAATTGTAATACCGTCGCTACAAATTAATCGAGTGATAAGGAAGGCTCTACAATTATTTTCGCATAATAGTGAGATAACAGACTTTCGCTCGTATTGTTTGCTTTTGTCTATTTAAGAAGTGTTAACGAAAATCCTATGATAACATAATGATTTCAATATAAAAAGAATAAAGAATAATAAACTGTATGATTGACAAAAATATTTTTTCTTTGTAACTTTAGTTAAATGAAATTGCATAATCGTGCTTACGGTTCATATTTTTCGATAATGTGTCTGAAATGAGTTAATATTTTTGCCGCTTTACTTATAGTTTCAGGATTACCTGGACTCATACACGGCAGGGGAAAGGGATTGCAGTTTCTTTCGTCACACATATGCTTTATACACGCACCCACACACACACAAAAAAAAAAAAACACACACACACACACACACACTTAAAACCTCAAGGGGAACTTTCCCTATTCACAAGCACTTAGACTCAGAAGGATATGTTCCAACAATGAAGAACTACATAAACACACTCAAAATCTGGAGCATCAATTCACAACACTTTCTAATTTTTTATTTGTTCCCTGATTAGGTGTTGTTTATACAACACCTAATCAGGGAACAAATAAAGCAATTTCTACACCTAAAGAAGACGCTCTTATGTACAAGATTAAAATCAAACCCAGCCACATTCCTCTAGTAACCACTTTCAATCCCACTCTGCCCCACTATCCCAAATAATCAAACGGGAAATACTAAATCTCAATCGAGACATAATAAAATTGTTTGAACTATCCGGCTTTCTAGCATATCGTAGACCTAAGAACCTAAAGGAAATAATAGGTAGTAACCCCATTTCAGGGGACAAAGTAATCCCTAATAAACCAAAGACAAAAACAACAGGATTTTCTCAACCATGTATTGAGCTTGGTGCAAAAATAATGTCGTTTTCTCACATATGTTACCATGTGAGAAAACGACATTATATTTGCACCAACCTAATAACAACAAAAGGAGTTTATGCTGCAACCACATTAGACACACAAATTCATTCACTAGCTCAGTCACTAAATCTACTTTCAAATTCTACCACGACTCTAACTGTAGATGTCATAACATAATTTACCTCCTAGAATGGACACTATGCCAGAAACAATATGTAGGAAAATCTGAATATCCCTTACACTACAGAATTAATAATTATCGCAAGGAAATAAATAGGATTTCCCCAGGAAATAAATAGGATTTTAGAATCCATGCCAAATTCACTATAATTGAGAAAATAGAAAAATTCAGAGCAGATATCATTAGAAAAATTGGAGAGTGTCATGAAATTATGTGGATCCTGCGTTTAAAAACGCACTATCCAGACGGGCTTAATCATAAATTTAACAATATAGATAGTATTATTATATAACTCCACAAATCAGGACCCATATACCTCACCCACAAAAGACAGACATGCTTGCGGAGGTGTTGAGGCCTCACACTTATACACACACTCACACGAATATACACACAACATATTCACTAACTCCATAATCAGCCAAATGATAACACACATCATACACACTCACTCCCTAATATCGAAATAACACACACATTTAACAGAGACATTTCCCCTTCCCAGGAACCAATAAAAGTGTCAAAATGACCAAGGGAATTCATGGCAGCAGGAATCCATCCAGCTCCTATCTAACAACTAATAACAACTTATTAGAGACTGTATGCCCAACGCATGTACTGACCAAAATTCATGTTAAAAAAAATAAAAAAATGAAAAAGACAGACAAAAGTTCATTTTTTCTATCAAGGTATTCCTTTCTGTAGTTCACTGCTACTAACAAGCAGAACATGTTTTCTCCTGATGATGGCTATGTTGGCCGAAATTAGTCGAGGAATATAACTGAAATAATAAAACCGAAAGAATATTAATATGTAACCCAGTGTGTCTGAAGATTTTAATTTTTTAATATTTTTTATTGTTTAAAACATATATATATATATATATATATATATATATATATATATATATATATATATATATATATATATATATATAATCTTCAGACACATAAGGACGATCTTTTTTACTCTCCCCCCACCCCGAAGAACTTCACAAACAATTTCATCGGTAGCTCTTCCGCAATATCCTGCGAATCAGACACTTTGGTGACGTTCGATATTAGACGAATGTTTCAATACAATCGCTCATTAATCAAACGATTCCTCCAAGTGATATTCAAAGACAATCTTAGCATGTGAGTGTAGGCTACATCCAATCCTCTTTCCTATTTTTATATAAATTAAAGTAAATTATTCTACACATTTAAGATATGTGCCAGATACTGCTTCGTTCGTTTCATTCTGTTTGTCTCCGTTAACAGTGAAACTGTTAGTTATCCCTGAATGCTCATGACTATATAGAAAGGTATCATTAGATTTGAGAGTAGCACTGAATCATCAGCTTAATGTTTATCTCAGATTTTTGTAGCAGGTTGTCTATTACTCTTTTGAGTGTGTAGTGTGAATGCATTGTCTTTAATGTATCAGGAGAGTTTTCTGGGAACGCAATTCAAGCAATATATATATATAGGATTATAAAATCCCACTTTGTAGTCATCCTGCAATAATTTCAAAGAAATCTCTATTCCCATCTGGAGATCGTACCAATGAATATATGTTTTTGTAGAGAATTATAATGGCTGTTACGGTTTTATTCGGTATACATAGATTAGTGATAAATTTTTTCTTTGACTAAATTATCTATCATTTCTCCACAACAAAGATAGATTCTGACAAGTTATTTTGACAGCTCTTCAATCAATTACTCATTTCTCTCCGAAGATTTTGTGAACAAGACATTTTGTCAAAATATATCTACTCGTCAGTATGTTTTCAAAAATACCTTAGCGAAAATCGTGTTGAAGCTCGTCTTCCAGCGTCTGTTTCATCTCGCTATCCGTTATGTCAAACAGCATCAAGAAAACAAAATATATTTTTCAAATCATTAATGATATATAATTGAAACAACATTTATATCAATCAACTTTTTTTCCTAATACTGCTTTAATATCTTATCAACAATTTGTTTGTTTTTTATGTTACTGAATTAATGTCATGTCTACAAATACTCGATTACTGTTTCTGACTTCTTTCATCAAATAATGATATATTCAGGCACTTACAAACTGCAAGAAATAAATATTTCAAGGATTTATTGTAGCAATAAAAATTTCCTGAATTAATGAAATTAGACTATGGAACAATTCCATGAAAATGTAAAAAAAAAAAGCAAAATAAAAAAGAAAACGTGTTTAAATAATGGCATAAGGATGAGTGGGTAAATCCCACATGAAGCAAGAAACTGTATTTTCAATATTATTTTCCCTGAACAAGTTCATAGAGACGGATTAAGGAAAAGATATACAACGATGTAAATATAATAAATCTTACATGTGTGAAGTGATGTATGAGACGGAAAAGTATAGACACGATGTTACAAATTTGGCCAAAAATGGAAATGACTGCATGGGAAATATCATCCATTGAGAAAATGATTAGGATTTAACCTATTAAGCAAAACCGTTCATTTGAACGACGTTCTTCAAAAATATAAATACATGTTCAAACGTCATTTTCTGTCTCTCAAAATACAATTATTTCTACCTTACTTTATCCTCTAAAATGTTTTCTCAATTCCGTTAACTTTCCTTGCTTCTTAGTGGCTTTATAGTCATATTTGGTGTGAAATGTCTATAAAAAAAACAATAAATAAAATTTCAGTTCGATATTTCCTTAAGATACATCAGATCGGCAGGCACCTGATGATGACAAGAAAACACAATTTTCAATACTTTGGAACACGAAAGGCAAACACAATATTCAGAATGTAAATAATGTAAATAAATCAAATACCGATATGTTGATTATTATCAGTGAATACATCTATCATGATTTCGATAAAAACGGCGAGGCCCTTTATCTAGCTTTAGGTAGCGCTAGATATGCAAGCGTTTGACAGAGTATGCATTGCTGATTTCTTTAAATAACAAAGGATATGGTGACTCAGCCCAAATATTCCATGAAACTTTCAATTGATCTTAACAATTCATGGTAAAGAAATTTATGTTGAAGAACCTTGATACTAGATCATTAATGCGAGGATCCCTCAGAGCTCTATTTTAGGACATGTATTGTTTCGTCTTAATAGTAAGTCCGATAGGTAAGGAAAGATAAAACTTGTGATATAATCAGTTGTTAACTCAGGCAGTAACTAACGTAGATTCTGACGGATCCAAAACGAAACTCATATCTATTAATCATCCGGTAGAATCATCTTAGCCCTCCATCAGCATAGATGAGGCTAACCTCCATGAGTGATAGTGCTGCTTTTTACTATCACGTTTGCTAGTAACATGTTGTGGAGGGATTATATTGAAACAGTTGTTAGATCTGTTTCTAAGAAGATTGTTCCATTGTCATATGCCAGATACGTATTCTCGTCTAAATCCATCTTGCACATTTATAATTCGTCCGTTAATTGTATATTGCAGCCATATCTTGTCTGGTGCTTTGAAATATATCTTGATATACTCGATAAAAGCAAAACAAGGGTTTCGCATATAAACCTGGCATATCGACTTCAGTCATTTATTCACCATAGTGTGGTAGATTCGTCAGCCTTTCTATAAATATGTTCATTGATACCTCTACCCCGTTATTTTAAGTGTACTACTATTTTCGTGACTAGTTTTTACTGTTGAAAAAGACAGATGTAAATGTAAATTATGTTCCAATAGTTTATTCTAGCTCCTGGAAATCTCTTCTGTGTTTTTGCTTATATGTCACCTAAAATATTCAAAAGTTTAAATGCAACGTCAATCGTCATCTTCTGTCGTCCTGAATCCTGTTCCATTATTGTCCTTTCTCCTCACCAAATTGCTCTCATTCTCTTCCACTGCGAGTAATCACTTGCATCTTAGTGGTATTATCGCCTTATTATATACGAAAGGGTTAAAAAATAATCCCTTTTATTTACATATTTACAAAAATTTACTTAACATTATCATCAGTGTGAGTTATGATAACGTTATTCACAAGGCGAAATGGAAGCAGCATATTTGTATGTAAATAGGACATGTTTGAAGTGTCGATGAACATAATGAATGCAAACTATTTTAAGATTGATTTTGAAATTTGCTGTATATTTTTCTTCTTAATACGCTTACATTATATTCGTATGTATTGAGAATGAAATAGCCAGAGTATCTGCGATCCACCATACTGAATAAATATTTAAATTTAATTAAACACGTCAGATGGAGATCTATGTAATATTTGAAAGATAATATGAATGATAATATCAACCACTTCTGTTCAGGAAAATATCTGGTAGTCATTAATTGAGAAGCGAGTTGTGCTTTCTGTTGTAATTTATAAAATGGTTCTCTTAAAACATTTTTTATGATAATAAGTTTTTTGTGCAATTCTTGTAAATGCTATTACCGCTTACCGTTTCTTTCGTAAACTTTATTTCAAGTAGTGTGTAATGATAGTATTGTAGTGGATGTGTTAATTATAATGGGTAAATAATTGTTGAGAATAGGCTGCGTGAAAATTAACGATTTCTACTAACATAAAAATTTATATATTCATACATAGAATAAGATACAAAACTCAACGGAATGATTTCAAAACATAAAAATTAAATTTATTAATGTTTGATGTACAAGCATGCGAACTGAAAAGGTAGGACAGAGTCTTGTCCCTTTGATTTTGTAATAGTTGTACTGGAGTTCATATTAAGAAAAAGTAATATTGAACTTGTAATTTAGAAGAATAAAGTTTGGAATTGTGAGTTCTAAAATTGGTAAAAGTTCAGGAGTGATTTCAGAGGTTGGTGAGTGAGTGTATTGGAGTTGTTTCGTGTTAATTAAATTTAACTTTGCAACTTCAAAAGTATGAGTGACGAGGAGTTGTTTGGCAGTTGGTTATCCGTCACGAAGCTCACAATATTTATTTGTATGATAAATACAAAATGCGGCACAAGGCCTAAACAGGGGGATGGGGAAGGACGGTCTTCATCTGTCTTAATTCTAAACTTAGCTAGTCGCAGACACTGACCCAAACACGCCAACAATATTCCAATCACCAAAACAACACATTCACTCCTACCTTTCTTACTACGTCCACCATAATATCTCAAATTCTCGATGATGTCCTAACTAGACCCCTTATGTACAATTATTGTTCGTAGGGGGGGAGGGTCAAAATTAACAACTTTTAAAAAATGATCCCCAAATGAGTATTTACAATATGACTGAAATATTTACAATAAAACTAAACAAAACTGTGTTAGTAATAAAACCCCCCACAAACCAGAAATGTGGCAGAAACATCAGGTAACTAGACGAAATCAATGCGGGACTAAGAAAATAAGTAAAAACATTCATTTCTCCAAGCATTCACACAGACACACGCACATTCATACACAACAACAAATACGAAAAACCACACACGCGAAAACGAAAGGCGTCCCGCATCCACCAGAGAACTGATATCACTGACCACCTAACGAGGGGGGGTTGGGAATTAAACAAAAGAAAAATAGGGACAGAAATAAAAGGGACCAATGCGCATGCATACCCTAGCTAGGTTTACTAGAAAAAAGGGAAAACTAAAATTCAAAATACAAAACCTAGTCTAACATAAAATCTGGGTGGGTTGCCTATGTTCAACCCTGTTAGGACAAAATTCTGTAACTAACCGACATCTAAAAGCCACTCTAGGTCAGCCCCTTTCACTCTACACATTCGCGGAAGATTCACCCACCTTTTGCCAAATTCCGATGTGGTGAGCCGCCGCCTTTCCGTCCTAATCTTGACTTTAAGCTGATGCTTAAAGAACAAGATCAGTTGGGAAGAGGTGAACTTCTCGCCCTCATGGAATCCCTTCAGACGCATCGTCCAAATCACGACTCTCATAATCCCTAGTAAGCAACAGAACACATAGTGTTCAGCCTTCGTCAATTGCGGCACCACATTGCTACAAACAGAACTGGCTTCCAGGACAAAGAACTTTCCCTGCAGCATGCGAACCATGAGGCCTTCAACAAACTTGCACAACGGCACTACCGTCTTGCACTGAAAAAAGGCGTGACCAATGGTACAGCGACGACAGTTTGGAGTGCACACTTCTCAGGGATGGGAAATGTTTTCGGACATCTTCTTTCCAAAAGGTGCCCACCTCATCCAATCCGCGACACATTCGGTCTAGAAAGGTAATGCGAAGCATATATTGACGAATCTCAATGCTAGGCATACCCAGACCGCACTCAGAGGGATGAAGGCAACAGATCTCGCGACATACCATAGCGGACTTGTCTTTCCAAAAGAAAGAGAACAAGGTCCGGACTAAAGACATTAGTCTGGCATATGGGAGTGGAATCACAGAGAGTCAGTAAAGGAGGATCGGATATATGTGTCAAACATATACCTCCGCCCTCCCTTCAGGGAAAGTCTCCTACGAGACCACAGATTAACCGCGATCTCGGCCTTCCCTTGCACCTCCGACCAATTCATTTCCAACTGGAGATCAGGACCGAACCAGACGCCGAGTATCTTGATCGGCCCATCCGTCCAGAGGAAAGGTCCGGGAAGCGAAACTCCCTTCCACGCACCCAACCGCAAGACTACAGACTTATCGCGGTTGATCTTGGCCCCTGCCACCATCTCATACCCACTGATCTCTTTGCTGACTACGTCAATCTCGGCTCTGCTCGACACAAGAACCGAAACTTCGTCAGCATAGGCAGAATACCTGGCTGAGGTGGAAGCCCCAGGCAGGGAAATTCCGCGCAGGACCGGATTCGCCTTTCACTTGTGAAGGAAAGGTTCCAACGCAAGAACGTAAAGCAGAGGCGAGAGCGGACAACCTTGACGAATGGAGCGAGACAATACGAAAGGCTTCGATCTCACCCCATTCACTTCCACCAGCGCACCGGGGGTCGCATACAAAAGTCGGATCCAGGAGCGAAAGTCGGCTCTGAAACCGGCCGCCGAAAGGACAGCCTCCAAAAATCGATGGTCAACCCTATCGAAGGCCTTGAACTGATCTAAATTGATCAGCGCGGCTTCACTGTCGACTTGTTCTAAGATCAATCGTACCATATGAAGGTTATCCTGAATAGTCCTACCCTTCACAGCACAAGTCTGTTCAGGGCCAATCAGACTAGACAAGCTGCAAACGGTTGGCTAAGATCTTCGCCAAAATCTTTAAGTCCGTATTTAACCTCGTTAAAGGGCGAAAGTTCCCTAGCCCATCCCCACCGTTCTTGTCCTTACGCAGCAACTTGATCACACCCCTGGTGAAGCGTTGGGGTAAAGACCCCTGCCTCATCCAGTGGTTTTAAATCAGTTCCAGCAAAGGAACAAAAACGTGCGACAACCTCAAGTAAACTTCGTAGGGAAGACCATCTAGTCCCGGAGACGTATCCAGGCCAACCTGCTTCAGCACTTCCCAGATCTCCGGCTCTCTTATGGGACCCTCGCACCTAGCCGCTTCAGCTGCCGAGAGGCAGGGAAAGTCAGCTAAATAGGCGTCGAACGGAGCAGAGCTCAGACAGGGCTCCTTGGTGAAAAGATCCTGAAAGTAGTCCCGAAAGACCTCACATATGCCCGCGTTTGTAGTCACGGTCCGCTTATCCGGCAATGTGACGCATGCAATATGTCGCCTAGACGCGCTTCGATTCTCCTCTGCACGCAGTTCAGCGGCCATATTCGTTGCCTCAGAAGACATTCTTTTTAACCTAGCCCTAACTACCAGAGCTTGATCCTTTTTGATAAGCAAGGAGGACAACTCTGCCTTAGCTAAAGCTATGTCCCCACTAACACGGGATTTCACAGCCCGATCGACTTTATCTTCTAGAGCAGTTTGCGCCGCTAATCTATCTAGATTGAGTCGACTTAAATCGGCAGCAAACTTTCGAATTTTAGATTTAAGATTTCTCCACCAGGCGTTTCCCACAACCGCTCCCGTCAATTCCCTTTGGATGCTTAGTAACAGCTAGTCCTGGAAACCCTGATTACCGAAATGATGAGCTACATCTGCCCGAGGCTGATCACTATGTGGTGTAAGTCGTCCGCCTTCAAACTATCTCCGGCTTGGAGATGGGCTTAGTTGATAGAGGATATTTGAAACGCGAGCAACTAAGACGCTATTGATTTTATATTTCCAATATTTCATATTTTAATGTTAATCATATTGTCTGGTCTCCTTTCTTGTTTGGGATTTGGGAGTGCACATTCATGTTCAAATATACCCTCTGTCTAATGTTAAGCTTTTTATCTTGCTGTGTACGAATGTTGTAAAAATAATAGATACCTTTTCATTTGAGATATTGAATAAACTGCGGAAATACGCTTTATGAATATTTTAGAAAATAAGCACCGGTAAACAAATCAGAGCTTAATGTCTAAAGTCCTAATTCTACCTTGAAGATATTCTATCTGAAATAAGGAAATTGAATCTAAAACAGAATTTAAGTGTTTTCACTGACGTTTTATCTTCTCGCAAATCCCATTAAGAGACAAAGCGACAAACCATTATCATATCTCAAACAACTTTAAGAAAAAAATTATAAACATTAAAAATAAGTTGAGATTAGATTACGTTCTATGTAGAGAGCAGAGCACCCTTAAGGAAACTAGTTGAAAGCTTTTAAATGATGGGTTTCATGCAAGGACGACATACGAATAGAGTTTGAACAAAAACCAAGCACTCTTCCCGATTCAGCATTGCAATTTGAAGGTAAATTTTAAAAAGAATTCTACGATATTTATTTTTCTGTTTAAGTTTTAAGTGTTCCTTTCATTGTTAAATATCTCCTACTCTAGATTTTAATGTCTTCACGTAGGTATTGTCATTATTAATGTCATCCATGCAACACTTATTAAAATAATGAATGAATTATGCAAACTAAAACATATCCTTTTTTTGAATAAAAATATTATAATAATATTCTGCATTATTATTTTCGAAACTCTCCTGTACCAGCTTAACAACTAGTTTTCGGCGTTTCATCATTGAAACAAATTGAGGCAACTGTCAGTTATATTTTAATAATATCTTTCTCGCTTGCTAAACTACCTTCTGATTTTTTGCTTCCTTACTATGTGCAATCTTCAGAAATTTAAATGCAACATCAAATTCCATTTCAGTTCATTTATTGTCCTTTTCCTCACTTCTATTCACGTTATTTTCCCATTCTCTTTTATTAGGTTTGTGCAAAAATTATGTCGTTTTCACACATATGTTACTATGTGAGAAAACGACATTATTTTTGATCCAACCTAATACAACCATAACCCGCTGCGTCTTAATGGTATTATTGCCTTGCTTGGAGTGAAACACAATAAAACACAACATTTCTGGATCCATCACAGAAATTTGTTTAAAGATTCACTTGTGGAAATCTTCCGACTTCTTGTAGTCAAAGTTGAATTTAAGCATTTATCTTCTGTCTTCATAATTCTTGTTTTTTATTGTTCTTCCTCTCTAATAATGTTTCATTTTTAGTCATATTCTCTCATACACGAAATGATAAAAATATCAATTACTCTCCTCAGTTTTTCTGCAGATCTTTTGATTATTATCATTTCAATACTTCTGAAACTTCCTTCCGCTGACAATTCTTGTAATTCAAGTAGGTTCCTGCATGTAATGAAAATATTGCTCAATTTTAGTTTCTCCCTGAAGGTTGTAATTATTTTATTTGTATTCCTTCTGATATTACTGTAGTATTGAAAAAAAAACTGGTTTAATTTTTATTGTTTACAATATTTTTCTTTAATATTATAAACGTTATATTTAATGTTACACGTATATATGTTACTATCCCAAATATTTTTTTTATTTTGTAGGCTATGAAAAAGATATCAACCGACCTAGCTTGTGATGCTTTACGTAATGTAATTTTTTCCACCGATAGTAAACGAAACTGCTTCCCATATCTCCATCAAAGAATTAAAAAATCGAATTCACTGTTTTTTTTTTTGTTTTTTTTTAATTCCATAATGGATAATCCTCCCTGATATCGAATACTATTGGATTCTTCTAAATTGCAGGCATCACATAATATACATATATGGCATAATTTATATTAATAATTGTACTATTAGGTTTCCGCACCACTAGACTGATGAAACATTAGTCCAGAAATAGGATATAACAATGATTTCGCTAAGGTCACTGGAACAAGAAATGCAAAATTTATATTCATGATGATATCAGAGTGAGTGAGAGAGGGAGAGAGATAATGCAATACAAATACAGAAGAACGTATACCACTCTTTCATAGACGACGCTTAAAATCTTGGGAAAATAACTGAATAATCTAGAAAATATACTGGAAAGAAACCATTTGAACTGAGTATATAAAAGGTATTCCGTAAGAGTGTCGACACAGAAATGGGCGTAAGACAAGGAGAAGTCTTCCTAACAGATACTTTTAATCATATACTACGAGGTAATATCAAGAGAAGTTTTATTCGATCTATTATTCGTAACCACAATCTTAACACAATGAGATATGTGCGTACGTTACAGTATTCATGACAAATACAGAAAGCAATATGAAGTAGATCCTACACGGCATAGTAAATGGAATCTTGATAAAAGGATGAACGATCAATTGTAAGAAGAGGCCGTGTATTCTTTTCAGAAACAGCTATTTAACACCAGTCCTTAGAATTTCCACAGAGGTTAACAGAAGAATTGAAGCTACAGGTATGGGCTTCTGCAAAAGGATGATGGGAATAACATGAACGGAAATGGTGAGCAATGTTGAAATTTTAGGAAGCAAAACTGAACATATTTTAAATCAGAAAAAAGCAAAATGAGCAATGTTACTTTGACAATACGGCAATCACAGAACAATGAAAGTGTATAAAGATTACCTAACAAGAGTTTTAAAAATATATATATAGTAGATCACGGACTTGGAATGACAGTAAAAAATCTCAAATCATTTAAATCTGTCTGGATAATATGTTTTATGATTTCGATAAGATCAAAAAGGTGGCTGATATCAAAACCAAACTTCTGCCTGTTGCTAAATGGCGCAAAGAATGACTTTTTATTTTCAACGCCTCCAAAACAAAACTTTATTAGGCATCTAAGGGAACCTTTTCTGTCTTCCATCAGCAGGTCGATGCTAACCGCAAGGAGAGTGATTCGTTACACCTTCTCGGGTTAACATTCTCGGCTGACATGTAATGGAATGACTATTTTGAATTAAATTGTTGGTCAACTCTTAAGAAAGTTCGTTCACTGTTTTGTGATAAACAGTTGTTCCTTTCTAAAGTCTATATCACAAGTCTTCTACCTTTCATATATAATTAGAATGCTGATGCCACATAAGGTCCTTTCCCATCGCCGTAATGTTGCATCCCTGTATCTTTTTTATAAATACTTTTTTGTTAATTGCTCGGATAAACTCTTTGGTATGGAAACTAGATTTTATGAATTCATGATCAGGGCTAGATTAACAACAATCTCTCATCAAGTCCGATTTGAATTGGCTGGATAGAAACCTATGTTCTATGCTAACAGTTTCCTGTGGAACTCCATTCTGGCTCCATCATTACCAGTTAACTTTGACGTTCAAAAATTCATTGCAATGCCAATCGTTTTCTATAGTCTTCTTGAATACTCTTCAACTGGTCTTGCTACTTATTAATATTTCTGTTTCCTAATACTTTCACATCCAGTAAATTTTTGCTGCCTCGCTTGGGGTAAATTCAATTAAAATAATTGCTAATAGCAATAAAGATCATGAAGATGTGTAGAATCCATACGTGCTGAATAGACAAGGAACGTAAAAGACGGAAAGATTTTTAAGAGCTAAACTAGAGCTAAACTAAATGCTAGCATATCAATATATCTACACCTTATTTAATATGATATCTGATTTTAGAAATTTTTTATATTGGTTCTACACTTCAAGCAATTTGGTAGTGATCCAAACGCCTCACAATATCACGTATATCTTCTACAATATTTGTATCTCCGTCATGGTCCACCGAGCATTGATCGTTTATACTTTTACCGGGATCTGTTTGTCTCAGCCCGTAATTTTTGCAACGTATACTCATTAAAGCAATGAAGCTTTAAAGCTATTTGCTGATAGAATGAAACAACGTATTGCATCTCGCAAATTCGACTCCAGAGATTAATGGTGTCTCTGCAAGAGCGTACTAAACAACAGCAAATCCACAATGCCTCCTTTATTCAAACAATTCGAGGTCTTGTCTACCTCAGCTGATAAGACTGAGTGCTTTGCTCGAAAATTCTCATCCAAATCAACGTTCGATTCATCCGGTGTACCCACAACCGATTTCCCCTCTAGAACTGAGCCTGTTTTGAGCGAGTTGCACATAACACCGTCGTTGATATTGGGTATCCTCTCTAAATTAGACTTCCATAAAGGTAGATTTAGAGATGGTATACCGGTCATTTTACTGAAGAAATGTCCTCCTGAACTGGTCCATGTCCTCTCCAATCTACAAAATTACTGCCTCAACGACTCCTGCTTTCTGCTGTTGGACACCTTCATTTTTTTATACTTGTCATTATGAACTCTGGCGACCAATTTGAACCATTTAACTACCATCCTACCAGTCTCCTACCAGTCTCCTACCACTCTTCGGCAATGTCTTTGAAACTTTAATCAACGCGGAAGTGGTTAAGCACTTTATATCCCATGATCTGCTCTCTCAAAGTAATATGATTTCCGTTTTGCCCGATCTGCAGCTGATATGCTCACGGACATTACTAATTTTTATTACAATAATAGAGAAGCTCGTGCTGTGATTTTAGATATCGCTAAAGCGTTTGATAGCGTTTGGCATGCTGGCCTCCTTCGAATGCTTCATGGATACGGTATTCCAGTATGATTATTTGTCTTAATACAATCAGTCCTGTCAAACCGTGAAATAAAGTTCGTTCTTGACGGACTATCCTCCAGTTCCTTTCTCACGTGTGCAGGTGGTCCCCAAGGCTCTATCCTGGGTCCTACAATATTCCTTATGATTATTAACGATCTTCCTGATGTCAACAGTTTCCAAGTTGGCATTTATGAAGACGACACTACTACTAAAGGGCAAATCTTTTATCGCTGACAAAACTAACATGGACGTTGGCCTCGAAAAGAACCTCCAGTCGGTTGTTGACAAGGGCAGGGAATGGTTGGTTAAATTTAATGCCTCCAAAATAAAACTTCTCTCTATTACCCACCACAGAGAATCCTTCCTGACTCTCATAAGAATGCCTGATACCCGACTTTACGAGAGAACCTCTTTGCGATTGCTTGTCTCACGCTGTCCGCTGCCCTGACATTTAATCAATAGCTTCATCTAACAAAAGGTAAGTTCATTCTCTATGTCACGCCAGAAATTTTTTCCTGCCCGACTCCATCCTTCATATCTATGAATCAATCATTCGCCCTTGCTGTTATATATGGTCTGGTGCCCCCGTTTTTCGTCTTAAGGTCCTCGACAAAATCCAGAGACGAATATACAATGTGACTGACCTTGATCTGGCATCTCGTTTACAGTCGCTCTCACACAGACTACCGTCGCGACCCGCTGTCTTTTCTAAAGATACTTTCGCAGTAACTGTTCCAACGAGCTACTTTCGAGAGTTCCCAAACTGCATGAATTTAACGTGCCACTGGGTCGGCATCACAGTACCACCCTTTCACTGTCGAAACGATTAAATGTAGCCGTCTCTTTTACTACAATACTTTCATGCCTCGCACTTTCCGTCAGCTGAATTCCCTTTCTCTTACTTGCTTCCATGATAGCTATAACCTCCAACTATTAAAATGCAGTGTCAATCGACATCTCCAAATGCCTTGATGTTTTCCCCGTCCTTTTCTTCATCTTTTCATATTTCGCACCTCCTTACTCATGCTCCTACTCTCAGTAAACTGTTTCGTGATAGTGGTATTACTGCCTTGCTTGAGGGGGGAGGCTTAAAAAATGTATAGGTAAATCGATCGCCCATAGAAATTTGAATTTATTCTGTCTTAGGGTTATTCTACCTTGTGACATTATTGGGTGAATACCTTTCAGTTATACAATTAAGCATGAACCACATACGCATTGACATGTGTGTATAATCACGTTGAGCTAAGGAAGTACCCATAGAGAAAGTTAAACATACCGTATAAAAATATAAATATATTCAATTGATTGTCTTTCAGTAAATATATTTTACGAATGGCAAGAGGATATAGGAAACAGTTCTTTAGATAATTTTATTCAGTATATATTTTATAATAAAAAAACCCTCATGTTTTCTAATTTTTATTATTGCACTGACTTCATACAATACATTTAAAAATAACATCACTATAACAAAGGAATTATTGTCTTAAATGTGGTTCTTATTAAGCATACTGAAAATAGCACGGACCGAAAATGTGTGAAACGATGAAGTTATTGAGGAAATTGGAATAAAACAGACACTTACACTTAACACCAGTGAGAGAGAGTTGAAATTTCTAGAGTACAAAATGAGGAAATAGGGCATGTTACATTGCATATTCACGGCCGAAAACAAAGTGTTAACTTTCTACGCAGTTTCATTAGATGTAAGGTAAAACAGCGTTTAGGAGAAATAAAAAAGAGACATAAATTTTAAGAGGGAGAATGGACAGAAAATATTTAAAAAATCTTGATCGCCAACATCCTGAAATGACACGGTATATTTGAATATGAATATTGTCTAAAATTGCAGTGAAATGCTTGTTATATGACTTGGTTCGACGCTGGCAATGTAATAAATCAATTATCTCGTTATTTCTTCAATTTCCATATCATATAGTAGCTTCTTTTTTCCTAAATTTTCCATATTTTCCATATTATATTTTCACTTATCTTAGATTGAAATTTCCTGTTTTAACACACATATACAGTTATTTTTTTATTTGTTTTATGCCGACTGGAAATGATGTCACATCAAAGGGAAAAAGCTACTAAAATACTTTCCATAATTTCGGCAAACTTATCAGGTGGAAGCAGATCCTCCCTATCTTATTGTGATGAAATTCCAATACCTGTCTTTGGAAAACTTTCTGACAATAATAAAGAAGATTTCTCCAGTGTTCAAGAAAATGAAGTAGAAGAACAAGGAGAATTAAGCGAAAAAAAATCCTCTCCGTCAGTTCTTGCATCACATTGTGCCTCAATAGGCATCAAGTGTACCACGAAGACGTGAACTATATAGATATTGCACAACATCTTTGGTGTACCAGTGTAGGAACCAAAATATTTGGGGACTGTTAATTGAGAGCAGAAACCCTTCCCTGAAAAGTGTTCTACTGCACAAATGAACAAGTGTGGCGGCTACTTCACTTGCTTGAGCCAGGCTTTTCCAGATTTGACGATGGTGTATTTAAATGCCTGAACTTAAAAAGTACGGTAAGCGCTAAATAAAAAAATAAATGTTAGCTTCCTTCATATAACATCTGATTTAATGAAAAATGTACACATATCTTCTTAAAAACCCAGTACCAATCCTTTCCTTTCACAAAAAAAAAAAAAAAAAAAATAGATGAAGATAAAGAGAAAGTATGTAACTGTAGAAATCCCCAAAACTCTCCTCTACAAAATAAATGCCGCACGAAATCATTAGTATACCAATGAAATATATCATCTTTTGAGAATCCTGAAAGCATAAAATCTTATACAGATTGCACAAGCCATGATTTCAAAAAAGATTCAATCAATATCAAAGTTCATTTAGGATAAATAGATACTGAAATCAGACGTCTTTATCGAAATATTTCTGGCACCTAAAAAAAAAAAAAACAAAAAAAAACAATAAAACACCTACAGTAAAATGGAAATTAATAAGAAAAGCCAGAATATGTAGGTCATTAAATGACCCTTGTCGTTTGTGCTTACACAAGAAACTATATATTACTATGTTTATAAAAAATTACTGAATCAAAGAAATGTAATAGCTATTCTTTGCCGACATTTTCAAATATATTCCTTAAATAATATCTAAAAATAAAATAATAACAAAATTGAAAAAAATGAGAACTAGTAATATATATGCTTATATTTCATATGTAAGAATATTTTTTAAATAATTTAAGTAATTCTATTACAATTCTTTGTTTTTAATAGAAATATAGTCTATTAATAATTGAAATATAACGTATTCTAATCCAAAGACCACTTTTAGAAAGACTGCTTATGAATACAAGTACGAAATTTACGGAAAAAATTTCCGAAAAAATTTTTGTCTTTGATAAAAACCTAGACGACATGTGTTGAACTCATGTCATAATTCGTTGAAAAATGCCCCCCTACCCTACCCAGATTTAAACTTTAAAGTAAGGCTTTTAATTTAATTATTTCATAAAATTTGAAAATTTTTGCATCAGATTTGAAGCATGGTAATTCCTGTGTAGCGAAGGAAGCATATTTTTAAATCAGTTTATTTATAATATATATATATATATATATATATATATATATATATATATATATATATGATGATGATGAACTTTATGAAAGGGATCATATTTTGTTATTAAAAAGGTATCCCATCAATTAAAATTTTAGGTAATTTTCGTATTACACATCGTCAGAAAAATAATATCAGCCTCATGTAAAGCTAAAAAGTTGAAAATTTATTGAAACTTATTTTCAGCAACTGGTGTTAAAATATAACAAATCTAGGGGAGGGAAAGCCAAAAAAAAACACCATTTTGCTAGTTAGGAGCGACCAGCTCCCAGATGAAGGCCAAATTGTATTTTAATTCTCTCTGCATACACAGGGGAGGACGTTGTATATTAATAGCCACAGACCCCAAGATATATTAGTGGAGTATGGTCCGTGCCTTGTGCACGACGGTAGAATAGTCCGTGCTGCAAGCAACAGAATTCAATAAATGCTCGCCATATCGGAGTCATGCACTATTGAACACCCGGATGCTACAGGCTCATGGCTACGTACTTGACCAGGAATATCCTGGGCGATCCTATCCACTAAACACTGGATAGTCTTGACCATATAGTCGATCTCATATCGACATATATTTATATCGATATACAAATAAACTCTGGTGATGGACAGGCAAAGCATCCATCGGCTAGAGGGAAAATGCCTTATGGTTGAAAAATATTACGGACAAATACTGCATTAAATGTGTTATACGGCGGATTAATGGATAGTGGCTAGCAGTGAAGAATCGGGAGCCAAGTTCCAATTCCAGTCAAATCCAATACATTACGTGCTAATTCCCCTGGGAATGGTATAAATCCTTTTCTTCAACCCTAGCTACGGGTAAATAGCAAGATAGACCCGGGTATATAAACTTGGATATCAACTGGTCTACCACAGAAAGAAATGACAACCTACTATGTGAAAAGATCGGCCTTGTCATTCATGTTTCGAATGATATATGATCGCTTATGCGTGTATCATGCATGACACATAACTGACTGACTATATTAGATATCGCTTGATGGAAGAGGATAGTTTATCGGAATATATTTGGCACACGGGTCCAACCCTCGGTAGTCTAATATATACAGAACATTTAGGGGACCACATATATTAACTCCAATGAACTTGACAATTTTAGGTTCAACGGTAGCTGTGATAACATATTCCGACATAAAACATATTCGACAAAAACAGCTGTTTAATTTTCCTAAGCTCAGCATCAAGCATGCACTCAGAACACAGCATCAGAGGAAAGTGAGTCTGGGTATTAATAAGATTGTTTTTCTTGATTTTGGCAGCAAATTAGTCCCATACCAGGTATAGCCCATAAAAGGTGGGTTTCCGATAAACACTAGTGAGAAACTTCGAAGGCGTTCTTTTAACAAACATACAGGAAAAATAAATGATTGTTCGCTTCTACCTCCATAGTATTAGGACCTAGAATAAGTTCTCACTGTTTTCCATCTAATGGCCTTCACAGAAATGAGTGCGTGCAGATTCAGATGGTACCGAGTGTATAAGGAAGTACTATATGCAAGTTTGAAATTCAGTGTATGTCATTTCACTGAAGTGTAACCAACATTTTTTTTTCCATAGCTTTAAATATGTTGGATTTCGTGCAAAAGCCAGGGTATTTGCGGATAATTTTAGTGCATTGCTTCATTCAAAAGAAATCTGCATTTGAAGCACAAAGACATCTTGTTGTGAATTACGACGACCATGTTGTGTCGGAAACAAAATGCAATAATTAGTTTAGACGCTTCAAAAATAATGATTTTGATGTTGAATATAAAGAACGCACAGATTCCAAACGAAGAATTGGTGTCATTATTTCATGGAGATTCATGTTAGACGCAAGCTGAACTTGCAGAATCATTAAGAGTTGATGATACAACAGAATCGAAACATTTGAAAACATTAAGAATTATTCAAAAACAAGATATTGGGTGTCATATAAGTCGAGAGACGTCGAACTACCTCTTCTCACGTTTGAACAGCTGCTTTAACGGTATAAAAGGACTATTTTTTTGTTTTGTTATTTTTTGCATTGTATTGTGCCCGACGGTGAAAAGTGGATGCCCTACGATAAACCTAGGCGTAGAAGATCGTAGGGTAAGTTCGGCCAAGCATCAACATCGTCGGCAAAGCCGAATATCTATGGTTCGAATCTCTGCATTTCGTGGAATTAGTTTATTATGAGCTGTTCAAACCGACCGAAACCATCACGAGATATCGCTATCGATTACAATTGATTCGTTTGAGCTGAGAATTGAAGAAAAACGGGTGCTATGAGAGTAAAGACACGACGGTTAAAACTCATTCAGATCGATGGTACATGGCCTGGCTTAGGAGCACTTTCATTATAATGGATATTTCAAAAATGGGTCGACGCTTGTCTAGGCTCAAAAGACGTGTCGTTTGTCCTACGTGGAATTCAAATGATGACTGAAAGATAGGAAAAATAGTGGCTAGCGATGGACAGTAGATTTAGTGACATGCTTCTTACTAATTGTGTGTTAATAAAACATTACTTTTCATGGAAAATCATTAATAACTTATTTAAAGTCCTAAAATATTTAAAAAAATGGATGGAAATTATTAACTTATGAAAATAATTCTTCCGTGTTAGTACGAGAAGAAAACGACGTAAACGTAGCATCGACGTAAGGGAAGTAACATGAGGGATTAGCAATCCTATCAGATACTTGTTTCACAGGAAAGGTGACAAAATTTTGCCTCCCTCAGTTTTGGTATATTTTAACAACTTTTTTCCAACTTCTTACTTTTACATGACGAAGATATTATTTTTTGTGAAGAAATGTCAACCGAAATGTACTTAAATTTTAAACTCTGTGATACATTTGTACCCTTTTTGCTAAAAATATATATGATCCCTTTCTTAAAGATAATGATATATATATATATATATATATATATATATATATATATATATATATATATATATATATATATATACGAGGTAATTAATAAATTGTACAAAATTTTCCATCTGCTAGATTAAGATTTCAAACATTGTATCTTAGAAATTATAAAATATATGTTACTGGTAGGTTTTTAGAACACGACTGCACCCTACTTCGAGCAAAACTGATATATAATTATTCTCCAAACTTAACAGAAGAATCTTAATGAAATCGGTCATAAACAAAAATGACATCATTAATTAATCATGCCTTAGGTTTCTAAACTCGTGAAGGATTGAAATAAAGTTTAAATATATATATATATATATATATATATATATATATATATATATATATATATATATATATTCCAGGATCATTTTCCAACATATTGAAGATGATTTTTGTCCTCTCTACCTCCTAACTTTCTCTCCTTGTGCCTCAAAGTTTTCATGTACAATATCATTTTCACGTCGTTTTTCACAGATTTTTTGACTGTAATAGAAGAAAACCCTCTCTCCCCTGGTAAATGGTTATGTACAGAGATCAATATATTCTAATTGATCTCTAAGGCCCTAAATGAATATGATGATCCCTATTCCTGTCGTGATCTTCTGATCCAGCTGTTCTCTCTACTTTTCCCTCTTATTTAAACTTATGCACCGTTATCATTGTTCTCGAAAGGAATTTGAAGATAGAAGCCATAGTATGAATGTCGGTACCATTACTAACGACCTGATGAGAAGACCGTGTTAGCGAAACAACGATTTTAAACTATTCTCTTTCTAGCTGAAGATCTCAAAGGATTTTTCAGTTATTCCCACGACAAATGGTGTCAAGATGTTCATCGGTCTTATTTGAAAACCTGGAAAAAATCAGTTTATTTAGTTAAGATATTAAACATTTCATGTTATGAACTGGAGTTATACATATATATAAATTTTATTAATCCCATACAAACACACACACACACACACACACACACACACACACACACACACATATATATATATATATATATTGTAGAAACTTGACAAATGCATGGAATAATGCAACACAAAATGTACTTAGAACAAAATGTATTGAAACTAGAAAGTGTACACAATATTTACATATAGTCTTTTGTATATTCCAGGGAAGACCGTCCCTGGAATGTGTATTGACTGAGTCGCAGTCGGGCAGAGTCTCTGGTTGGATCTCTTCGATTCCTCCTCTCTCTTCCCGGTACCAACCATATTTATATGGTCGGTACTCCACTATGCAAATTAGGTGGATCCTACCACAACACCCCTCTCCCAAGCCTTGGAATCCCTTTTGGATTTCAAACTGGCTTCCTATATGGGTTGATGATTATAGCTATTCCTTTGTAGATCCATTTGCATACATTTAATATTTTTTTCGTTTTGGATTCACGTCCAATGGGTCCGTGAACTTTCGTTTCCTTCCGGATCTTCTTGGTTCAGGAATATTCTGCGGAGGTTCTACTTGAAACATATCATACATTACATCAATGGGATCTTCCTCCTCATCCGGTATACTCTCTTCATGCTCTAGAACGTAACATTTTTTAAGTTGGTTCTGGTGCCTTTTATGAGAATTCTTCGGCCCTTTAATTATGTAAATCAGGTCACCGATTCTCTTGTCCACTATGCCTCGCTCCCAGAACTCAACGTTGTTTTTGTAGCACTTGAAAAACACTTTCTCTCCGGGAGTGTATATTTTTCTCACTGTATACATAGTATTCTTTACTCTATTTTTTCCTGGCAAAAGCTTGTCAAACACTGACTTAACTTTCCTAGCGAACATTAGTTCAGCTGGTGTTATGTTTCAGTGTGTTCTCTGGTTTGGCGTAATTCTGTATACCTGTAGGAATTGCTGAAGCGCCTATTCCGTTGGAACTCCTGAGGCTTTCTTCAGCGCGCGCTTTAAAGTATCGACAAATTCTGCATTGGACCTCGGATGATACGGCGGCGTCGTTATGTGATTAATTTGATATAACTCACAAAATTCCTTAAATTCTTCAGAAGTGAATTGTGTACCATTGTCACTCACAATACACTCTGGCACACCGAACTGTTCAAATAGTTCATGCAAAAAAGTTGTTGTGGTATTGGACGTAGGCTCTTTGCAGCGTAGTACTTCCGGCCATTTTGTAAAACTATCTACCACAATTAAGTAATAATAATCTTCTACTGGACCAGAGAAATCAATGTGTAATCTTGTCAACGGATGATCCGTCTTGGGCCATGGTTAGTGTACTATAGGTTGTGCCTTAGCTGCTAACGCACACCCTTTACATCGATGAACCATGTTTTCGATATCCACATCCATTCCTTTCCAATATACAAAGCTTCGCATTAAGCTTTTTGTTCTATTAACCCCCGGGTGACCCATATGAAAGGCCCGTAGTATTCTTTTCTGCAACTTTTTTGGTACTACTACTCTCTCACCATATAATAAAACCCCGTCACAAATTGAATAAATCTCCTGCACTTTTTGGTCATTTGCTAGGATTTTGCTTTTTATTTCTAAAATGAAATCATCGCTTTCAGCTTCTTTTTTGATTTCCTTTGCTGTAACTGGTAGCTCTCTTAAAATGTTTTTACCATGCTTTTCACCTCATAATCTGCTCTGATATTTGCAATAATTGATTCTTCGAATCTTTCTTCTTGACTCGGTACGAGTCTTGATAAGCTATCCGCATGAATTATATTTTTGGATGATAGGTGCTTTATGTGAAAATCATAATTGAGAAGAATGGTTCCCCATCTCAACAGACGATTTACCGTATAAACGGGTAACCCTTTCTTCGAACCAAAAATAGTGATCAGAAGTTTATAATCCGTTTCAAGAATAAAATGTCTGCCGTGGATGTATCTGTGAAATTTTGTTATGGAAAAAATGATACTCAGCGCCTCTTTTTCTATCTTTGAGTAACTTCTTTCTCCTGGAAGTAAAGTTCTCGAAGCATGTGCAGTTGGTTTTCTAGAACCATCTGGCATTATGTGTTGAATACACGCTCCTATCCCGTATGAACTGGCGTCACTTGCCACTACAATATCAAGTTTGGGATTGTAATGGGTTAAAAAGAGGTCTGATGTAAGCATTTTCTTTATTTCCTCAAAGGCTTTCTGACATTCTACCGTCCATTCCCATGCCTTGTCTTTTTTTAGTAGTTCATTCAACGGAGCTCTTATATTGTACATTCCTTTAATGAACGCTTGATAATAATTTGCGAGCCCCAGAAAACTCTGTAGCATTGCCACATTAGTGGGCGTCGGCATGTCTCTAATCGCAATGGACCTTTCCGGATCTGGACATCTGCCATTTTTGTTGATTATGTGACCTAAATACTTAATTTCCTCCAAACCGAATTCGCACTTTGACTCTTTGACTTTAAATCCAAAGTCCTGAATCTTTTTAAATACTTGATTGAGATGCTCTTGATGTTCGTCGACGGTTTCGCTCCTTCCTTCGGTGTCGTCTAAGTAGGCGCACGCAAAGTCTAAGTCATTCAACGTCCATAGCTTGTTGAAAAATGGCTGGTGCCACTTTAATACCAAAAGGAAGCCTGTGGTACTTGAATAACCCTCTATGCGTGTTTATCCCTAGTAATTTCGAACATTCTTCTTCGACGGGAATTTGGAGATAGGCATGTTATAAGTCGATTTTTGAAAATATAACTCCACCATTTCGCTTGTTAAAAATCTCCTCCGGACTCGGTAACAGGTAATGGTAGTCCTTGATTACCGAGTTCAACCCTGTCGAAAAATCAACACAGACTCTGATTTGGTTTGATTTCTTTTTTATGCACACAATCGGCGCAGCCCATGAATTAGATTCTACTTTCGAAATAATTCCCATTTTTTCCAACCTATCAAGTTCTTCCTTAATTTTCTCTACACTTGCGAGAGTTACGTTACGTTTCTTTTTAAAAATTGGCATAGTATTTTCCTTTAATTCAAATTTAGCTTCAAACTTGTGACATCTTCCAAGACCAGGTGTGAAGGTTTCCGGAAATGTTTTCTTTAATTCTTCTTTAATGTCCTGTCTTGTTTGCGTATTACTTTCTACTTTTCTGCAGAATGAGTTTAACGGTTTATCCCACAATTCGAATGTTTCAATAAAATCTGTACCCATCAAGTTTTCTCCATTTTTCAGAATTAAAACCTTTATTTTTTTAACGATTCCGTTCAAATTCATGGGAAGTACAACCTCGTCTTCGAAGTTAATTTCCTTTCCAGTTACCGTTCGAGCGCGTTTCGTTGACTTCATTATTGCAGGCCTTTTTAAAATTTTCCATGTTTTATAGTTCATTATTGTTAAATCTGAACCCGAATCGAGTTGAAATTTGATATTCTTTTTAAATATTTCAGTCGTCACTTATTTCCTCAAATCTCTATCTGATTTGATATTGGAATTTGTTTGTCTAATTCGGCTATTGAATTTTTTCGTTTTACAACACGATCCTTTGTGTCCCTTCTTGTGGCACACGAAACATTTCTTATTTCTTTTGACAAGGATTGAACTAGAGGAGTTCATTGAGAACTAAGAATCTGAGGGGTAATTAAATATTATTGATTTAAAATGCGGAAATTCAAAGAGCAAAATGTCGAGATATTAGAGTTATAGATCTCTACTGTTTTCTTCAAAAATATTGAGAAGTGCAAGATCTTTGGTCTTCGTTACGTCAGCCACCAAAAAGATCAAGTCAAAATAGTCTAATCTATAAATATCCGAGTATAGAATGAACCAAACTGCAATTTCGAGATACATAACTGAATAATATGCCAATGCCAGGGAATGATTAAATGATTATGAATATCGAATAAAAATAAAAATAAAAACACTATGAAATGTCAGTAAATTTGGAAAAGGGGAATATACTCGATAATCATTATTCTTACAAAAATAACATCAGTGAAACAGGAATATTTCCGAATAAAGAATTTTTAATCGAACCAATGGTCAATGCAATAAATAGAGAAATCTTTGCATATCTATCACGACATATGTTGAAAATTCGGTAAGAACAAATCAGACAAGCTAAATGAAGACTTATTATCATGGCTGCATCATGCATCATCATCATCATCATTCATCATCATCATCATCACCATCATCGAATCAAACCCCTGGCTGAGTATGGTCGAAAGATCCTTGCTCATATAAGGACGTGACCAGTTCCTCATATATTATGGTTGCGCGCTCACCTCCGAGTCTTTATGAATGATATTCCTGTTCGCTTAATAAGGTTGTCACACTATTTTCTATATATGCAGCTTCTTTTGGCGTAGGTGGAATTTCATTTTCAATCTTACAACATGACCATAACATCTCAGCTTCCACGTCTTGATGCTTGTATGAATTATTTGTTGCTAGTTGCTCTCTCTTAATCCTCATATGTAATACTTTCTTCTTAACAGATACTAAGGATGGGTATTATAACATCTCGTTGTTAATGCATACATCCATCACAGTATTTATGCTGTTAAAGTCCAAGATCGGCAGTTGTACAGAACCATATTAAACCTGTAACTGACTGATATTCGATTTAGAGACAACGCATGTAAAACATACACAGCCGAACTAGCATTGCAATAAAAGGAGAGTATACATGTCTGAAATCATTTCTGATTTATTTTTCTAAGATGACTAGAATGAAAGTGCTTTTTACACAATATGGACAAGGCATATCATTTATCAATTAGGTACCTCCACGTGATCGCTAAATAAGAGCATAGAATGATGATAAAAACGCCAAACTTGACGAAAACAAAATTTTATCATCTAAATCTTTATGTTATTAGTAAGAGGAAAGATCAAAGTTTATTTTAATTATTTAAAAAAATTCTTCTGAATTATCATTGAAATATCCTTGTTTATCTTTATATCAACGGAACTTGTAAAATAACATACAATAATTAGCACGTTTATTTTTAACTTTATTTTTTTGTGAAACACATTAATTTGGAAAATCTTTCAGAAATAGAAATAATTGTCGGATGTCGGAAACTTTCAGAAACTATTCAAAGATGATCGAAATTATTATAAATGTTTATTTTTATTAAAATCATGGCAGAATGTTTTTTTTATATTTATTACCAACCCATAACTAATTTTATGAAAACTCTAAGTGTTTTGAAAGTCTCCTTATGAGATAAGTGTTTCTATTTTAGCGCGTTGTATCGTTTTGACTAATCAGAAGACGCGCAGTAATTAATAATTTTAATTTTGTGCTTATAATCGGGCTGTAATTATAATGTACGAAAGAACAACCAGAATACAATTAAGTTGCGTTATTTGAGTCAAGCATTGTTACCCGCTGTTAAGGGCTTTACTTTTGCGAAAACACGTGTGGAGATGTTTATTCGATTTTTCAATTTCAACAGCGAAGTGTACCTAAAAGTATCAGTATCATCTTATGAAATTTATATGATCTTTTTTTTATTAATTTCAATTATGGCATTTTTACATAAATGAAATATAAAAATTAATAATAAAATCAATGGAAATTCAAATAACAGTAAAATGTAGGTAATATACATAAAATTGTAGTATTTTATGTACACTTCTGGTAAAATTTCATAAGAAAGGTACCTACAGATTAATTAGATACCTTTCTTATGAAATTTTATCTAACTCTTAACAGTCTTATTTTAATTTCTTTATAATATATTTTCCATAAACCATCCTAAATGTAAAGGTGAAATCTAAGTACAGAAAACAAAGAAAAATAAAAAAATAGAACGCTGAAAGTTTTCCTTAAAAATAACGAGGTAAATAATTTGTTCGCTAAAATGTAAATAATTTCACTTTTCTTCTTCCGGAGAACAAATTATCCTCGCGGAATCCGTCAATATGGGATTCATCACCAGTCAAGTGTCGCGAAAGTTTCTGACCTGCTTTGTTTTAAGCTTGGTTCAAAATATTTTAAATAAACATTATTATTTCTGATTTTCTTAAAATAATTTTTGAAAAGATGATAATTGATAGTTAAAAGAATTTCAAACTGAGATTATCATTTTTTATAAATGGCCATATTAACTATCTTTGCTATCTCTTTTAATATTTCATCATGCCTCCATCTATACCGGCCTTCTGTTAGTGCTGTTTTACAGCTACTTAGAATATGTTTTAGGCTTCCTGGACGCGAACACAAGTGGCATAGTGGTGATTCTGTCTCGTACCATCGATGGAGGTTGGTAGGACTGGGAAGCGTGTCGTATACAGATTGAATCAGGAATTTTATGTTGATGTCATTGCTCCATATATCCGACCATTTGATTCTCCTATAAATCATGGATTCCCAATTGGTCCACGCACCTTGTTGCCTTAGTCCTACCACAGGACTAATGCCGCTTAAATAGTAATTATCAAGTATCCATACTAAAATAGTGTGTTAGCCCAAAATTCAGATTCTCTGATACTTAAACAGAAACAATAGATCATCTTGTATCTGGTTTCACGGTATTTGCACCCACTGAATATGAAACCCGACATGAGAGGGAGATATTCGCAATTTCTGTGGGACGGAAACTGAAATAAATTGGTATGAATTGGTATAAATTGGTATAAATTGGTTATGGAGATAGAACCTGTTACAAAATTATGGGACTAAAGAATACACACAGAATGAACAATTAAAACTAACTGCAGAGACATTGCTATAAGAAATCGTAAATCAAAATTATTGCTATGGCAGTCCCTGCAATGTATCTTTAAAGTTCTTCAAAAAGCTATCAAAATACAAAGACCTTGAAATCTAAATCTCAGAAATGTGGCCCATGCGAACATCAACAATCCCTGTTTTAGTTTAAGCCCTTGAATTCCAATAGACTTATTGCAAGGATTCCTGGAAATCCATGCTTTAAAGAAATACAGCTTCCGAGTACATGGCACACCCTACATAAGGTTTTATCTATGTAAAATATGTGTGTTGTATATTTTTTTTATTTGGTCAGGTAAAATGTGTGTATTTAGGTAGCATCTTTTCATTCATTCACGTTTCATTAAATAATATAGACAAGTGTTGTCTATTTATTTTATGTAATTTTTTTTCGTAACATCTGATAGTTTTAATAACATTATCGTTGAACGAAGAAAGAAATTCACAATAGTGATCCATATTTTTTAATACAATCTAAGCTTTCTGCTTACATAAGCCATTATCAAAGATGTCAATTACAACATATTAAACAATATACGGACAAGACTGTGATGATAGTCTGTCAATGTTTACATAGATGATTTCTAAGCAACGTTAAACAAGCGCATATAAGACGCTAGAAGCGAAAATCGCACCGCATCTCATGACGTCACACATGACAACAAGAGAGTCAATTGTAGAATTATGAAATATGGAATGCCGTCGGTATAACCCAATGGCTTCTGTTACCAATTATAGACATTTAAGAATATTTGTAGAGAGGTCATAATTGATTTTGTTTAAGTTGGGTTTCAACTGTTTGATGTATAATGCTTGAAGGATTTTTAGTTTTTGTCTATTGTTTTCATGTCGAAGTATAATTGTGTTTTCGACAAGTATTTTACGAGATTGTGTATGCGGGCAGGCATGTTGTTTTAAATGCCTAAAAATGTTAGAGTTTTCATTCAAATGTAGTGTCAAGCGAGTTTTTGGTGTGACCAACATAAATATTATTTAATTCGTTGGATGTACACTCTGCCAAAGGGCACTTGAATTTATAAACTATGTTGGTTTTTTGCAAATCACTAACCGGGGGAGAAGAATTATTACGAAGAATTAAGTTGGATATACTAGATTTAGTGTAGTATATGATTAATTTAATTTTTTGCTAGAATCTGTAGTTGATATATTAGAATATACTAATTTCTTTTAGTATAGTTTCATCTTGTTTACAAATAGTATGCATTTGATTACGATATAGGAGATTAATATGTTTGACATCAGTAGAAGCAGTATTATTTACAATTATCTTAGTATTGAGATTTCTAAGAAAGCATCTTATTTGTTCATCAACTATATAGTTTGGAAAGCTATTGTTAATAAGTGTCTGTTTTATACTCTTTAGTTCACTGTAAAACATCTGTTTTGTGGATGAATTAGTTTCTGCACGATGTATTAGATTCTTTATAATTGCTATTTTGTAGTAATATGGGCATTCGCTCTTGTAGTTAAGTGTACATGAATTTATGCTTGTAGGTTTTTTGGATGGTGAAATGGTAAATTTGTTATTATTTATGTTTATCAATATATCAAGGTAGGGGATTTTATTATTAGTATTGAGTTCATATGTGAATTTAAGGACATAATTATTTTGGAAACGTTTTTGAAGTTGAATTATTTCATCATTATTTTTAACTAACATAAGAATATCATCAACGTATCTTAGGTAGATTGATGTTATTTTTAAATCTATAAATATCTTATTTTCGAGGGTTGACATGTACAAATTGCGAAATGTCGGACCCAGTACTAAACCCATGGAGACCCCATGACGTTGTATATATATATATATATATATATATATATATATATATATATATATTGTTATTATGATCGAAGAAAGGGACTTCAGTAGTACAAGCTAATAGTAGTTTACTTAATATATTAGGATTAATTTTAAGTGGGGGTAGAGATGACTTACTGTATATATTTCGTATAATTATGTCAATAGTTTCACTAGCGGGGACATTAGTAAATAAGTTTTCAACGTCAAGTGAAGCCATGATTTCATTGTCAGGTTTTTCACTTTTTAGGATTTGTATTACTTCTAATGTTGACTTAATACTATATTTACTAGGAAGGTATGGAGTAATAAGTTGATTAATGTATTTTGTTAGATGATATACAGGAGTTGGAATTTGCGATATGATAGGACGGAGAGGATAGTTAGAATTATGTGTTTTTATAGTGCCGTATATGTGACTAGGTCTATAATCGCCAACAATTTTAGGGAGTTTTAAAGAGTTCTGTTCAGCATTGTTAGCATTAATAAGTTTATTAAGCTTTGATTTTAGTTGGTTGGTCGGGTTCTTCTTACGTTTTTTAAACTTTGTGAGATCATGGAGTATGTGTTCAAGCTTTTTGTTGTAATCCAATTTGTTTAGGATAACAAAAATATTGGTCTCATCAGCTTTTTTTGCAATAATATCAGGGTGGTTGCGTAGTTCTTTTGCTGCGATTTTTGTTGTTTAAAAATGATTTTTGAGGAGTTTCTGCTTTTATCAGACTTAAGTAAGTCTTTAAATTCTGGTGTAGTTTATATTACTTGTTCATCCTGGAGTTTAACGATGTTTTGGTATAGGGTCTCAATTTTTATTTTTTTTTTTAAAGTCGATTGTACTTACGATATATATGGCAGTTATGTCCAACGTTAAGTAATCCTTTTTGGTGCGTAGTTCAAAGTTGGAAAGGTTAATGTATTTATCAGTTTTGTTAGGAAGAGTGATATTACTTTTCTATAATGTATTCAGGTTTTTTCATAATTTTAAATCGGTGTTGGGGTTCAGATTTATTGGTAATTTCCATGAGTCTATGTGTAATTTCCTCCAGTTGGTCCGGGGTAGTTATATCCTGTAGTTTATCGTAAATGTTCTGTTTGTTGTTAAATTCGTGTGTGTATGTCTGTATGTGTGTGCGTTTATATAAATTGTTTTGGACCCAGAATAGTTCCGAAAGAAAACTCGAACTCTGCAATTTAGTGAAAACATATTATTAAAAAAAAAAGAGCGAATACAAAAGTGATGCACGTCCGATTGACGGCAAACTACAGTAGTCAACTCGTCAACTATACACAGCGATATTTAGTTACCCCCACACGAGGGTTACATGTGGCACAAGGCCAGTTTTACGTGGGATCTCCGACCCCGTAAACTCGGCCCAAAATAATCCCTCTTTGAAACCGCATAAACGGGTTCAGCGGCAGTCAACCTCCCCGAAGGAGTCTCTGCACTTCGGCGGAGCCTCGTCCGGGTTCCTCTCCGCTCGAAGGCAGAGACTTCGACTGTTTAGCTGGAACAGGTCAACTGTAGTCAGCGATATTTAGATACCCCTCTCACGAGGGTTACGTGTGTCACAAGGCCGGTTTAACGTGGTATCAACGAACCTGTAGGCTCAGACAAAAATAATCCCTCTTTGAACCCGCATAAACAGCTATCTTGAGAGGCATAATCTCCCCGTAAATATAGCAATAGGTCGAGTCCATAAAGGTAGGTCCCATAACATATATATATATATATATATATATGTTTCGAAACTGTTCAGAAGTATTCAAGTTTATTTTCAATATTAAACCTTTACTATTGGGTGACATTATCATGTTCAAGCGATCTTTGAAAAAACTAAGCAACGAAATCTTTTACTCATTGATAGTTTTGAAATGCTGTTTTCATCTAGGGTTTGTTTTTCATTATCAACGCTCTTCTTTGATGGAATTAGAGGTATTTGTTATATATTAAGTTTTTGAAGGCGTGTAAGGTTGGGTTGTTTTAATTTTGTCTGTCTACAATGGCTAATCTTATCAAGCGCCCGGTTAAAACACTAAATTTTTGATGTAGTACTGATGTTTTTTTGTTACTTTCTGCTAAAATTCTGATTGGTGTTGTAGTTCTATTCCATTTTCGTGTTTATTTATTTGTATTTTTTTGTTGATGATTTCTTTTGTAATTTTTATAGGTTATTGTAGAAATAATTCTTATTTTTGTTCATTTAAAAAATGCTATTTTTAAAGCCAATATTTGGTGGTTATTATAAACAATTATAATCTAGGCTGTACCTCTGTATCAAGTAATGTTTTTAAAAATAAAAAAATAGAGAACTTCGGATCGCCAATCTAACAGTTCTTTTCTATTATATCAACATTTACCCCCGCCTATATATATATATATATATATATATATATATATATATATATATATATATATATATATATATATATATATATATGTTGCCGCTTATATGTGTTTACTAACCTTATTCTGATGGGAAATTATGAAAAATAAATTAAAAAAAAAAAAACACAAATATATACAAACATATAGATACGTATACTCATACTCATACATATAGTTCCATACATACATGCAACGATATGAAATTAAACATACACTTATACAAAGACCTATACAAAAAATAATACATACATCTTATTTGTGTACTTATATACATACACACATACATAAACTCATACAAATTTACATGTCTATATCTATGTTCATAAGTAAATATCTACATATATATATGCATACCTCTAAAAAATCATACAAACACACACAAATGATTAATTATATTATCACAGATCTACACATATGTACATATATACATATAAACATATATGCACACACCCATTTATATACATACTCGCATCTACACGCATATATATATACCTACATATATATATAAATATATATATATACTCACACACAAACGCAAACATATCTACACACATAGACACATACACGCATACAAACATATACACACACACACAAACGCACACACACACACACACACATATATATATATATATATATATAAACAAAATGCTTGCACACACTGACACTGACACTGACACTCACATATATAAAACCATGTACACCTAAAATATTTAACTTAAGCCCTTAATCAGACAATTAAGTATTATTTGTCATTTTGAACTGTTTTTTTGTCTACATTAGAAGATGATTTAATTACGGTGATTAAGTAATTCATCATATCTATTATAATTGATTATTAACAATTAATGCAGAGGTCATGTTATAGAAGTTCTAACACTAGAAATAATTTCCCATTTCAACTGCACAGTGAAGCCGGTTTTCATATATTCTCATTAAAATTTAGATAATGTTTGATTCTTCAAGGAATCGATTTTGAAGGAATGGCGATGATTATAAAGGCAAAAGAAGATGTAAATGTTATTATGTTATGTTAATACTGCAGAAAATCTGTATTATTCTACGGCAACAAAATATGGACAAAATCATAACACGAATGATAACAAAGATATCAATATAGACCCTAGATTTGGCATAATATTGGGCAGCCATGATGCCGCAGAAATATGCGAACAAAGGCATATGCATGATCAATAAATTAACACATGTCGTCATAGGGGGACGGCGGCCTAATAATTGTTACTAATTGCAATGGTAGAACTACAGATGTGGTGAAATGTGTGGGTGGTGTATGTTCGTGCGTTCATATTTGGGTTGAGATTAAATATAAACTGGAATCCGGAAGAATAAAGGACAAGAAAAGCTTATCTAATTAAAAGATTTTACTTTAAATAAATTTTCATCAGGGATTTGTTATTTATCATTATCTGATGAAGCTTTACTAAAGTAAAAATGTTAGACAGATAAGTATTTTACTTAATATTAATAATAATGTAATTAATATTAATAAACATACATAGTATTCCTCGCCGATAACGGGGCTTGTAATTTCTGGCACAAAGAAATAATCAGATGCTGAGTATAGTGTGGCCTTACCGTAATTTTGATTGAAAAATTATATATATTTATCGCTATATATATTATACTGATACTACAGTCGCTTTTTTAAATTTCTAAATATTATATTTGGCATTTACATATATAATACATATGAATTTTGCTTTTTTGTTGTTGGTAGGTACATAAATATTTGTATTGCGGACACCGTATGATTGCTTTCTTGAGTTGAGGATGAATGACATGAGTAGCGAAGAAGTTTAAAGATTTTTAATATATTTCTCCCCTTTACCTAGGTGTCCTGGGCTTTATATTCTTATAGCTGTATGCTAAGATCCTGCTTTTATTCCTGATTTTATTTTTTGTCGGTGGCGTGAATAGAGATAGATTAAATTCTTTTTTTTTTTGTTTTTGTTCGTGGTAATCCTTAAAATCTAATTTATTCTTACTTCTTATTAACAGAATATCAAGCAAAGGTAGCGGTTTTATGTGATGCGCATAGGTGAATTCGATAGTTGGTTCTGCACTATTCACTCACTTTATGATTTCTAATAGGTTTTCACTGTGAGGGTATATTTGAAGCTCGTCGATTATGTAACTAATTATGTGAAGATTTATATAGCGTGTGTTAACATGGCCAATACTCAATATTCTAGCAACATGTGTGTGTATATGAGTGTGTATCTGTGTGTGTAATTTTGTGTGATGGGTGCATCAAAAATATTTTTACAAACTTTGGTAGCGTGTTCCACCTAAACAAGGGCATCTAAAATATATACGCATATCCGTCGTTTTAGATTTATTTAGTTTTAAGTATATGGAGCTGTTTTGACATTAGGATTAGGTTATATTTATAATTCGTGTATATGTATCTCCAGTTTCTTTTCAACCTTTATCATGTGCCGTAATGAATTAAATGAGAAATGTTCCATATTCATTTTGTGAGTATGAAAATATCATTTTTACATTCGACTCCGCCAATGGTGATGGCCGCAAAGCAGCAAGGCCAGGCAGATCATTCATACAAAATTTGCTGCTGTATTAACGATCTGTCGCACCACAAACTTTGGAATGAGGAAGACCGAAAGCTTCTCGTGCACCTGGAAACGAAGTGCACATTCTACAGCCTGTCTGAGAAGATCCAGGTATCAGCACAAGTCAAGTCGTACATCTCTCATGGAGGACAATTCAAGAGAATCTCCTGTATCCTTATCATTTGCAACGTGTGCAGAGAATTGTAGGTGACTGTCCGGTAGGTCCGTGTGCCCTCCTAGCACGTCTTACAGGATCTGTCTACAAGGAATTTAACTCGAACACACATCATGATTTGCTATAGGGTGCACCCATACTAATAGGCGCGCACATGTGGTTCATGGATGATGGGATCGATGTTTGAAAAATATTTTTGGATGTACCCTATATATGGATAAATTTAGAATCAAGCACGTGCATTTTTTAAGAAATAATGTTGAACCTAAAGGACGGCATTTACATGTGTGCATAAAATATGAAATATTTTGCCTAAAATAATTAAAATACATCTAATCTGTGTGTGCATCTTATTTGTCAGTCAGCATTGTTTAAGAAAAATCTGAGAAAATCCCAAATAGAGGAATCTGGAAATCAATTTAAAATTATTAACAAATACAATGAATAACATAAATTCAATGAATTTTCCACATAATGAATTATAAACTTCGCTGTTTATATTCGGAGGAAGACTTGCGTCTATATTAAACATTTAGAAGCAACTAAACCAAAATAAAATGTAGTTTAGAACCTGTTGTCTATCAACTCATAAATTTAAAAGAACTGAGATATTGCGAATGAGTGTGGGCGTAGTATACACAGATTCTAGAAAACTTCACTAAGGAGCTTCTAGTAACACGGACTGTTACTTTGTGGGAGCGACTCCCAAGTAGATGCTTTCCAGACTCTACAATCTTAATTTGTTCAAGTTAATGATAAATCGACATATATCCCTCATAGCCACATAAACTGCGACTCTCACCTCTTTTATCAGCCACATTTAGTATAAATTTGACAGAAATTAATGTTTTTATTTTATAAATTGCATTCGAATATCTTTAAACAGTGAACTGTATTGTGAAACTAAATCATTATATGTTCAGTGGTGTCACAGTTAACTGGACCAGTTCAAGCCGTATGAATATTGGAAAAAATAACAATCATCATTATTATTCGTGTGAGTACAAAAATGTCGGAATCATGACAGCAGCTCAATGCTGAAAGGAAGACTTTGACTTGTAGGAAAAAATACGGAAGAGGTTATGTTTGCCTGTGTACACCAGAGTTCATCTAACTACTAATTATATATATTATACATCGTTTCTCCTACTAATTATATATTTTATTCATCGTATGGCAGCTCGAAAGAAGGTAATACATATATTGAGAAAAGAAAGTAATTATATGTTATTTTACACTGGAAATTTGGAATTGTGTATATTAGTCTATACATTTATACACATTAACTTATACTCGTGTATATTACGGTAATCATGAATTAAATTCTTTAATTCAGTGGAATGTGGCTTCAAATGACAAGATTTTGATATGAAATATTAGGAAAATAAGTGTTCAATCAGAATTCGCCAGTTTATTCGTTTTTTCTATAAGAACAATTGATTTTTTATTCATAAAAAATACAAGCTCATTTTGAGATTTTCCCGCACTAATTAAATTATAACTTGTGCCGTGCTATTCTTACGTCTGAAGTGCTCTGTAGGAGAAAAGTGACGCGATATTTTTCACAAATCACACCATTATTAGCGACAAAATGACAATAACAAAGGAACTGAACATAAAAAGAGCAAAGCATTACACACACACACACACACACACACACATATATATATATATATATATATATATATATATATATATATATATATATATGTGTGTGTGTGTGTGTGGTTTTTCTACTAAACAATTTTAATGGTATCTGTTCAATAAACATTCAATTTTTTTTTCAGATCATATATTTCCTTACTTATATACGGGAGAATGCTGGGGAGTGTGGTCTTTTAAAATCACTTACAGAAAAATGCACATATATATTCGCACATGAAGAAATTGTCGTCTAAATTACGCAAAAATAAAAATAAAATTTACATCACATTTTAACAGATATATTTACCAAAATTGCACAAAAATCTCTTAAATTACTAAAGAGTTGATTTATTCAATAAAATCGCCTTTGACTTCAACCACGGTCTCCTGACGACTACGGAATGTCTTGCATCTCTACTGGACGTTCTTCTTGTTTGTGTTGATATAGTTTCTATCAGCCAATCTTTTGAACCAGGGCAGCACTAACTCCTGAAGGCTCTTGATGTAGGCCTCCATCTTGCTTCTTAGTCCCTTGCCAACAGATTAATGAGCTATTTTCTTATCAGAACGATCCGAGTCAGCTGTTTATGATGCCGAACATAAGTATTCTCCATTAGACTCATCCAACTCTTTCAAAATCCTCTGCACTCTCCTCAGATTTACATCCAAACACTCTGAAATATTCGTATTTGTGCTTCAGCGTGAATGCCAATAAGTACAGTATGCGGTTTCCAATTTCTGTTGGAGTGATTTGCCTCATCATACTCTTTTTCTCACAGACGCCGTCTATCTGACTCTAATATACTATGCACTCGAGAAAAGACAAAATAAACCAGGCGTATGCGCGAAATTTAATATATAAAATGGCGATAATTTACCCATCAAAATCTGTACATATATTTAAAAGGCAATTTGATTATGAAATATTGGAAAATATTATTATTTAGAATAAGTGCATTGGTACATATATAGTATCACTTATATTACATAATGGTAGACATATTTTCTATATTTTCACGAAGATATCACGAGTTATTCATGCAAAGGAGACCGTGATGAAGGTATTTCTGTATAGGTTTATTAAAAAAATCTGTCAAATGATCAAATAATATTTTGACATTTTTAGGGTGTCTTATTTTATATAAATATATAACACACATTTTCTTTCCCCCTTTCTCTCTTACATATATATATATATATATATATATATATATATATATATATATATATATATATACACGCAGACACACATATACATATATATATATATATATATATATATATATATATATATATATATATATATTGGGAATATTTTTATTTCGCTGCTTCATCAAATGCTACTTGTTTTTTTTTAAATATCTTTTCAACTCTTTTCAGAAAACCGAAACTATGACAAGTGGGTACGATTGACATGCCGGTAAATGCTAAAATATCTTGTACCGTGACTTTACGTACAAAATTAATATTAGGTTGGTGCAAAAATAATGACGTAATAATGTCTTTTTTTGACGTGAAGCATACGTCAAAAAACATTATCGCATCATTATTTTTGCACCAACCTAATAAAATATCTCCGTAAGAAAAAAGAAATCGAAATAGCGAATATATAATTCTAATAATTTACCGTAGGTTCTCAGTGAAGTATATAATAAGTATATAATTAAATTAAAATTAAAATATATAAATTGTTCTGAACATTTGAACTTAGCATTTATTTGAATACAATTTCCTTTAAATGGTAACTTATCCAGAGAGGGGGATATGCTATAAAGATCTATAATCTGATTATGCAAAATAAGGCGTGATATTATTATTATTATTATTATTATTATTATTATTATTATTATTATTATTATTCAGAATCTTATAGGAGATAAGTTTGATACTAGAAAGCGAACTAAATGTGGCAAAAAATGAGGCTATCAACACCTTAGCTATACAGGAACATACAGCTTCAAAATTATTAAATGGAAGAAAAATGACATTAAAAGCTTGGACGCTAAAAGCAGAAGAATGCTTATCCAAACGAAGATGCACCATCGAAAATCAGATGCTGATATGCTGTATAAAACACGACCTTTAGTTGATAGAGATCTTATCCACCTTGAACTAACTCTAAAAACTACAACAATCGCATTAGATGCCAACCTCACAAAAAAAGCAATGGCTCTCTCCTACAAATAGTAAAAGACCAGATACACTATATCAATGAAGAAGCTGCACTATGCAAGAAATGGCTTAATATGTCTGAAATCCTGCCAACAAAAAACGAAGAGAATTCCATCTACGCCAAATGAGCAAAACATAATGCAAAACAACTTGGCCAAATGAAGTTAAAAAAAATAAAAAATAAAAAAATAAACTTGGAGGAACGAAAGGAGGTGAGGCAGAAGGCCTAATTATTGCAGCTCAGGACCAAAGCCTCGCAACCATATCCTATCACTCTCACATAATCAAAGGTGGAACTAACCCGAAATGTAAGATCCGCTGAAAATATGATGAAAATGTCGACCATATTATCTCAGGATGTCCGGAACTGGAAAATAATGAATATACCCACAAACATAACAAGGTAGCGACATATGTGCACTGGAAGATATGCAACAAGCACAAAATCGAAACCACTGAGAGATTTGCATGAGCACCAACCAGACACTGTTTGCCAAAATAACGATATAACTATTCACTTGGACATGCCAATTCATATTGACAGGGAAATAATTGCCAACAGATCTAATATTATCATAAAAGACAAGAAATTAATGAATTGTATGCTTATTGACATAGCAGTACTATCTAAGATAATACGTCCATGGAAATTATCGAGAAATTGTCCAAATACAAGTACATGCATATCGCGAGTAACGACATGCAGGGAATGAAGACTGAGACTGTACCAACAGTAATCGGAGCACTGGGCCTCGTGAGAAAAGGGTTGGACAATTTTACTAAAAAAGTCTCGGTTAACACCAGCATACAATTTGTCCAGAAGACCGCTCTAATAATAATATCCCAAAAGCTAAGAAAAGAGTTATCGATTAAATTCTTCTATACGGCCTAAGGGCCATAGTTGGTACCCGGCTCTATCTTTCCGATATTACAATCATATATATACAGGGACATATAAAAAGTAGCTTAAATCTGCAGTATTAACAGAAGTTATATATGCCAATATGTGAGTCCTTAAGTTTGTATATTTATGCTTGTGTGATGTTTTATAACTAAGGGACAGAATCACTGTATGAGAAATGTTACTGTAAGAAATCATAACTTTAATTACAAATGGGTCATTCATTCAACCGGATTAACAAGTAGCGCCAACACACCAAACATCTACTTTATGTCTTACTATATGTATAAGTTGAATAGATTTTATTATATAGGCTTTCATGTAGATATTGTCCGTTCATCTAAGGGAAGATAAATCCTAACTGTATCCTCTCTGTGTATCAATGGGAATGAATACTGGCAGAAAATCCTGACTGGAACACCGAAGGTTCTTATCTATCAACACCGACAGTATACAGGCAATTTCGCAGCCAAGCTGGTCCTATAGGAAATGTTTTATAGATGGCTGATGTGCTATGGACAGCGCATAACTCCAAATACCATCGGCCAGTTATCCAACTTGATAACTTTCATCCAGTATCACCACTGGGTGAGAGCTAAACAGAACTGAATTAAACACAAAAAGAAACATCTTGTTAATGATTTTCTTTATGTTTTTTTATATATATATTTCGAGTCACATTCTTGATTTATAATACATATTTAAATCTCAATTGTAATAGTTTTTTTTAAATTTAAATATGTGTATAAAATTCGCAAGAGTGTAAAACGTTTTATATATATATATATATATATATATATATATATATATATATATATATATATATATATATATATATATATATAAGCTTCATAAAACAATATTTGTCATTTAGTTGATTGTTGTTATATTCACCATCCCGACCCTAGAGTTTCGCATATGCCGTTTTTTTTTTGTAATCGTATAATCCACTTTTCAGTTTTTCTTCTAATTTTTTTCTCATGATGATTTCAATGGGCATGAAACTTCTAGTTTTACTATCGGCGTAGGTTATATTATATATATATATATATTAATTATCTCTCTCTTTTTCTCTCTCTCTCTGTATATATGTATATATATATATATATATATATATATATATATATATATATATATATATATATATATATATATATATGTATGTATGTATGTGTGTGTGTTGAGTCTCCCTAGTATATCGATTGAATGAAATTATTTCATTACGCAAGACATTTTATAATGATGTTACGATCGAATATAGATGTGTGCCTACAAAATTAAAAATATCATATGTCTCACGTCCGATATGTATGTGTCGTTTTAGCATCAGGAATAATATAATGCAATTAATCGGAACAGTTTCAAAACTATAGCATTTGATTCATTAACATAGAAATAGCTGATTTAGTAGCCAATATATGTTAATGCTAGATTCTTTATTAATATATATGATCATACTATTTTAAGCAACGTTTACGCATGAGTTATTTTATTCTGGAAAAAAAAAACATGGCACAATAATTAGAAACCCCTCTCCCAGCACCAAGGGCATTAGTCTGACACCAAAAACATATTGCATTATCAATTGCAAATAAGCCGAATGTAATACACAAGTATTATTTTTCCGTTTTGAATGATATGCGAATAAATAAAGTCTCGGAACTGGATAGCCATCACTAAATCGCTATTTAACTCGAAGAAATGTTCATTTGACTTGTCATTGATCCTTTGTGTCGCCAAGGTTTGTCATTAGAAAACACCAGTTAAGAGACATGCGGGAGGGAATAATGCGTTAAATGTTACTCGTCGCATTTAATATATATATATATATATATATATATATATATATATATATATATATATATATATATATATATATATATATATATATATATATATATATATATATGTTTGTGTATGTGTATATGTGTATGTACATATGTATGTATGCATGTATAAATATAGATATGAATAGATTACGTTCATATACAGATTTGCAAATAAATATTTTTTTAAAATTTTTGGTTTAATCAAGAAAGTTTCTATTATAGGGAAAGAAAGCAATAATGTATATATCAATAAATATTCATAATATCTACGTCAATTGTACCACTCAGAGTTTCATGTGTGTACAATCGTGAGGTATTAATATTTATAATTTTTTCTGCACGGGTTATTCCGAAAATTCTTCGTCTCATGCGAGTAATGCTATGTTGTATATCGACTCAAGATTTAAAATACTTATAATTATGAATCAATTTTGGAGGTATCCAAAGAAGAAAGAGTGAATGCGTAAGAAAATAACGTAAAATAAAATAAGTAAAAAAAATCCGTTAAATTGAAAACATCAAGCAGTCATAGGGGACTTTACGTATATGCGGATCGGAAAAAAGAGGTAATAAGGGCAAGGAGAGGAAGATAAAATCAAAAGAAAAGGGAAAAGAAAAAGAAAAAGGAAAAGAAAAGAGGAAGAATAAAGTTAAATAAAATTACAGGCGGAATAAGGATATATATAAATAAAAATCATATTACTGTGTTAGTATGAAAAATATATATAAATAATACGAAGGATACGAAAAAATTAAAAAGATAATAGCAATGAATGGATTTAGTTACAAGGTATGCTTGTTTTCTAAAATTACCGGTCTCGTGGAAACAACTTTATATTGTAAATTAATTCAAATCTAATATAGGGCGGTAAAAGTGAAATTGTATAGAGCAGTTAAACAATGATGTATATAAGATAAAACTAATAAATAAAAATGCGGAAGGATGTTCCCATAAATTTGAAAGAACTAACGGTCTTTGGTGGGTAAATAGATAAAAAGTGGTGGTGGAGGGTAAGAAGAAAACAATAAGTATGTGACGCTAAAATGGAGTTATTGTAAATATAAAACTGGTAGTGAATTAAAAAGAGAAAGGTTATAAAAATATAAATGTTTGGAATATATGATAATAAAGAGAAACGGTATATAATCGGGGACGGAGACATGTCAGTGAGTGTTATTCTGATACTTGCTAGATTAATAAGATTAGATAACCTGAATCAAAATAGTTCAAAATTTGTTTTTTTTTTCTATGAATGCATGTGGTCATAAGTTCACTACATTTGTTCAGTAGGTTGATGGTTATCGATGTGTTTAAGAATGATAAGTTTTTTCAAAAGTTATTTTTGTTACATTTCTCCCCTTGCCACTAAAGGCAAGAAATGTAAATAAAAATGTTTTAACGGTGTAATCCCAATTTACTAATGGAGTGTAATTATCTGTCTTAATTTCCCAGAAAAAAAATTTAGAGTGTACCGTGTTATTAGAATGTTGACGTTTCGTAAGTGCCATTTTATGCTAGTGGTTTGCTGTGGCACCAAAGTAATACTTAATTTCGTCATTATGTTAAATGCTGGCATTATCTTCTAAGCCTTTAGTGGTACATTTAGAATTTACTGGGCAACTATTGTTTGCTCTGCAATTGCAATTTTTTTTCGATATTATTATTTTCATGGAGGTTGCATAAATATTTTTTAAGATTATATTATTCAGGTTGTGATACGTACTTTCCAAAGTTTTTAGTACGGCTATAGCTAACTTTAATGTTATTTTTGAGGAAAACCTTTGTCATTATTGAGATATAGTTGAAAAGCGTATGGACTGAGTTAAGGTAAATTCTACCGATGTTGACTTTGACATTTGCTAAAATCTAATTATATTGCATTTTCTATGTTTATGCATGTTGCTGTCTGTCTTGTTTTTATCTAAATATTCTATTTTAACTTCATGTTTGCTTTTTTTCTGACGCGTCTACATAATTAATTTTGTATTTATGAAAAAATATCTTTATTGCTAGAAGTTAGTTGGAAGTCTAAATTGTTCTGATTTGTGGGATTTACTTAAAATTACTGAATGATGGTTAGATTCATTGCTAATGTTGCGATAATTATGGAGTTCCTTAGTGAAACTTTTATACATTCCGTTGGATAAGTCAAAAGTAATATTCAGAAAGTCGACCCCTTTGGCGTTGGTGTTGGTAGTAGTACCTAGTCCGTGATCGTTGAAGAATTTGCTTCTTTTTTTTTTCACAGTCGGTCTCTTTGTTTAGGGTTGGTATTGCGTAGAAGAATACTTCCGTCATTTCTATACAAACTACTATTGTTGATATACGATTACTTTATGAGTCTCCAAAGTAGTAGAATACCAAACAATTCACCAGCTACTGCAGAGTCAAACGCTACGAAAAAAAATGTAACAATTGGAGCAATCATGAAATAAGATGGGTTTCTGGGATTGCTTCTTGGCCACTGATAGTGCAGTCATTTTTGGCATGGTTTATAGACGCTATTAGTAAATCTTCCGTGATCGACTGGTAAAAATTGCATATGTCAAATTTTATGATTGTTTATTCATTTTTCTTTTATATTTTGAAGAAACACTTTTTTTTAAATAATTCTAACCCAAGCACTAGCACGCAAGGGGTTACAGAAAGTTGGAGCGAGAGAAAAGTGGAGTGGTAGAGGAAAGGATCAAGAAGGTTAGGGGATAGATCAGAGCATCTGGAGACGTTGATTGACATTACATTTGAATAGTTGGAGATTATACATATCAGCAAAACAAGAAATGGGTGGAGTTCCACAAACGAGAAATACGAGACATGAAGATATTTGTGTAGAAGAGACGGCTACATTTAACAGTTTTGACAGTGAAAGGGTAAGAGCGAGATGCCTGCCTAGTTGAACGCTTAAATTCATTAAGTCTGGGAAACGGCGAAAGCAGTTCATCGGAGCAGTTACTTTGAAAGTATTTGTAGAAAAGACAGACGGAGGCAACGGCGCGTCTGTGAGAGAGCGGCTGAGGGACTAGATGCCAAATCAGGGACAATTACATTCCATACATTTATCGAGGACCTTGAGACAAACAGGAGCTCCAAACCATATATGGCAGCAATACTCCATGCAAGCGCGAATGGTTGATTTTTAGATCTGAAGGATTGACTGCGGCGAGAAAAATTTCCCGGTGTTGCAAAGGGAGCCGTCTTTCTTTAAGGTCGATGAAGCTATTGACTCAATGTATTCGTTCCATCTCATGTAAGCACCCAATGTGAGACCGAGCAGTCGCAAAGAGGTGCGTTGAGCATCAGACATTCTAATGGAAGGCGGTGATGGTTCTCTTTGATGAAAAATAGATAGTAGTTTTGTTTGTAAGGTATTTAATTAACCAGCCAATTGCGGCCCCGGTCCACAAGAGATTGAAGTTTATTTTCGAGACAAACTGCAAGGTTAGTTTTGTCGGCGACACTAAATTTGTTTTTGAGACAGGGATAAATAGTAGTGCCGTCCGTATAGATGCCTACTTGGGAACCTATGACATCAGGAAGATCGTTAATGAGGATAAGGAACAGAGTAAGACCTAGTATAGAGAATTGGGGAACAACTGCCTTCGTAGAATAGGAGCTGGAGGAGAATCCATTGAGAACGACCTTCAATGTACGGCGTGACAGGAATGATTGTATTAAGTCGAAAAATCGACCTGAAATTCCATAACCATGAAGCTTCTGAAGAATACCAGCATGGCAAACTCTATCAAACTCTTTGGAGATATCTAGAGCCACGGCACAAGCTTCTCCGTTATTATGAAGTGCTTGGTAAGTAATTTCAGCAATTGGCCGTAAGCACATCATCTGTGGAACGGGAAAAGTGGAAACCATATTCCTTGTCGGAGAACTGATTATTGGTTGTAAGGTTCATAACCACTTTGCCGGTGATTAAAATTTCAAAGACTTTGCCGAAGTGTAGTAGCAGATTGATAGGGCAGTAATTAGAAGAGTCAGAAGGGTCTCCAGATTTTGTAAAGACAGGAACAACGAATGAGTACTTCCAACAGTCTAGGAAACAAGATTCATTGAAGCAGTAGTTGTATAATTTGTAGAGAGCAGGGGCCAGTTCAGGCGCACATTTCTTCAGGACAGTGGCTTGTCTCTCGTCTCTATCACTAGCCTTGTGGAAGTCAAATTTAGAGATTATGTCCAAAACCGATGATGGGGTTATGGGCAACTCGCTCAATTGAGCCTCAGTTCAAAGAGAGAAATGTCCAAGCAAAGCATTCAGCTTTCTCGGCAGCAGAGGTCAGAAACTCAAACTGGTTGAACAAATGATGTATAGAGGGTTTTCTATTGTTACGTACGCTGTTGCAGAGATGCCAATAATGCTTGGAGCCGAATTTGTGAGATGTAATACGTTATTTTATTCGAGCAGTAAATAGTGACTTTGCTTCATTGAGGACACGCTTACACTCGTTACGGGCAGAGACAAAGAGACACCTATTGCAATCAAAACTGTCGCTACGATATAGGTGAAAGAAGTGATTCCTATTGGAAATGGCAGCTGAGCAAGCAGCGTAGAACCAAAGGGAGGAGCCCGATTTGACCTTAAATTTCCTTGAGGGGATGAAAGCCTCGATTCCAGCTTTAACTAAGGAGAAGAGCTCGGAAGCACATTCTTGAACGGAGAGCGTGAAGGCAACTTCCCAGGTAAAACATCGCCAAGGAAATCCGGGAACGTGTCCCAGTCTGCATTCCAATGCACCACAGTCTTAGGAGGATGGTGTGCGATAAAGGAAGATGAGGTAGCTTACAGCATTGAGAAGAGATAGTCGGAGACACATATACAGATTGTCCGGAGATTCAAGAGTCAGCTCTCTTGCCAGTGGGAGTTGGTCCTTGATGTAAACACCAAGATCACGCATATGGGTTTGAGAGTCTATTGTAAGGAGAGGAAGGTCGCCGGGGATCGAAAACTATAAGGGGATAAACGAGTAACTGTTCGTATCACAGAGAGCCAGTATATCCGGGCAGTTCGAAAGGAAGAAAGATTCCACACTGAATTGCATGCTCGCTCAAGTATATAACCTTGCCGATTTTATCTATGTATTTTTGTAAGTGTTAAGTAATCGGAACTGTGGATGATTTGGGAAATTTTCCTTATTTTCATTTACGGTAATGGAGGGTTGTTGTCTGTTCAGTTTATGCTACCTATCGTCGATTTTGAGATTATTGGTTTTTATTCTTACTTCACCATTTATATCGTGTTCCAGTTCTTCCGGGGATTTCGCATATATCGTATTGAACTCATTGCAGTTAGCTATGTGGCATTTATCAGCGTTTAAATAGTAATAATTATTCGTTTTATCAAACTTGATCCTGGTTTCATCGGTTTATCAGGTATTGGCAATGTTGTCTTTCCTATTCTTCTATAGATTGTTATTGGTATTTGCGTATTTTATCCTATTTTAGCACAGAGAATCCAAAATATAAATGCAAGATTTGGAAGGTTTATTCTCATTGCAGTGTTCTTTTATTGGCAAAAAATTGATATACACCTAAGCTACTGCTTGACAGAAAGGAGCATGGTATAGGTATAAATAAGAGTATTTATCAAATAGAGATATGAACAAGTATACATGACATGACGATTAAATTCCTATGCATATTTCCAATAAATATTTGTTTAAGTTTTGGTGTAATTAAAACAGTGCTCAATATAGTTTAACAAAATTCTAAAGTATATATTAATAACTATGCATATTACCAAAGGTCACTTTTATGACCAAGAGTTACATATTATCATGTCTTCACCATATTTATATTTTTATAAGTTTTCTCTTTCTAATTCTCTATCAATTTTATATTTACATTAACTTAAAATACTTAGTAATTGGTTTACCCTTACTCTATCTATCTTTCTTAAGCCCCATATTTTTTTACTTCCTCGTGGTCATTACACATTCAAATTCAACATATTTTTCTTTATTCAGCGTTCCCAGTTTCATCTTATATACTTTACTGTTTAACTACACTCTATAATTGTAGTTTTATCCCAATATATCTATTTTATTTTAACAATATTAGACGTTGATATAATCTACAATATACCGTTGCCCCCACGAAAACAATAGTTTTGGAAAACAAACGTATATTTATAACTAAATCCACTCATTTGATATTATATATTTTTAGATTTTGTTCTTATTTTTATATCTAATTCATACTAAATCAATATTAACTTTATATTTATCCTTATTCCGCGTGTAATTTTATCTATTCTTCTTTCATTTTCGTTTCTCGTTTTCTTTTCATTTTTACTTTGTTGTTTTCTCTTCCACTTCTTACTGTTATTTCTTCTCTTTTTATCCACTCCGCATATGCGAAAAGTTACAACCCACTGGACTCCTTCATCTTTTAAATTTAATGGACTGGACTGCTTCATCTTTTAAATTTAATGGACTGGACTGCTTCATCTTTTAAATTTAATGGATTTTTATTTTATTTTATTTCAATTTTTTTATTTTACTCTACCTTCTTACCCTAAAACTATTTCTTCTTTTATAGCCATTTATTAAATTACAATTATAATAATTTTAAACGTTTAATCAACATGCAACATAGCATTACATCCGTAAGACCCAGAATTTTGGAATAATTATTACTATATATATATATATATATATATATATATATATATATATATATATATATATATATATATATATATAATGTACTCTCCCGTAGGATTCAGCGTATGAGGATCTGACAACTTTTTGCTATGATTTTAATAACCTTAAGTAGCACTTAAGGCCCGCTGGTCATTTATAAAGGAGACGGCGTATGGAGCAAGATTGAGGATTTCGGGATGTGATCACTGTTATATTGGCTGACGTTTTAGATCTTGCTATCGCTTCTAGATAAGCAGATCTGAAACCGCTCTAAGTCCACTAAAACAGGTTGATCTCCATTCTACCAGCTCCAGTGCTAAGCGCCCGAGAGTGTTATTAGGTATATTGACAGCTGACAAGTTGTTATTCAGCTTGTCTTTGTATCTTAGCCATGGGCGTCCTACATTCTTGTAGCCCTGATCTAACTGGCTGTACATTAAGATATTGGGATTCCTGTCATCAGACATTCTCATGACATGACCAGTCACCATGACTGAGACTGTATGAAAAAAATCATCGATTACAACTGTTAAACATGTCTAAGTTAGATGAACGTTATTGAAGGTTAACTCCACATCCAGCTGACGCATATGGTATATGTATGCAGTCCACGACTCTGAGTCGTACAAAAGGATTTAAAGTATTACAGCTTTGTAAACCCTCATTTTTCTATCCAGTCAAATACACCGCTCATTCCACAAGCGATGGCGAAGTTTGCCGAAAGCATTGGTAGCCTCAGCAATCTGATGCATGATTTCATCATCTAAAGTTCCACTGTATTTGACTTTGCTTCCGAGATGGGTGAAGGACTTTACATAGTTCATGGATTTATCTTCTGCTTTGATTGGTCTCTCTGGAAATTTGTAGACTGGTTGTTTTTGTTTCTCACCACAGATGGCTTCGGAGATTGATGCACTACTTCAGTTTCCTTTATGCTAAGCGTAAGACCAAAGGATTTATATGCAGCAGAGTAACGATTTATTAGATGTTGGGCCTCATCAAAGGATGTCGAATCAAGAGTAGTATCACCTGCAAACAACAAATCACGAATACTTTGTGTACGAAGATGGGTCTTGGCTTTGAAGCGCTGATGATTTAAGCCACCACCAGTTGTTTGAAAATGAAACTTGACTCCGCTCTCTGTGCCTGCAAATGCATATTTCAGCATCACCGAGAAGAAAAGAGCAAAGAGGATATGGGGCCATGACACAATCTTGCTTGATGCTGTGTTTGACACTAAAAGATTCTGACATCATACCGTCAGACAAGATATTTGCTTCCATTCCCTCATGAAAGGACATGATAATCATTACTATATTTGTGGAATGCGGGGCTTCCTCAAGAGTTTCCAAAGAGCCTCTCGTTTCACAGGGTGAAAGACCTTCGTCAAGTCCACAAAACCATGTGCAACTCTGGGCTTTTCTCGCGAACATTTTCTGCAACTTGACAAAGAGAAAATATCATGTCAGTGGTGCCACGACTCGACCGAAAACAGATCTGTGATTCAGTATAGATGTCGACAACAAGGTGTATAATGATTCTGTTTAGAATCAGTCTTACTAGGATTTTGCCTATTTGAAAGTAGTGAGATCCCCTGATGATTATCACAGACAACCTGGTACCTTTTTTTGTAGAAGTGTTCGATAGGGGCGTCTTTAGAATTCTTTGTGATACAGCTTGCTTTCTGCACCTCCATGAAAAAGAGATGTAGCTTTTCTCCCAACTTTTGTCCACCATACTTATACACTTCTAGTATAATAGGATCTTTAAGAGTAGATGATTTTCCAGATGAAATTTGCTTGATGGAGTCATTTACAATATGATAGGTAGGTTCAAAAGACAACTTCGGAATTTCTGGATTTTGCTCAATTGATGTGATGGCTTCCCCGTCAGTAACCGAAGTGGTGTTTAACACAGTTTCGAAATGTTCTTTCCAGCGATATAGAATGACTGACTTATTCGCCATGAGAGTTTCACAATTTTCTGTGGAGATTAGAGCGACACAAGATTTCTGAACACTGAAAACGCTATTGAGTCCAAAATAGGAAGGTTTTACATCTTTTGTATATGAAGCTTCTTGGAGTCCAGTGGCCTTTTCAGACCACCGACACTCTTTCCTGGCTCTGAGAGCTCGTTGAACCTGACTTTTACACTTCTTGTAAGCGATCTACTTAGTGGCCGAGTTCTTGTTCTCAATCCATGCTTTATGAGAAGAATGCAATTGTTCTATAAGCTTCTGAACCTATATATTATTGTCATCAAACCATTCTTGACGTTTACGATTTAGTAGGCATAGAATTTCCAAGGATGTACAATGTGTCACCTCTCTCACAGCCTTCCAAGATGATTCAGAATCCTTGGTAATGTTTACAGAATCAAGTGCAGCATCAAATTTCTGAGAGAGCTCAATTCTCGTTTCATTCGATTTAAAAGCCAATACGTTAATACGCTTGGGCACTGTAGATTTTTTAATCCTTCATTTTTGCAGATACAGTGTACCTTTACTTCGAAGTAGAGGGTGATCTGACAGATAACATGTTGTGTGGAATGTACGTGTTATCTTAAAATCTTTTATGGTACAAGGTATCAGTAATACTATGGTCAAATTCCTTGCAGATAGTGAGAAGACGTAATCCATTCGAATGCACACAACCAATAACATGGTGACCTATAAGACCATTCCAAGAATGATAATCATTGCCAAAAGGAGCATTGACGTTACCTGTAAGGATTCATTTATACTTTCCCTCTATTCTGATTTGAGAAAGCCTCTTGCTTTTATTTGATAAACTCAGCATCTTTTCCCATTAATGAGCATTGGAAGGAATGCTGTAAGGTTTCTTGGATTTGACTAAATGAAAATCCAAAAGAAATTAATTTAAAATCAGTCTTGAGAGAACCCAAACAGAAGAGTAGCATATTGAGGCTGAATTTCATGGTTTGTATTCATAAGTTTAAAAGACATTTTCAATATTCAAATACAGATGCCTATTGTCTAATATTAGCATTTCACTTGTGATGGATTTATGACCCATACAGGAATTGGTGTGCTATTTGAAATGGTTCTTTAATCTTCTTCAGGGAAGGAGTAGGGATAAATATTTTTTTTCTCTTTATCTTTATCTTGAACCTACATACAAACACAAATACACAAAAGCACCCTAACAAAAAGCACTGATTGTTTCTTGTAACGAAAATGACCACAATTTTTACATAAAAAATGCTACTCTAATTGAAAGAGAAAATAATTCACTAAGACGTAAATGTCTATAAAGTATTTTAATCGGTAGTTGAGCAACGCTGTATTTACGTTCTGGTTATTACAGCATTCTCCAAGTCCTGTCCGACATTTCCTTATAACAATGTGGGATATTTAATAAAGAAATTGATAGAAATAAAGAGAAAAAACAATACAGATTAATTTGGATATAATGCAAAAAAGAAGATTATTTTGAAAATTTTGAAACTACCAGCTACTCTCGTTCTCGCGCATGTTTAGTCACAACAATGTTATTGCTTATTATACATCCGATACTTATATATTTCTCTACTATTCTGTCTTATCGGCCTTTATACAAATTTATTCTGAGTACATATTAGTATTTTTCTTCTTTCGTAATAGTATTTATTTCAAACTATTGGCGTTTTTTTTTGGTATTTCTCATGTCTTATGATCTAATTAATTATATGTCTTTATAATTTATATTTCATTACGGCCATGCCAAAAAATAATTTACATATTTTGGAATGTTCATGCTAAATCTTATACAATAATTTGATATATACTTCTCTGTTACATCGCATCACATTTTCAGATTTAAACGATGTTTCATTTTTGCAAGCGTTTATTCTGCACTTTTCTTTAGTTGTTTAAATGTAAAATCGTTAATTTACTCAACTTTACGTTTTCCCATTATTCAACTATTCTTTCTGTCTATTCAATTTGTTTTATTTCCACTTTATTTTCTTCCTTTCGCTTACTTTCAAACATTTATATTAGCCTTTTGTTATTTTTCTCGTTGAGGCAATACATTTATGAATTCGTTAAATTTATAACTGTAGTTTTATAAGACAGCAAAAAGTTTAAAAATATGGAAAGGGCGCTAGAATGTCATTTTAATTATGGACGAGTTGTGTATAGAAAATCAATAATGGGCGCCTAACATGAAATAATATTATCCTAAAATGAAGTTAAATATTAACACTACTAAATGTAATTGAATATGTTTGAATATAAGCAGACATGTATATGTGTAGTAAACACACATATAGTTATGTAAACAATATATGAATATACGTAACTATATAAATCTTTCATGATTTCATCCTATTCTTTCGCAAAGGCAAAGACAACACACACAGAGACACACACACACACACACACACACACACACATATATATATATATATATATATATATATATATATATATATATATATATATATATATATATATATAAATAATTATATATATGCCGGATGTAACAGCCAAATTGTCCAAAGCGTCTAACAACAAATTGTTAGATTAATATTTGAACCGTTGTAAATGTTAAACATATTTTATTGGAATTATCCGACGTTATTATAACACTATTAGCCTTTACTTTTAGCGATTTCAATAAATAATTACTCCCCTAGCTCAACAGAAGAATCGTAATGAAATCGATCATAAACGAAAATGACATGTTCATCATTACATAATAATAGCTAAGGATCCGAATCTCAGAAATGATTGAAATAATTTTCACATATCCATAGGCATGTAAAATTACTCTCCATGCTTAACAGAAGAATTGTGAAGAAGTCGATTATAAACGAAAATACCATATTCATTATTAATTAATCATAGCTATCAGAAGCCAATGAAGCATTGAAGTTCAAATATATATGTTATTCCAGCGGCATTTTCCCAATTATTCAAGATGATCGCAATCTGTAAACTTCTAACTTTCTCTCATATCAGGATATGTCACTGTTTCAGTGATATATATATATATATATATATATATATATATATATATATATATATATATATATATATATATATATATATAGCCTTTTTTCAGGATACAAATTACGTAACTATTGCCCGAAGCGAAAGTTTCCAAGGCTTTTCCCCTATAAGTTTAGCCATTATCAAGAATGATTTTTATGAATGAATTATATTTCAGTTTTAGCTGAATATATGGATTGTTTTATGGATGTATCTAGCATTATAAGAATGACATTTTTTTCAAACACGGTCAGTACAATATGGCCGTATTGTTAATTGATATGTATGAGTATGCACTGCTTTCTATTCATTAATATTTTTGTATATTTTTTAGACATATTTACGTATAGTGATGCTATTATATTTTTATTATCAACAGATATTTCTCAGATACATTTTCGTAGGTCTCAATGTGTATTTAAATAAAACCTAATTGTGCTATGGCTAGAGAAATATAACGTGAGTCATCTCATTAAACATGTAGCATATGCAATATAATTATTTATTAATTTGGATTGGTCAGGAACACCGCTTCTTAAGGGACACATGTGTGTGTGTGTGTGCACCCTAGCCATGCAATCAATAACAGACAATTGGCTCTGCTGATAAATAGTAAGACGCAAATGCACCCTCTCTTTCTCTCTCTCTCACACACACACCCACACACCCACTTATATATATATATATATATATATATATATATATATATATATATATATATATATTATATATATATATATATATATATATATATATATATATATATATATATATATATATATATATAGTCAACTATCCCCGTCGAATTTGACGTATGAGGGACAAGCAGTTCAGTTCCCAGGAAACCGAAACCCAGCAGGAGTGGTGAAGGTTTCGTACAAGACCAGCCACACTTTTTGAAGGGCCGAACTCAGAAACCTGATGCACTAAGTCTCCAAACGACCCTCCGCAGGTTTTGAATTCAGAGTTGTCCTTCTTCTACACCAGTTTCCATCAAAGTCTATAGAACCCAGTCTGTCCTGTTATTTACCCATAGCTGGAGGGAGAAGAGCACGTAAGTGAATGTAATGGATTCGACTGTAATTCGAACTCGGCTCTCCGATTCTGCAATCCTAGCCCTATCGATTACTCCACCGAGCCTCCTCTCTCTTTCTCTCTCTCTCTCTCTCTCTCTCTCTCTATATATATATATATATATATATATATATATATATATATATATATATATATATATATTTCGTAAAATATATTTTGGTTATGCTTTGACATACAAATCAGGGTGCTCTTTCGCTGAGGCTCATTAATGATTCAGTTATTTCAATAATAGAAACACCTCTCTACCGTGACCCTTCCGGTACTGATCCGTTTGTTAACTGTTACTCATCTTAAGTCTCACATTGCGATTCCAATCACTATGTCTATGTTTGTGTGCATTTGTGAATCGGTGTGAGTTCTTTGAGTTTTTTTTTATATTTATTTAGAGAATGCAGACATGGACAACAATGTTTTACTACTTTACTCAAAAATTGTAAAATGAAAAGAATAAACAAATTAGATATAAATATAAAATAGATAAATAAATAAATAATAAACAAATTAACAATCTACTCTCGCCAAAATAACCATTAGAATAGACTATGATACTATTTGTCGTTGCCATGGTAAAAAAGAAGAAAATTTTGTTAAACAATAAAAAAGTACTGAGAGACTTTGTAACGAGAAGGGTTAATATGAAAAAAACATGGGAAGAATTGATGATTTAATTCGCACATAAGCGACTTGAAATATATGTCAATCAATTTGAACTATAGAAAGTGACCCAGACTTAATTGGCAATGTTGATTGACACACAGCTGCAAATAAAAGCAGTAAAGCGAAAATTCCATTTTTCGTAAACAACCAATTTAGGATTGATTCTCTTGGTCGAAAGTTGAGTTAAATAACAGGAGGGTGTGGATAAGCCACCAACGCTCACCGAGGAACTTTAGTGGGAGGTAATAATATGAGAGGGTGGGGAGAGGGAATTTTTCAATGTCATGGCGTAAGCAGGAATGGATTCACCGAAATGTTCCCATTCGACATGCCCCCATGTCAATTTGTGGCAATGCTCATGAATACGAATGGGCGAAATGAGACGAGACAGAGACGGAGACGGAAACAGGAGAGAGATAGCAGAGAGTTCGTCTCACCCATCGTTCGTGATACACCTCACGGAATTGACAGAAAAAGAGAATATGTGCTTCCTAATTTTTAAGACTACACATAAATACTCTCACGCACACACACGCACTACATATATATGCAGGTGTGTGTGGCTGTTTAAGCATGTTTGCATTTATGTATGTATGTATACATATACCAAAAATCCGCACATTCCGTAAAAAATAAATAACATTCTTTATAATGGCTAATATCATATTTGAAAGCGCTGGGATATATCGGATATTTGGACAGTTTGTAAGCACTTCATGCCCGGAAAAGTATCACTTATACGAACGCAAGACCACTTGAATGCAAAGCTTACTCGCATTACCTGGTCAGTCGTCGTGAAACTAGTATGAATGGGCTATAGCTACCCATCTACACTTGCCACCTTATTGTAATGAGTCCATGGGAAACTGGTCATTCATTGCACTGTCTGTAGCGCGACCATTCACCAACATCTTAACCTGTGACAATAGTAGGAACTCACTTCAAAACTGGTCATAGGTCTAGCCAGCTCTTTAACATTAGTGCACTTATCCCATATTTACAACATAAACCTTTAAGTTATAATGCGCTATAGGACATGCATTTGTTTATAGCCATATAATAGCTTCCAAATTAAGTAATTTTGAAATTTATGGCCTGCCCGTGCCTATATATATATATATATATATATATATATATATATATAAATATAAAAGTGAACATAGAAGTCAACACTTAGAGGCGACAGTCTGTTTCATCTGTTGATGAAACAGACTGTCGCCTCTAAGTGTTGACTTCTATGTTCACTTTTATATTTACACACGCTCTATCTCTGATATTGAGCACTTTATTCCATAAATATAGCACACCTTAAGACTATATTTCTTTATATATATATATATATATGTGTGTGTGTGTGTGTGTGTGTGTGTGTGTGTGTGTGTGTGTGTGTGTATCTAGGTCTGATCTACGGTTGTATTGAGCTCTTTTTTTACTTGTTTACTCGTATCGGGTTTTTTTCTTTGGGCTTCAGACCTGCATCTGTGCGATTCTTTCGGCAGTAATTCATGTTTGTAGCTCTTTCTTTTTTTCATACTTTTTTTTCCACCAAGATTGATTTGATTATTCGCAAATCAAAAATTCGAGGGTTTTTCGAAACGAGTCTAGTTATCTATATTTGTATATATATATATATATATATATATATATATATATATATATATATATATATATATATATATATATATATATATATATGATGTTTTTGAATTAAACCACAGTTCCCTCCTGCTTAAATGTGGGACTCATTTTATTTAGAAAAATGTTCTAGACTTCATGGAAGCAAAAATACAATTTCTTTTCGTTTAGAGTGGGCTGACGGAATTTGATCTATGTTGAAAAATTATATAATAATTGTATATTTTCCCAATCCCAATGTTGGTGGCGGGTAGGAATGGTCGCTTAGCATCCCCCAGCACTGCGTTATCTGTAACTTGATGCTTGGGCATTGAGATCTGGCTGGCTATACAATCACTGGCGTCCATCAGAATTGAAGAGGGCATTAATTTTCTGCCATTTGTGAGTATAAATTCATTCTACCTGAGACCCATCCAAAGCATCTCTTTCTATGTGTGTGTTTATATATATATATATATATATATATATATATATATATATATATATATATATATATATATATATATATATATACGTTTATGCACTTATTTTATTTATCTATTGTTCAGTCTTCCCCCCACTCTGTGCGTCTAATTTAACTTTGATTCTTGTTCTAACCATTGTAACCTAACTTATAACAGTTTGTTTTGTGTAGTTAAAAATCCTCCCCCCACCTGAAAAGAAGGGAAAATGTCTCTTCACCAGGCGTTAGTATTGATTTTCTTTGACGTTTATAGTTTAATTCCTGGCGATATATGAAGTTATGTTCAGAATATGCATAAGGTGTTTGATAATGTAGGACAAAAACTGACCAGTATACTAACAACAACAAATAGTAAAGGATCATGCTTAAAATAATTCAAATCAATGTAGTCACTTGCAAGTATTTCTGAATTAAAAATAACAATAGAGAAAAAACAATTTCCAAAGTAAAAATTGTCATTCTTGTTTTTTTTTTTTCCTTATTCAGTTTACAGCATTTCTCATCAGTTCTTTTTTATATCGCCTCTCTATCTCTGTCACTTATTCAGATTTCACCATTATTTTTTTCCTATTCGTTTTCCCCTGAAATAGTTATGCTAATGATACGAAATACTTATATGAACATAATGAAAAAGTTATTGCCGAAATATCTAAAGGCAGTATCCATTTCTTGTTTCAATCATTAAAATGACAGATCAATTACACACGCTCACACGCACATACACACAGGCACATACAGACACAGAGTCAAACACATACACACACGCACGTATATATATATATATATATATATATATATATATATATATATATATATATATATACGTATGTATGTATGTATAGATAGATAGATAGATAGATAGATAGATAGATAGATAGATAGATAGATAGATAGATAGATAGATAGATAGATGGAGGCGTTGTTTCCAAATCAGTAAACCTGTATTTTTGAACAAGAATATATTTGAATATGCTTTGGGCATTCATTATGTGAACAAACCTTAAAAACAGTTTTCTCAAAATATACAAGCGTATTATAAATAATTAGATATCAGATGCTCTTTTTTGAACAAAACATAAACGTGCACATATATATGCAATTTATCATACATAAAACGAGTTACCTTCTATATGGAATAATATGCCTGTGTTTTTCTGTTTTTTTTTTGTTTTTTTACTAGAATCTGGAATGATATCGGGCTGTGCAAAGATAACGTCAGCAAGTATTCCCTCAAAAATATTTAGCTATTGTTTTTTTTTTCTTTTCGAGACTATAATCCATGGGTCTTTAAGGCTTTTTCAGTGTGTGATTTATACTTCCGCCGTTCTCAAGTCATATGCTGAGATATTATCTTCGTTCTTAGCAGCGAAATGCAGCTGGTTCTCATATTTTCTGTCGGTTGGACGGGTCGTACGAAAATATTTTGGGTTTATTTTGAATGTATTGTTTTATTTTATTTTCGCTATTGGGTACGACCCACTCACCTCATTGCATCTCCTAATTTTATATATTTTTATATTTAAATATAAAAAAAAATGTCATTTGTACATATTTTCAAATCATTGGTCTTTTTGTATGACCCTCTCAAAATGCCGTAATTAAAGTATTACTAACAAAACAATGCGTGAAAATTAATGGAATAACATTCGAAAACACACGCGAACAATGGTAAAAACTCGTGTGTGTGTGCTTGCATTTGTAAATAGATGCTTATACGTGTGTATGTGTGTCCGTTTGCGAGTTTGTGCACGCGTGTTTAATTGGTATGTAAATTCTTGAAATTACATCACACTCTATACTGTCCTGATTCAACTGACGATGACGCAAGATTATCCGTTATCTTACAGAAATTGTAAGTATGTTCTGCACGAAGGAATATTTATATAAACCACAGGTTCGCTTGCGGCTTTTGATGAAAAATAAATTTTCATGAGAAAGTGGCTTTTTTTTTCTTTTTTTTTTTTAAGCGTTTCACCCCAAGCGAGGCGGGAAGCTACTAGGACGCAAGGGGTTACAGAAAATTTAGAGCAAGATCAGATAGGAGTGATAGAAGAAAGGAGGAGGAGAAGGGTAGTGGATAGATCAAGGCAACTGGAGATGTCGATTGACATTACATTTGAATAGTTGGAGATTATAGCTCTCAGGGAAACTGGAATAGGGAAGGGAGTTCCACAGGCGAGATGTGCGAGACATGAAGCTATTGGAGTATAATAGACGGCTACATTTAGGAGTTTCGACAGTGGAAGGCTGAGAGTGGGATGCCAGCCTCGTAGGGCGCTTGAACTCATGAAGTCCAGGAACCAGCGATTGCAGCTCCTTGGAGTAGTTACGATGAAATTATTTGTAAAAAAGACAGAGAGAGGCGACAGCGCATCTGTGAGAAAGTCACTGTAGACGAGATGCCAGAGCAGGGTCAATTATATTGCATATCTGCGTCTGGAGCCTATCAAGAACCGCCAGGCAAACAGAAGGGGCACCAGACCATGTATGGCAGCAATACTCCATGCAAGGCCGAATTGTTGATCTGTAGATCTAGAGGATCGATTCTGGGGAGAAAATTTTCCTGGCGCGGCTCAGGGAGCCACCTTTCCTTGCGGTGGACGAAGCAATTGACTCAATGTATTTGTTCCATCTCAGGTCAACAGTCAACGTGAGACCGAGCAGCCGCAGAGAGTTGCTCTCGAGAAGTCGACCGTCAGACATTCTAATGGAGAGCAGGGAAGGATTTCTGTGGTGATTAATAGAGAGCAGTTTTGTTTTTGAGGCATTAAAGTTGATCAACCAATTCCTGTCCCAGTTCACAACAGATTGGAGGTCCTTTTAGAAGTTCACGGCCAGGTTAGTTTTGTCAGTGACACTATAATTGTTCTTTAGGCAGGAATACATTACGGTATCATCCGCGTAGATGCCAACTTGGGATTTATGGCGTCAGGAAGGTGATTGTCTATGCTGTCAGAAATGCTATCGAGTATCCCACAGTCTTGAGAGGATGGAGAGCGTAAAAGAAAGAAGAGATAGCTTACCGCATTGAGAAGAGATAGTCGGAGACAAATATACGACTGGTCTGGCGATTCTAGAGACAACTCTCTGGCCAGAGGTAGATGGTCTTTGACGTAGACACCAAGGCCGTGCATGTGTGTTAGAGATTCTTTTTCTGAGGAGAGGAAGGTAGCGAGGATCGAGAGATCATAGGAGGAGATAGACGAGACAACGTTGGCCTCACAGAGAGCCAGTATATCCGGGCAGTTTGCAGTGAGGAAAGATTCCATACTGCAGAATTTTGTTCTAATGCCACGGATGTTGGAGAACGAGATGTTGAGGGGTTTAGGTGATTTTTGGGTGGCTGGTTTAGGATTACTTTTTCGGTCTTTGTAAGTCATGAGGAATTTTGGTTGGAAGATGAGAAGGCTCGAAGTAAACAGACATTTATCGAGCGTGACGTGGGCAGAGAGGAGTTGGCACAACATGCATCATAATGTGGCCTCAGGGTTGCCGACCGGAGGTGACTGCAGGGACACCTTTCCATGCGCAACATGACACTACACACATTCCGGTATTATACAAGTTTTCATCAGAGCGGCCGCTCAAGACGCTATGCAAGAGTTAGGGCTCCTATCTACCAGTCGGAAACAGCAACCAGAGAACTATCAACCGTGTACCCTCAGAATGAAGAGCTGATGCCACAGACTGCACACATTACGGGAGAAACAGAGCTGCACTAATACAGAGGCCAGAGAGTGAGAGATAGAGAGAGAGAGAGTACCGGGAACCCCTTGCTAAACAAGAAACAAAGAGTAAACCTCTACTAATGTCCAAGAGAAGGGGGAGGAGTGTTGACCGGGCGGAAGGAAAGCCTACCTACTCCTATTACACATAACACATACAAGAACGACAAAAATAGAGGGAACGATAAGAGGGGGAGGTAATTTGCAAAAAGTTCTGGCTGGCACTTGGATTTTACCCTTTCGCAACATTAAGTTTTAACTTAGTATAAGTCCCATTGTCTATTCTAAAAAGAAATTGAAGAAAATAAGCTTATCCGGATTTATTGCTATGTCATAATAGATGCCCCAACATACGTGGCAGCGAGTGTTTGTCTGCTTTCTTCCTCATGATAACAAGTGAATGTACGGCTTACCTTAAGTCCAAGCATCGACCTAGTGGTGGGGGGGGAATCAACGGCCAATCCACCGCCCTCACCAAACTGTGGGCCTGGGAGACATGCTTTCAATAAAATTAAGAACAACAGGAGAAAGAACGGCGGAAACGATTCCAAGTTCAAAAAATTTATCAAGCAAGAAGATTCGACCAACTAGATAATGAGAATACTGACGAGACACTTTCGAATCTAGCCAAAGACATTCAAGTTTCCCTTTTTTTCTGATTCATCTTTCGAACCGGGATTTCTGTTAGAGGGATTAGTTACCAACCAGTTCAACCAAGCATACACGGAAAACAACAATAGTATTATATCAGCAATATTACATTATATCATATTTGTTTATTAAAACATCCCAATTAAAAAGCAAATAAGCATTTACATTAATGTTTATATCATGCAAAAATACATATTAGACCTTATATTGATCTTATATTTATTTGCAAAAATGTTTAATTGCACTTCTGTTTGAAGGATCCGGAATATTCTTATATTTTCATATGGATCTCTATGACTTTACACTATATATTGTGTACAAGTTCATAGTTAATATGATGGAGTATCGTTGTTCTTTTATTTTTATTTTTTATTAATAAGGCTTCCATTAAATATTATCTATGAATGTAAATGTCCATTACGTAATTATATTCCAGATCAACCAAAATACGTAAATAATTATATTGGCCATTCTACAACATGTTTGCAACGAATATTTACTCTACATATTTCTGCTCATAGCTCAATTAGATCTCTTTAAATATTAAGGGAAACCTACCGGATCCTATTCAAAACAAATTTGTTGAAAACACAAATATAATAACATCATCTACACACAAACAGGCTAAAAATAATGTAAGCTTTATAAATGATAAAAAAAAAATCAATATTATCTACTATGAACATGGACAAAATATCTTGACCGTGTTTTGAAAATGAGAACATTATATGAATACATACAAGCAACAAACCATTTCTTGTTTAAGTGTTAATATAGTTAAAAGAACATTCGGACAGTTTTTATATAATTTTTTAACGGAAAAGATAATGGAAATATTAGATAACATGCGAAATTGTATAAAAAATAAATCAAAGTAAATTGTATGTCATATTCAATGAAATGTGCATGAAAGAAGGATTGCTGGTTAAATACACACACAGACACATACACACACACACAAACACACATATATATATATATATGTATATATTTGTGTACTTAAGCAGCAATCCTTATATATATATATATATATATATATATATATATATATATATATATATATATATATATATATATATATATATACGTGTGTGTGTGTGTCTGTGTGTGCGCGCGTGTGTATGTGTCCGCGCGCGTGTGCGTGAGTATTAAATAAAATAAATATATATTAATATATACTTTCCATTTAATATTTACATAATTGCTAGTTACAAAACATTTGCTTCGATATTAATTTAAAATTACTTGTTTTCTCAAAAGTATATTCACTCTATTATGTACGCTTTTGAAAAATGAACAATCGATGCAAAATAAGTATTATCATCATAAAACGATCTCCTAGATATCTTTTCAATGTTGCACTGAAATTTTTGTTTATACAAAATTAACTGGTATATATCTTTAAATTATTTGACGCAATCTTTATTTATTTACTATATTTAGCCTTTTTGGCAGGTTTTGATTTTTTTTTTCTTTAAAGTAAGAATCTGATTCTTTTTCTGATTTTCTTTTGGAATCTTCCGACCATAGTTTGTTCTTTGAAATAGGTCTTCCCATTTGAAACACGTTATAATTCATACACGTTTTCTGTACTTCCGCTGGATGTATTTTCAATGATACTATACTTGTTCAAATCATATTCATTTGATGATCGCTATATTTTCATCGAATATGACATTCAGATATTCTGTTATTTTGGAATAAATCTGTAATTGCAAGAATTTATATTTAGCAATCCGTGGCCATGAAAATGATCTAGTCATTTTAATCCTTGAATATAACAAAATGTGCTTCCTAATTTTTAAGACTACACATAAATACTCTCACGCACACACACATATATATATATATATATATATGCATGTGTGTGTGCCTGTTTAAGCATGTATGCATTTATGTATGTATGTATACATATAGCAAAAGTCACCACATTCCATAAAAAATAAAAAACATTCTTTATAATAGCTAATATCATATTTGAAAGCGCTGGGATATATCGGATATTTGGACAGTTTTTAAGAACTTCATGTCCGGAAAAGAATCACTTATACGAACACGAGACAACTTGAATGCAAAGCTTACTCGCATTACCTGGTCAGGCGTCGTAAAACTAGTATGAATGGGCTATAGCTATCCATCTACACTTGCCACCTTATTGTAATGAGTCCATCGGAAACTGGTCATTCATTACCCTGTTTGTAGTGCGACCATTCACCAACATGTTAACCTGTGACAATAGTAGAAACTCACTTAAAAACTGGACATAGGTCTAGCCAGCGCTTTAACATTAGTGCACTTATCCCATATTTACAACATAAACCGTTAAGATATAATGCGCTATAGGACATGCATAGGACATGCATAGGACATGCATTTGTTTATAGCCATATAATAGCTTCCAAATTAAGAAATTTTGGAATTTATGGCCTGTCCTATATATATATATATATATATATATATATATATATATATATATATATATATATATATACATATATTTATATATATATATATATATATATACATATATATATATATATATATATATATATACATATATATATATATGTGTGTGTGTGTGTGTGTGTATATATGTATCTAGGTCTGATCTACGGTTGTATTGAGCTCTTTTGTTACTTCTTTACTTGTATCAGGGTTTTTTCTTTGGGCTTCTGACCTGCATCTGTGCGATTTTTTTCGGCAGTAGTTCATGTTTGTAGCTCTTTCTTTTTTTAAAACTTTTTTTTTCCACCAAGATTGATTTGATTATTCGCAAATCAAAAATTCGAGGGTTTTTCGAAACGAGTCTAGTTATCTATATTTGTGTATATATATATATATATATATATATATATATATATATATATATATATATATATATGATGTTTTTTGAATTAAACCAGAGTTCCCTCATGCTTAAAGGTGGGACTCATTTTATTTAGAAAAATGTTCTAGACTTCATGGAAACAAAAATACAATTTGATTTGACATTTCTTTTCGTTTAGAGTGGGCTGACGGAATTTGATCTATGTTGAAAAATTATATAATAATTGTCTATTTTCCCAAGCCCACTGTTGGTGGCGGGTAGGAATGGTCGCTTAGCATCACCCAGCACTGCGTTATCTGTAACTTGATGCTTGGGCATTGAGATCTGGCTGGCTATACAATCACTGGCGTCCATCAAAATTGAAGAGGACATTAAATTTCTGCCATTTGTGAGTATAAATTCATTTAACCTGAGACCCATCCAAAGCATCTCTCTCTCTATATATATATATGTGTGTGTGTATATATATATATATATATATATATATATATATATATATATATATATACGTTTATGTACTTATTTTATTTATCTATTGTTTAGTCTTCCCCCCTATATCAGTATTTAATCACATTATGGATACCTAATTCGTATAATTATCCATATTTTTAGACATATATCATCCTCTCTCTCATATCTACGGTAAAACATATAGTTAATCATCTAAGTGTACACCTCCACACTCACATAATAAAAAAACAAACCTGGTGTGCCTCTTTTTCCATATAAAAACATATACATGTACATATCAACAGGTGCATCAGTGTTCAAGTACATTACCATAGTTGTATACATATAGTGATGTGTTGGCGCTCATGCGTGCATAGTAATATTTCAAAAAACAAAGGGAACAAAAATCATTCAATATTGTTCTATCTATATAGTTATTTCTCAATGTATTTGCTTTGGTTTACGTTGTTTTTTTGCTGGCATTTAAAGACTAGTTCATTGTGTCTATTTAGTAATATGTCCGCATCTTTATGTTTGATTATGAAGATTTTCTCCTTTATGCATAATTTGCAACTGTCTCTGAAGTTTTTGTGAGTTCTGGCTCTTGATATTATTTTCCACTTTATTTGGGGGGGGGGGTAGGCCACTCTCCAACAAATCCCAGTAATGTTTTGATAGTGTCATTGGTTCTTCTTACACATATTTTTGAAGGACTAGCGATGGTTGTATAATCGGTGTTTCTAATTTCCCGCCGATATTCCAAAGTATATCTTTTTCTCCTCAACCCTTTCTTTGGGGAATATTGTTGCTTCATATATTGTGTTCTGTGCCATGCATATTCCTTCAACTGGGCACTCTGATCCTGTCCTGCAGTTGCATGTTGGTTTTTCCTTTCGGTTTGTATCCTGATTTTGTCTTAGATTATCATGAAGGTCTCTCAAGATTTTACTATTGTGTGAGCTAATAATTCTTTCCCTATTATCCATGCAAGAATAGCTAATCTTTAGATTCATCATGTTGAATATCTTTTTTTAGAGATGCATTTTGCTAAAGTGTTTTTCTATCAGTTTTATGAAGTATTTACCTATATTAATATTGGAGGGGTTACAAAAAGGTGGGTTGAACCATGTAATTTTCCTTTTCCTATTTTTGGATATAAATGGGTTACTCTTTCAATGTACTGTCTGTAAGTTTCTCTAATCGACTGTTTCATAGAAAATACCCAAAACTCCAACGAACTTAAAAAAAAGATACTTCGTAGATTGTTTAGACATTTAGATTTACATCAAACCTTAACCTCCCAAATATGCCCGTTAAAGTAACGCGAATTAACAGCGTCCTAGAATGTGAATGAAACTTGTCCTCGTGGAATGTAATTTATTAGGGTTGCTGTAGCTTCTTCCTTTAATGTCGGTCTTCACCCCTTACCCATCGATTTCTAGAGACAAGACGCGTTAGTCTTAAGCAACGTCTAACCGACAGACAGTGGAGTTAAGAATAAGGAATTGAAATGGTACACCTAACCCACTGATATCTTATCTTCTCTCCCACCTCACTTCCCCACGTCGTTAATTTTACATATGCTTGATGAGATCCATCAAAAACGTGTGAATTTCTTTTCATTTTTCATTTCAACCTTTGGAAGTAACGTTTGATGATCCATAGCCCTATTAAAGGGTTTGTGGTGAAATAACTTATTACATGGAACCTTAAAGTGGTCTGTTTTTATTCAAATATATCTGCTCCTAATCTTACATTGAGCTCTCTGGATATCATCCTCCTTGTGTCTGCCCATGCGAATTACCTAGTTTTGCATAAACTATGTATATATATATATATATATATATATATATATATATATATATATATATGTGTGTGTGTGTGGGGGGGGATGTTATATATGAGCAAGAAATAGCATTAATAAAAGGAAATATGATTCATGATCTCACAAACAAAAATAACTTAAATATCAACTTTTAAAATAATATTTGTAGTGATACTAGCAAATTAGTATGCATAATTTGCATAAGCAGAACTGAACATTCAATATAAGTGGTCTCTGAGACTTACCAAGTACAATTACGACTTAGCACCTTTTTGGACTGTTATTGACGGCTCTCTCTCGACCCTTTTTGTGTGAATTTACCTGTTGCCTTTTTGAACTTCATTTTTGTTAAGTTTGTTTATTTTAATTTTATATTTGCGACCTCAGTGAAAAAGTTTTTTGAATTTTTCTTTCTTCTCTCCATTTTAATTTTTACCCTTCCCCACTTTTATTTTTTTGCTCTTTTTCTTTTTATTCTAGTTTTTATATTTGATTTTAATTTTTACTTCCTTTAATTTCTGCTCTTTTTTCTTGTTATTCCAGTTTGCCTTTTTTTCGTTTTTACCCCTGTAATTTCCGCAGGTTTTTCTTTGAAATTCTCATTTCTACCCCCTTTGATTTTTGCTCTTTTTTCTTCTAGTTTTCCTTTTTAATTGTCATTTCCTTTCATTTCTACGTGTGTTTCGCTTTAATTTTTAATTAATTTATTTACTTAATTGTTTCCCTTTTTTTAAATTTTTACGTTTTTTTTTGTTTGTAATCATTGTATTGTCCAATGTTTATTTTCTTTTAATTGGTTCGACTCGCTTCGGGTCGGCCATTTTGAATTTTTGTATCTAGCTTCGTCTGTTTTCGCTACGTATTTTTTTTTGTTTACTGACGTCGGCCATTTTTGATTTTTGTAACTAGCTTTGTGCTATTGTTTTGTCATTTTTTTTTTGACGTCGGCCATTTTCAATTATTTTTACCTTCGGCTTTTGTCGAAGTTTTCTGTTTTTTTATTGTCTAACGTTTTATTTTATTGTTTATTTTCTTTTACGTGTTTTTCTTTTATTGTTTCGCCTTTAGGCGATATTTGTTCTTTATTGTTTTTGTTATACGTATAAGTGATCTGTGTTTTTCTCATCATGTAATCTTTTTGTGTGCTTAATTATTATTTTCCCTTTTTTTTTCCATAAATTTGTTTAACTATCCCCCAACCTGTTTCTCCCCTCATCTTCACTGTTTAAAAAATGGATAAGAAAGAAAAAAAAAGTCCTTCGTTTTTAATTTTCAAAAAGAAGCCTAAAATTGCTACTTTTAGACGCACGGTGAGGAAACACCTTTTCAACCCTAAAAAAGATCACCCGGACAAAGACAATAAGGATGAATATCCTGACCTGCCCACAGTACCAACAAATGAGGAGACTGTGGATGCACTGAAAAAAGCCTTCAAAATTAATGAGGCGGAAAAATCTAAGAAGAGTGACGAAGTAAAAGACAACTCAACTACTAATGCAGATGCCGGGTAATCGCCCTCTTGTTGGAAGTCCCCTCCTAAATGCATAATCTACATTGCGGTGTTCTTGGATCGTGCCAAGGGTTACGCACACCTTGTGGTGAAAGGTGGGCTCTTGCAGGATCCAACAGAACTGAAGAAAGTCGAAAAAGAATAGTGTCAGTTTTTGTCATCTACAAGCGATCTCGCAAAATTTGTCGTTCGACTAAAGACACGGTGTTTAAATCGCTGGAGTCCCTGGGGTTTAAGTCCCTCCGAATTTTTAAGGGCAAGGGATTTTTTTATGTGGGACGTGCTGCTGCCCACTGCCAATGATTGTATAAGAGAAAAAACGCGGGATCTGATTACGAAGGATCTTATCCTTCGTACAGAGTACGAGGGCCGGCGTAGGACCAAGTATAGCAGTATACGAGGTCCTCCTAAGATTATCGGAGAGCACCTGACGGCATTCTTGTCCCAGTACGGCGAGATTCTGGGTGCTTCTTGTGATAGCCTGACCGGGGGATGGAGCTTTGAGATGATGCTCGATCATAAAGCCTTCGGCTCTATCCCCAACTGTCTTGACCTCGGTGATCTGAAGCTGCCGGTCATCGTGACCGGCCGTAAACCAGTTTGTTGGAAGTGTGGAGTGACTGGTCACCTCTCCTCTTCCTTTCCCAGAGAAGAAGGCCCCTGGATCTCAGGTCCCATTCGACCAAACTCACCCTCTGTGAGCTTGTCGGCCACAAAGGCTGAGACAATTTTTTTTGCAATGCGCTCTTATGCATCAAGGTCTAGGGAAAGCCTACCACTGGTAACCAGATAAGTTTACTGTTTAGATAATCCACTTACTCTGACACATTGACTAAGCATCTGGTGTTGAAGGGATTCTCTCGGCACTACACCGTCGATTTCGGCAGTCGCCATACTGGTGTTTGGGTATTTTTCTTTTTCTTTTTCCTTATTTTCTTTCCATTCACCTACAACGTAGATGGAAGAATTATACTTCCCGTTATTGGGCCCAAGTTTAAAGGATCATTTTTACTTTAGTGTGATGCGGGGAACAGTCTCATTTTCTTCTTCTAGTGGATCTGTGTTAGGGGTAGACCCTAATAAATCTTTGATGACCCGAAATGAATTTTAAATATTTCTTTTTATAAGCAGTAAATATAATTTTGTCACGGTCAACATAAATGAATTTCAAATCAAGGTGACAATCAAGACTACAAAACAAAACAAATTATACAAAAATAAAATTCAGAACAAAATACAAAATTAAAATAAATGATGAAGAATGAGAAAACGACAATTGCACTTTTCTGGGAAGATCATTAGGAAGTAGGGGTAGGAAAACGTAACTCTTACAGGGTATATTGAGGACAAGATTGATAATCGAAGGCCACTAGCTACTTAATGGTCTACTATTAATCGATTACAGAAAAGGAGCCATAGTTTTGATAATGTGCGATATACTGGTAAGTCTCACAAGCATTAGAATGTTGTGTAGCGCCATCAGTCACTTGTCCTGATGAGACCTGTTATATAGTACAATACACCTACTAATATTTATTTCCGTCGTCAATGCAGTAATAAATTTCTTTGGTTTATTTGTTAAGTTTTATTTCTTAATTGGTGCTTATTTTTTAAAGGCATGCATCTTTTGATAAGCTTATCTTGGGTACCAATTACTTTTCACTTCATTTTTTTAAACTGCCCAGAAATGATATAAACTATATTTCCTTTTTCTTTTCAAATTTGCTCCACTTTCATGTAGTTAACTTGAATAAGGTATAAACTCCTTCACTTACATTCGCTGAATCTGCTTTGTAATTACATAACAGTTTTTCGTTTGTATTAAGAATCATTTTATATGCTAATATACCTGGCGTTGCACATACATTTATCGATTATGAGACAATTCATAATTCAATGTCATTTGATAATATTTTAGCACAGGAAAATTACTGCTTTATTTCAGTGGGAACTATATAGATTTTTAGATTATTGTTTCCTCCGATAGTAATAGTAGGATTAGTTTGAATAAGCCAATAATAGGATTTAAATATTGAGTCTATAAACATATTTGAACTCAAATAAAGATAATAATTCATCAAATAAAGTCAGGTGTTTTATTTCATACTTCAAAATTTAAATTATTTGATCTCATAAAGAACGCACGATACTGGTTACACCATATGCATTTATTCGTTATTCATTTTATATAAAAAGGCATTTTTTAGGTTTTGGTTCTTGAACGTTTACATGTTGATTGCTATATTTACTGACGATATGTTAACTATATTTGTAAATCAATATGACATCCTTTGTTTTCTGCATTGCCGTAAATCACTTCGCAACTAAAATGCGTGCATCATCACTTCTTTGCTTAAATTGTAACACGATGACATAAGATGTCCGAAACACTTGACATGACCCTCCAATATGACCCATATCGCAAAATAATTATGATTAGTAGCAAGACTTGATGACGACCAAATTAACTTGTCCAAAATTCCACCGAAATAATTCTTTAATTTCGCATTAAAATGGCCGTGTCTGCTGGAACACTGTCTGAGACACCAATTTTCAAACGTGACTTACAAATAGCGAAACACATCTATCGTCAACATTTACTAGTAAACATTGCCATTCAACTTCACTCCTTCAATTTATAGCACCAAACGCGATTTCGAAAGGTTCAGTGGAAACAACAGCCAAAGTCATGAGACATGCCTTCCACTGTAAAAAAAAATTCCTCCGATGAAATGAAGAATTGGTCTTAGACACGTTCCATCTCCTCTAATATTTTCTTTAACTGTCAAGCCGATTCTGCTTGGAGGCACTTAAGAACTCTTGCCGTTGAATATTGTATGGTTTCAACCCTAATTCCTCTTACACAATACTCTTCCCTATTAATATATATGAATTTGTACAGGGATTATTGGGATCTTTAATCAGTCTCAAACTTTCGTTTGTCTTGCATATTTACCGACGGAACCTAATTATTTCAGTTTTTACAACATATAAACTGATGTATCATTATTTCACGCTTACTATGGAATAAACTAACAAAAGCAATCGTGATTAAGTTTTATGCGTCCCGTCATTTTACATTATATATTCTTTCTTTGTTTAATATTCTATATTCTCTATAAAGAATTTTATTTTTTCTTCTCCATTCCTTTATTTATTCTGCTTTAATTCTGTTCCATTTGTGTATTTTGGTAAATATATTTTTAAATGCATATCTTTGGCTGTTTATTTCTGAAACATTCGATATCAATTGAATGATTTGTTTTTAAACCTTGTAGTTGTTTGAAATGTTGGCATTTGTATTCTGAATTTATCCATTGTATCATTCAAATGATGAATGTTATCTATAATTGATCATTATATCAGGGTTTTCTGAAAGTAATCACGAAGCCTCACATATGTCCGTGTTTGTGACGCATGCGATATATCGCTGAGGCTCTTCTGCACGCAATTAAGCGCCTCGGATGAAATTCGTCGCCTCAGAGGACATTCTTTTTAACCTATCCCTAACTATCAGAGCTTGATCCTCCTTGATAAGCAAGGTGGCCAACTCAGCATTAACTAATACTATTTCCCCACTATCACCGTATTTAACTGCCGGATCTAACTTTTCCACACGAGCCGTTTGCGCCGCCAATCTATCTACAGTCGACGACTTAAATCAGCAACAAACGTTCTAATTTTAGATTTTAATTTATCCCACTAAGCATTCACAACCACAGCCTAGCTAACCAGAGAGACATTATCAGATCAATTAGGTTTGCTCTCCTGCATTGAACATGGACGGAGTGAGAACACCGACGGACTGTACCATCAATCCAGTGGCCATCTCAATCTGGACGGTATCATCGTGAGACAGGCCTCCAACGTCCCAAGAATATGTTAACTTTAGGGCTCTATACAGGGATGAGTGGACAAAAGCCGGGTGCAACCCCGTGCAATGTTTCTTCATATTTGCCATGTGTGCATCAAGCATAAAGGCTTCTAAGTTTCTAAGACGAGTATCATGCTCCAAATCTCTTGCGTAAACTTTCCTGATCACACAACAGTGGGTAGTCTATTTCCGATTTCTCGTGCACTTCATTATTTTTCCCATTAATGTACCAAAAATGCGACAATAGTTGCAATGGTTTCGGTTTTCTCGTCTGCCCCAAACCCTCTCCGCTTGTTAAAGGGATAAGCCGTAGGCATCCATCCCTGGGAGATATCGCGGTTTGATCTTTTAATCTTTATTTTTTCCGACCTAAATTTTTCTCCCGGACTTCTGCTTCTCTATTTTCGCGATGATTGTGAAGGTGTAGGCGTAGGTGTGTTTTTGTTGTGAAAGTGGATGTAGGGCCAGAAGTGATTTTAAAAACGGAAGTTTGAGATAATGGAATCACAGTAATTTGCATGGATGGTCTGCTTGTCAGTGATTTGGTAGTTCGAGAAATGATTATTTTGTTGAAGGGGAAGACTGGGCAGATGATGAGGTGCACGGTGCCCCCAGCGACTTATTTTGAGAAAACTTTTCAATCAACTCTTTCTTTAACATTCTTAAGTACAATAGCTTCTGTCAGCTTGGTTCGTTCAATTTCTGTACATCAGATTCTGTTTTTTCCTCTGACTGGTTGGTTTTCAGCTGGTCACCATGACCGACATTTTCCGGTATCAGAAAAAAAACAAAAGGTTCGGGATGGGGACGAAGGCCAAAAGATCGATCATAATTTCAAATCCCCATCTGTAAGTTCAGTTTGTCGGAAAGTGAAGCCAAAATTTAACCATGCTGCTTAAGTAATGCAGCCAGGTGCTATCCAGTTACCTGAGGAGAGACTTTGAATACGGCCACCCTGGTCTTTCGCCAACCGTCATATTCCGTCTGTAGAATGAGGTTTTTGGTAATTAATTCTTATATGTTTTGCCATAAGTAGGCAATCTTTGGCAGAAGGCAGCAGTCCCACATGAAGAAACATGTTCCTTTGATTATTCTTAGGGTTTAATCCCCAGGGAGATGAATGACTATAATTGTGTCGTTCGTGGAGCGACAAATCTGACGTGAACGCTTGTCTACAACGAAGACCGACAACATTATCTTTTCGAACATCTTCAATTCTTGGACGTCTTTTAAGAGTCTGCCTTCTTTTACAAGATGCGCGTAGCCCTTAGCATTTTCCAAGAATTCCGCAATGTTCACAATGGAACTCGGCAATTACCTGGCTGTCGTCTTATCTTGTGCCACCTTTCTCATTAGATTTGATTGCGACGGATATGGTCACTTTATTTCCAGTGCTACTAGAAGCAAACACATTTAGCTTTTCTACTGGAATTTTATCGATTGTATTTCCCCATTTATTGAATATCATTTTATCCGGTGGTGGGCGTGATTTAGCGGCAGTCCCCAAAAAGTCGTTTTTAGAGACAGACAAACCTCGTTGCCCATTTTCAAAAACCACCTCAATAACTAAATTTTATCAGTTTCTTGCGAAGAGCCAAACGGAGTAGGTGTAGAGAAAAAAAAGTAAGCCAAAAGAAAAATTAAATTGTTCTATAAAAATAGAAGAAATTAAACAAATATTACAAACAGGAGGGTGGGAAAATAAAAAAAATGATTTAAATGACAATGTCTGCTTAAAAAAGTGGAATTAAATAAAAAAATAAATGAAGGAATTAAACAAAAAACAACATAAATTGTGATAAAAAAAATGTTTTTTTTTAATAAATGCAGGTAATTAAGACTGAGAAAACTAAATTTCAATCCAAGTAAAAATAATTCGTCCGAAACCGAGGAATAGAAACAAATAAATAAAAAAGACTAAAGATAAATAAAACTGATAAAGTATAAAGAAAGAAAAAATAGGATTTAGATTAAACTAAACAAGCCCAAAAAATAAAAGAAAAAAAAGAAAAGAAAATGAGTTCATTTGAAAAAGAAATAAATTTCAAAATGACTTCCAAAATCCTAGGAAAACCTAAAAAAATCCAGTTCGACAGGAAAGAAAAAAAAATTAAACGTTCAAAATTCAAATATCAAAAAAGAAACTCCCTTTTTTCACACTCCAAAAATAAAATAAACTATGAATTGAAATGCAAAATAAAAATAAAAATACAGAAGTCGGACTTCAAACTAGTCAAACAAATAAAAATAAAAATAAAGGTTTGCGGCCGAAGCCGCCAACTAATAAATAAATTGAAATAGAAATTAATAAAAAATGTAGAAGTAAGTAAATCAACACTTAAAAAAATCTAAAACCTAAATGAATTAGGTGACAATATGAATATAAAACGGGGTGGGGGTATACACTTAAAAGGAAAAATTCAAAAGCTGCTTTCCTTATCTTTTTTCTTTTCTTAAAATATTACATTTTTTATCTTAAAAAACAGTAGTCCGGAAAGGCTTTGTCGAACCAAACGAAAATAAATATTCCGATCTGATCCAACAAAAAATATGTCTGACAAAAAGAGACAAGCAACAGTAATTCTAATAAATGAAAGAAAGAAAAATGAATTAAATAATCTTAACAATTAAATTGCCGGACGGAATAATTTCGTAATTCAAAAGCAGAATCAGTCAAAATTTAGAACACCACCGACCAAAAACCGAGTCAACCAAAACTCTGCGTAATCGTCAGGCTATGCGTGCTCGGTTTTTCCTCGATTGGTCAGTGGAGTATTCTGGAAGTTCCATTCTGGCGTTTATTTTTGCGGGAGTTGTTTGTTTATTCATTTATTTGGGTTAATTTATTTTACTCGGATTTTATGTACTTTTATTTTACTTTTTATTTACATAATTATGTATTCTTTTATGTAGTAAATAAAAATTGAGATTTGTTTAGATCGTCTGTTTATTTTTATAAACAGCCCGTCACCGCTGAGTCTTGACTTCAATCTTCACATGCATACGCACTGTCTCTGATATTGCGTACTTTGGAATAAATGAATATTGATCCTCTTGCAATTTTTAAATTTCCTCCGTTCTATAATGTATTGATTAATAATCGCCTTGATATATTTCCTTATAAAGAAATAAAAATAAAAAAAAACTACGAATGGTTCGTTTTTTTTCCGATTTAAGCATAAATTCATATTTAGGCCTAACTTTCTATTAATGCAGTTAGGTTTTTTAATGATGTTGATGTAAAGTTTTGTAAATTTGGCTGATCGAAAGCGCAGGAATTTTTTGTCATGCTCTATAGACATGGTCATTTGAACATTTTCCATTAATTTGTAATATCATTTCATTTTGAATATATATTTACATCAAGGAAGCATCAGGTACTACTGAAATAATAATACAGGTATGGTTGATTGCTGAACATTTATCGACTTGCACAATTAACAAGATTCAGATCAAATTTCAAGGCATAAAAAAAGTTTGACAACTTTTCACTTCCCGGCCTTTGAAATTTTCAGTATTGCTGCGAGGGTTTTACATGCATAAATACACAAACACACAAACACGCACAAACACACACAGACACACAAATACACATATATATGTGTGTGTTTGTGTGTGTGTATGTGTGAGTTGCCCTTATATATAGAGAAGATAGAGAAGTAGTACATATACTGTGGCATAGATCTCTAGTAATATAATCAAGCTACTGTTGTTCTAGAAATTAACCGACCCTGATCCAAAGTACTCAAAATATTACACACAGTTTTATCGATGTCCTGGCAAGCTTTCCCTCACATCAGATGAAATATTTGAAAAAAGGAGAAACACATCAAAAGGTTTATCTTTATTGCTTTCTCAGATTCATTCAATAAAATATGTATAGGAGTAAAACTGCATATATATATATATATATATATATATATATATATATATAGAGAGAGAGAGAGAGTGAGAGAGAGAGGGGGAGAGAGAGAACCCTTAAAAATTCTTCTTATCAGGTGGTAGTAAATTTATTTCATAGGACTCATGTCCATTTCCTCAGACTAGTTTATTCATTAATAATAACTGGTTTGAAGTGAGGCCCATAAGTTTCATGAAAAAAAATTATTGCCATCTGACCTGACGTATTTTTAAGGATTCTATATTAATTATAATATTGTTCTGTTTTTACATTGAGCTCTCTGTGGATTTATATCCTTCTTGAAATTATCCATACTAATCATTTATTAATATTATTATTATTATTATTATTATTATTATGTCTGTTGCAGCTCTGTTCTGTCTCTCCGGTGGTTCTGGCCGAAAAGTAACCCACCCGGTCCTCCTCCGGTGAACTGAAGGAACCACCACTTTTTGCCACGTTGTGAATTTTTGATCCGAACAGCAGTATTTCGATCCCTTAGATCAATCCGGAGGTAGGATGAAGTAAATGGCTGGGTATTACGCTGAAAGGAACTCACTATTCATGCAAAAAATGTTTCTTGTCGTAGACGCAAAGACATGAAAAAGAAGAAAAAAAAAAGTAACTCTTTTGGTTCCTGTACAAGAGCCTTTTAAGGCTACTGCTTTATGTCACTACCAAAGAAATTGCACGAATACAAAGTGTCTTAACGAGATTCACTCGTTTGTGTCGTGAAGTCACAGAGCGAGAAAGACGATTATTATGCTGATAGGAATTCAGCCGACCTAAGAGAGATAATTCGTGGACCGTCGTCTGCACCCTACGATATAGCAGTCTGCTTTCTCACAGCTTTGTTGACGAAGTTATCTGGATTCGTACGAGTTCTATTTCTATCTCTTGGTTCGAATCGGTCTTCTTGACGCAGGACAACTAACAGACTAGACCAGCAAAATCCACCAAGCTGTTTTCCGCCGCTTCTCTCTGATCTCTATCCGCGTACTCTGTCCGCGTTCTCTCCGATCTGCCTAACTCAAGCGTTTGAGCAGCTTATATATAGAGAGGCGGAGCCATACCATCTTTAGGCACCGCTCTCGAATTTTAATATGCAAATCGCCTTTGACCACCATGAAAGCTTTTCCAGTCCCCGAAACTCAGCGGGAACTCAGTTTTCAAGAGATACTAAAATCGGATTCGGACCTCCTGCAGGGTCTTTCGCAGCCAAAGCCTACTTAAGTTTTGCCAAAACTACTTATCCCGTCTGGTTGAATTCCGCCATTCAGATCACCCAAAAGTCCAATTCGCAATTTATCACAAACTTTTTTAATTTTGAATCCGTCTCTGGAATTATTACATTTAGTTAACTAATAACTCAACCCCACAACAATTATTATGAGAAAAAAAAACAAGAGAAAAAAAAATTATTTCTGGAATTACTCCGGAATCCCTTCTACCCAAGTAATTAGCACTTACATCCTAATTCTTTAGCACTGTTGATTACAAAACCCACTTCGGTACATATACTGTGGCATAGATCTCTAGTAATATAATCAAGCTCTCTATGTCACATTATTATTATTATTATTATTATTATTATTATTATTATTATTATTATTATTATTATTTGTGTGTTTTTGTCTGACTTTGGATGTATGTGTGTCTCTTTGGATGTATGTGTGTCTGTGTGCTTGCGTGCGTATGTGTGATAAAACAATATTATTTTTTAAAATCGGTGTAACATTTTATGACTGATTGCTCATAGATATTTCATTATATCTTTTAAAACCTGTCTACAAATGCGAATACAAAAGAAACTCGAATATTCATTAAATAATACGATTATTAATATTATATTAAGTATTCCTTTATTTCTGTTTCTCACTCTCTCTCTGCATACCTATAAAAGCTTACATAAGTGCATATATATATATATATATATATATATATATATATATATATATATATATATATATATATTTATATATATTGAAATGGATTGTCCGAAAATCATTTAATACAGTTTGGGTTTCTACGCTATTTTTAATAGATACAATGTTTTTAATTAAATTCTCTATTTTTAAATTAGCGGTATTAATTATATTTAACAGCCTTAATGTTCGCGAAATTTCGTAGAAAATATACATTCATCTATCGCCTGTTTCAGATTCCTCTGTGCCTTATGAACAAGAATCAAGATTGTCCCTTGTTTCCTGTTTAGAACTTTGTTTCCCGTTCCATATAAAGGTGACTTCAACTAAATAATACTAGCATCTACGCCGAAAAATCTTACTGCATATAACGTCTTCTCTTGTACATTGTAATTTCATGTAGATTTATCTATTTCTCAATAGGAGTAGAGAGGTTCTCCTATTCTTCCCCGGCATTTTGAAAATTTATTTGTTGTTTCTTGTTTAGAACTGTTTTTTCATATGCTTCTGAAGTCTGTTATATTTTTTTTACTTCCACTATTCGATGGAATTATCGTGTCCCTTGCAGTGAACTAAATTATATATATATATATATATACAACTGATTTTTTTTTTTTTTAAATTTTGAATCTCTTTATGTCAGTTTCTGTTTGGTTATGTTTTCAGATATTTGATGGTAGTGGAAGGAAAAATTCTCCCCTGTGTCCCTTAGCGATGACACTCGTACTTAGACAAACACATATTCATGCAGGTGTACCTATTATAGTTTACGCACAAACACACACGCAAACACACACACGCATATATATATATATATATATATATATATATATATATATATATATATATATATATATATACACGCACACACACAAACCCCTGGTCAAAATCTTAAGACCAGATACAGAAGGGTCAAAAATAGTAAATACTGTTACTTTAATCAAAATATATTTTCTAACCATTTACATGTAATTAGAAAATGTAGTTTATCAACAAAGAAATTAACATTTTAAGCTTTTAATTGATTAATTTAAACTAACATTGAAAAACGGATTTTCGGGCTTGATCATAAACATAACAGCATGTAAATAAAACTAGAAAATACAAAAAAATAAGTCACAGTGAGAATTTAATTCTCAGGATATCCTTCATTTTTCTAATTAATTCGAGGGCGCTTGGAATACTCAACAAGCATGCATAAACTTCAGCACGAAGATCATCCATAGTTTCAAGCTGCAATCCCTTTTTATAAACATCCTTTGGCATCCAACTCCAAATATTCCCAATTGGGTTCAATTCTTATGAGCGTTGTGAATTGCAGCATTGTCCTGCTAGAAAATCCCGTTTTCTCCAAATAGATGAGGGCTTTCAGTAATTGGCGATGCCTTTCTTAACATGTCAATGTATCTAGCAGCTGTTTGACGAATTTTAACCCCTGTAACTCAAGATTTCCATTGTACGAAAATGAACCCCAGACCATACCTTCCACTGTGCAGTGTTCAGAAAATTTATTTTGGGACATCTTTTTATGCGAGAAACTGTTTAGGCTATCAAGATTTTTTCTCGACCGAAAACAACACATTCTTCCATTTATCCACATCCCATGTTTGATAATCGGAGGCAAATTGTAAACGGGAATTTTTATGGTAAAGAAGAAGGCGAGACATCTGCAGCTGTTTCAAGTTCTTAAACATTTTCTTATTTAAATACGGCCGAATTGTTGGAGAGCTACATTCAGCATCTGTATTCGTTTTTATCTAATTTGATGTTAGTCTTGAATCACTCTTAACTTCTCGACTAATGCATCTGTCTAGAGATGCTGAGATTTTATTGGGGCGACAACTTGATTTTTAGGATGCATACACATCCTGACTTGTAATGAATTTAGCAATGGCAGTTCTACTACAGACAATTTCATTTGCAATGACTCGTTGGGAAAGACCACATTTTTGAATTTCCACAATCCTGCTCTTTTCGATCTTAAAATTTTACCCTTAGCCATTCTAAAATCTGAAATTTGATACTGGAAATGTGCTACGTAGATGTATACACGCCTGAAGCTATAAATACACTGACTAGTTCTAAAATTTTTGTCCAGTAATTTTTTTTTTCCAGACATGGTCTTATCTTCATGACCAAACAAATTAATAATTTTTTGAATGTTTGTTCAAATTAATCAATTAAAAACTTAAAATGTTCTCTATGATTGTATATATATATATATATATATATATATATATATATATATATATATATATATATATATGGTATTGTGCTTCTTACTCTTCGGTGCGGGTGTGATTTCATATCCAATTCATTGTCTGTTTCGGATTATAACTAAATAATAGAATACTCGGTAAATATTATTATAAAATCATTTGTCCAGATTCGTTCATCTGTTGTCAAAAGAAACAACCCTGTAATAGTTTACTATATATCTTGAAAGAAGAGGTTGAATGGAAAAATAAATTAAGAGCATGAAATATTTAACGGGGAATTCTTCCCAAACAGCACTTGATTAATAACTCGTTATTCTTCCGGTCTTTTCTTATTTATTATCTCATTTCCTTGGATAATCTTATTTGCGGTTGCTAATATTATTCCCCCTCTCTAGTGCACTGTCTTCATGCAGCCACATTTTGAGGCAACTAGCGGAAGCCAGCGATATATTTATTGATAACAAATTGAATTATCGTATTTCATAACTGAACTTTTTGCGTAATTTTCGTCTGATTAATTTCCATATTCTTCAACGTAGTCTCGATGTACAGAGCAAAAACTTAATCATCCAATGGCTTGAAAAAACACCAGCGTTATTTCTATAAAATATTTTAATGTCCCTCTCAGTTCCATTTGCATAATTTCATTTCTCCGAGTATTAGTTCAATCTGTGTATTTAACCCCTTCAATAACTGCAATCGGGCGATTCGAACTTGATATAACTTTTCAACGAATAAGAATGCATGATACCTCGGCAGAAATGTAGTAAAATGCTTTGGTGTTAGTCACTAATATGAATTTCCAATTTAGGTAAATGTTCTTTTTACAACGAATATGTATAAACTTTGGAACTAATATATTCTCTGGAATCTTCAGAAACGATTGAAAAGGCAGAGGAACAGTATTAAGAGAATCCAAAATAAATTCCCGTGCCGGCGCCTGAATCTAATGAACGAAATTTAAACACGGAAAGAAATCGAAAATGTGAATATCTTCTGTCTGCTAAAAGGCCAATTTTCAATGAAAAGTACTAGGGCATCCAGAGATTTTCCTTCAGTTGTTTTAGAATTTGACAAATGTTTGCATCAACCTGCTCTAGCATCACATACAATTTTAGAAGCTTACGGTTCCATCTTTCATTAATATGGTAAAGGTTTATGAAAATTTAGAACCACTGCCATATATCTATCTGTGTGTGATTGTGTAATAAGAAATTGCTGACTTTGCGAAAAAGACCTTACGCAGGATTAAAAGACTCAGTCTGTACCTATAGCTGGTGGACGAGAAGATATATATTTACGTAAGTAAATGTAATGAACTAAAATGGAATTCGAACTAGGCACTCGGATACCTCAATCAGAACACATATCCAGTATTACACCGTGCCTCATGATTCCTCTGTCTCTGCATCTATCTATCTATCTATCTATCTGAATATACATATTTATTAACGCGTACACACGCACAAACGTGATATATATATATATATATATATATATATATATATATATATATATATATATATATATATATATATATAATAATAAGTCTTATACACTAATATTCCATGACTATAATTTGTTATATTGGAATCGTAATTACGTTCCAATTCATCAGATCTACAACTTCAAAAAGAAATTGGAAAAAAATATCTCCGCGAATTAAAAAATAAAATTTAGTTAGAGTGCATATATGAGAGTGGGGACGATTGTGAGAAATTAATGAAAGTTCTAAAGAGTGGTAACAGACGAGAGAAGAACAGGAAGGCCTAAAAGTGAAGGTGGGGATTAAAATTTAACACAGAAGTTTTAAAGAGATGAATCAAATGACGGTTTAAATGAGTAAGATACAGATAAATATGAATTATTTTCCGATACATAATTCATTACTGAATCGCTGACCTAAATCAATTAAAAACAACACCGGAAACGGGTGTAAAATGTGTGGTGACACTTCGCACTATAAAAGACAATATAATCAAAACTTAAAATTCAGAAGATGAGAGTGAGAAAAAGAAAGAAAAGAAAAACAGTGGGAAGATATGTAGTGGGTGGGGGGCAGCTAAAACCGAAGGGTATTTACCAAAAAGTTCGCTCTGCAGTCAAGAAAATTTGATAAAAGGAATATCACTTGCAGGTTACAAATTTGATAAAAACATATATAAATATATATTAATTATAACCATGGAATATTAGTGTTTAACCATTTTTATTATATTTTTAGTCTGTCCTGGATATTGAGTTCTCCCTGTATCCTATCCTCTTTGAGATATATATATATATATATATATATATATATATATATATATATATATAAAGAAATATAGTCTTAAGGTGTGCTATATTTATGGAATAAAGTGCTCAATATCAGAGATAGAGCGTGTGTAAATATAAAAGTGAACATAGAAGTCAACACTTAGAGGCGACAGTCTGTTTCATGCTATATGCAATCGTCAAGCCACTTTCTGTATTGTTATATTTTTATGTGAATTCTTTTTTCACAGCATGTCGACTCTCATGGTTCTACAGAAGTTCATGTCGTTTATTTTTTATCAGAAACCGTTAAAATTTCTAGGGGACAAGGAGTGTGCTTGGAAAAATTGAGATACTTTTCTGACAGGAGAAAACAAAATATAACCTATCTATCTAGCTTGAGAAAATGAATGAAAGAATAAGTTTTAGGAAAGAAAACATATAATTATTAATTGCTATGAACACATACGTCCTAAATGGACACGGCCCAAAGAATAATAATAATAATAATAATAATAATAATAATTGACATGTAATTTTTCTTTTTCTACCATGCACTAACACAGGCTCTCTTTTCTCATTATTTATCACGTAAAGTTCCCTTTGATTTTTCTTTTTATAAGGGACATCTTGCTACTTTCCTCAAAAGTTGATTACATGTAAAATTAAATCTATGCTATTCCAGTTTATTCCTCTATGAGAAAATCCGACAGAAATCGCTTTTAACATACGAGATCTGGTAGATTTGCTATTACATAGCAGTTCACTAGATTTTTATCTGTTATGAAGACATTTTACTTCTAAATATCCGGGTAGAAGAAACATATTTAGCGTGTTATAGGTGAATTTCAAAGACAATATTTAGATAACTGTGAATATATCAATTCAATAATATATTTTTTCATTTTATTCCTCTATATTTCGCCATCTGATTCATGTGCACATCTTCCTAAAACAGGTCTAAGCCGTCTCCCAACGAATTTTGTTGGAGAAATAAAAGGTAATCAGAAGAAGCAAGTTCAGTTAATATGATGGGTATAAAAAAGACATCCGATTTAAGCTCTCTCTTTTTCTTACGTGTCTGCAAATCGATGCGTTATTTGGTGATTCAAGACGATACAATTTCCATTTCCAGAAGCTTTACATCAATGGCTGTATTTAATCGCTCCAAATCGGTACAGTACTAGCCTGAATTTGTGGAGAGAGATAACATTGCACAATGTACTTCAGGTCCCGCCATATTAAGCACATCTTCAAATGCAGATCAGTTTTTCATTTACCTAACCACTTACATCGATCCATATTGCTTCAAATATCCATTTTTCATTGTTATGTAATCGTCAACTATCTCTGAGATATCTAGTATTATAACACAGCCAGTCCGACTCGATCCATCTTTCCCACGCTTCCAAGTAATGGCGCCGTTCAAGAGATGGCGACCGCTTCGTTTTTTCATCCGTACCATACTACTTTGTTCTTGACTGATCACAGTGAATTGACGATCGAATTTTCACCCGACCTTTACACGCTGTATCGAGCTGATTGAACCGTGCTATGGAAAAAGACATGGATTATGTCGGTCATTAATTCCTGTCATCAATACTCTTGTCTGCAATTCTCTTGTCTGTCTTTTTCTCCAGCAGAAATTCTCTCCTCTGCTCGACGTCTGTAATATTCTTCAGCAGCAGGTCATGAGTCTTCTCTCGGCATATCCCGGTCCATCTCCAGGCTCGAGAGCCCTCTTGTAGCTTCTGGCTATACGGCGACTACTCCAACTTCCTGCTTCAAGTAGCGTACGGTTTATATGCCTTTTACTCCATTCTGACCACGCCATGAGATTCATTAATATTCATCAATTAATTATTCATTTTCTTCAACCTTGGAATTACATCTGACCTTCGATAAATTTTCAAATATTTAAAACAATGTAAACTTTGTTAATCATTCCTTTGTTTACACATCCCATTATGATATACGGTCGTGTCACATGCATTTGATTAATTAATTCTTATCCCTTTTGTCATAAAAGAATTTGATTTTGTTTTCCGACTTCCACAACGACCCTCACAAGCTTCCGCGCAATTCTCTATACTTACAACACAAATTTTCCCGATTACTTACATTTCAACTTCGAAGACATAACAATCCTCTAATTGATTTGGTTTTGAAATCGGTTTGTAGAATTACTTTCTTTTTCCAACAAATTTTATTTCAAATGAGAAATTTCTTCTGCTGGTTGAAGTAACAAATCTTGACCTCAAATTATTTTGTCCATTTCTTAAACACACACCAACTTATTTAATTTCCCACATGACATAATCGAAACGAACTATTACATATCGGCAAATGAATTTCCTACTTTTTTCAAATTTCAAACCGATTTAAATAATGTTCAAGAAAATATAGCTTTATAATTATTTACTCGACCTCATATCGTAACATTTTCACCTCAAGAATTTCAACAAGTCAGCCCTTCTAATGTTTTACTTCTATCAGAGGATTTTACATTAGCCAATTTTAATCATATGACACATTTTTATCAACTACGACAGTGACACATTAATAGTGTCACGATATCATTTGACATAGAAACTTTTTTTTACCAGAGCTTTAGGTTTCATCATTATCAATGACTGCACGACCGTTTGAACGCTCTCTAACTTTTAGACTGAAATGTTCTATTTCTAAAACGAGTTAACAATTGGCAGACAGTTTTCTTGGTTAATGTACCATCTGCGTAAATGCTACATATCATTTTTGTTGTTTGAACAGACGGTTTTGTTTCCTTTCCGAAATAAAAGAACATAATATTTCGAAGATGCGTTCATTCCATTTTGTGTTCATGATTATTAGCATTATTGAACATTGTAAAGTACAGACTCTGGGGAAAGCAGTTGAGCAACATGCTCCATAAGTTTTCTATGGGGTTGAGGTCAGAAGATTGGGGCGGCCATGTCATAACACTCAACTGCTTCTCATCAAAATATCCCTTCATCAATTTTGATTTGTGACAGGGAGCACTATTCTGCATAAAAAATGAGCTTGGTGGTGTCGATTTGCGCCATTTCATCAGGACAAGACTCTAAAATTCTCTTGTACTGCTTGCTCCTGAGGGTCTTTTCAATAGGTTTCAAGAAGTCAGTTCCATGAAAAGAAAAGCATCCCCAGAACATTATAATGAACGGATGCTGGACAGTAGTTACTGCTAAATTCAAACAGCTTTCAAAGCTTCTTCAGATTTTAGATCGCTTATCCTTTGAATTTAGCTCAACTTTCGTTTCATCGAGGAAGAGAATATTTAGTAAAAAATATCAGGTGATATAAAAAATTCTGAATTATGACAATTTAAATATAAATTAAACTTTCAAAATACAAGGATCTTGAAGTAGAAATGTCAAATATGTTGCACATGAGGACATCAATGATTCTAGCTTTAGTTGAAGTCCTCGGATTGAATGGAAAATATTCTGATAGACTTCTTGAAGGGATACCTTTAAGTCCATGCCTTAAAGAAATACAAAATAATAATAATCAAATTCTGAAGTGTGACGATTTACTTCTACATTGTCAGATTCCAAATATTATAGGATAATTAATGAATGCCTAAATGGATATATAGAAAGTCCATAATTTCCAACGGATTGAAATCTATTTCCGGTTCTAACTTTAAATGAGAGACTTAGTATCCAGCGTTTTAGATCAAGCGTTTCATATAAGTTACGATTATTTTTATAACGTTGTTAAAAGGTTTTATTAACGTCCCAATTATATGTAAACCTCTAAAAATATTGTGTAAATAGAATAGAACCGAATTGATGTTCCATTCAGTATAATGGTTTCAAATATATGATTGAAGTATTTGTAAACGGTTAAATCAATATACAAATCAATAAAATTAACATGGTAATGATAATATGAAGCTAAATGATATTCAGAAAATGTTATATTTAATATTGAAATGGTTCATTTAATAGAAAGTAATGAACATAGCTTTGTTCTATTGCTAATAGTAGAATGATGGACGAACCTGACTAAAATAGCAATTGAGAAAAGTCAATAGATTTTGGTGTTATGAAGAAACGGCATTTGTAAGGAAAATTTTCATCTCCTTTTCTTTTATTGATTTACATGCCGATAGTCGTTTATCAAAAAATATCTTCGCGCATGTCTGTAAAGAATATAGTCTCAGTTTTTCAGTGAGAGATTAACTATCATGGATTGTCCTTCCAAGTTTCGATGTTTCGATGAACATTTTACTTTTCACGTATTTATTTACATTCTTTTAACTTAAAAAGTCTGAAGAGAATTATTGGGTAGTTTATGGTGTCACTAATATGAACACTGCAATATGCAAATACCACATTTTTAATACGTCTTCCAGCAATCTACAGTAGCTGATTAATCACTATATGAAAATTTTATATTTTCCTACATGAAACATATATATATATATATATATATATATATATATATATATATATATATATATATATATATGAGGTCTTATCTGAGTTTGCATTCTCTTGGATTTACCCGATATCTTGAAATCTTGTTCCTTTCAAAGGGGATTTGATTTTAGAAGAAAAGAAATTCGCAAGGGGCGAAATGTGAGGAATATAGTGTTTTTCGGAACGGAAGAATATTGTGCTTGGCCACAATCTGCGGCACAATCCAGGATAACTTATGGAACCTATGTGGTGTAGTAAGATCACCACATACTACACACATTTATAGACACTGCAAAAAACAACAGAAATGAGCGAGAACGTTATAAAAGTGTGTATGCGCGAGAGTGTGCAAGGTCAATATGTGCCAAACTCTGTTACTATAACAGCAATCTCCATACATTTTTGTTTAGAACATATATATATATATATATATATATATATATATATATATATATATATATATATATATATATATCGCTTATTTAATTCAATGCGAGGCTAAGAATTTTATTAATACCTAATATCTATACTAACACTTTTGTGAACATTATATTTATTAATATTCATACTGATGCCCAAACTTATAACAGGATCAAAATATTGTTTAATAGAATATTTGAGCAAAATCATTTTCTCTTCTGATAATCTAATAATTTAAATCATCATAGGAAAACTTAGCAGCATTTATTATTAGCGGATAAAATCTTAAAAATATATAGATATATAGATGGCAAAATATTTACAGCAGACTCAGAATTGAGACTACAGGCTCTCTTACAGATCAAAAGGGAGAAATAAGCACGTGTAAGAAGACAGAAAGTACGATTAATAGCAAAAGAACAGATCAAGAGAGAATTACAAATTGGAGGCACCAGAATTAATTAACTACAAAAATGTATGTATGTAGGAAGTGTTTTGAAAGATGACACAAGTTACGATACCGAAATTCGATGGCTCATTAAAATAGCAAAATATGCCTTACAAAACCTAAACATGTGTAAATAAACATTTTATTAGAAATGATTACTTAACTGTAATTTAATAACATTCTACTATATGGCATTAAATGCTGGACTATTTAAATACAGATAAAGAAACGAGTTTCAGCAACAAATATCTTATTCTAATGAAGGGTTCTTCACATCGGAAAAAAACTGTTGGAATTTCCAAGGCACATAATGAGGAAAGAGAGATTAGAATATTTGCCACACAGAGGACAGTTTGAGTGAAAGAATGACCGAGGAAAACCACACATAATCTACCTGATGATCTTGTGTAACCGGTTGGGAGAACAGGGATGAAGAAAGATAGCAGATATTTTTTAGTAAAAACCACGAAGAAGGGAATTCGTGGAGATCCAGAAATATTCATACCCTGAAGTGAAACTGCACATAGAGGAAAAATAACAGAAAATGACTTTGACTATGACATTTATTCTTTTTTTTTATTAGGTTTAATCCTGAATAATTTTCATAGATACGTGAATTTCTGAATAGTTATCATAGATATGTGAAAACGAGATAATTGTTTTTCTCTGTAACAAAAGATGGAAATATATCTTCAATGTGTTTGAAGCATTTGAAGTTAATTTATACAGCCTTTTATTGTCATATTAAAATATAATTTTATTTTTCCAACCTATTTTTATTTAGTAATATTTCTATTTTAATAGTCTTGCTTGTATCAATTTTAATGTTATGCATATTTTTATAGTCATTTCTGCCCAAACAAGGTGATAATATCACGAAAATGATAAAGGTTACTGTGATAGGTGAAGTAAAATGAGAAAAACAATTAGCAGAAGGAATCGGAAACCCAACCCTAAGCAGGAAACAGTGGATACAACTCTACTCCTGTTCAAAAGACGGGAACAGAGTGGGAACCGAGCGATAGGCGAACTTCTCTACATCTACCAAAAAAAGAAAGAAGAAATTCGGAGTGAAGCTGGCGGGGGTGCGTAGACCTATAGAATTAAAATAAGTTATCCTGTTATTTTCAAATACATGTATTTCAGTTATTATACTTCTGAAAATAGGAAAGCAATGGGAAACTAAGCTAACATTCAGATAACTTATTTTATTATCAAACACTGGGTAGAGGAAAAACTGAATATAATAGATACATACACTTCTACAGAAAAATGTATTAAACAAAAATATTCAATCAAAGAAGCAGAGAAAATACGCCAGCATCCATGAAAATTAGCGGAGATAATTCTTCCATTTTAACATAAAACTCAAGTTTTGGTTAGTTGGCGCCTATTAACAATTGGAAATTCTAAGTTACATAGAATTGCTTTTGGAAGCCTATGAGAATAGCTCAGAGAGAGTACGAGAGAGAGAGAGTGTGTATGTGTGTTAATGTGTTACTTTGTTGAGAGATGTGTTTTCAAAAAAGACAATTCAAATCAATTCTGCAAATGACATTTTCGAAATCTAAGATAGTATAGAGAATACCTTTTATTAAGAGACAACACTCAAAAAGAAATTGATACTTTCGAGATATTTGCATCGAGCTACACGAATAACGGCAAGTTTTAAATTAATATTAATAACGATAACGGATTAATGTCTATTTACGATAAAGATTAATTTCTATTTTTCTCTAAGATTATTCAGACTACACAATTTTGGATTACTCTTTATAACGTCTTTTTCTTCCGTATTTGATTGCTTTTAAATTAATTTTATATAACTAATTTTCACCGGAAATTCAAATAAAATCTGCTAAAAAAAAATAGGATATCATTGACACATTTATATATTGAATCTATACCGCTTGATCATAAAAGTAAATTCTCACTTCTTTATAGAGAATGTTGAACTAATAGAGCATCTTTTGATTTCAACGTAAAGATTCAATGTTTAGAAGACAATTTATTTACATTATCTCAATGTATATTAACGTCATATTGATTCAGTGTTTCTATTGTTTATATAAATAATATTTCTTAATGCTCTAAATATCCGTGAATGTCGTCTTTGTTGCAGTTTTTTGTGTATACGTATGTACTAGGTTATTCATTTTGCAAAGTTACAAAATTGTGGCACGTGACCGGAGAAGGGGAGGTGTACACGCTGGTCCAAACTAACTATCCTATACCTAGCTAATCAGATTCACGGCCCATTCATACATTACAATTACCCATTCACCACAAGAACTCGTCCATCACCAATCAATCCTTCATGCACCATAATACCGCATTCTCACAAGGGGAACCTACAAAAACGCGCCTCAATCCATCACAATTTGATGATAATGCATAAAATACATAAAATTCTAATAATGATGCAATGAGGGGGGAGGGAGATGAACCCAATAATCAATTAAAATGTAACATAATTCAAACTAAACATAACATATGTTAGTAGGGACCGTCCAACGCTCAAAATGGAGAGGCCGCTCTATTCTGGCCAGGGGACAGAATCAAGAGACAACTCTCGCTAAGGGAGTGGTAAAAGGATAAAATAGTATTTGGGAATGGGAAAATATAAAGCTGACTCAGTCGAGGCCAAAACAAACTGGGGAGGTTGGGAATCTCGACTTTGATCATAACCAAAGATCGGCCGGGATACAGGCCAGGAACAACACTTACTCACATTAACTAGGTACACTGAAGCTTGTCTAACCTAACCAAGGGGAGGGTTCCACAGGAAGCCACCCCGATGTGCAATAAGTTGACCTAGAAGAGAAAATCAAGGCTAGCCCCGGTCACACGAACCAATCTCGCCTTTTTACCTACCTTTCGCTAATGACTGTCGAATGCAATCGTTTTCTATCAGATCTAATCTTCATCTTGAGCTGATGCTCAAAGAATTGGATTAGATGCTGATGAGAAAGACGGTTGCCCCGCAAGACTTCTTCCTTTCGCGAAGTCCAAATCACCATTCGAGCCGTGGCCAGAAGCATCAGAAACACCATTTGTTTCACCCGGGAATACGGGGGCGACACATTGTCACACGCGTATGCGCTATTCATGGACACAAGCTGTTCGGGAGCGAGACGAGCCGTCAGCTCGCCGACATGGTCCCATAAGGAGCGGAACCGGGGGCAATAGAAGAAGGCGTGCGAAGCCGTTTCTTCTAAACCAAAACCACTGGCAAATCTTCCAAACCCCATATGAAAGCCTTGTCAATGAGAGGCAGCCGATTCCGACCCAATTGCACGTAAGCGAAAACTCAGGGTTACTGAGGTAATACGCCACTGGCGCCCAAGACCAGTAGGAGCGATACTCCTCCTCCGACAAGCCGAGCGTATCTCGTAGGGAATCCTTCGCAGGCCCCTCCACTAATCCACGATAGAAGACCTTCCTAGGCCGTGAAAGGTCACTGGACCGCTGCACTAGTCTAATTAGCTGCTCCTTGAAGTCCCGCCTGTCCAGTAAAGACAGATTAACCTTCCAGTACCCAGCCGTTCTAGGCCTATTGTCTAACGCAACCCGAGCACAAACGAATGGCCTAATTAATGGAACATAGGGCAATCTAGTAGATCTATGTCGGCTCTTCTCACTAACATTCTGTCAAGGTAGCTAACTACCTTGTCAAAAGGACAATTAAGAGCCCACGTCCACATTTTCCCGGTATCTATCGACGAGACCATAATCGTCCATCAGATCAACCAGACTACGGCCGCCAATTCTCCCGCTAACACCCCGCAAACTGTCTAACTTGGTGTCCGGGATGGCACTCCAGTCCCCCATTAAAACTAGGCGCGTCGAATCCACCAGGAACGGCCCCAACTGCCGAAAAAACGAGACCCGCTCCTCCCGATCATAAACCGCAACGACTCAGAGCGAACCACTGTTCACGGGAATATCGGCCACGATCAACCGGCTCTCGGCATCGGTATGCACAAGGTCCACCTTCGCATCCAGAGTATGTCTGACAAACAAAGAAACTTCTCTGGCAAACCGGTCCCCATATGCTGAAGAGACGACAAAGTCATCCTCCAGCACACGCGCATCGGAACTGCAAACAAATTGGGTCTCTTCGATTGCGGCAACATCCACACCATGGGACAACAGGTCCCGGAGCAGGCGGGCAGCCTTACCCCGATCCCTCAAGCCCCTCAAATTCAGCGTAGGCATCTTCATTTCCATCTCTTAAGTCCTGTTAAATATAAAAACAGAATTAAACTACTCACATACGGAGTGGGAATCTGTAGTTGAAAGGACCCCGTCGGAATGTCCCAGGCTTCCAGTGCCTAATTCAGTCGTCATCCGACCATCTGGGACAATCCTACCAACGTCCATAGGGTAAGTCAATTTAGCTTCCCTATATACAGAGGGATGGAGCAAAACGTGAACCCTCCCTGCATAGAAATGCGATAGTTTTTTTAAGTTCTGGTGTCCCTGTCTCCAGAATTCTGATGTCCGGGAAAACATCCCTACATTCTTCCAGGAAATACCACACTTTCAAGTTCTCCACCGTGTCCCTAATACAGGTAGTGCTGGCAGGGGCCTTGGGGAGATTGCGTGATCTTTTATGGATTTACCGTCTACCGTCGTAAGTTTGAAGAGTGGACCTAGTCGGGCTCTTCTATGTGAGGAGATGACCCTCTCTAATTCTTTCCTGTCCACCTTGCAAATTAGGTCGGGACCGGAAAAAAAACACATCTTTTTCTTTTTTTCCTTTTATCTAGGAGGGGTGAGGAAGGGGTAGATGTGAGCAGTGGGATGGACGTGCCAGGAGGGATGGATAAAGAAGCGAAGGACTGGGTTGACGGGGTGGGAGATGAAACCCGACACGGGGAGGAGGGACGACTATTTGTTTGGGAGTCAGCCTGATTCGGGGATGCCGGGAAAAATTGGGAACTGGATGTGTCTGAGTGTCCATCCTCCCTACTTTGTCCGCTGCGTTGACTTGGTATCTCTTCTTTTTCGTCCTCGTTCTTGTTCAGTACGGTGGCACGTGGAGGAGGCATTTGCTCCACCTCCATTTTCCCCGTCAGACTGCTGTTGCTTGCTTTGTTGTTCAAGCTGCTGCTTTTGCTCCTGATTTTTTTGCTGCAGCAATTCCCTCGTCTGCTGCTCTTTAGGGGCCTGCTTTGGTGGCTTTTCCTTTGGCAGTTGCTTTTGCTGTTGCTTTTTCTTTTCCAATTTTCCCTGCTCCTGCCCCTCCTTGGGCCTCTCCACGGGGCGCTCCTCGGGTTTCCGCTGTCTCTTTGTGGTCGCTTCATCTTCTTTCTAGGCAGAAGCTGCCCTGTCCTTCCTCCGACCCGTTACTGTCTTCCATTCACTCTCTGACCCCTTCTCCTTCGCCACTGTTTCAGGTACCTTCGTTGCTGGTGTTTTTGTTGTTTCCGATGTTGCTGAGGGGGGTTCAGAGAGTGCTGCTTTGGAAGCTGCAGGCTTAGAGTTCTTGTTGGGACATGCCTTCGACATATGTCCCAGAGTCCCACAGGTCCAACAAAATGGTTTGCGCCCCTCCGCCACCACGAACATCCTCCTATCTCGACACACCATGACATTCGGTATTTTGGCGAAGGTCTGCCTGTTTAGTGTGTATACGGATGTACTAGTGAGCTAGCCTAAATGAACTGAGTCGTTTTACAGTTCGCCAATAGAAGGGTTAAACAATCAGAAAAGCTCAAAATATTGAATGCGACGTGTATAAAGGCAGCCGTTTTTTTTTCTCCCAAATTTTTCGCACTGCCAACCTGATATCGAAGACTTAAATAATTACTTAACAAACGTTACTTTCTCTGAATATTCACTGCCGACCTCTGATATTGAACAGATTACGGACTTCACTGGATTCCATATTCAGAGACTGTGGCATACATGGCCAACAATGGTTACGACTCCAGGTTACGATTGTATATTAACGGAGATGAAACCAAGTTTGAATTATGGGAAACCAAATTCTTAGGCTACCTTAGAATACAAAAACTTCATGACATCATTCTTTGCTAAGATGACCAGAAAGAAGATGTTGATTTTATGGAAAGATATGCGACCGTGTTCGCCGAATTAATACAATTCCTGGATGAAAGGAGTTTGTCTTTGATAATGAGAGCAGCCAAGGACAATGGACGACGAGCTCTAAGAATTTTGCGAGAAAACTAGTTGTCAAAAGGTAAGCCTAAAATTATTGCTTTATATACTGAACTAATCGCGTTAAGGAGACGGGAAAATGAATCTGTAATAGATTATATTATACGAGCTGAGAATGTCACAAATGCTTTAAAAATGGCAGGTGAGAGTATCTCATATGGACTGCTAATAGCCATGGTTTGAAAGGGATTACCACCGACATGCAAACCATTTAAGACAGTCTATAACTCAAAAAGATAAAAAAATAACTTTCACTGAGTTTAAAATTGCGTTACGTAGTTATGAATAAACTGAAAAAATGTGCACCCAACAAAATCAAGGAAATAACGTAATGCAACTGAGAACGTCATTTATAAAATTCAGAAAACCAGTCCCTCAAACCTATCAGACTAGGAATTATGATATTAAAAACGAGTGGCTTAAAAACAATTATTACAATAACAACGACAACAACTTGAACAGTAATAATAGAAAAAGGAATATCGTTTGTTTTCGTTGTGGTAAAGACGGCCATGTACGTGCAAAATGTCAATTTTATACAAGGGATGATTTTTGTAAAAATGTAAAAACTTTTTCGAATGGGCGAACATATAGCTTTTCGTTTCGGTTGGATATTGTAGCCAATAGTTATAATTCTTACCTAGTCGATACGGGTGCGACAAATCATGTAATTACAGATGAAACAAAATTTATTAATTTTGACTCCAACTTTGAGCCTGATTCTCATTTTATCGAGTTAGCTGACAGGACCAGAGCTAATAATTTAGTTTTAAAAAGAGGCGATTCCTGTATTTATTTACGAGATACTAAAGGAAATATTTGTAAATGTTTATTAAAAAGGGATTTATATATTCCTAAATTTGAACAAAATATTTTCTCGGTTCAGTCTGCTGTTAGAACTGGTGTTAAAGTTAATTTTCACCGAGACAATTCAAAGTTAATAGACGGAACTGAATTTAATATACAACAAAATGGACGTTTGTATTATTTGAAAAGTATTAAGTCTGTGAAGACAGCCACACACGACTTAAGGACTTGGCATAAAATATTAGGCCACTGTAATAAGATTTCAAGAACACGTCACTGGAATGAAAATTACATTTCCAAAGGGCTTACACTATTGTGACACGTGTATTAAAGGGAGAATGACGAAATATAGAAATAGGGGCCAGATCCCCAAGTCAACAGATATCTTGTTCAGAGTTTATTGCGATTTAGCGGGACCAATATCACCAATGGGTATCGACACCTATTCATATGTACTAAAATTTGTTGACGAATATTCAGAACTCATGATATATTTTTCTGAAAAACAAATCTGATACCGAGCAAGCTACAAAAATCTATTTATCCGATATCTCCCCGTATGGAAAAGTAAAAATAATTAGAACATATAATGGTGGAGAATTTACTTCTGATGCTTACGATAACTTTCTAATAAATGAAGGCATTAAACAGGAGAAAACTTGTTCTTATTCACCACACCAGAACGGAGTCGCTGAACGTAGTTGGCGGACGCTTTTGGAAATCGCTAGATGTTTGTTAATAGAATCTAAGTTACCCAAAAATCTGTGGGTTTATGCATTAAATACAGCCGTCTATATAAGAAACCGTTGCTATAATAGTAACATTAAAAAGACTCTTTACGAATCTTATACGAACCACAAACCAAACGTAAGTGGTATGCATATTTTTGGTACAATTTGTTACACATATGTCGACCACAGGGCAAATCTAGATACAAAAAGTGAAAGAGGTATATTCATTCGCTATGACAAGACAAGTCCAGCCTATATGATTTTTCCCGACAAAGTAAAATAATTAGGAAGATCACATGCGTCAGATTTACAGATTCCTTTAAGTAAGAGGAGGATCCCGAAGAAAAGAACATTAACTGCGAGAAGCTGGTCCAACACGAACTAGTATAGCCTAATTATAGGATAGGGCCTATAAGTAGAAAACCTGTTCAAAATCCACAGTCAGAGGAAGGTATTATACCAGATCATGTAGACGTGGAAAAATCAGACGCAAAATTTGAGTTAAAAAAATACAACCGATGAGGGGGGACAAATTCCGCGTTATCCGACCAGAAATAGAAGAGAGACAAACTATTTTGGAATGGGTCAATGTAATATCTGTGACATTGACTCTTGCTATTCGGTACAATGTATCCCGAAGAACTATCAAGAAGCTATAAATTCTGACAATTTCAAACGGTGGATAGCCGCCATGCAAAAAGAAATCGAATCTTTAGTATCAAACGACACATTTGAATTGAAAAAGGCCCCGGATGATAAAAATATTATCGGCGCCGTTGGTTTTATACTGTTAAACGAATTGAGGATTTATCGCCAGTGTATTAGACTCATTTCATAGCTAAAGGATTTTCGCAGATATAAGGGGAAGATTATGCAGAAACATTCAGTCCAACAACAAACATGACAATAATTAGAATTTTGATGCAAATGGCCGCACATTAGGGTCTGGATATACACCATATGGATGCTAAATCGGCTTACCTGAATGCTGCGATTGACTATAAAATATACATAGAACCGTCAGAAGGTTTTGAAAAAGGTGATAATTAGGTATGGAAACTTAAAAAGTCACTATATGGACTCAAGCAGAGCGGAAGAACATGGAATAAATTAATCCATTCCTATTTAATTCAACAACAATTTGAATCCTCCCAAGTTGACCCATGCCTGTACACAAGAACATTTAATAATGAAATAGTAATTCTGGTTATTTGGGTCGACGATATGTTCATTGCATCAAAGTGTGAAGCCACTCTATTAAAAATCAAAAAATCCCTAAATATAAGGTTTGAAATGAGCAACTTTGGTCGACTATCATGGTTTCTTGGTATACAGTTCGAATTTAAGGGCAACACTATTACAATGAATCAATCTAGATAAATCGAAAAGCTCTTATCTAAATTCAGCATGCAAAATTGTAAAACACGAACTACTCCATGTGAAATGGATTTAAACACAATTATGAATAATGAAGATGTTATAGCGGCGTGTGAGAAAGAATACAGAACATTGGTCGGAAATCTTATTTACGTGATGACACCAACCAGGCCAGATATCTGCTATACGGTTACTAATTTGTCCCAACACTTAAATAAACCGGGGACTGTGCATTTAACAAGAGCTAAGCAAGTGTTACGTTATCTAAAGGGAACTAAGAGTCAGTGCCTAGTATTTCGACAAGCAGATAAACCATTAAAATTGAAAGGATTTTGTGATGCTGATTGGGCCAACTCACCTGATCGTAAAAGCATAACAGGCTTTAGATTGGCAAACGATAATCCAATGATTAGCTGGAAATCTAAGAAACAGGGAATGCTTTAACTTTCTACTTGTGAGGCGGAATATATTGCATTGTCGTAAGCAACCCAAGAGGCTATTTTTTCTTAAATTACTAATAAAAACTATTATGACACTGATAATAACTGAGCCAATAATTATTTACTGCGACAATCAGGCCAGTATTGCTTTGGCTAGAAATCCAATAATACATCAAAGATCAAAACACATCGATATTAAATATCAATTTATAAGGGATCTGGTACAAAAGAAAACAGTACAAATTGCATATGTTCAATCGGAAAATAACGTGTCGGATTTATTTACAATGCAAATTACAAAATTGAAATTAAGGGCTTTCATTCCTGTCATATTTGATACTGATATCTAAGGTCCTTATTGGTCCTGGGCAAGACCTAAAACTGCATCCATTAAGTCTCTCTTAGGTCCATATTAGTCTTGGCCAAGACGTAAAACTGCATCAATTAAGTCTCTCTAAGGTCCTTATTGGTCCTGCGTTGGACGTAAATCTGCATCCATTATTGTCTTAAGAAACGTCAGTTTTTGTTATGAATGTGAGTCCTTAGTTTCGGTGTATAAACGTGTATAGTCCTACTTTTAGCCCAATCCTTCTTTTATGACAACTCAGGATCACTCTGACCAGGAGTGATAGTGACTGTTTCAATGGGTCCCATCTATGGGTAAAATAACAATTTTTTCCACTTATTTTTGTTGTGATCACTACTCAAATGTATAATATTGTTGTTAATGTTTATTAACCTGAAGTACTTAACTGTGGATAAAATGATATAACTAATTTTTGTGGATATTAATTTTCTTAAAATAAAAAAAATAAAATAAAAAAATTATTTTATGAATGCTAAAACAACATTCTGAATACTAAAGTATTTGTTTCATATGAATATTGACTTTACTAGTGTTTTGAAAGAAGTTTCTACCATATATCCAAAAATGTTGTCTTTGTCTCAGCTTTTTGTGTATACGTATGTACTAGTGAGCTAGCCTAAATGAGCTGACTCATTTTCTAGTTCAGCAATAGAAGGGTTAACCAAACCGAAAGCTCAAAATATTCAATGCGACGTGTATAAAGGCAGCCATTTTTCTCCCAAATTGTCTGCACTGCCAACCTGTTATCGAAGACTTAAATATTTACTTAACAACCGCTATTTTCTCTGAATATTCACATCCGACCTCTGAGATTGAACAGATTACGGACTTCACTGGATTCAATATTCAGAGACTGTGGCAAACATGGTCAACAGTCTTCGGTACTTTGTCTGAATTATTTTCAACTCATCCATTTAAATATGTTTTTTACTTTTCTTTTTAAAAATGTCGTTTACTCTAAATTAATCATTCTTTTTTTAACTAATGAATTTTCTAAGTAATTAACTTTTCTTTTTTCATCATACTGCATATTCAGATGTACACTCACTTTTGATTGTTACCAATTCCCTTAAATTTAAAGTGTTTTTTATAAATGTAAATGATAGTGCCATATTTTCTTGTGCATAATACGAGGATTTCGAATGAAAACTAAAGATAAAAACGGGGAGTCGCATTATACACATATACAAAATTTCCGACATTTTTGCTTAGCTTATAATCCCTCCTATATGATGTTTGAAAAGACACTCAGATTTACCCTGAAGATAATTTTTTTTTATTTTTCATTTTCTTGATTTTATAACTCATTTTATCTTAATCCTCAATATAAATGATAGTTTTGTTTTTAAATTTTTATAGCTTATAGTAATATAATAAAATTATATGAAACAGAAAATCGTGATGGAATAATTAACACCATAAAATGTATTACCTTAAAATGTCTAGTAAGAACATTCCTCAAAAAATCAAAAAATTAACTTTGAAATAGAAATTAAGCGCAGAAACAATGGCTAAACATTCGGTTTCTATATATTCCTTAATATAGTGAAAACCTAATTATTTATGGATAATAATTTATGGACAAGTGCTGAAAAAAGAAATTACATCACAATGAATGTACTACGGATTTGTATTATACTCAAAGATGTAATATATTCCCAGATTTTCGCTTCAAAATGTCGAGTTCGTATCATAGACAAGTCGTATTGCACACAAGAAAATACGCAATTTCCATTTTATTTTGGCATTTTCATTTATATGTTAAATTAGAAACAAATATACGGAAACTTAAGAGGAGTTACGCCGCAGATTCTTGAATGATCCGAACCGGAATGACAAATATTTGGACAGTGTGAAAAGAAGATACGAGGTAAAAAAAAAATGGAAATGGAAACGCGAAGTGGGAGACAATAAAGAAACTTTCATGGCATCGCAAATGAAATCACCCAAAGGAAAATAGACGAGAGAAGAAAAATGGTATGGATGACAGATGACATTCGCGACATGAGGAACAGGAGAGAGACAAGAGTAAAACACATGGAACAGAATATAGAACACTACACAATACACAGAAATAAGGAACAAATGCAGACAGGTTAAAGAGGAATGGAAAATGTGCAGAAATAGAAAGAATGAGTATTACAGATTAGAGAGAAATACATAGAAAAATATGGAAGTAACAGGACAAAAGACATGCATGTTAGCAGTCTATGCAACGCTTATATTAGAGAAAGAGAAATACTTCCGAGATGGAATGGATATATCGGAGAACAGTTCCACGACGAAAGCGGACAAACGGCAATACACAGAAATACCGACGAACCGAGGATATTAAAAACCGAAGTGGAAGTTGCACTGGACAAGTTGAACAGAAAAAAAGCGACAGGGCCAGACGGAATTGTAATAAAAAGGTGGCAGCCGTAGACGATTTCGACATAGGGAAGATCACAGCCGTAATAAAGTAAATCCACAGTAGTGGTGACATACCGGAAGACGTAAGCAGATCTATTTTCACAGCATTACCTAAAGAACAAGACTCACACGAATGGAACTCAACGAGACAATCATCCTAATAAACTATATAACAAACTCATCGTCGGAATTCAAATGAATAGACTGCGCAGCAAATTAAATCCGGATATAGAACAAGAAAATTTACGGGTTCGTCAAAGACCCATAATGTTTACAAGTGTTTTACCCTTTCAATTAGTTTGAGAAATCGCATGTGATAATTTTAGTGACTATATTACTTAAAAGCCGAATATTTAAATAATCTAAATCACGCTTTTTTTTGTTGTTTTTTGCAAACCGGACGCCGTGTTATGGAAAACTATTCTGAATCAAAAAAATAAAAACGCAATAGAACTAAGAGATTTTTACTTGCTTTTATAAATACTATCGATTAAAAAAATATTGTCTGTAGAAACAAATAATTTCGATAAGAAATGAATTTTTTTTAGATTTGGTTTCATTTTTTACAATTTTAAATTGAATAATTTATAAAGTTTTTTTTAATTCTTAAAATTAACTTAATTCTTAGAAAATATTGTGTAAAACTTTATTTTAAAATCATATATTGTAAGGCTTGTTACCATTTGACAAAACCAAATATGTCTAAAAGAATTTCCATTTGTTATTGTATGTGTAATATACAAGCAATAATTTGAAGTATGGATGTTCAAACTAATAAATTTATTCTTACAAGTTGTAATGTTTAAGCGTTGTCCCGCTTCACAAAACACTCTTAAAGTTTTTTATCGTCTAATCCACCATACTTAACTATCAACACGTTCGTCAGTCATTCAGCTCTCAAAAAATAGATTAAGACGTCTGAAAAACAAGACTCCGTCATTAATAAATTCTTGTATACAACATTTTATGCTATCAGTAATAGTGGTTTTAAATCAGATTTATTGAACAATAAATTTTATAATTTTCTTAAAATAACGTTTCAGAAATATTTTATTTCTGCAAGATTAAAGACGAGAATTAACGGTCGTTTACAAATGTGTCAAAATGAACTTTTTTATCGATTTTACTGATAAAAAAATCGATTCGGATCAATATAATTCCCGTATAAAATAAACCACATAATATGTTGTTTACTAGAAATAATAAATTTTAAATATTTTAACATTCAATTGAAGCTAAAATGAAAACGTTAAGATAGCGATTTCATTTTTAAAAGTTCATTATGAATCTTACATATGCCGAGTTAGTTGAGATACGTAATGTACGAAGCGTCATTGCCATCTTGAAAATTTATATTTTGGAATCTGATATTTTAAGAATATTGAACATTCATTTGTAGCTCTCCTAAGAATAATTTGCTGTATATTCTGTCAGGCTTCTAATTTATTTACATATTTTCCTTTGTTTATTCATGAATAAAGTGAAGCCCATTCATCAAAACACTCTAATTATACAACAGAATCAGGAAACAGTTATGAACCTGACGGTATAAATGCATTTTCCAGTGATCTACTGCTTTAGTCGTTAATGCTAAAAGACAACTGGAAATTGCAAATAAACACACTATACGCGAAGAAACATTTAATTAGAACAGACATTTCCGACATCTGATTTGCAAACATGTCATATTTTAAACTACATATATTCATTTAAGCTTGCAATTGTTTCCAGTTATTCTGTTGTAAATGTTATACCTTTTCTTCATTAGTGATGTCATTTTACCAAAATTAATTCACATATATTTATATTTCTTACGTATTATTTACCATATGGCTATACGATATTTCTTTGTTAATACTTATTAATGAAGACCTTTTATACTTTCGTTAAATATATGAGGATGTTTTAAAGACATTATTTTTCACTATTTAATTTATTTCTGTTTTATTGTTGAAGGTTTCATTATACTCTATGTCAATTTTTTATCATCAGATAAGAAGAGATTCTAGCCATAATGCTTAACATAGAAAGATTGTATGCCTGTAAAAATTCTATCAAGGCTTTTTACCGAAATGAGAAATATATGTAGAAATGTGAAATATATATTTTTTATAAGCCAGTGATCATTATTTTATTCATTTTTAACTTGGCTCATTTTCATATTACATTCTCTTATTTCATTTATTTATTAACGTTTCCATCTTCATTTAATTTATTTTTCTCAATGTTTTCATTGGTTTCATTCCTGAATGTTTTGATTTCATTCGTTTCGTTTCCTCCTATATTTTTCTTCCCTATATTAGATTCGTTCATGTCGTCCTTGTATTTCCTCAATTTCTTTTATTTTCTTTTAATTTTTATGTTTCTCCTTCAAAATGTTTCAAACTTCGTTTCTTTGATTTGTGGGAGACAGCAATGTTCACCCTTAAAATATTAATAATTATAATATAGAATTTTGTCTATAGATGCGAAAAATAATCAGTGGTGAAGTTTTTCCCCAGAAAATCTGTGCTTCGTCAGAATTATTAATATAAATGTCAAAAAAATAGTGTTTATATGAACTATGGAATACCATTTGAGAAGAAGAGACTGTTAATTTAAACATGAAGGCGCCGAGGCCAGTAATAAGGTTGTATTCTAAGTTTACCTGGTTTTTGTCGCTACTACCGCGCTTATTTAAGCGAGTGTTTGAACGAAAAAAACAGTCGAAGTCGAAGTTGAATCTTGAATCTTGAAGTTGGAATTGGAGTTATTGGAATTATATGACAAGCAGTTGACCAGAGAGAGAGAGAGAGATAGAGAGAGAGAGAGAATAAAAGCGTCCGCTTGCTGCTGTAAAACTGGACGAAATGAACTCAAGTTATCAGCAATATTGGCGCAATACTGCCAGTGAACTTCACACTTCTATTCCGATAGTGAGATAATTACAGCACCTACAAGAACAAAAAGCGTGACCGTGAAAAATCCTTCTCTCCTTTCAGAATTATATGCAATTATTTTTTTAAATTTTTTTTTTCTGGACTTTATTTCATATACACTACTTTCTTGTCAAAGAACCATTATTCTTTTCGTACCAATTTCTTCCTTATATGCATCTACATAACTTTTTCTTTTGACTCGAATCGAATAGTTAATATTTGATTATTTCTGTTTGGCCCAATTCTCGCCCCAACGAACTTGCAGGTAGACCTGTTGAATCATCCGGGATATACGATTTGTTAATTACTCTCTAGGATATAAAAAAAATCACAACATTATTGGAAAATAGAACCGAATCGACATTGAAAACCGGATACTTTGATTAAACCTGTAATACTGAACCAGGACAGGACCACCATCAGTCCTGTGGGGTCAGGATAGGTGTTACAGATTTGTTTTTGTTTTCGATTCTCTTGTATATATTCATATATGCATACATTATAACAGTTGTTGCCACCGGAAGTGAAATCCGCGAGACGAGTTGAAGACCTGGCCAAGTTTGTTGCTTTCACTTTTGTACATCTAATCACCTATATTTATCTCTGTCTCTTTAGTGTTGACTAGCAACCTGACAAGGAGTACGAAACGGAATTGAAAACCATGAAAAAGTCTACTGGCAAGTAAAACACTATAATAATGAACAATAAAAAAGTTTATTTTGAGATTTACATAGTGGAACACACCTATTCTATTGTTAATAGACTCTGCCACCTATAATAAGTAGGAGTAGTAGCAGTCGCTCAGTGAGTTGGTCAGTCAGTCGACTGGCTGTTCGGTTGAACTCTCTGCCTTTGGGCGGGAGGAACCCGAAGGATGCGACGCCGAAGGGTGGATTCTCTTTCGGGGAGGTAAACGGGTTATACGGGTTCAATGGACATATTTTTGGCCGAGCCTTCGGGCTCGGAGATCCTACATTAAAAAGGCCTGGAGCGACATTTTCTTTTCTACGTGTTTTTATTTAACTTCATTATCAATATTTTCAATATTTAGTTGAAATTTTACGATATTTTTTCTCATGCCATTAGTTATTACATTTTGGACTTTTTTTTGTTCCATCCGCGCTTTCCCTTTTATTATTGTCTCTCTATCATTATGTTATCTTTATCTCAGTTCATTATTTTAGTCTATTTCCTTAATGCTTCTTTTTGTTTCTCATTGTTTTATAATTGTTCATCTCAAAATGATTCGGTTGGAATGAAAGTTCATGTATTTTAAATGAATGTGATATTCTACAAGCCACAGGAATTATTATTCCAACCGGACATTTTCTAATATCTGTATCTTATATTTCCTCGTTCGTCCTTTATTCCTTTTTTGTCTTCTTTCTTTTCTTCCTTCCTTCCTTCATTCATTCATTCATTGTTGTTCCTTATTTGATTTTCTTCACTTCTATTTTTTTTGTATCAATTGTTTGGTGTACCATTGTATTTCTTTCGCCGTCTGTAGCTGTTATATTTTTTCATAATTTTGAACAGAAATTTTCGCTTCATTCATTCATTCATTCATCCATTGATTTTCCCTTTACATGCATCTCCTTTTCAATTCTTACAAAAGCCTCAGTCAATTCAAACAGTTCACTATTCTTATATTACTGCTTAAACCACGCAAGCATTTTGAAAACAACATTGTATTTTGTACCACACTTATTGTATAACTTAAAAAGGTCTTACATTACCAAGAATACGTACGATTTAAAAAGAATCTTAAGAAGACATAGAAAGAAAAAATCATGGAAGTCAATAATAGATTATGTAGATATTTAGAGATATATAAAAATATAAAAACGGTAAAAGCATATTCATGAAACATATTCTTCGTTATTTTCATTTCTGTTGCAATCAATGAGTGTTTATAGCTTTTTCTTTACTTGAATAAAACGATTGAATTTTCATGCTATATTTCATAGTTGGTTCCGTTAATATTTTCTAAGTAAGATAGAGAAAAATGAACAAACAATTCCAACCGAAATCATTCAACTTGTGATATTATATTAATTTAATTACCTTTCAATTTTAGATTATTGGAGTCAAATAAATTTTGATTAGAATATAGTTGCGTTATTTTATGCTTGTAAATTTTATTAGGGAGAAAACAGATTTTATAATAGAGATCTTTCGTGTATTTGTAGATTTCTATTAAGCTGAATTTATCCTGGCATAGTTTAATAATGTGTTTTCTTAATTCGCACCAAGAAAAACAATACAGCTGAAAACGTGTCTAGGGTTAGTGAAAGGGAGTGAGAAGACATTATTTGGGAAGACACAAAATGGCGATTGAAGTTGCACTTAAATGTGTGAGAATCAGATTTGAGAGGAAATCAAGAATCCAGAATCGATTTACACAAGTGGGAATTCCGAAAAATGAAATTATAAAAAATTAACTTACAGTTACTTCTCGCTATAAAGATGAGACTTAGTTACAAATCTGGTATTTCGCTTCAAATTAATCCTTCCTGTACCAATGGAGAAAGCTCATTAGAAAAATTCCAATGAAGATATTGATAGAAATGACAGAGGGGATTCACGCCGAAATGATGAGGAACGTGACTGAAGCCGAAGTGGAAGGTCAGGACGGATAACATTACAGAGGCATCTTTAGTTTTTATCGAGAATATATTTATATAGCACAAGCACGTTGCAGCAATATTCAAGGTAGGGATCAAGTAAATGTAAGTAATATGGGAGTTAGCAACAGCCATTCTGATTGAAAGAAAAAATGGTTCTCTATGATAATTAAAAGATTGCAGTTTCGTTTTTGAGCTCACACTTAAGATCAAGCATATTATCAACAGTCTAAAAGTCTATGGCGATAAGCAACTGTCTCGATTAGCAGTAAGATTTCGATATGTTTGTTTCATTTCAGTAAATAAACAAAATCATAAACTATGTAATTAAAAATATGAAATTGCGACAATTTAGTGATCGCATCATCGCATATGGAAATAGTACTCGGCCTGATTTGGCCCTTTCAAAGTTAGACAATATCAGGAGGAGTGAGTCACTTATTAGATCTGTACACGAAACAGATCATTTTTTCAGCAACATTAGCGATGAATTTTATGTACGTGTTCCAATAAAACTTGGCGTCTTTGTCTAACCTTTGACACTCACTGACTCTCTCTTTTACCTCTTCTAATTATAAGTAGCACTATTCTTTACATTGATTTGTGTACCTTTCAAGCGATTTCCTTATTTCATTGTAAGCTCTCCGTATATCAGATATGATATTATACATTTATAGCAGCGTTTGTGTTTTCAACTTAAATGCTTTTCTTATGCATTCATTTTCATTAAAACTATATTTCACTATGTGATCTTAAGCTGTTTCAAATAATTCTCATGGCGCTTCATTGTTATATTTTTTATCATTTCATACAAAGGGAATTAATAAAACTACTAAGACAGTTTATATTAAATTGACTGTTTGAGAAAATTAACATAAGTAACGTGCGATTAGGTTGTTGGGAATATAATGTCCTGTTAAACTATATTCCTGAAATAATATATTTAAGCAGAGTTTAAATCATTTAAAATAGGAACCCAATATATCTATATATTTCTAGAGTTAGTCATAATAATATTCTGTTGGTGCATTTTTTTGGCATGGATTTAAGTGCTTCGTAATCCCATCGATTACCATTGTCTTAGAGGACCAATCTACTTTCAAAATTCATCTTTGACTAAAAGATGTATCATCCACTTCCGCAGAAACCTATTTTAGCCTACTAATTCTTTGTCATTTTACTGAATTCAAAAGACTCTGTCGTGTTTCATATTACCAATTTTCTAAAGATGTCTGGACATTATTTAAACTCTGACACTCATTATCTGAGGGGTATCTCTGACATTTTTAAGTTTTTCAGACTAGTGTTTTTAGATGGTCATTGGCAACTGCAGATCGGCATCCTCTAATAGCTTCAAGATTCGCCTCCCCACGACGTAACTACACAAACCAGCGCCGTAATGTTTGATTACAAGTAGATCCTTCCGTCCACGACATCTTAATGTTGATAGTTGTTTGGGAATCCTTATGACCAAACTTGAACTCGTGCAACGAAAAGTAAACACATCTCTTCTTTTTCAATTTTAAAAATGGGATGAATATAATGTTTTAAGTTTAAGTCTGAAAATACTTGAAATAAAATAAACAAAGGGCAATTTAATCTTTAGCAATTAGTAACATATATTTTGTGTGATTATTATTATTGTCCTTGGTATGACATTAAACTGCAACTTGTGGTAAGGCTCTGGTCTGGGAGTGCCCGAGTTTTGGGGAGAGTGGAGTTGTCCCTTAATTACCATTGTTCCCAGGTCCACCTTGTCCCGAGGTGATAGTAACAGTTTATGAAGGCAGCTAAGTGTTAAATAGCTATACATACCAAGATCAGATTCAGTTCGAGAGACTTGGTAGGTAATCAATCTAGGACAGGGAGAGTCTGATGTAAAACTACGACCCGTGGACCTCGCACACAGAACTCCACCTAAATACTCCATTTCGCAAGCTCAAGAGAGAGATCCACGTCAGTGAAGCCATCAACACCAAATCTTCCAAGTTCTATAGCGATGGGAAAGGGGCTAAATGGCAGGTGTAGGAAGTCATTGGAAGCCTTAGTTTCAATCCTGCATGAAGGAGGTTCAGGATATTGGTTGCCTGATGTTTACCTGAGACGACAGCATCAAGCGGCAGCTCCCTGAACTATCAAGCAGCCCTCTTTAGCAACAGCACTGCTTGCTTCACAAGGAGAGGGGCCTAGAAAATGTGGCCTAAAATAGTTCATCTCCTAACCCAGTTGGCTTGCTTTGGTCAACGGACCTCTTCTAAAACGGGCGAACAACACCATAACAAGGAAGGTACGCACACAACTAAACGTGTACATTAAAGCTGAAACTCGCATGCTTGAATGTCAGAACCATGGCACAATTTAAGACAACCGACCTGAATATCGCTCAGCATTGATTGCAAGTGAACTGCCAGATTAAATTTGAAAATGTTTGCCCTAAGCAATGTCGGCTTCCCAGGCGAAGGCACCCTACAGGAGCGTGGCGCAAGATACACCCTCTTCTGGTCAGAGAAACCAGCAACAGAGGTGCGTCTTTTATGTCCGGCTTCATGGACAGCACCTGCATCGTCACCATGCCAGAAAATCTGCCAGCTGGTCATTCCGACTTCATGATGTCGATGGGCCACCCTATGAAAAGCAAACAGTATGCCACACTTTTAAATGTGTACCATGTAGCTGTACAAGCGGAATTTGCAGAAAAAGACAATTTCTACTCGGCGCACTGCAGCAGTCTCCAAAGCGTCCCTACAGACGACAAAGTGAATCCATGGCGATTTCAATGCCAGAGTCGGCCAAGAAGCAGATGCCTGGAAAGAAGTACATGGTAGACACGACATTGGTAACTGCAATGACAATAGGCGCTTGCTGCTGGAGCTTTGTACTAAAATATCATTAACATCACCAACTTCCAACAAACTTAGAACAAGCTGGATGCATCCCCGGTCCAAACATTGTCACCTCATATGCTAGGTTCATATACAGCGTCGAGACGTCCTTCACACTAAAGTGATGTCCAGTGCAGAATGTAACACCAACTATCACTTAGGGCGCTGCAAACACAAACCAAGGGAATGAGGGCCCCAAGAAAAAGCTAAAGGGAAAACTGACTTTCAGCATGTCTATTTTCTATGCTTGAGAACGCCGATTGCCCAGTAGATCCCCCTCCTGAAATACTCTTTGATAAAATGAAGATTTCCATTCTGAAGAAGTTCTGAGGTTTAGCATCAGGAAGAAGAAAGACAGATTCGATGAGAACAACCTAGAAATTCAGGAACTAATGAAGAAGAGATCAGCGCACCAGGTCAATCTGGCTCAGATGTCATGTTCTGTCTCATTTGCAACAACATCAAGCGCAAGCTTCTGGGGATCCGAATTTAGTAGTGGACCATCCTTGCAGAGAGAACTCAGCTATGCGCAAACCTAAGTGACTACAGAGGCTTCTGCGAAGCCCTCAAAGCAGAGTATGAGCAAACTCACCGGAGCTAGAGTCGCTTGCTCAGTGCGGATAGACCGGTACTTTTCAGAGACAAGGCTTTCATCTTCAGCGATTGATCTGAAAAATTTCAGGCTCACTTTATCGCTGACCGGAATAAATTACCAAAGCCCTACAGCAGTTGAAGAGTGGTAAGGCAGAGGGAGTCGACGGGATTCTACCAGAGATCCAGAGAGATTGAGGACCAGCATTACACAGCAAGCTACACACTCCTTGTCTGTTTCTGTGAGCAGGTCAAACGTCCAAGTGACCTCCTTGATGCAGTCATTATTATATTGTACAAAAACAAGGGATAACATCAGATTGCTCCAGGTACCGAGTGATCATTGCTCTCTGTTGTGGATTCCGAGATGAATTCAGTCTCCAAGGAATGACAAACGCAATAATTAATTATAAGAAATAAAATGTATTTACACAATCATACAAAGATTAATACTGTTAGTAAGTCCAGAAACGTGGTTAGTAGCAAATACAGATAGATATATACAGTCTAGATGTAGGACTTCCTTAGAGTCTACGTGCTTGTAACTGACTTCTACAAGAGGTTACCTCACACTATCTCCGTTCGAATAGTCTCTCACTCTCCGTATATCCTCTCTCTATCAGACTGTCGACTACCATGCGACCATCGACTGTAACTCTGGGTATTTAACGGCAGCACTCCAAGTATACTTGGGAGAGTCCACTTATATGAAAAAGGTGCCCACTTCGCTGAAGACCACCTCCGGAAATCTAGTGTGGCTTCAGAAACAAGAGTAAGATTTGTGTTTTTCATTATCCCCTTAATTTGTGTATTTCATTATCCCCTTGAATCACTGCCCTGCTATCTAATTAAACGTGATTGCCGTGTAGATTTATCGGGGCATGCCTCTGTCCGTCTTGTGAGTGTCAGATTCTATAAACCCTTTTTTCCTTATTGTGTGGCTTAGAAATTCCAACTGCTTTTTCACATTCTACCTAATAACCGCGCTTTCTGTTACCAATTTCGATAAAACTTCGATGTTATTTACATCTCAAATGCAGGGCATTTTAATTATCCTTCTGTAGAAGAAAATTTATTTTGCCTCAACCTTCTTCTTCATCTATGAAGAGACTGTCCAGTATTCATCGCTTAATATTTTCCCCGATATTTAAATGTACGTACTTTCTTGATTTCGACATCACCAAATCTTACATGGTATCGCGAGATGATCCTCTTACTGATGATTACATTTATTATGTGAAAAATTGTTTTCATTACGACGACTGTAGGCAGTTTCTAATCTGGTCTGAATATCAAAATTTCATTATTTTTTATCTTAGATATTGTTTTTGCATATATCAATGATTTGTATTTGCACGTGAAATATCTGCACATTTCTCAGTCGATATCTTTTCCTGCACAATATTGAATCAGCTAACTGCATTTCTCTGTTATATAATACATCAAAAGTTGCTAAAATGGATAATTCATATTTAAAAGAGGTGCCATATGTTCATTTATTAGACAGTGTGTATTACGTCTGCCGCCGTATGTATTCTAAAAATAATATAATCTCTTCTTCAAATTGAAGACCAATGATTTTATAATTTCTAGTAGTGTATATTACCAATATCAGTCTACATGTTATGCGTCTCGCATCATCTAGATCTGATAAACTAAATAGTTTAATTTTTAAAACGCTAAATTTGTACATTATCCATAGCAAACTCTTTGGAAATCCTAATGCTACTAGGCAACAAGATGGGTGCAAGATATAAACACACAATGTTAGAAAATTACCACACACCATCAGCTTGTGTGATTTCCTTCTCTGTAACGAAATCAAATCGATGTAGACGGTAATGAAGAATATATTTTTCTGCGGAAAATGACTCTGGACGAATATAAGGCAACGATTATTCTAATATGGCTGAAAATCATGACATTTATTTTTTGCAAGGACATCATGAGAGCATACTAACATTTGCATCATATCGATACGAATATTTAAAGGAAAAATATCACAATGGGGAGTTCTTGGCGTTTTGTGGTCTACCTTTTTTTCGACGACGCCCTAAAGATAATAATCCAGGAATATCAAATGTGATCAGAAACGTGGTTTTGGGTGACATTATTCTGACAATCCTAACCCATCTACTCCGAGGTCATGTAATCTATGGTCTAGCGAACAGTATTCGGTAGAATTACATATAACCAGAAATTTGATTCAGGGATTGACCAAAGTCTCTTGCGCTCGGGAATTACTGATGATCTATTGGAAAAATTGGTATATCATGTCATGTTCTCCGTTACTCCTGAGAACCCAAATGATCATACATGATGTGTATTCCGTGGCTGTCCATGTTGGGACCGTGTAGTTCAAACTATTGTTCCACCACCCATTTCTTTCCAGAGGATTACTATCCGAAGTGAGGGAGTTCGAAGAGCAAGATATATATTTTCATTTCTTGTTTAAACTTATAAATATCTATGTCATACATAATGAAGTTATATATTTATAGCTGCGTATTCATTTCCATGTATTTCTTTAAAAACCTATTGATAATGCTTTCCACAGGATTACAATCATTTTTGTCACTTAAACACTCACAAATTCAACTCATGTTTTATACTGCAGTTATGTTTTTGGCTAAAAGCATTAGTCGTTAAACAAAGGCATTAAAATAAAACACTGTATGACAATAAATTATGTGGCTATTTGTTATGGTCCAAGTTAGGACCAAGGAAGAACAACACGAACACAAGAGAAGAAATAAAGAAGATATGTTACACGAAATAATAATACAAGATGTGGAACGTGTTAGTATGACTGTCAGTCTTGTTTGGATGGAACTACTATCGGATCGACTCGATTCGATCCACTCTCTTGAGAGGCGTAGTATACATAGTGTTAGGAAGAGTTCATTCTGTAGTTACCTATAGCACATCCTCCCAAGATTTTATCTCTCAGGGGTCTTTAATATTATTTCCTCTTCGGATTAATCATCAAAGGCGCGGTAAATTTTCTTTTTCTGCATGATTTCTGCAGTTCTGAAATTGCTTGAGGCCTTTGCATATTGAGTGTGTCAAATATCGTGTCCATTACTATTAGAATCCACTAACAGCCTCTTTCTGGTCAGATTTAAGTGCCTTTTCAACGAGAACATTGGAAATTGAATTATGTAAATCACGTTCCCGATTCGTTTCTCCATTGCACCTGGCTCCCAATAGGATGTGTTGTTTTGAACATTTAAAAAAAATACTTTCTCCCCTCGGCTAAATTTTCTTTTTGGTACAAACGGCTTTGGTAATTGCTTTGTCTGTTTTGGCAGTAATTTGTCGAATACCGATTTAATTCTTCGATCGATAATGCCGATGACGTAGTAATATTCGGTGTAATTCTATATACTTGCAAGAATTTTTGTAAAGCCTTTTCTGTTGGTACGTCATATGCCTTCTTTAGTGCTCTTTTTAATGTATCTGCAAACCTCTCCGCTTGCCTGTTTCACCTTTGGTTAAATGGCGGAGATTTGATGTGTTTCACCTGAAAAGTTTCACAAAATTCTTGAAAATCCGCAGATGTAAATTGTGTCCCATTATCGGTAACTAAACAATTTATTATCGTCTCAGACGTAGGTTTTGTACAACGAAAGACTTCTGGCCATTTGCTGTAACTGTCTACTACAATCAAGTAGTAGAAACCCTATAATGGACCAGCGAAATCTACATGGATTCTCGACCACGGTCGATCTGTCTTAGTGATCGGAGGTGCCTTGGCTGCTAAGGAACAGCCCTTGCATTTGTCCACCATATGGATAATATATTGATCCCTGCTTAGCCACTACACGTAACTTCGCAGTAAGGATTTCATTCTGTTCTTTCCTGGGTGACCGATGTGAAAAACCTTGAGGATTTGCCTTTGTAGCGTTTTCAGGGTTTATACTCTTTCATTATATATCAGGACAATATCACGTAACGAGAAACTGTCTGATATATGCTTATCTTGCTGTGCAATTTTTGTTTTCGTTTCCTTTATAAATTCGTCATTCACTGCTTCGTTACTTATTTCCTGTAATAGGACGGGGAGGTTTCGAATTGTACTACATAATGATGTTCTAATATCTTTCTCATATCGTAGAGCTGCAATTACGGAATCTTCTAATGGCTGCGTTTTTTTTTTTTTTGTATTAGTCTTGAAAGATCGTCTGCATGCCCGATTATGTTTGATGGAAGATACCCCAATTTGAAATTATAATTTATTAAAATCGTCCCGCATATTAGTAATCTATTGGCAGTGTAGATATATGTACCCTTCTTTGATCCAAACATTGTTAGTAACGGCTTGTGGTACGTCTGCAAGGTGAAAAATCTACCGTAAATATATCTGTGGAATCGTATAATCGCAAAAGTATTCCCAGCGCTTCTTTTTAGATTTCCGAGTAATTATTTTCGTTTGGTTGTAACGTTCTTGAGTCATGGACGATGGGTTTTAGTGTCCCATCCGGCATTTTATCAAGTATACATGTCCCAACACCATAGGCACTCGCGTCACTCGCGACTATTATTTCCAATTTTGAATCATAATGCGCCAAAAATAAATCTGCTCTTAGAGTCTTAATGAATTTTTTGAAATTTTTCTGACATTCATATGGCCATTCCTAAACTTTCTACGTCTTCAACTGTTCGTTTAGTGGTGCGCGTAATTTTTGCATGTTAGGAATAAATTCTTGATAATAATTTACTAAGCCCAAGAAGCTTTGTATCTCGGCTAAATTTTTGGAGTCGGCATTTTTTTATTGCCGTGACTCTTATTAGGTCTGGACTTCTTCCTTCTTCGTTAATAATATGGCCCAGATATTTTATCTTTTTCATAAAGAGTTGAACGTGCTCCCAGTGTTGTTCAATATTTTTGCTATTATCATGATGTCATCAAGGTATGCGATCGTGAAATCTAGTCCGCCTAGGATAGTGTCTATTATTTCCTGAAATATCTCCGGCGCGACCTTGATCCAGAATGGTAATTCCTGGAACTGATATAATCATTTATGTGTGTTTATGCACAAAAACCTCGAGATTTTCTCCTCTACTGGTACTTGTAGGTATGCTTCGCTCAAATCTATTTTTCAGAATAATTTTCCTCCGTTCAACTTTGTGAAAACTTCCTCTGGACTTGGGAGAGGTTAGTGAAAATCCTTAATCGCTGCATTCAATCCCGTCGAGAAATCAGCGCATATTCGTATCTCACCAGATTTCTTTTTCACGTAAACCGTAGGTGCGGCCGATTGACTATATTCCACCTTTGTCAATATACCGGTTTTAACGAGTCTATCCAACTCCCTGTCTATCTATTCTAATGATGCGAAAAGTACATTTATTTTCTTCTTGAAAATGTGTTGTACATCTTCTTTTAGTTTGATTTTGGCCGTCATTTTTTATACCTCCCAAGGCCGGCTGAAAATTTCGTCGGGGAAATTCTCCTTTAATTTCTCCTTCAATTTCTCTGCGTCGGTCGATAATCTTTTTTGCAGAACGTATTTATCGGCAAATCCCAGAGGTCAAATTTCTGCATCCAGTCAGTTCAAAATAAATTTTCCGTATTTTTTAGAACAAACATCTTTAATATCTTGCTTATCCCGTTGAACATCACATTTGTGATAATCTCCCCCTGAAATTTGATTTTCCTTCCTGCTACCGACATGGCTATTTTATCTGTTCTCAACATGGTCGTTTTTTTTTTAAATTTCTCCGACGTCTGTAAGTTAATAATGGTTAAATCTTATCCGGAATCTAATTGTGATCTGATTTTTTTGGTTTAAAATTTCTACTTGTATGTATTTTCGTATATTTATCCAGTCCGCTTATAGTCTTATAGCGGTATGGACAATTTTTTGTACGAATGTAAAGTCGCAGAGCCATGGCAAGGACTGGTGGTGGTTTCTTCTGAGGTTTCCTTTGACATTTTGTAGTAAAATAATTTGTTTGCTTTGTTTTTGAGGAGGGACTAAAACGTGTTTGTCGTTGTACTTTTCATATATGAGCGATTCCAGTCTCTTCGATATCTTTCGAATCCGTTTTTACGTTTATACATCTCTGACAGTTCTCAGCCAATTTCTGTGTTTATTGGAATAAATGATAGATGGAACTGCACAGACGTCACGGAATTTCAGACTGGGACATCAGGAAAATAAAGGGCATCTCTGTTCTTTTTGTGTTTCAGATGCGGCGAGTATCATGATATGCCATCCTAATTGTGACGCCCCGCTCAAAAAAACACTTTAATTTCGATCACATCTGTGTAACCAATATCACTCGCAAGGCATTGTTTCACATGCTATGTGTTTTCCAGGCACTATCTAACGATGATCTACATTGGAAATATTTCCCTCTGGCTAATAATATCAGCAGCATGTTATATCTGGCATTATGAGATTCTAACTACTCGGCCACACACCAGGTGTACACACTATATATATATATATATATATATATATATATATATATATAATGTGTACAACTGTCTTCTTGTGTTCATCGGAATAAGCAGAAGTTAATATATTTAAAGACACCACAAAAAATTATTTGTGATGTTTTAGTCGTTTACGAATGAATTTTCTATTGTATTTCTTTTGCTGTGTCTTAACTTTTTTCTATCTTCTCCGCTACATTTTATCACATCAGAGATTTTATATCGTTTCTTTTTTTTTCCCACCTTTTATTATTTATCTGAAACCCGTCGGCTGATAGCCATAAAACCTGAAAGCCGAGATATTCAAAGCCTCTTCAAAATTATATATTGCTTCTTAAACCAGTTCTAGAGGTCATGCTGCTACAGGAGCAGCGAATATGAAATGTATGCACAAATAAGACTGTATATAAAGCAACATTTTAATCTATAGACGAATGAGTTTCACTGTACGCGGGGCCTTTTCCTGTATTGTTTTTTGCGACACTTGTTATTAGTTCATTTTAGTTTTTATTATCATTTTTATCTTCCATTCCGGCAAAAAATATGGTCAACGGAAAACACTCGACAAGGCTATTTTTGATATCTACCCAACAATAAATATACCATGCTTGGCAAAACCTAAGTGATTTCATGTATTTATTATTGGGGACAAATATTTCCATATATTGTTGGAATGTTTTCTCATGCAATAATAATTATGAGAATGTCTGCCGAAACACTATTCTAACTATTGTCTGCTGTGGACAAATATATATTTTTTTTTAATTTATACGTTCGATTCGTTCTCGATTAAAACTAACGCCTTCACATGTTTTGTCGTTTCTTCAGTTTCTTTAATTTACTTACATCGATATTCAAATGGAAGTTGTTTGACGGTTTGAAACAGCCCCTTATATCCAGGATTTGGAATAATAATCTAATAGTTAGAACGACACACATGTTCTTAAGTTATAGGTACATCGAAGCGAATGCCGTTCCCAATATGAAGTAATCAATATGGGTGTCAAGTGCTGGATCGACGGGTTGACCAAGGGATGGTGCTTTTCGAAGCTTGGCTTAGATGTAAAAAAAGACCAAAAGTATAGACCACACAATGTGTTTGGTCAAAAGATGGCAGTACAAGTTTCAGCACATTTCTTCCGCTAAATATATATCATATAATCCTGGAAAGACTGGAAGAAGTAATTGAAATTATTTACATATCCTGGTTTTAATCCTATGGACTTGAATTTCCTAAACTGCTACTATGGAGGGTGGAATCAAAAGATCGTCACGGGATGTAAGAAATTATTGACAGACGCTATCGCTGCACTCGTTCCCCCTATGAATGAGATCATGCCCATCCCGGAATGAATTTATATCTGATATCGCATCTTCGAAATGGAGGCAGGTATATAAAATATTAATTTTTCCTGAATGTAAATTTTGTAGATATTTTTTTTTTTTTAAATTATGGTAATTATCTTGAAACGAATATATTTCCCCTTATTTATATATTTTTGATTTTTTGATTTTATTCATTACCTGGATTACAACATATATAGATACACGCACATACACGCACATACACACACATACACACACACACATATATATAAAAGTGAACATAGAAGTCAACACTTAGAGGCGACAGTCTGTTTCATGCTATATGCAAACATCAGGCTACGTATCCTGTTATTTTTCTAGACTATTTATACATATACGGGTCAGTGGTGCATTGTGGGTAGTCTATTATGGCGGTTAGTTTACCGGAAGTCGTTTATTTATTTATTTGGGTTAAATTATTTTGCTTGTTTTTATTTTTTGTTTCTTATTTTATTTATTTATTTACTTATTTTTTAATCGGTGTTTTTTTTTACTAACGTAGTAAAGAATTCCTTATATCACTTATTTAATAGTTTTGTTTTGGTTTGAGAATTGAATTAAAGGTATTTGTTCGGTTTTGGGTTTGGTTGTTGTAGTTTATTCTAACTATTATTTTGGCAGAAACAGTTTTTTAATTCTTGTTTATTTGGGTTGATTATCTTTATATGTTTTTTCTAACGGTAACTTTATCGGGATAGGTTAGTTTATTTATTTACTTGGATGAATTTAGGTCAGTTTATTTTACCGTAACGTAGTATATATTTATTTTTTTTATTTTTTTTATTTTTATTTTTTATCGTTATATAACAGTTATAGCTATTTTTCGTCCTATTTTTTTGTTTGATTTTTAGTTTAACTAATATTTTGGTCATAATGGTTTGCTACTTTGTTTATTATTTACTTTATTTATTTGGGTTCGTTGTTTTTTTTTTGTTTTGTTTTTTGTTGTTATTATTATTATTATTATTATTATTATTCTATTTCGTCTATTCTAACAGGTGTGATTTGGTAATTTGGATTAAATAATTTTTCTTATTTTTATTGTTATTTTGTTTACTTGTTTATTTATTTGTTTTTATTTTTTTTCGTTTTCAATTTTGTTATATTTTTTCATATTTTCTTTATATTTACACACGCTCTATCTCTGATATTGAGCACTTTATCCCATAAATATAGCACACCTTAAGACTATATTTCTTCATATATATATATATATATATATATATATATATATATATAGTAGGCCGAGTAAAAACCTGCGCGTGACAAGTCGAATCCCGAAAATCTGATTCGACCGACATTAGGTAATGTGAAATTAAATTACTTAATAGTTATTGATGGATAACCATTGGCTATTTTATTTGCAGAAATGTACCTTAGTGTACCTTATAATTTTACATACATAAATTAGAAAAGATAAGAGGTAACGTGGAAGTAATAAAAATAATTACTTATGCAATGCCTGAAGAAAATAGAAACAGGGAGAAACATTTTCAAAAATTCAGTCAAGACATCGCAGATACAATTACTCAGGTTCAGAAATATACGTTTCATTCATCATATTCTCAATATTATCGCGATAGATAAAAGTTATCATCGGGTTTGGCATTTTTTCTAATGCTTTCAATTCGCAATAGTTTCCATATGAGTGGCAAGTTACGTATTGTCTCTGCTTTTCTCTCTTTTTTTAGATTCATTCATACCACATTCACTTTTTAAAAAAATTATATTTCAGTGCTCATTTGTAACAATTTTGGCCTGAAAAGAGTGAGTTTTTCTATGACATTCAAATCTCAGATTATATTATATTTTTTTCCGTGTCCAGTGTAACTTTTGACCGTACATCATCTTCGTGCATTATCAATTTAAACGCCGCTGCATAATTCCCCATATATCATGTTTGTTTTCCTTCTTCTCTTGAGTTTATTTGCTGAATTCATTCATTCTTGATTTCAACCGACCAGGAACACTAATAATAACTAATATTATATCACTCTGGCATAATGTTCCATGATATCAGTTTTTTCTTTTTTCCTTCCAAGTACTCAAAAGATTTTGCTAGGTTGTAGTTAATTTCTGAGATGTCAAACAAGGCTAGAAGAACTGTTTGTTCTCTTATTATACGCATATAAGGAGGAAAGAAGAAATATTGATACCTCCTCCACGATTATTTATACGCAAGCTCGTCGAACAATTCAATAGCAACAAATTGGTTTGACGAGCTTTGCGAGTTTCGATCAACCCGACGTCCTAACTACCCCTACAAATAGAATTAGTGAGGCCCTTGACGTAGCACATAACGCAAGGACCATAGCAGTAGATTCGACAAGGTGTGGCACAAGTGCTTGCCACACAACCCTCTAGCTGCAGAATCTAGCCGGAAGAATTTATCTATTATAAAATCCTTCATAGCACGTAGATCCCTGAAGGTAGTTATTAACGGTCAGTCCTCCGAGATCCTGACTATCAACGCAGGCGTCTCTCAGGGGTCACTTTTCGGACCAACCCGCTATCTTATTTACATAAGTGATCTACCTAATAATATACAACAATCATTTGTAACCGTCTATGCTGATGAGGCGACGACATACGGGCGCACATCCTAAAGCCTTGACGATCAAATACTGGCAGCTGGCTTCTCTTCACAGTATAGAAAAGACAGGGGGCTTACGTTCAATGCGTCTAAAACCAAACTGGTTACATTCTATCACCTCCGACCAGCTCCCGAACTACCGCCAGGTAAGATGAATGGATGTCCATACCTGGAGGCACCGTACATTGAGAAGATATTGTGTTTCAAAATCACACTCGACCTCAAGTGGAATACCTAGATTTCTTCCACCGCTAAAGAAGCGGATAAAATCATCGGCTCCCTGAACCGCACCATTAAATGTCTGACACCTCGTGGTATCCTCTACAATTATAAGAGAAAATTCAGGCCGAAAATGGAGTAATGATGTCATATATGGACTGCAGCTGCCCGGATTCGATTTCCCAGTTTTGATAGAGTTCAAAATTGTCTTGTTGAAGAAGAATTATTTTCCACGCTCAAACCTCTCTCTCACAGCATATGGCGAGTCGCTCACTTTTCTGTTGCTACTACAGTGAAAAGAACTAAGACGAATTGCACCAGGTTTGACCTTCACGACTAGGACCCACAATATCAGTTACGCAGTATCAAACATTACCCTTCTATTTCACCAGCAAGTATTTCTGAAAATCACTGCCCTATGGAGCAGACTCACTAGAGGATGTTTCTGCGATCACTGTAATCTTAACCTGTTAAAGTTTAGAATAAAACGCTATATTCCCCTACTAGCCATATAAAATACCCCTTATATTAACGCTCTTCCCCGAATGGTCACTGAGTGTTAAGTTAGATATACCTGTTGAAACATATTTTAGGGTTTGCAGAAATGATTCTCTTTTGCGAGTGAATATTAAAGTGAGAATTTATTTGAGAATAAAAATGATTTTCCATATACAATTCAGACTATGTAAGCCATATCTGGCAGATAGATTCACTCCTTTCCAAAGATTATTTGAGCCTAAGTTAATGCATCGGACCTGACTGAAATTCGAGTTTGTCTAACGGATTTCTCAATCGAAGGCGCTATCCATTATTCACACACCCGGTATGTCTAAGGAAATACATAATATATTACAAGTTTTGTGTGTTATGTAGAAATATATTTCCATATAGGACTTGAAGATATGACAAATCTAATTTCGATTTCTCATATTCGTTGAGATTTACATACCAAGTCACATAAAAGGTTGATGTAAAGAGTGACAGGGATATTTAGGTTAAAACTTGACAATCTATGACAGTTTTCCGAAGAATAAAACTCGAAAAAATAATCTGTTGACAATGATGTGTTCAATCATTGAGTTAAAATGCAGTGAACGCTGTAAAATGAGAAGAATTATACGCAGAAGGAACGGACGCATAAAGAGGAAGAAAATCTTCGATATTCTTTGAGAATGCATAACTTTCTTTTTTTTTCTTTTTTTTTTAATTTCTGACACTGAATAATGCCGGTAATTCAAATGCGATTTCTGCAAAATTGCTTCGGAAGCCGTTACCTTGAGATTTATGCTAAGCCATGTGAATAGTTTGCGTCTTCAATACAAATACTAGAAATATGAGATGAAGTGTTTATGCGGAAAAAGATAGCAAAATATTATCACATTTATATTTTTGAGACAAAATAGCATGCATTATTCTTAGTTATGTGATAATTGATTCTTTAGATTCCAAAGAAGATATTAATACATTGGCATGTACATCTCAATCAAATGACGAAGGAAATCCTGATTAATTTATACTTGCACAATTGCTGTTATGTTCTCCTAAATGGAAGGATAAAAACATATGGATATAAAATCTTCTGAATTATTATTTAAAATAGTACATAGGAGTCAAAACTGAATTGTTCTCTTATTAAGCTAAAACATAATTTCATATGAGCATTTTTTAAAAAGAATATGTGTCAGTAAACTTGATCTAATATGATAAGCATAAGCTAGGTACCCTGTCCTTTCATGATTTGGGTGATAATCATTCTCGGCAACTTCCTTTCCTTTTGTAGCTATTAATAAGTATTGTATTTTTGTTATCTTTCCCAATCACTCTTCTTTAATGTATTTACACAAACGCATTAGATAGTTTACTTGATGTTTCTTACTGTCTCTCTTAACTTCAGTATGTCCTGCGAGTGGAATATTTTCCAATTCATCTTTCCGCAGTTTATGTCCTTGAAATTTTAGTTTCTGATTAAGTGTATCAGCGTCCTTTTTCTTTCCATTTTTCATAAAGCTTATCCGTTCCTCACATATTCATTGCATGGTATTATCAGGTTTTTTCAGTAGAACTAAATTTCTGTTTTCCAAGTATCTTCTTCATCTATGTGGAGATCGTACAATATTCTATGGCATTGACGAGGATTGAAATTGTATAGCATTTTAATAGTTTTGTTCTTTCTTTTTTATGAAATATTTTCATCTAATCCTTCTTAGTAATCGGAAATACGCATAAGATGTATTCGTATAGCGAATGATACTATCCAATTGTTAAACATTAAGCAGTTCAGTTTCATTAAAAACAATGAAAACACTGCTGAACTGCGATGTAATATCTATCCTAGAATATTTCAGTGAATCGTGAACAATCTCCTCATATATTGTAAGGAAGTTGTGGCAACAGGTATGTCGTTCTACTGGAAGATGCTGAGAATATGGAATATGACAACAACAACGAAGTTTTAAGTTAAATCAGAACAAATAAGATACTTGTACTTAGAATAAAATCGCTTACATTTCTGGGACACATGATTTAGAGAATTTGACAATCACAAGAAATATTTATGGTATGAGGGACAGAGAAAAACTGCAAGAAATCTTCTTAATTAATTTTTGTAAATGGTTGGTAGTAAAAGAACTAGTATTAATTCCAAGGGGTCATTGCTTAGAGCTACAGTGGATACCTAGTGGTGTACAGTAATGATTGCCTATGTCATGAAGGGAGGCGGTGTATGACATAGACTATTATGTCAGACGTGTTTGTTATAAAATTAGTTTAGTGTAAATAATTAGCTTTTTTTACTAAGAATAACTGTTTAAATTCAAACGTATGCCCCATTTATAAAGAAAAAATGCAATAGTTTAACAATAATAAACCTATTAATTAAACAATGAAACCATAAGTAAATACATGCCCTAGTAATGCCTAAAAACTTTCCATGTTAGATCACATCGTCAGGATTGGATGTTGTCAGTAAGAGGAGATTTTGAATGTTTCAGCCTGTATATTTTGCATTGTTATATGTAGTAACTGATTAGCAGTCTAGTAGAATGACATGCAAAAGTTTACTAAAGAAAGTTGTATCTTGTAACTCGCCTGATTATCAGTGGGTCGATCTATTAAGGCACGTATAGGATACAGGTTCGATTCCTGTCGGAGAACGAATATTTTCTATGAAGATTTCTCGGACATTCAGGCCGGTAAATGTTATTAATACTGTTTATTATAAAAAAATAGAGCATTTACTTAAATATTTGTATCTATAAAAAATGTATGAACATAAAAATGTCTTAACATATATATATATATATATATATACAAACACATATATATGAGTCTATATGTTAACATATTTTTCTAAATATATACATTTATATATATGTACATACATATACATATATGAAATATGTGGTGCAGTTTAATTTATATTACAGTGAATCATTCATACAAAAAGTAGATTAGTAAATTTAATGATATAAAATTGCCAAATCCTTTCGTAAACAAAATTTTAAAATTGCATCATCCTACAAATCAATTCATGAATGTTATGCTACTTGTATTTTATAATTATAAGCTGTATAATATCTTTTTTTTAAATATTCAAGTAATTTCAGCTTCAGGGAAGAAAATTATTTTGTTTTTAGTAAAATCCAGGTAGCATCCGACACAAAAAATTTAAATGCGAATCGAAATATGTTTTTTTTTTTTAAATGTGTTATTGTTAACGGATACAAACATTTGAAGTGTGCTGTCGCAACGCTAAGGTTGATTTTTTTTTTTTTTTTTTTAGTAGATTGCGTATTTTACTAATATGGCAATTTCAGAATTTTTTGTGCTACCAGCAGTATATTTTATAAATATCCTACGATTCATTTTATAGATAAATGACAATTACTAAATGTTATAGGAAAATTACTATAAAGAAAATGACTAACAATACATTTTCATTTCAAAATTCAAAATATATTTTTCATAGCGTCATTACAATTAATACATTTTATAGTAAATTTGAAGTAATATTATGGATTGACAAAAAAAAAATAATTCGCTGTGATTAATCGCATTTGTTGTAGATTGTAACAAGTTTTCCCTCCTCGTTTAATTTTTAAAGATAATTTGATAAGAATGCAGGTAATTAATGATGTTTACTTTCAGAAATTAATGCCATTCTCTTGAATTAATTATGTTATCTACATTTTCATAATTATATTTCGGCCTTAGTAACCTATACGGGTTGAGATGACACTAAAAAAAAAAACAGCCAAACAAAACCAGTCTAAGTAAATGTTTTTGTCCAGCTGGTTGTAACCTCATTAATGTTATCTCATTGTAAATACTACTACATTTAATAAATGAACCACATGATAAATGTATGATATATGCATTGGCCTTTCTTTTACTTTGTGTATATGATTCACTACAGCATTCTGGTTTTCTTGTTTTGTTTTTAATTTTTTCTCTAAATTATACGAGCTTAGTTAATATTCCTCTTTAACCATGCACTGTCAACCACTATTCAATTTCATCTTAGGTACTAACGGAAACACTTGCTTCTGTATACCCATTCTTCGTTATATGTGTAAGAATGCTCACTTGTTTCCTGACTATTATCAATATTTTCTTTGTATCTATTCTCTTTTAAACTATCTCCTTACTCATGTGCTCTGTCTATAGCATCCTCAGCATTTGCGAGTAGGTCACTTCAGTTCATGTATGAAGGAATTGTTCAGCATTCACTAATAGGATATTATTTATTATAGAGCAGTTGACCAATTAGCTCTTGCTTTCTAACGATATATCTGAAATTTCTTAGATTGTGAAAATCATTTTTTGTCAATTCAAATACCACATTTCTTTTCGTCTGTTATTACACTTACTAGATAGTTACATTCTTGCATTGGTTTTATTATGATACCTAAATACGCAGCTGACATACTTTAATTTTGTAATTTAATAGCGATTTCTTGTTCACTTCTACTATCTGTTTCATTTTTCAAATTTATATATATATATATATATATATATATATATATATATATCAAAGACAACATCCTTCGGAGCAAAATCCCGATCGACGCCCTGGCATTTGTCTGTACTTCTAACCAGATATTCTCTAGCTGGAGACAGCGCACAAACCACACTTCAAGTATGCGAACGGATCCATCAGTGAAACCAAAGAGCCTCGGAAGTCCATAACCCCCTAACCGCATTCCGGAAGACTCGTTACGGTTAATCTTGGCTACCATGACATTTTTATACTGTTCAAGTGCCTTTTGTTCCGCCTCAATGTCGCTGCGACACGAAACAAAAGTAGATATGTCATCGGTTTACACGGAAAAACTAGATCAAGCCCCACCAGGAAGAGCGATTCCACGTAGGGCCGGCCAGAACGTTCTGTTCTTCAGCCGGCGAAGAAGAGGCTCCAACACAAAAGCATAATATAGCGGCGACAATAAGTAACCCTGACGAACCGACGAAGACAGCGCAATATTACCCGATCGCTTTCCGTTCTCCTGTATCATAGTACTGGTGGCTAACATATTAGTTTATATTTTTAAAATACGTTACGGATCAATTTCCTTGATGATCAAACATATCGAGAAAGGCGAATCTTTATGAGGGGAATGCCTATGAAGGTTTTTTTTTTCCAGCTTTGTGGTGTGTGCATTTGTGCGGTATAAAAGACCGACGCAAGTACCGAAGTGAATGTCGTGGTGATTTGTGATTCTTCCAACACGCAACAATTGGTCTCTCTGACGGTTGACCGTTGTCCCGACAGTCATAAACATCTGTTTCATTAATGTTGATCTTTAATAGATGAGCTCGATTTAACAAAGCAAGTGTTTCACTAAGATGAAGTGCTGCAATAGTGATAAGATATAGCTCACATGGGTAGTGTGCAGTTTGGTTGAAGGCTACATGTTCCGCATGATGCATGCAATAAATATTTGCCCTTAAGAAACCCTTTTGATTGGAGCAATATGTTACCGGCACTAGGGAAGGCAGAGCACAATGTGATCCTCTTCTTCAATTTTTAGGCATGTCATGATGAGGACAAAGTGAGCGAAAGAAGTCGATGGTTCTATAAACGTTATCTCTTCACAAGCACATTATTTCTGTAACGATTTGCGAGTTCAGAACAGAAGTAATCGACTCTCATTCATTGGAATATCATGAACGGTGGGTTCGATTTACGCGTTTGCTTCTCGTAAAGGCGCTAAGAGTGCTATTTAGCTGTCAATTAGGTTTCACGTTTTTGTCCTTCACGTTTAACATTGATAATTCAAGCCTTAGGGATATTATAGAATTTTCTGTTTTTACTTTGTTTTCTTAAGTTAACTTAGCTACAATATGTACATCTGTTTATTTTATTCTCTTTTCCTTAGTTTATTTACTCCCCACACTCCGCGGTTAGATGATATTTGTTTTTGAGTTTAAATGATTGTGTGTTTTTCATACTGAATTAGTGTAAAGTGGCGTATTATTTCGTCCTTTTAATTCTTATTTCTCTCAGGGTTAGAACTGCAGATGATTTCTTTTACTAACACTTTTTATTTTAGTTGCTGTAAATATAATTTTCGACATTCTAAATACTCAATAAAAAATTCTTCTAAAATTTGTTATCATCCCATGTTTGCTGTAAGTAGGAACCCATAATGAGTTTCTACCTAAAGATGTGTAAGCAATACATGATCCATATACGTGCCCAATTCGGCTCTTAATTTTGCTCGACGAGTGGTCTGAAAAGCCCTATTCAGTCAATCAGCTGGTCAAGGAATAGATGAATAATATATCTGAAATAACATACCTCACTGAATAGTAAATATTATACGTCATATTATACTATAAGTAAACAAATTCATAGAGCCTTGGGCGGCTCAACAATACGCAGTAATATTTCACGATATAACAGTACGACTTGGACACTTGGGCATGGTGTAATTGTTAGCAAGATTGTGCCATTAGAATAGTTGTCATTGACTAACGTGTTTATCCTCGCTGTGTGTGTCATATCTTCCGCTTTTTGTGAGGTCTACGCTTAGAAAATCGCCATATATGCATATGAGCGAGGTAGAATGCGGAATAATTAATTTATAGGCACTTGGGAAATTTAATTTGAAGCCTTCAAATTTACTTCTTATTAAATTTTATATAAAAGATTATATTAACCCCTTAAATATACGAAATATTTCATATTTTATGATTTAAAATATAAGGGTTATGAAATCTAAATGATCCAAAAAATATAAGGAATTTTTAATGCACTTTTTTAGCTTCTCTTTCAAAGATCTATGCTAATTAAATCTCTCATACCGCCCACCCGTAAGCCCTATCAATTATTTCACTTCATCGATTTTAGGAATTACGTAGATCATTTTAGATCTACGTAATTTGCATTGTTGAAAATTAAGTTTTTTAAGGCAGAATTGGAGGCAGATGAGTATGTAGGATGCAATGATAAGTTTTGGGCGGTCGAATTGCGTTCCTTTGAAGAAGGATAACGTTGGCTTGCTCTAAACAGCGTTATTTTTTAAGTAGTAAAATCATTTCTAGATATATATTGTATAATATATTAAATTCCATTTTAAAATTAGACTATGGTTTTACCTCATAAGATTTGCATTCATAATTACTTACATTATTGCAACATGTTATATGCTTATAGACAGTTATAATATGTTATATGCATATATCTCGCATGAAAGATCACATTATTTGAATATCGTCATAACTGTCATCAGTATTTTCAATGTCCTCAAAGAAACTGTTCCATCTTCAATTTCCTGGATTCTCTAATTATTTCATTTATTTTGCAGATGTAGAGTTTTCCTGACCACTAATAATTGAAAAACAATAATGTAATTTCATATTCCTCAATTTCTACAAGCAACGATATCGGAAAATTTTTTTTCTAACCAGCCGTAATACATAAAAAATGTCTAGATTTATTTGTATTTTATGTCAATAGCAAAATGCATGCCAATTTCATATTAAAAGTCCTGATATCTGATTTAAATAAATAAGAATCTCTAAACTTAAGGCCACATTACGTTGAAACACATGTTCTCGTATCTACGGTAGTTAAGCAACATAGAGCCTACTCAGTATCTAGATAAGGAACAACAGAGGCTGTAAGCTTGGATATACGATTGGTGTAAAGGATAATGGCTCAGAAGCTTTAATCGGAGAATTGAATTAAAATTTTCCCTTAGGTTCGTTATATTCACTTACGCGCGAATAGCTTTGTAAAACGTATGAATTCACATCTTGTTCCCCTCCCCATCGATGGATTAATTAGTAAGATTTATATTACTAAACTATTCGTATCTCAAAAAATTAATGCAATCTAAAAATATTGTCTGGCTTCAGATAAACTGCAAATGGCTGATAAAATGTAGAAGACGAATCAGTCAATCAATTATATATGCATATGTGTCGCATGAGCGATCACGATCACGATTTTTTTAATCATGTCGTGATTGACATCAGTTTTTTTTTTGATAATAAAGAGGCTGAAATATGTTTAGTTTTCAATTTCCTCGATTCTGTAATTGTTTTACAGATATATTTAGAGTTTTCTCAATCTCTAATTATTGAAAATAGGAATATAATTTTCATGTTCCACAATTTCTTCACTTCATGAACAATGGAATAGGAGTCTTTTTTTTAAATTGTGTAACACCTGCCGGAATGCCTGTAAAAATTCTTTAGATTTATTTATTTCTGTTTTTGTTTTAGCAGGAAAGTCTATCAATTTGCTCAGAAAAACTCTATTCGATATGCAAATTCCTATTTTTTATAATTTAATTAAAAAAAGTCTCTATTTCAATTTGATTGTCGTTCTGTTGCCCTCGATAACGTGGGTAGTTAGCGGATACATAATTTGTTCTCTATCTACTTTTGTTTTACCCACTAATGTTAACACAAAACATGGCAAAATACACTCAATGTAGATGGTTACTGAATTAGGTAGGTGATTCGAACTTAATAGGTAGAATCAAATGAAAATTAAGAGGATAAGTAATATAGCAATTGACGCTTTAAATTTTAATGTTTATGAGAGACAATAGAATCTCCCTCGTGAATGCTTCCACTAAACACTAAAATTTTAATCTTATTTATACTTTTACATAATAATATTTCTCGGGGAAAAATAGTTTTCCTTAGGACTATATGAAATAGATATGGGTATCCCTATGTTCCAGAAGTGTTTGCTAATATATATTTACTTTATCTTAATTCCAGATGTATTCCCTTTTCACTGTAGGAATTGATTACATGCTTTTAGAAGTGTATCTCGTTTGGTGTACATTTCGGTTTTAATCCTTATATTCCCCAGTGAGATTTTCAATGTCAGTTCTCCCTCGGTAAAAGTGACATTTAACATTATATCGTGGCTTTTGTCTATACGATTTGATTCACTTTCTCATAACATACGTTGTTGACTGCAGTTGCCAGTGTTTTTATTTCTCTTTTCATGTGGCCTCAGATTACTTTGCCTATATCTTAAATTTTCTTTTGTATGTCCATAAAATTGTAGTTCTTTATTCTTTCTATTTTCGCTTAGTGTTCATGCACATTCTTGTGTAACATTTTTTCTAATAATCAATGTGTCTTTGCTGTTTTAATTTGTCAGTATTATTCTTTGTTACTGTGCTAGGAGTGGTCCTTAGTCATTCGCTTATCAGTTATTTCCTCCTTTCCTCTTCAGTTAAGTGACCAGAAATATCAATTCTCTGATGGAAGTGGGAAACATTTCGTTTTTTCGAGTGTGCCTTTTGTATTTGTTGTCTCTGAATGAGTCTGTAGTTGTGTGTGTTTGGTCGAAAGATTAGATTTAATTTATTCAAATACTACATTAATTTCTTAACTGATATTTCTGCCACATTTAAGGACTGTGTTTTTTATTACTAACACCATTTACTTTCATTTTTGTATACATATTACACACACACACACACACACACATATATATATATTAGGTTTGTGAAAAAATAATGACGTAATGATGTCGTTTTTTGACATTAAAAATACTTAAAAAACGACATTATTACGTCATTGTTTTTGCACTAACATATATATATATATATATATATATATATATATATTGTAAGCATTCATTAGTTTTTGCCTGGTTTGGCTCTGTGTTTGTGTCTAGCTAAGTGTAACATAAGACAGATGATGAAGTTTCCCCATTCCCACATTTAGCCTTGTGCTTCATTATTTGTTGTTATACAAATATAAATAGTATTTGAATGTATCAGCAATTGACATCAGATTAAAGCTTATGTGTATTTAGCCAAAAATGTTTTGTCTTAATTTTCTCACTAACTAATGGAGTTTGTTGGATCGAATTTTCTTTGAACTCCATAATGGGGCATCAGAAAACGCTGCTGGATATATTTTCCGATAAACTAAAATGTAAAAATCCTTAAAACGAGGGCGAGATTCCCTAATGCATGGAAGTGGCGTTTTAGTAGACATTCATACATGAAGACTTTGTTTTCTTCCCTCCCCGTAAATATTAGCTCCCCAGGATATATTTGTACTCTAATCTTGGGAGTTTAATGCTGCAATTGCTTAAAAGAAAAGATTCCACATCTATATTGTACGTTGTTGTATTTCGTTAAAATAAATAGATTATATGCAGATTACATATTATTAGTCGATGATCTTTTCCTCGACTGTAACTTCATTAGTTACTTACTGAATTTAGAAGTGATAATATATATATCGGTGACTCCCAGGTCCCAAAACACGTATTACTTTCTAAATACCAAGTTAATATGTTCCCAAGAACAAACACACAGAAAAAGAATTTGTGGATGTTTTAGAAAAAGTTAAACACAATTTTGATGCTTCAGTAACTGCAACGATATTTAGTGTTAAATATTAGTGTTAAGAACTGTCCTTTATCTCTTCTTTTTGAATGCAATAGATAACGTAATTTTAAAGTATATAATTATTCTGATAATTTACCCTTGGCTACGTCGATTCAAACGTACTTCTTGGTTGGTAACTAGGTCTCACTGTTTTACTTTTGAACTACAGAGGTAGAGCTGTGGAACTTCCAAATTCTTCTTTCCCTGCCACATACAATTTTAAAATACAATGCCATATTTCTTACATACTATTTTTTTATTGTCCTTACATCCCATTAATGTTTTTTCAGTTTCTTTTATTCCCAGTAAATCCTTTCATCCAAAGATGAAAGATTATTTTGAAAAGGTTTTATTTATCTACTGAAATTAATTTTAAAATTACTATTTATACTGTTTTTTTGTGTCCCTTAATAGAAGTTAAATGTACACGTACACAGAAATAAAAACTTTAATTAATGCCCTTCGAGGCTATTTCGCTAAACACTGTCTAACCCAATAGTCTATTTTCAACTAATTTCAACTGCAGGTTTAGAAAGCAAGCGAGGTATTCCAAATGAAGAATTGTTGTAACAGTATAGTAACTGTTATGCAAGACGTTACAAACCCCATCTAAATTCATTAAATATGAATACTTTCAATTTTATTAAATAAGGTCTAGACATAGCTAATTTTCAAAGCACCAAAGTACAAGAAACTTAGAACGTTATTACAAATAAACGAACACCTTAAAATTTTATATGAGTTTGAGAAACAGAGTACTGCTGGAATTGATTTAAATACTTTAGAGGAATGGCTCTTTACGGAAAAAACCAAAATACAATAAAGCCAACCAATTTATTTTTCAGTGTTTTCCTCATGCAAAAATCAAGAGTGAATAATTAACATTAAATTTCAACTACTACTTAAACGCTTATAAATTTCAAAATACAATGAATAATAGAAACGTTTAGTACAAAGGTTTTAGGTCAGTTGCCACAAAAGAAACGCTGGCAGGATTCATTTCTTTCAAGATTCCGCCACGGCACAGTATTTATTTTATTTGGAAAGCTAATTTTTCCAAACAATTCGTGGCACTCTTATCAGTAACTCTATGGTTATTCAACTTTTATAAAGATTCCTAGCACGTATTTTATTGTACCGGCATGCTTGTTTAAATTAGAAGAAAAAACTCCGCTGGCGATATTATTCCAGACGTTATTTGTATATTGGGCATGTAAAGATGTAATTTCTTCTAGAATAACTAGAATCATCTTTTTGAAGACATGTTCTAACGAGCAAAAAAAAGTGTAATCTTTACTGTCCAAACGATATAGATATGCCATATATTATTTAATTCTTTCACAAACGAGGTGGCATTTTTTCGATGGACTAATAGAATCAGTAAGATAAATCTTGGCAACTGTATGTTCTGAAATTATATTTTCCAGTATTGTGGCAACTGAAGCTTTTTAGAGAGCTCAGCAGAAATCAGACGCAACCGACAGAAGCTCTCTTCCAGAAACAATAACTCTTTTGCAGCGATTTTCTCCTGCATGCCAGACAAGTGTTAGACAAGAGAAATTGCTCCCCTGAAATTTTAATTGACCAGACAGTTCTTGGTGTTCCCTTTTTACGTAGTTATGCATAAACACATCACCCATATTTCGAAAAGTTTTAGTTTCGAATACGTTATCAAGAGCGCGATAGCGGAATGAATCCTCCAAACGGTTCGATATAGAATCTTCAGAATTTATTGACAACCAGCTTCCATCATAATAATGAATCGGATAATTACATAGCAAACCAGCATTAACATAAACATTGCCTTCAGTTTTAGATATGCTGAGACGACAAATGCAGAACAGAAACAGCGATATGAATACAACTTCACGGATAGGCATGTTTGACATAGTTTTGAATGACAGTACTCCGTGCCCACTTTACTAATTCGTTAAAACAATACATAGCACTTTCTACTAGTTTTGTATAGCTTCATAAACGTAAGGTTCCGTTCATATGATCTCGTTTTAAATATTCCAAAGCAATCACGAAAGTTTGCAGTTACTTCACATCCGAAATATTATTGTTATCCACGTATCTATCGATCTGGAGATAACCAGAAATTTCATTATACAAATATTGCAGGGAATTACAATGGAAGCCGGCTGCCAGAATTGCAGCTCTAATAGAGCTTGTATCAACACCGGCAAAACGTTTAATCCGCTGTAAGATATTGAGGTTCTCAAGAACTTTTACTGCTTCAGGATAAGACAAATCTTTGGTGCCTCCTCCAGAGGAAAACCAAGTTTTCGATGTTTTAGTTCAATGGCTTCACATTTTCGATACTCAAAAGTCTTAGAATTAACGTGGTCTGGGAATCTAAGCTTGATTGATCTTATGTGCTTTTCTGATTCGATAAAAACATTCCATTTTTAGAAGTCAATCATTTGTATTTTTAGTTTTTTTGTTTGTTTGTTTTTTTTTTTTTTAGTTTACTTTACATAAAACACAGGGCAAATAACCGAAACCAAAATGGCGCCGCCTAAAAGTGTTCTTAAATAATCATGAAAAAAAGAGAGACGATTTTCTCATGCCACGACGCCACATTTATGCAAAATAGTTTAATTTATTTTTGTATACAGATACAAAAGAAAAATAGGGATCTGGATAGAAGTTAATCTTTAGTATAAACATAAGTAGCTGTATTTACTGGCGCATATATTTTTCATTTTTTTTCATTCCCCATATGATCACTTTTACTCGAAATCTTTTCTTGTTGCTATCACCATAAGTGCACATGTTCTTGACAAAAGTAATAATACCTATATTTACAATTAATTGGTGGAGGAGGATTACAATTATGTAAATTAGACGCTTTATTCAAATGAATCACTAAAAGAACAATCAAGTGAAAGCGGTGAAGTGTCTTTCATCGTTTATGCACGAGGTTGTGGTGTAATGATAAGCAAACCTGTCTCGCCAGATCATATTACGGGTGAATACGCTCCTCACTATAATATTGGCTTTGTGCTTAGAAAAAACATCATTTATCACCTCACAGCGCGACACGGATCATAGTGATTCTCTAAACGTAGATTCAGTGTAGAATAAGGACGAAAATTTGGGGCACTTCTTGGGGATAGAAGCCATTTCTCAGTCGTAATTATTCAAGCAAGAAATACTGGATAACCATCATGGAATAACTTATTAAATTGGTATTTTATATAGATTTTAATGTATTTTGGGCGTGGAAGCGTTGTATGTCTATATCAGTAAATTGACTGACTTAGGAGCTATGAATACCAACGACTCGAAACCCCTTTAATTTATTTTTGTTTTAAATTTCTCGTATTTTCTCGTTCAGTAAAGAATTAGTAAAATTACATTCTGATTATTTTTGATCCCCACAACGCCAGACCACAGTTTGTCTTATACCTCCTTATTGAGATGCAATATTATGGGAGATACAGACAGATTGTGATAAGATTATTAAAATTTAATTTCTATGCTGATAATTATGAATTCAACTTGTGGCAACGAAACTCTTGAAATCAGTGTTCGCCATTGTAATGCAGTAAAAAGAAACAATTTCTGATAACGTATGGTCATATATAAACATATAATATCCATTATCTTTTAAATTCTCTTAAATATATGCCTGTATACATACGTACATACACACATACATATACACAGAGAGGGAGAGAGTAAGAGAGAGAGAGAGAGAGAGAGGCACGGTAGATAGCAGCTCGGAATAAGGAATCAAAGAGCCGAGTTCGAATTCCATTCGAATAAATTACATACACTTACGTGCTAATACCCAGGTAAAAGATATTAATCCTCTTCTTCTCTCTCCAGCTATGGGCAAATAGCAGGACGGATGGCAACTTGCCTAAGAGAAGGACAACTCTCAATTCAAAATATAAGGAAGCTTGTTTGGGAAACATGTGGCACGTAGTTTACCAGGCCTCTGTATTCGATCCCTTAAAAGGTGTGGTTGGCTCTGCACAAAGCATTTACCACTATAATCATATCATGTGTGCTAGTGTCTGGCTGTCGGTTCCTAGGAAATGAGCTGATTGACACTCATACGTCGAATACGATGGGAGAGACCAACATTGTCTCTATATATATAGAATTAAGTGTATACAGATGCATAATAAGTAAATATGCATAGAAAACAGAAAATATTGATTTACTAGAAATAAATCCTATATATACATTTTAATTGGTGATAAATTATTGGTACAATGTAAATATCAGAATTTAAAACTTTTAAGTTGCTATAATACTTTAGATTATTCAAGTGAAATATTCTAGAATGTTCCACAAATGTTATAAGTAGTTATTTTTAGCCTAAAAATCCAAACTGAACATTCTGTAATTTATATTCCTGCAGGAAGTTTATAATCATGCCAAGAATTAAAGAATTGACAAATGAATTCGTAAAAAGTGGTTATTAAAATTTGGAAAGAAGGTAAAACATACCAGAAAATCTCAGACAACATGAATATCCCATTTACTACCATTAAGTCATTCATTGCAAGGTATAAAATACTCAAAACTTTTGAAAACAAAAGAACAGCTGTTCCAAGAAAGATTTCTTCGAGGGAATTAATACGGCAAATTTAAAAAAAAGTCGAATGTTTACTCGTGAATAATGGCTATTCAACAAAGTATTAAATAAAGATTATGTATTCTTTTTGCATTGTACAAATATTTTTTCACCGATTAAATTGGATACATATATATATATATATATATATATATATATATATATATATATATATATATATATATATATATATATATATATAATTATATATATATATATGTGTGTGTGTATATATATATATATATATATATATATATATATACATATATGCATATATATATATACATATATGCATATATATATATACATATATGCATATATATATATACATATATGCATATATATACATATATGCATATATATATATACATATATGCATATATATACATACATATATGCATATATATATACATATATGCATATATATATATACATATATGCATATATATACATACATATATGCATATATATACATACATATATGCATATATATATACATATATGCATATATATATATACATATATGCATATATATACATATATGCATATATATATATATATATACATACATATATGCATATATATATATACATATATATATATATACATATATGCATATATATATATATATACATATATGCATATATATATATATATACATATATGCATATATATATATATATATACATATATGCATATATATATATATATATATATACATATATGCATATATATATATATATATATACATATATGCATATATATATATATATATATACATATATATATATGTATGTATATATATATATATATATATATATATATATATATATATATATAAATATATATATATATATATATGTATGTATATATATATATATATATATATATATATATATATATATATATATATATATGCATATATTAGGTTGGTGCAGAAATAATATCGTCTTTGACGTTCAACTTCAAAAAATCATAACTCCTTTCATAATAAACTTTATTAATCGAAATAAGAACCATTAGAATCAACACATTTTTGCCAACGAGAAACAAGTTTATTTATCCCATTAGCATAGAAATCCGAAGTTCTGGAAGCGATGAAGTCATTAAAGGCCGATTCGGCATCATCTCGACTTTTGAAGAATTTTTCGCGCAGGAAGTTGTCGAGATGCTTGAAAAAGTGATAATCGGTGGGCGAGGGGTCCGGTGAATATGGCGGATGAGGCAGAGTCTCGTAGCCCAATTCGATCAGCTTCTGCAGGGTCAGTTGTGCAACATGCAGGCGAGCGTTGTCATGGAGGAGAATTTGTCCCTTCATATTGACCAATCTCGTGCACATACGTTGGAGCTTCTGGGGCATTTCGTCAATTTGCCGACAGTACTTCTCCGCCGTAATCGTTTCGCCCGGATTCAAGAAGCTGTGATGCACGAGACCGGCCGCAGCCCACCAAACCGTCACCATAACCTTTTTTGTGCAATTTCGGCTCCGGGAAGTGTTGTGGAGCTTGTCCGGCATCCAACCACTGTGCCGATCGTCGCCAGTTGTCGTAGAGGATCCAAACTCATCACACGTCACAATCCGCTCGAGAAATGGGTCGTTTTTGTTGAGCAGGAGCGTAGAAGACACCTCAAAACGACGATATTTTTGATTATCGTTCAATTCATGCGGCACCCATTTATCCAACTTTTTTCTCTTCCCTTTAAATGGCGAACGACTGTTGGGTGGTAAACCTCGAGTTTAACAGCAACTTCAATTAAGGCTTTCAAATGTTCGTTATCAACCGCAGTCGGTCGGCCGCGACCGTCTTCATCTTCGAGGCTCTCGTCACCATTGCGAAATTTCTTGAACCACCATTGTGCCACACGTTCGTTAGTGGTTCCTGGGCCAAACTCACCATTGATATCACGAGCTGTCTCGGCAGCTTTTCGGCCTAGTTTGAACTGGAACAAGAAAATCGTGCGGATTTGAATTTTTCCATGCTGTCGAAAAGCCTGCAAAAAAATGAATGAAGAGAGTGAGAACGGTAACGAATAACACGATTCGATAGAGCGAAGAAGCGCTTCAAAATGATATATAACATTGCTATATATATCAATGAATAAATTCAGAAATCATATATGAAGTAACATGTGAGAAAACGACATTATTTTTGAACCAACCTAATATATGCATATATATATATATATATATATATATATGCTTATATATATATATATATATATATATATATATATATATGTTTCCGATGATGTATTCTTGCCATTTAAATCATTAACCTCTATATTTGTTTTTTTTTATGAATGATTCATGAATTTATAAATTATAATTGCACCTTTTAATTGAAATTAAAATAACTGATCCAACGTGCAACTTTCAGATAATAAGTGTGACATTACTGTAAGTATTGAACAATATAGTTCATACCATATTCATGGGAAATCTACTAGTAAAAAAGAATTCTCTTATTGCTATATTTGTACAAAAACTCACAACCTTAAAATTTAAATTCAAACTCAGCGTTGCGACCGCATGTTCCAAAACAATAACACATTTCGCATAGCATTTTTTCGGATTACATCACTATTTTCGTTGTCCTCTTATTACTGAGAAGTAAAAACAAGAACAAAATCTACTTCCATACCTGATGATGTCTGTAGGAGCAGACGAATGCTTGTAAAAAATTAAAAAGACCTTATGCAACTGGAATTTATAAACAGGGACCATATCATTCATATACAGGTTCAGGTTGATGTATCTTATTTATTGTTTGCGATGATGTATTCTCGCCATTTAAATCATTAACCTTTATATTTGTTTTTGTATGAATGATTCATGAATACATGCATGTATATATGTAGTTCATTATCGATCACTGACATGTTACTGTGAATATGTTTTCTTTATTTAATTTGTTTTGTTTTGGCATAGTTATTTTCTTTTCTGAAAATAAATTAAGTCAACATTGCTCGAATGTTATGAATGTACGAATAATTTCGATTATTGATTTATTCCTTATCAAGGATGTTTTTAAACGGAATGCGGGAAATATATGTACATGTTTCTAGATATATAGGAATTATTTCCACCAAAACGGTCAGCATCTTGTCGTCGTATTCGCATTGATCTTATTGAATGGTGACTTTTTCTTTTGTTATTATTAATGTTCCATTTGGTAGAGTTCTGTGTTTGTTTAAATGAGTTGATAAACATGTAATAATATAGCCAATATAAGTATATATGAATTTGATTTGATTAGGAAGTTTATGAATTCAAATTTTCTTTTAAGAACTGTATTTCTAATTAAACCATCTTAATGCAAAGATTTAAATACTCAGAAAATACATTTATTCGTCCTGTAAATAGTCTCAATTGTCTCCCATGTTTCTTCAAGATTGATGAAACTTTCGTATTTTCGTTTGAAGAAGGTTGCTTTGACTGAATGTAGAAAGTCAATGTTTTGTCATTTCACTTGTGATGTACAGACTTGAATAAATGAAAATCGGAACGAGGCAATTTACAAGAATACGATGGGTGCTGGAATATTTACCATTTCAACATATCAAGCTTCTGCACCACAACACAGCACTGCATGTTTCAACAAGCGGCCTTTTTTGTCGTGTTGGGAAATGACATCTTTACGATTTGCTGTATCGGCCGTTTATTCTCGAACTAAAGTCTCTTCAGATGTCAAAATGTAGTTGAAATATAGATTTGCAGACTTTTAGCTATCTCTTTCGTAAAAAATATTAGCTGTTTTCTCGATGATATCAAGCTGAGCTTGTCATCGAAATTGAAAGATCGTCTGGCGCGTAGTTATTCGTTAGAGTCACATAACCCTGCGGAATTCTGTTAAATTACTTTTTAATAGCCCGAAGAGCTGTAGCGTTTTGATTTATTTTTAGCACTTTCGATGTTTACTACCTTCCGATATGTGTAATTAATATGATAGCGAATGTAAAAATCTACGAAATATCAGAAACCGTAAAAAAAAAAATACAAGCACCTGCGTCACATTGAGGTTATTTTTATTCACAATGATAGTCGAGGACGATTTTTTCAATGTACTGATTATATATATATATATATATATATATATATATATATATATATATATATATATATATATATAATCATTTCGCCACTAAGCAAGGCGGGAATGTCACTAGTACGAAGGAGTTACAGAGAGTGAAAGTGAGAGGGTATTGTGGAAAGTATAAAAGATGAATGGGATTCGAAGTGGCAGGAGATTATCGCAGCATTTAAATTACTGGAGATTATATTTATTAGCGAAAAGAGGTCCACAAGAGGGAAGTGTGAGAAAATTCATGTATTCGAAGCACCAGAGGAAATATCGTTCGAAAACCTAAAAATATTTGCAGAAAAGACAAAATGAAGCCACTACCCTTTGGTGAGAATGTTGGTGAAGTATAGATGCCAAGTCGGTATGGATTACATTGCAGATACTTCTTTTAATTTTGTCAAGAACCCCGAGGTGAACAACAGGAGCACCAAACCAAACAGTATTCAACGCACTGACAAAGGTTAGATTTTTAAATATGCAGACAAGGTCAAACTTATGGCACGACACAATAACCCAAAATTCCATCAGTAGATGAAGCTATTGATTCAATGTAGTTGTTTCACTTCAGGTCAGTTGAAACATATGGTCAAGAAGGCGCAGTGTGATGCTCTCTAGGATTCTAGCATCAGCCATGCTGATGGCAGGCAGGAACGTGTCTTTATGGTGGATAAATGATAACTGATTCGTTTTGGGGGCATTAAAATTTATAAACAATTTTCTCCCCCTGTTAACCACTGATGGGAGATCTTTTTCAAGAGAAGTGGTCAGGTTAACTTTGTCAGCTCTCGCGGATTTACTGTTGAGATAGGAGTAAATGGTAGTGTCATAGACATAAATGAAACTGATAACATCAGGAATATAATTGATGAACATCAAAATACAGCTTAGGACATAGGACAGAGACTTGAGGACACCCGCTTTCGTGTGAAAGGATCTGTAGTCATAACCGATCAAAACAACATTCATTTCACGATTTGATACAAACGATGTGATTAAATCAAACAATCACCCTGCAATACCTTAGTCCTTGAGCTTGCAGAGAAGCCCAACATGCCAAACCGTGTAAAACGCCTTCGAGATATCTACAGCCAGAGCTCGAGTTTGGCCGTTATTATCAAGAGTTTGATATACATTTTCCGCAATATTAGTCATCACATCAGCGGTGGACCTGGAAAGAATGAAGCAATATTGTTCGTCAGAAAAAAGATCGTGTGATACTGAAACATTTCATCATTGATTAAATCATCGAATACTTTACATTACGAGACTAATAGGTCTATAGATGTTTCAGAATGTTCTCCAGAGTTCTTAAAACAGGAACTACAGATGAGCCCATCTAACAAGCTCGAAAGCAGGAATCAACGAGTCAATATATGTAGAGTTTGGAGAAAGCTCTGAGCACATTTCTTTAGGACGGCGTCTCTTATCCCGTAATCTTAGCTTGCTATATGAGAGTCTAATTTAGAAATGATATCCGAGACCATTGACGGGGTTATGCGCATATCACTCAGTACATCCTTTGTTCTTGTGGGGAATTCAGGTCCGGGCACACCAAATGAATAGAGTGTTGAGTAGGAAGTGAATTTCCGAGCAAAGCATTCAATATGTACTGATGTAGATGTCGGGACTTCGAACTGATTGAATAGAAGAGGAATAAAGGATTTGCTATTCTTCACCACACTGTTGCAGAACCGCCAATAATCTCTAGAACCGAACTTGCGAGATGCTATAGGTTTTGTTCTAACAGCAAATATTAAATTTTCTACTCTTTATGAGAAGTGACAAAGGGACGTCTGTTGTAATCAGACCTGCCTCTCTGGTACAGTCGGGAGATTTGATTCCCGTGTGCTCTAGCAGCCGAGCATACAGGTGAGAACCAATGAGATATGAGTTAGGGTAGAGGTAAAAAAAAAGATCTAGAAAAGATGCGTGTCTGTCAGGGTTACGGGAGAAATGCGTGGGGAAATCTAATACATGCGTAAGAGATTGGGTGATTATGAACTTCAGATTATGGATGCCAGAATTTTCAGTGATAGTTTTGTGTGTGTGTGTGTGTGTGTGTGCATCAGTGTCGATCTTATTAAGATTTAGGTTAAGACGTCTCCGCTAATATTCTCATATGGTCATGTGACACTTTAATTATTCTTTCGTTAAATAAATATAATCAATATGAAAAACCGGGTATAAATTTGCACAATTGAAAGAAGTTTAAATCATGTTTTCTTGAGTACGCTTTAGATGTCAAGCGTATAATGATATTGAATATCCGATAATTTGATAACTAATACTGTGTTTGTTATTCTTCTAGATATTTTAAGGTCACGAGTGTGGGAAAAGTATGAGCATTAAAGCCACTTCACATGAGATGATGGGAGTTGATTAACTTGCTCTTGATGACTTCACAGTCACTGCATATATTTCTATTTACAAAGTTGCATTTAGGTTGGCATATCGCCACAACAGTGGGCCAGTGTAAAATCGGGACTCACATGTTTTCAATATTATGAGTAGATTCACACAATACAGATAATTGAATGCCATTCAATGTGTATAAACTTCGCTTCTGTTGTAAGGATCAGTGTGACTTGAAGCTAATTACAGATGACTGGTGTAATGAACAAATGCTTGTATAATGTTTGCTTGTTGTTAATATTTAATTTACGTCAGGATTTCCTGATGCCTGTTTAATAGCCTGACCTTCCGGGACATTTGTCATCATAAATCTTTAAAGATTTCCTTATATTATTCTGTCAATAATATGTAAATCTCTATAATAATTATCAGATTTACATTATCGTATGTTCTCTTTAGATTTTGTAATTTTAAATTTACATTATTTTACACAGGTTGCGACCAAAAGGGATTCAGGCCTTTTGTAAGGACAATTTTCCGAAAGTTAATGCAGCAGACTATCTCGGTCTTTGAACTCTAGTCTCACAGTTCAGGTTATGCGTTTCTATTGTCTACTTTCCTTATGTACAATGATAAAAATATTTTTATCAGTGTCACTTAACTGCTAAAACTATATTATGAATTTAATGATAGAATTCAATCAATAAATTGGCAGCTTACGACAAAAAAATTGTTATTAAAACTTAACTATTTTAATAAATAATTCATATGTTTCAGAAATGCATTTTATATATACAATAAAAAAAATCATAAACTGAATACAAAGCAACATGAAAAGAACTTTAGATTTCAGTCTACTCTACTATTGAAATAAACAAGTTGTACATCCGTTATATAATGCATGTTAACAAAGTCGAGCTTGTTATATCTTAAAACAAATAGATAAATAAATCATGTTTTATCTTATGTGCGTCGAAACTATTCCACTTTAGCTTCAAGGAAATTAAAAATCTATCCAATGATTTGAGAAACCACTATCTGCGGAAAATTGTAAAGGAAACTAATGTAAAAAAACATAATAGATTTTGCTTTGAAATATGGAGAAAATCAAAAGTCACCATTACAATATACAATCGAAACAAAATAAATGAAAAACGGTTCGATTCTAAACCACGTCATGTTGAATATACTCCACGAAATAGAAAATCCACCAGTATACACTAGTATACATCAGAACATTACAAAGCCTGTCTCAAAACGTAAACAGAAACGAAGCTAGCCGTGAAGATGTCAAGATAACTACATTAAAACTATATAATAAAAAAGGTTGACTTTATATTCAGGCTGATATTTATAAATAGGATACTATCTTTGAATTAAAAAAAAACAGTTGTTTCATTTTCTTGAAAGCATTCTGGAATCAGAAGTGCATAAATTCACTATATAACCTATCTCCAGAAAAATGCATGATTTTGGAACATCATAGCATCATATAAGTGCATCAATAGAGAATACTTTTGTTCGTCCATTAGAAACTATCCTCAAAGGACTAATTCTGTTGAATTCCTGAAACTGACAGAGAGAATATTTAATCAAAAACTCGTAAATGTCTGATATAGTGGCAAAACCGAAATATTTCAATCACATCGGAAGGACTACAAAATTGAAATAATATCGCTAATCCATTAATGTTTTTCCTTGTCTATACTCTGCATATATACAGTCCTATATATCAATAGATGGTGTTGATCATCTAAGCATTATATACAATATAATAAACATATCTAACAGAAAACCTAATTACTAGTTTCCCTCTCTTTGTCAATGTAAATATCTAATTATGTATATGCTGGGGATATAGATATTCATAGTCGGAATTGTGCAGAAAAATGTCAACATTCTACACCATCTACTTAAAGAATAAGACTCATGATAATTTTTTTCAAAACAAAAAATAGATATTTTCTAGAACTGAAAGGAGAGACGGCACTGAATCAGTCATAAATAATCAAGATATGGATTAATCAATCGTAATCCTTTCAGATACATTGATGCATGTATCAGATATGACAAAATCACTTCATAGGTTATAAGAAAATGTGTATTTTTTTCAGCACTGCAAGATACAAGAACAAAACATTAACATAAATACTAAAGTCATCTTCTAAAATAGACTCGTTAAATATATATATATATATATATATATATATATATATATAAAAACTGTTATCTATCTACAAATGATTCTTAGGTCAAGGATTAAATGTGGCTTCGAGCGAAGGAATCATGTCAATCTGAGAGAGGATCATCCTTCTTTAAAACACGTTAACTGGCACTAAACAATCACAAATAAAGTATTGCACTATATAACAAAAGCCACATAACTTGAGGACTTTAAACAAGAAAAACAAGGAAATGGATATTACATTTCAGTTGGAGAGTAGAAAGGTTTAATAAAGATACTGACTTTCCAACCTACTTCAAACAAAAAATAAGAAGGAGAAACCTATCATTATTGGAATCTACTTGCGACAACAATTTTCCTGAAAAATATTTTAATAGAATTATAAACTGTTTCAGGTGTAGGTATGATTAGGAACGGATTCATATTTTTCATTGGATGCTAAACCTTCATTTTCATTGGATAGGCTTATAGAGAACATCCTCTTCATCAGTGGTGATTATTCTACTCGGGAACGTTTCGGTAACAGATCAACATTTCAATAATATGTAGAAGTTGACACTTTGATTAGACTAGAGAGCAGTCAAATGTTCAAGAGCCCATTAACGTTGTACATATATATTCTTTTTCATGAAAGATTTTTTTATTTTTTTTTATTGACAGAACTAGTTTGTTGACATCAGCGGAATCGTCATGACAAGCACGCTTTTTGGCATGTTATAATACTTAATTGTTTATTTCTACAGACAATGTATATATTCATTAGCGCTTCTAGCGCTGAACATCTCCATTTTGATTCATATAATGTAAAATGTATGACACGAGCTTGAACCAGACTTTTTCTATCACAGTAAAATCCTTTAATCTGAAATAAAATATCCTACATACAAGGAGAAAAATATTCTAACCTAAAAGATAATGGATATTTTACTGTTGAGGATTGAAGAGATTCTCTGAAAATCGTCGTATCAAAAATGCGACAGGACCTCGTCAGCTCATATTTCTATTTTTGTGTCATTTCTATCATTCGATGATTTGACTGGAATTCTGAGGAATGTTAGCTTTATTTAATAAAAACTCGTTATATTTAATCACATAAGGATTTGTAAATGCATTAAGTTAGTCAAGATGGCTCCCTCACCTCAACAAACCTGTAGATACTCCACATGACAATTCGTCAACTAAGGTCAATACATCAACTCAAACTACTGAATAAATATTTTCTATTTAATAATGTCACTGAATATTAAAATTATTATCGCTAAAACAGACCAGTAGAGCGAAATCAGGCGAGTGGGAATGAAATGGAAAACATCATTTGTTTATCTTTTATTCCGTTTTCTCATTCTCTGATGGATTTAACAATTTTTATATGTAAGTGAATCAATTTTCTAGGAATATTATTCATACTTGCAAGAAAGATGCTTATCACAAACGGTCGAATAGGAATGTATGCTCTTTTTAAACCGGATTATAATCAGTTCTTATATTGTCGTTCATATTACTATCTGTAATTTTCTTTTCTTGTATTTCAATTTCATTCATGTGACATTCTTTAATCGATGTCATATATACAGAGTCTCCCAAAATGTATACATATTTTGAATGAATACAAGTGCTTATAAAATAATATTTTATTTTCAAACATTTAAAATAATCTCAAGACGGGATTTATTTTTCTGTCATCGATTGATTTAAAACTAATGAGCGTTCTATTCTAGGCACTGCTAATAACGCGAAGCAATGTCCTCGTGAAAATCAACAAATTGTTTCTCAGGTATTTTCCTAAACTCATGTTTGATGATTGGCCACAATTCATCGGCGTTTGTCTGTTTCCGATATGAACCATTTTTAAAAAGCGAATGTTTAGCACAAGAGACCTGCCTGACGAAGATCAATAAAGGGACCATTTCAGGTATGTCCAACAAAAAATATTCCACTTGATCCCATTTATAATACGCAACACCAAATTCTAACTCAAATTAACATGACGTGCTTCCATGATATGCGTATTCTCATATAGGTTCAGTTGTGGTGGTAAATTAGCCCATTGATTTAAATGTAGGTTCATAATTTCAAACAATGTTTCTTTGAAAGTGTGCATCGTCTACACATCTTGCCAAGTACCACACTCAAACCTATTCTTTATTCCAGACATTTTCTATGGAAACGTTTAGTTAGAGATGGTCATCATTAAAATATACATTTTGACGTCTGATATATTTAGACATTAACATAGAATATCTTTTCCAACTTTTGTATCCGTTTCATCTTTAGCGTCGTTGATTTTAATCATCCGTTATAATATTTGCTGTGATTTTTTGAGGAAAAAATGTGTGATCCTATAACACATATCCCTTCTTCGGAAATCACTCCGAATAAAATAGGTAGCAACTAAAAAAATAAAAATAAAACAGTTAAAAAAGGTTAAGATAAAAGCGATAAAAAACCTGGATGAAAAAGCAGAATATAAAATTTAAATTTCACGCATGCGCTTCTCGGCAACTTTAACCTTTCCATGTAAAATTTAATCGGCGTTTGTTTATTTTCTCCACGAGTGTTCGTATATTTATATTTCAGAATGACTTCATCAATAAAAATAATTTGACTGATGAAGTCAAGTCTCAGTATTAAAGAAACTACTGAATATGTTTTCGTCTATTACGCCAATACACACACATTTCCTACTGACCTCTAGTTTTGCTTAATTTAAATCTTTTGAACGCCTTTCAGTGATTCTAACAGAAGAACATTTAGAATTATACAATACACACATCACAATAGACACATCACCAAATATTATGTGAACAGATATGCAAGTTGATTAATTTGATTGTGATTCACATACGGCAAAATAGGTTGTGCATATATTGCGATTTGTTTCCACAAATCAGTGGTTCGTGGGAAGAAGCTGCTCGATTAAATCACATCAATCACACTAAAAACACTGACACAAACCTGATTACATCCAAACAATAATATTTACGAAATTAATATTGTAGCAGTTGGGGGACTTATATTGCTAATAAGATTTTGTTTTGTAAATATTTTAATCATTGTAAATATTCCTTGGTGAAATTTTAAAATACTGTTTACCCCTCTCCACACACAATATTGTAAATGTCGAAGGAGATAAGGAAGTTGTGATTTTATTTGGCTTCTTCGAGTAGTATAGATGATAGGTACAAATGCAAAATTTTGGCGCCAGGGGGCATCTTAATGTGTCAAAAATACGTCGCAAGCGAGATGTGGCGGTGTAATAGTGTGGGGTGCGTTCAGTAGCCTTGGTAATTGTCCAGTTGTTAAACTTGATGGAAAAGTCAACAGGGTAAGCTATAAGCAGCTATTTTAATAACATGTTTTGACATATTTGACTAACCGAATGCGACCTGAAGCTATTTATCAACAAGATTCACAGAGCCAAAAATGTAATGCGATTATTTGATTACCATAATATTGATGTAATTGAGTGGCCTCTACGGTGTCCGAATCTTAATCCGATTGAAAATTTATGGAATTGTATTTCTAAAAGTGTTCACGCTAAAAATAAATAAAATATCAAACAAATTTAAACCAATTATACGATTATTTTAAGCAAATGTAGCAGAGCATTCCAAATGATTTCTGTCCTCACTTATAAAGCTCAATGCCTAGGCGAATTGAAGCTGTAATTAATAATAATGATTACGGCACTAAATATTGATAAATAATTTGAATTTTTTTGGCTCATGTTTTTTTATTACATTTTGCTTTAAATACAATAATACAGGTGCGGTCTTAAACTTATTTTGCCGGCAAATTTAGATAATATAAATTAATCCAGCAGTAAGATATTTCAAGTTGTAGAAACATAGAATTTTTACATCATTCGAAAGAGTAATACATTCTGCATGAAGCGTGCACTAAAAAAATAATTTATATTGTTTTATTAGAAATATTCTGAAATGAATAAAACTTTAAAAATAAGGCTTAAACTTATTTTCACCAGTGTACATTAAGCTTCTTAAGCACAATTATTTCTTTTACTGCTTCAATTTAAGGATAACATTTCAAACCAAATTAATTATACTCTTAAACCCAACGGTTACCTACCCCCATACAAATAAGTTAAAAAACAGAAATGTTAGAGAGTGGTCTAGAGCCTGAGAATCCAATTTTTAAATTGATTACTTTTTGTATATTGGTTTTGAGGCATATTTTAACAAAGGTTTTAAAATTATTATATAGTCTGTTAATTGATTATAGAGTTAATTAAGTATCTAAATTCCCGGCATTTTTCAATGATCTGTTGCCTGGCTCTCTGCTAGTGTGCTGTTCATCCATGCAACAGCTCCATCTCGATTTAAATGGCTCTGAGTTGCTCCCCATGGAGAATGCCAAAGGGAGATGGCTTTGGCGATTTCTGACACAATACCTCTTGATGGAGCAATCTACCTCTGTGCACTTTAATCTCGAATTTCTTATGACCAAAAAATAGTTCAATGCTCAACTTTAATTAAATGATGAATAAATGAATGAATAAGTAAATAATTATTTCAGTTTAGAAGAATCTTAGGAAATGATTGATCAGCAAGCAGCAACATGATTAATATTTCGTTCTACGCCTGTTTAGAATATCGACTTAAATATATTAATTTTTATTAATATTTTTCATTAATTTTATGAGAATATGTCATTTGGTTCTCTTTTACGCTTCAATGGAAAATTAAAAAAAATATTAAACTAAACAGTAATGTTTGTTTGTTTCATTTACCTAAAAACTCAACTAACAAAAAATAATTCTATGTGTGGTGAGTTAGAAAGTATCAGGTTTGAATGGTAACGAAGGCTAGATAATGTGTGTGTTCAAAAACATTCATCCACAACAATATAACAAAAAACGAGCTTGCAAAAAGAACCAATCGCAAGGCAATTGAAAAAGAAACAACGGTCTTTTATGTTTCAACAATAACGATCGACATTTATGTACATATAATAAACTTTTGATGGAATAATGTTTAAATTAACCATGTATTTATTTGATGTCTTAATAGTTCACAGTTGAAAGGTGTTCACGTATTACACAGGCTAAATTGTGTATGATGGAAAATGTCAGTAATGCAGAAATATTTGTAGTTGTATGCGTGATTAAAGTAGAAAATACGTCTTAAGTTTTCAGGAATTGTTCACCTTGGACTGGTTTGTTTTTTTTTTATCTCATTGCAACTTCTATTTTAATAGTGAATATTATCACTTTTCTTATAAATTTGTAGATAAATTTCTTTAGACAGTTTTGCGTTCGTACTTGCGTGTATGTTGGTAATGATCTTTAACGTCTGACCGCATGGTCAAGACGAGTGTCCTTGAAGGTCACATTTTGGCAACAAGGAATCTTACTCGTGTTTTGTTTATATAAGATGATGTATCACGTGATCGGCTCAACCTTAGTGAGCGGGAAATTTCATTTCTCGTGTGCAGGATATCTGATTGGTCGGAATTGACCAATTGGCGAGCTCGTTTTGAAGAGATTAACCAATGAATGCTTGTCGCATGAGCTGTATGTATGCATGTGTTGACAATTACCACGGGGGAAGACGGGCATTTTCCCGTGGGGTGTAACTAGTAAATGTGGAATCTTCTACAGATGCATTTCTTCTTTATGAGCATCAATATTAGAGAAAATATTAAAGTAACTTTGTGAAAGAATAATGGTAATTTTTTTTAATAAAAAAAGCGTAATAATCGTCTCCGAAAAGTTGTACCTATGTTAAAATTAGACATTAATTTTATATGATATTATTTATTAATATCATTGTTCTTTAATTTTAATAACTAATTAGTTACAGATCAGTCAATAACAAAAAAATATAGTAAAAAGAATCAAACCTTCTGAAACAAATATACAGGTCGTAAAAAAGAGAAATCATTTTCGAAGTTTAAGTGCTTTCTTTCTTTCAATAACATTGAATAAACTTCTAACAGAAAAATAGTGAATAATGAACTGAAATTTTAACAGAAATACAATGAGTTATGTGTTATTAAGCTAACTTTTGTAGGATACATTTTTTTTTAATCTTTAGAAGACCTTAGATAAATGAGTGAGCAGAAAGATTAATTTCGTTCACACTAAAAAAGTTTTTACAATATAAGAAATAAATATTGAAATAAATATTGAGAATTTAATTATAATTATATATTATTAAATTTATGTAACAATATTCTTAATTGTTTTTTCATTGAATTTCTAATATTTTTTTTTTACATTTGCTTTTATTTTACGTTTAATGGTAAATTTGAACTAACGTAAAGTAGATTAATGTTTACATTAAAAAACACAGATTACTCATAAAAAAATACATTTTTCAGTGAATAATTTTTATGAATAATAATGCCAGAGAAAAACATTAAAATCACTTTGTGACCATTGGCAAATAATGACATTTCATTTTAAGTTTTACATAAATAAATTTCCCAGTAAAAAATTCAGAAGCGTGTAAAAAGACTTGGGAAAATCTAAACCTCATAGAAGAAGCGAAGCACGTTTGCGTTTTTTTTTAGAAGAACCTTAACTTAAAGAAAAAATGTTAAACGAACTTAAAGGGGGTAATAGTTAATAAACTTTAAATTAACATGAATCAAGACTAAGATTCCAAAATACTATTTTCGCGAAGTTAATAATAGGCCCAAAGTTTTGTTTATACAATATATATATATAAATGATATTGCTACTCAAAATAAAATAAATAAGTATTATAGTGACTTCCATTAAATAAGAGAGAACGTCGGTGTCATGTAATGGTTAGCAAGTTTGTTTCGCTAAACCTTTTAGGACTGGATAGTGAGTTCTATCCTCAGTGAGTGCTCCACAATGTCGATCGTGCACCACATCTAAGCGTACAAAATCTTTTAGAGTTTACTTCCGCTGCCCAGGAGGTTTCACGTCAGTTTATTGATAGTTTTGTTGTATATTCTGTGAATCAATGTTATTTTTGTTTGCCACCGTTTTTTGTCTCAACTGCTGTTTTTATTGTCGTCTTGTTCGTCTAAATTCCGTATTTTGTTGACATTGTTTTGAATTGTGTGCGGTGACGAGGGTGCACCAACAGCATGGCGGAACCCGAATCTCATAATACTTTCTCTGCTGAAGTGACTCCTTTGGCATAGTCAAAGGATCGGCTCCCACAAAAAGGGTCAGAGTATGTAAAACAAAAGGACAAAAAAAAAACTGAAGGACAAATTTGAATCATTTGTTAATGGAAACCAGTTGATACCGGTGGCATCTCTGTTAGATACTGTCAGCGCTCGTACAATCTCTTTCTTAACTATGAACTATTATGAATAGAGACGTGATGTAGGAGGCCCTGAAAAGACTTGAAATAGAGAGAAATATGTCAATATGGAACATTTTACTATCTACAGAAACTTCAGTGAAATCGATGGCAGGCTGTATTCTGTATTCTGTGTTCAGGCTACAGACTGAATACATAAGAACGAGAAAAACGAAGGTGTGCCTACATAGAGTCACCCTATTCATATCCGAAGATCACCTCAGATTTGTCTTTTCTAAGTATGGGGATGTCACCGCCATTTAAAATATTGACTAGTTAAATCTCACAAACGTTTTTTGATCTACTCTTGTAATATTGCCCTTCATTTTAGACATCCTCGTGAGTAGGGACGTTATTTTTTTTGGAGTCTTTGGTTTCTTTTGTTTATTTATTCGGCTCACCCTACCCACTCCCATATCACGGGAAAATGTTTAGATATATTTTTGTGGAAAAGAAATTATACATACTAACAAGATTTTTAGCATCGTTGGGTTATATTAAGGCCCCTGTTGTGTATGTCGTTTTGGGTGGAGAATGATGCGTTCTTGTGGTGAGTGAAGCAATTCTTAAGGTTAATGGGCCGTGAATCGGATTAGCTTCGTGTAGGACAATCATTAAATCAAACCTCTTTGCATTCGACCTTCTGCCACATAGCAATGTATATTATTAAAATAACCCCCCTTTGGTCTTGTACCAAATACAAATGTAAAATTGTATGAAAAAACAACCTGTGACCGTGGATGGGATATGGAAAATTGAAAATGAATGGGAGAGTCCAATTGTTTTAGGGAAACGCCACATTCCTCGTAGTCTGTTTTCATCGTAATGGCTCTACTATTTAAGGCATAAATTTCCGTCCAGTATTGGGCTAAATAACGATTTTTCTCATATTTGACAGAAAGCGGAAGCTATATAAACGTATTATTCATGAATGGGGAGCGGGTTATCAAAGCCCAAAATGAAAACAATTTCCGAATCAAGGAACATTCCTGAAGTTCTTCCTCTCGGTGAACTTTCATCAGTAGATTATAACATAGAGAACATAGTTTTTGCAAGTGCCAGCTCCCTGAGATATTCTTACGCTGGTGCCATCAGAGTCCTTGAAAAACTCGACATATTGAAAGGGATAAAACGTTTTGCTCGCGTTGGAACTCGCGCTATACTAGCTTCACTTCTGGCTGTAAACTTCGATTCTAATCAAATCCACGACGTTCTCAACCAGAGTATTGACGATCTGATTGTCAATGACCAAAATGGGCTTGAAAATGTCTCCGAGATTCTGCCCGATGCGTATGGATGGTATTTTAGAACTACATTCCTTCATCTTTACCAGCTAAACGGTAAAGAAGTGTGCATTATAGCTGCCAGCGTTCACAAGCTAACTATGGAATACTTTCATCCTAAAATAAACACCTGTGTCTATATCTCATGCAGTCTTTATGTCCCTTATTATACCAGGAATTTTTGCCACCATGACTTATGTCCTGGTAAGGAAAAATGCCGCTTTGTTAATGGTAGCCTGATTTGCAGCTATCCAATCCATTGCTTCGATGGCTGGCTGCTCTCTATGGACACCTGATTTCATTCTAAATCGGTTAGAGGATCCTGATCATTATCAATTCCCACAAAAAGGCTTCGGTTTTAGAAACCATCGCACGCTTGGTTTCTGCCCAATCGAAAAATATCGCGAAAATAATTACAAGGACCTAAATTACTGCTTGAAAAATATATCACAAGGACGTAAAATCACGGAAACATCTATTGGAGAATATTACAGGTCGGCTTTGCAAAAACAAAGACTCGCGTGAAAAAATGTATTAACACGTAAAGCCTGTACTAAGGTAATGTCTATATTCGAAAGCGTACAACACGAAGACCAGAGTGTTTTGCAAAGTATCTTTGCTGGTAATACGCTTAGCAGGAACATAGTTTCTTGTTTTTTCCAGAATTTGGAGAAAATGCTGATGAGTGCGTAATCTTTTTAAAGATCCTTTCCGACGAAGTGTCCAAAATGACAAAAAAAGTCTTTAAACGTTTTGTTGAAAAGAAAATATTGGCAGCTTTAGAAGCATTCTCTGAATCTTACAAAGTGGATATAAATAACTTGCACATTTATTTTGGTACGCTTTTCGAGGCAAAACGGCATTCCTCGTTCGCTTTGTCAAAAGCTGATTTTGATAGGACTGTCGGAATATTCTGCGGCTATATTGGAAACCGTATTATTACTTCGAGTACGACAACCAAACCTTTCTCTATTTTCAGGGTTGGAACGCAATTGTATTTGATTTGCAGCAGATGAGGGATTGTCACTGTCATTAGTTTTAACCAAACTATTGTACGTTAATAACTATAATGCACATTTTCTTTTATTTAATCATTTATTCTCTGTGGATTTCATCTCTATATAGGTAATCGAAGACTCCAGTAAACCGAAAGTTGGCATTTTAATGCTTGTATTGGCCAAGTACAGGGATTTGAATAACTAAGTTAACAATTATTATTGCATCACGCATTAAATATCTTGAAATATCTACATTCAAATTTTAGCACTTGATGAATGTGAAATTTGTACGAATACCTTGTATCAATTATTCACTTTTGCTAATACATATTCATTCCCTAAAGTTTCATAAATTAACCTCGTATACTTTTCTTATACGAATTCCCCACTCCGAATGTTTATTTTTTTTTTTTTAATTATTTTTGTAACTTCATCGCGTGAGAACTGTAATTCAATTAGACTCACGTAAGATTTAATTGCTAAAAATGTCCTGTCGCTAATACAAAACATAAAATATAAAGAAAATAGAAACCTTTTCTAAATCCGACTTGAATAAATCCCATCCAAGCTAAATTGTTGAAGTTTAATCGCCCTCACCTGGAAAGGTTTCACTATTAAAAAAAAAAAAAAAAAAAAAAATTGAAAATACAAATTTATTTCCAGGTAAATGTGCTTCCCCCTCCCAAGCAACATATTTCGTGAGGAAGAGGATTCTGTATGATATTCAGAAAGTCAGTGCAAATTGCTTAACTTTCTTTTACAATTCATTTTATCTAATGAAAGAGTTTTTGCTTCCTCAATCTCCTAACTAAAAAATTGAATCTGACTCGTTCATTTCTAGACACAGCATTAAGACAGAAATAATGAAAAATTACCTCTCGTTTATTTACATAAGTTTCTCTTTACTACTGTTGCTGATACTAATAAATCTGAGCCCATTTTTTTTTTCTGATAAAAATGCTTCGAATTAAATACGAAATACAGCTTAACTTAGAAAATAGCAGATATAGCTGTAAGAATTCATTTTTCTGTTGACATAATAGAATATGATGATCATATCATCTATTACCAAACTTTCCGTACAAGCTCAATACGAGAAAATTTGGCATTGACTGTAAATAATCCCACAATACAGAAATGTTATCGCTCGTGACTATAGCCTACTTGGTATGGTTAATTTAGTGATGATATAATCTAGTATAGTTACCTCAAACTGCTCATTAAGAAATAATAGCATTGCACGAATAAAAAAAATCTTCATATCACTTCCCTATATACAGCAAAATATTGGAAACTCTAGTGAATATCCGACTATTTCGAACCTGTTGGTTATTTTTTTCTATACCGGTTTATCAAGGGTGTATTGCTTAAACTACAGATATATTACACACAATTTTATATTCCCCATGTTGTCTCGTAAGGCATTATGTCAGGTGTTATTTAGTGGGGCCGTTCGTGATTTGATTGACGAGCTCGGTCTGACGAAGCAGGAGGCTCGCTCGATATGGCCTTGGGCGCCCGGCTTGAAATGTCTCGATAACAATGAGGCATCGCTCACCTATCTGGTGATGCGTGGGGTGCTCTAGGTCGCCAAAAGACTTTGCTTAGCGGGCTTGGAGAAATATCCAAACTGTTGCCGCTGTAGTGGGTAGGTCGAGACCATAGGTCACGCCTTTTTTTCATTGCTCATGGTAGCACCCCTGTGCAAATATGTTGACAGCCTCATGGTTCACATGCTGTCTGGAAAGTTTTTTGTCCTTGAGGCCGCTTCTGTTTGTCGCAATAAGGCTCCAGCGTTGACGAGGGCTGAACACTGTGTTCTTATGCTTACTAGGTGTTATGAGAGTCGTCAGAAGGGATTCTATGGAGGCGAGATGTTTACCTCTTCTCAGCTGATCTTGTACTTTAAACATCAGCTTAAAGTCACGATTATGTCGGAAAGGCGGCGACTCACTTCATCTGAATTCGGCAAAAGGTGGGCGAATCGTTTGTGTCATGTGAAAAGGAGATGATCTGGAGTGGCATTTTGATGTCGGTTAGGCATCAGGGTATTGCTTTAGCTGGGTTGAACACGGGCAACCCACCCAAAAATTTAGGTTAGCTTAGGTTTAGTTTTTTCGAGTCTTTAGTTTCTTTTTTCATTAGACTTAGCTAGTGTATGTGTGCTCATGGGTCCCTTTTATTTGTGTCCCTATTTTTTCTTTAAGTTTAATACCCCATCCCCTCCCTCGTTAGGTGGTCAGTGATGTCAGTTCTCTGGTAGATGCGGGGGGGCCTTTCGTTTCGTGTGTGTGATTTTTAATATTTGTTGTTGTGTATGAATGAGTGTGTGCCTGTGTGAATGCCTTGGAGGAATGATTTTTTTTTCATAGTCCTGCATTGATTTCGTCCAGTTATCTGATGTTTCTGCCATATTTAGGGATTGTGGTTTTTTTTTTTTATTACTAACCCTATTTTGTTTTGTTTTATGTAAATAATATTATATCATATTGTAAATAAACATTTTGGGTTCTTTTAAGTTATTGTTTTCCCCTACCCTCACAGAATTTGAAATATACATATGGGGACTAGTTAGGATTTCATTGAGAATTTGAGGTATTATGGTGGATGCAGTAAGAAAGGTAGGAATGAATGTGTTGTTTTGGTGATAGGATTATTGTTGGTATGTTTGGGTCCGTGTCTGTGACTAGCTAAGTTTAGAATTAAGACAGAAGAAGGCCGTCCTTCCCCAACCCACTTTTAGGCCTTGTGTCACATTTTGTACATTTGTGCAAATAAATATTAGGTGGTCAGTGACGTCAGTTTGCTGGTGGATGCGGGGCACCTTTCGTTTCGTGTGTGTATTTTCGTATCTGTTGTTGTGTCTGAATGAGTGAATGTCTGTGCGAGAGCTTGGGATGAATGAATGTTTTTAATTTTTATAGTCCCGCATTAATTTCGTCTCGTTAACTGATGTTTCTGCAACATTTAATGATTGTAGGGGTTTTATTACTAACACGATTTTGTTTAGTTTCTTGTAAATAGTTATTTGTTTCATAATGTAAATACTCATTGGGGTTACTCTTTAAAATTTTAATTTTTTGTTCTATTCCCCTCCCCCCACATATTGAACATATGGGGTCTTGTTACTATTTTCATGGAGTCATTGAGGTATTATGGTGGGTGTGGTGAGAAAGGTAAGTATAAATGTGTTGTTTTTGTGCAAGAAATGTTATTAGTATGATTGGGTCAGCATTTGTTGTTAGCTAAGTTTAGAAGTTAAGACAGAAGACCGACCTTTTCTCCATTTCCCAATTCGGCCTTGTGCCACATTTACTGTTACATCACAGAAATAAACTTTTTCTCTTATGGAAACATAAAATAACACTTAAATGGTTACCATAAATTTTCCCAATTGTTACGAAATTTCAATGAAAATAGTTATTTTATTTTTTTTATTTGCAATTTTCCCGATATACAGATAAAAACCAATCTCTTATCGTTTTAATATCTTTTGTTAAAGAAAAAAATTATATCTGTTAATTACGATGTTACTTTTCGTTTGAAAGAGCTAAATCAGATTTGTTGCATTAAAGAATGATCGACGATAACATTTCGCTCAGGAAAACTGGATTCCCAAATCTAGTAGATTCAGTATACAAGCCTTCCCAGAAATCACTAAGAAAATGACGTCACAAGAATACACACTATTTCAACACCTGGTTAATTATTTTTATTTTTTTGTTTGATTTCATAAGTATGATTACTTATATACTGAAATGATATTGTTATCGAAGTTTAAAAGAATATAGTAGCATGTCTTATGTTGGACGTTATAGGTTCTTTGTTTTTTGTTTAACTAATATAAAATGAATATAAAAATGTCTTCCAATAATGCATTATTACAACGATCGTCTCCGTTGCTACTTTTAGGCAAATTAAAAGGTTTTAAACTAAATCCATTTGGAACCTAGAATGATTTTGCATCTTAATTCTAAACAATTTCAGGTGCTCTTCGTTTAAGTAATGATAAGAATAAACTAGCATGTTACTTAACACAAATACACAAGTTCAGTTATACATTGTTCATAAAATTTTCATCCCGATCACTGGGTGTTACCACATGCAATCAACAAAACCCATTTCAATGAAGCACTGGATGGCAGTTTCGTCCTAATTTTTTGCGGACTCATCAAATCAGCAATGCGCATCCACTATCGAAATAGCGAAATAAGTTAGCTAAATATGACGACACATGGAGGTGCCTCAAAATATTTTTCAAACTGTGTTTGTATATGTATATATAATATGTGTGTATGTTTCACTAAAGCCGAAAAAGGCACTACGATTAAGCTTTTTATTTATTGTTTCGGCTATACTTTTATACTCACCACAGAGCCCAGTTCTTCCTAGCAGAGGCACAAGTATCTCCAGAATTACCATCTGAGTCATTTCAAAAAAAGATCAAATGGCCTGTGGCCGTAGACAAAAAAGCTTGGCACGACTTCGATTTAGATATTAGCGAAATTCTAAAGACAATTTCAAAAGGCTCGATGGATACCCGTTTAAGTACTATGTCGAAAATCATAGTTAGCTACACTTCAGAGCGTTTCGGATACGAGGAAAGGAAGACGAAAGAAAAAGCTTCAGAAAATCGAAGGGAAAGTAAAATCAAACAATGTAGAGCAGAATTAAGAGCTATCCGAAAGCAATATAAAAAGGCAAAACCGGAAGAAAAGGCACTTCTGCAAGAACTACGTGACATAATCCGTTCCAAGATGAAATCTCTACGGAGAGCAGAATGGCACAGGAATAGAAGGAAGGAAAGGGCGCGCAAACGTTTAGCCTTCGTCTCTAATCCATACGGCTTCACGAAGAAATTATTAGGTGATAAACGAAATGGAAGGTTAACATCTACCCCTGAGGAAATAAACAACTTCCTTAAAATGACTTTGAGTGACCCATATAAACATATACAGCTAGGAGAAAACTCCTCTCTAATCACGCCTAATTTGCCGTTATACCCGTTTGACTCAAAAGCACCTACTTTGAAAGAAGTTCAAACAATTTTAAAAACAGCCAGATCGAGATCAGCCCCTGGACCTAACGGAGTCCCTTACTTGGTTTATAAACGTTGCCCATTGCTGCTCCGTATGCTATGGAGGTTGTTAAAAATTGTTTGGAGAAGAGGGAGGATTGCTGTATAATGGAGGTGTTCAGAAGGAATATGGATCCCTAAAGAGGAGAGGAGGGAGCAAGTACAGTAAATCAATTTAGGTACATCTCCCTTTTGAACGTCGAGGGAAAAATATATTTCTCCATCATGGATCGACGTTTGACAGATTTCCTCTTAAAGAATAAGTATATCGACACCTCCGTTCAAAAAGGAGGCGTTCCAGGCATGCCGTGGTGCATAGAACATACCGGTGTCATCACGCAGCTGTTAAAAGACGTGAGAGAAAATAAGGGCGAAATTGCTTTTCTGTGGCTGGATCTTAAGAATGCCTATGGCTATATCCCACACAAATTAGTAGAAGAATCGTTAAACCGCCACCACGTTCCTCCCCAAATTATAGAGACCATAGTAGATTATTATAACAATTTTAAAATGAGAACGGCAACAGGAAATACAACATCTGCATGGCATACATTGGAAAAAGGTATAATAACAGGCTGCACCATATCAGCTACCCTCTTTTCCTTGGCCATGAATATGTTAATAAAAGCGGCAGAAACAGAATGCAGGGGCCCGTTAACAAGATCTGGTCAACGTCAACCGCCAATAAGGTCATACATGGACGATATGACTATAACATCCTCGTCTGTGATTGGTGCGAGGTGGTTATTAAAAGGTTTGGAGGGACTCATTTTATGGGCAAGAATGAGTTTCAACGCCGCCAAATCGAGGTCATTAGTGGTAAAAAAAGGGAAAACTTCAGAGAGGGATCGCTTTAAATTGTCTGGCGAGTACATCCCGACCATAAAGCAAGGCCCGATCAAGAACTTGGGTAAACGCTTTGATAATACCCTCAAGGACTCTGTTGCAATCCAGGAAACAAAGGATAACCTAAAAGCCTGGCTGGATAAAGTAGACAAGTCTGGCTTACCCGGACGATACAAGGCTTGGATTTACCAACATGTCATTCTGCCCAAAATATTGTGGCCACAGTCCATCTATGAGTTTACTACCTCTACCGTAGAACACATAGAAAAAAAAATCAACTACCGTTTACGGAAATGGCTAGGGCTACCAAAGTGTCTAAGTAGCGCCGCCCTTTACGGAAATTCCAACGTTCTTCAACTACCCTTTAAAAGCCCCGTAGAAGAATATAAAGTTGCTAAGGTGCGAACACTAATACAATACAAGTTCTCCAAGGACACAAAAGTGGCAGGAGCAGATATCGAGGTTTACACCGGGAGAAAATGGAAGGCCGTAAAGGAGTTGGAGGTGGCAGAAGAGCGTCTTCGCGAAAAAGTGGTGTTGGGCACTGTCGCCACAGGTCGGGCAGGGCTGGGTTTCTTCCCGTCCGTTAGAATTGACAAAGCCGTAGGTAAAGAAAAGCATAATCTCTTACTGGACGAAATTCGGGCAGGGGAAGAGGAATTGAGAGTGGCTATGATGATTGGGTTCAAACAACAAGGTTCATGGACAAAGTGGGAGACGATGATACCTCGGAAAATTGGATGGTCAGATCTATGGCGTAATGAATTGGGCATAAACTTTTTGATCCGATCTGTCTATGACCTCCTACCAAGCCCCGTTAACCTGCAATTATGGACCAGAACAGAATCGCCTTTATGCCACTTATGCGATCAAATTGGTTCTTTAAAACACATAGTTAGCAACTGCAAAACCGCTCTAGCAGATGGTAGGTACAGATGGCGCCATGACCAAATATTAAAAGAAATTACGGAGGTCGTTAGCACAGCCATCCATACAAACAAACCGAATTCAAACATGAATTTTATAAATTTTATTAAAGCTGGAGCGAAACCGAACCTAAAGAAAATCACCGCACCCAAATGTTTATCATGTGCAACAGACTGGGAACTCAGAGTCGATTTAGGTAAAAGGCTAGTCTTCCCCGAGCACATTTTCAAAACACGATTGCGTCCAGACCTAGTCCTTTTTTCGAATAAACTAAAGAAGGTCATTATGTGGGAACTAACAGTCTGCTATGAGGATAACGCTGAAGAAGCCAATGAAAGACAAAAACTGAAATATGATGAATTATTGGAAAGTTGTAGAATTAATGGATGGAAGGCATGCTGCAAACCAATCGAAGTAGGCACAAGGGGTTTTGTCAGCGCCTTAACAGACATTGGGATTGTGGGATCAAAAAAACGAAAAGCCATTCTAACCATCACCGAAACAGCAGAAAGAACTGCCAAATGGCTATGGCTAAAACGGTCAAGTGTATGGTCAAGCAAACTGGGGAAATCCTAAATTTAATGTAAAAAGAGGGTTGATTTTTTTTTTTTAATACATCATTGTATATTAAATGTAAATAGTGTAAAATTATGTCATAACTTTTAAAATCGCCGTAACCGCTTTGAGGATACTTATAATCGAAAACAGTCGTTTTTTTTTGGTATTTTTACTTTACTTTTATTTTAATTTATTTATTTTATTTATTTATTCCTTTTTTTTTTTTTTTTTTTTTTTTTTTTTTTTTACATGGTTTCGTTAAAAGCCACTGTAAATAATACATACGAACCCTCAAAGGAAAAGAAGTCTTCGTCTCATGCTATTTCTCATTATACATATTTTTCTCTTACTTCTTTTATTATTATTTTCACTAAAAAAAAAAAAAAAAATTTTTTTTTCTCTTTTACATTTTTTTTTTTTTTTTTTTTTGAATATTCATTATTCCCCGTTACCCCAGTATCTAGAATAAATGCTTAATTTCGTTACGTTCCCAAGAAATCCAGCTTCGATAGTTTGTTCCACCATTTTCGTCCTTTATTACTGATGAGGAATCCCCTGTGTTTTGACTTTCTATTGACATTATTTTCCGGTTTCCTTTTTCTTCTTTCCATACTATTTGACTGTATGCAAAGCCTATTTGATCACGAATTTCTCACCAATGTTTTTATTATTTTTTTTTTTTACCCCCCTTCGCGTTTCGTTTCTAACGTTTTATAATAAATAGTTTAGGGTTTTTACTCGTCAACATGGTTCAAACGTTTCATTAAGATTTTTATTAGCATCCTCGGCTTAATTCGTTGTATTTATTCCTTTTTAATCGCATAAACGAGATTATAGTTAGTTTTTTTTTCATCCGTTAACGTGTTTTAAACGTTTTATTATATTTTTAAGCCCTCTTGGGTTAATTCGCTCTAATTTATTAATTATTTATTCCTATGCCATCGTTTTTTTTTTTTTTTTTTTTTTTTTTTAACCTATAAGCACTCTTGGCTTGACTCGCCGTAATCTATTTATTAATTTTAATGGCTATTTTTCTTATTTCTGTATATAGTAATTATTGCTGGTGAAATGAAACGTGAGGGGAAGTGGGTGAGGAAGAGGAAAGAAGAAAAAAAAATTACCTTCTAAGTATCCGATGAGGGGGTGTCCACCAAGCAGGGAAGTAAAGAGAAGGAGGAAAAAAAAATTACCCGTGAACAGCTTATAAAGAATTTGCTTCGCTGTGATTGGCTGTTGGTCAATCCCCAATCAAATGTGTGACTACGGGGTATTTATAAAAGTCAGTGTTACCAAGCATTTTTCAGAGGGCGCTTCAGAGCCTGATCAGCTCTGAAAAAAAAAAAAAAAAAAAAAAAAAAAGAAAGAAAGAGAAAGAGAAAGAGAAAGAGGGGGGTCGATTTGGTGAGGTCAGTATGATGTTTGAAAGACCCGAAACTGCCCGATGATCCTTTTCTAGAACATCACTGACGACGCCCTCTAGCGCTAAAAGAGCGTATATTCAAAGTTAGCCATTATCAATGACGATTTTATTTTTCAATCTTAGTTAAGTGTTTTATATGTCTGTACGTTTTTTGTCTTATAGAGATGTTTTATTTCTCGAACGCAACTCATTGTGGTGGTGTTCGTATTTAATATTAAGTGTTGGCTTTTTATTATTATTAAGGCTTCTATTAGTTTTAATCTTTTTACATGTGAATGAGGTTATTGTGTTTGTATTTTCTACTAGTATGTTTTGGATGGAGTATGGTTAGTTTGTGTTAGTGTGTTTAAATGGATACTAATAGAGCCATGATCCCTTAGGTGTAGCCTAAGCCGTGTGGATAGTCATGTGACCGATGTAATTATTTATAAATTCGGTTTGATCAGGAAAACAATTGAACACATAGATAATCTTCTTTCGTTGAAATTTAGATTTCCAGGTTGCTGTTATTTTGGGGGATAAAGTTAGCTGTTTAAAATTTCTGTAGTAGATAATTCGATTGTTTTTTTTTTTATTTGGGTCAATTAAGGTAGTGTTTTTATTCATAAAGTTTCTAATTGATTCATCTTGTTAATAGTTGGTGTGTTTTTTTTTTATGTAAAAGAATATTTATTTTTGACTTTGTCTTCACTACAGTTGTAATTTCTTCGCTTAGAAAGTCTTATTTGGTGGACTATAAGGTGTTTGCCGATCAAACAGAATACATAGTTCACACGACTACATGCCTGTATTTGTCGTATAGAAAAATACATGAAGATAATCACATGTTTCACATTGTGTATGCAAATAAGTATTTGATGAAATAGAAATATCTACATACCTGTCATTTTACATTAGTTTCTATGATTCTCTCAATTATTACATGGCATTTCGATATATGCAACTGTTTCACACCCATTTGAATCGTTGCCAATTTTTAAATAATATTCACCGTATACTTGGCACAAAAACCAGTAAACATAGAAGATTAATTAAGGCGGCTTTTGCGTGAGCGGTAAAAGAGAGGTGCGAGACGCAGTTTATGCGGCTATAAGAGATATATGTTGGTAATCCTAAACTTGAATATCTCAAGATTGTAGAGATTAGAAAAGTATCCACTTGGGATACGTTTCCAAAATGTCACTGCCCGTGTTACTAAAGGAACTTTTATCAGGTTATCTAGAAGGTGTGTATACTACGCCACACTGTTGCACAATATCTGATTTCTTTTCTATTTATTTAGAGGCTGTTTTGTCAATTTATTTATAGATGGTACACTAGTGTGTTTGCTATGCCTACACTCGGGCACAAAATAGGATTTCTTTCAATTTTATAGGTTGATTGACAACAGTATCTAAAATACCTTTCATTTCTGTTTAGTTGGCTCTAATTATGTAATAGCGACATATCTCTACCTTCAATTTTCAACGCACGAATTGATAATTCACTATAGTGGAAATTCATTTAATTCATATATATTTTGTTGTATTTGTCACTAATTTTAAATTTTTGTAATTTTCTCATTTTTGTCAAGAAAAATGAAATTTCGTATAATAGATACACAAGCATTTTATATGTATTTTAATTATGCAATTTTTTATGCACGCATATACAGTAGCGTCCAAAAACTAAGGGACAAAATTTTAAAACCTAATAATTGTTAGAAATAACAACTGTGAAAAGCTGAAATTTTGACAAATGGTAGTCGTTATCATCCATAATAACATACTAAAATTTGAATCATTTGCAAATGATAGAAAAAGAATTATAACAATTATTTATTTATTTTCAAAATAGGATCGTCCAAAAGTAAGGGACAAAATTGAGAAAAACAATGTAAACAGTATGCTATATTCAAATTTTTTAATTTCCTCTAAAGAATACGTCTTACTTAGTCATTTGTAAACGTTGCATAAGACGGCACCATGGGGAAACGCCAAAAACTTGATTACTCTGTGAGACAAGCTATTGTGAAGCTACACAAGGAAAAGCACACCATTAGAGAGATTTCAGAGAAAGGGAAACGTTCCAAGAGTGTTGCAGGCAGGGTTGTTAAATCCTACAATGATACTGGCAAAATAGTTAGTGATTTTAAAACCGGCAGACCCCGCAAAACTTCGGCAAGAGAAGATCGAATAATGCAGCGGATTTCATTAAAGGACCGTTTTAAGTCTTGCACAGAAATTAAAAGGGTTATGAATAGTACCTCATGTGTTAATGTGTCAAGACAGACTGTTTGCAGAAGACTGCAAGAAATAGGGCTGTTTAATCGAACCCCAGGGAAGAAACCACTTGTTAGTTCGAAGAATAAGAAGAAGAGATTAGAGTTTGCAAACAGGTATGTAATTTGGACATATGAAAATTGGACAAAAGTATTTTTCAGTGATGAAAGCAAGTTTTATTTATTTGGAAATGATGGAAAAAACAATGTAAAGAGACGTATTGGTGAAAGATTAAGTGCAAAGTGTACTAAGAAAACTGTCAAGTTTGGGGGCAGAAGCGTCATGGTATTTGGAATGTTTTCTAGCCAAGGTACAACGCCTCTTGTCCGGTTACAAACTCGTGTAAACGCGCAGATCTATAAAAACATTGTTCAAGATCATGTTGTGCCGATCATACAGAATTCAGGTTTCGATAGGGCTACCTTTATGCAAGATAATGCCCATGTCACAAGGCAAAGGTGGTAATGAGTTACCTTAGCGAGCAAGATTTGGAAATTATGGATTGGCCACCGCAAAGTCCTGACTTAAATCCAATAGAAAATCTTTGGAAGACCTTAGGAGTGAAAGATATGGAAAGAAATCCCACTAATACGGAGGATTTGTGGGTGAAGGTTCAAGAAGAATGGTCTAAAATTAGTATCGAGTATTGTCAAGAACTGATTCGTTCTTGTAGTCGAAGATGTGCAGCTGTCATTGAGAGCAAGGGCTCATTTACTAAATATTGATTGTACATGTATTTTCATTGTTTTTTTTTTGCTGTTTACATTATTTTTCTCAATTTTGTCCTTTACTTTTAGACGTTCCAAATTTGAAGATAAAAAAAAATAATTGTAATAATTCTTTTTCTATCCTTTGCTAATGATTCAAATTTTAGTATGTGATTATGGATGATAACGACTACAAGTTATCAAAATTTCAGCTTTTCACAGTTGTTATTTCTAACAAATATTAGGTTTTAAAATTTTGTCGCTTAGTTTTGGACGCTACTGTATATGCCGTACCTTAGGGTAAAAATACATTTTTATAATGCACATTATTAATTGTAAAATTAGGCATATACAGAACGTACAAGAATAACATTTACAAAATTGGGTATCCTTACATAGCATCACATACCAAATTTTCCAAATGTCATCCGATTGCATCTATAATCACATGCACCCATCGTATCACTGGCTGTTGAAAGTTTTCGCGCTCAATGTATTATTAATGGCTGCATAATTCATTTGCTTTATGTAAACCCTCAGATTAGAATCCAAAGTTTTGAGATCGGAGGAACCTGAGGACTTGAAATTATCCTTATATAATTTTGTGATTTATTAGGTAAAACTGTGGGACACCTACAAATTCGGGTGGTAACAATTTAGATGTGGGACTGGCTCTGAAAATGTCCTGTTTTGTATTCTCTATCTTGCTAGGAGTTAACCACTTCCATGGACACTTACGGTGAGAGGAGATAAATGTGTGGTTGTGAAATGTTTCTTCAGGATTTAGATGCATTTCTTTTGTTGTTCAATGTGAAAGTTATTGATTCAACGTATTTGCTCCATGTCAGGTCAACAGTCGCAAAGATATACTTTAACAAAGTTCCACACCAGACATGCTAATTGGAATAAGTGAAGGTATTCTGTGGTTGGTAATAGAGAGAAGTTTTGTTTATTGAGGCCTTAAAATTCAACGAGCCATTTCCTGTCCCAGTCGACGACCGACTGGAGGTCTATTTTGAGGCCAACGATCAGGTTAGTTTAGTCAACGGTATGAAATTTGCTATTTAGGCACGTGTAAATTTTGGTGTTTCTGCATTGATGTCTACTTAGGAAGGGATGATTCGAGAAGATCGTTAATGAAGATGACAAACAGTGTAGGCCCAGGATAGAGCCAAGCGGTGTGGGGGGGGGCACCCGCGTTCGTGAAAAAGGAACTGGAGGAAAATCAGTTAAGGACAGCTTTCATTAAACGTTTTGAAAGAAATTATTGTATTAAGTCAAATAAATGTCCTCTAATGCTGTATCCCCGAAGCTGACGAAGGAGGCCGGCAGGCCAAACCCTATCAAACTTTCTGAGATATAAAGACACTTGGTTAGAGCTTCTTCGTTAGAGTGAATTACTTGTTAAACAAATTCAGTTAGATCCCTAATCACATCAGCTGAAGGTGTGGCAAAACGGAAAAACATATTTCTTGTCAGAAAATACATCACGAGATGTAAGGTGCTTAACCAATTCGAAGTTGATTAAAGCTAGTTGAATAAAGAAAGTAATACAAGGAATATGTAGCCTCATCCGTTAACCAGCGACCATATCGTTTAATTGTAATGTGTCGACGAGAAAAAAAATCAAAGATTTTATCTAAACTTTTCAAAACAGCAGTAAGGATAAAATCGCGTCAATTACTCATTAAGAAAACATTTCATAAAGCGGTACGAACAAAGGCAAACACACACACACACACACACACACACACACACACATATATATATATATATATATATATATATATATATATATATATATATATATATATATACATATATATATATATATATGGAAAGTTTCTGAATCCTCAAATAAATTGGAAGAGTCAAGTTTTCGCGAACAGCTATAGCTAAACTAATTTAAATTAATCTTAACAGGATTAAGTTTAAATCCCTCATTATATAGTAATGATATTGAACACCTATAGTACAAAAAGTATTTACAGTGAATGCCAGAAAAACAATCTCGGGGCCTTTTTAAGAAACACACTATAGTATTGTGTATATATATGTATAAGTATATGTATGTATATATGTATATATATGTATGGAAATATATATGTACATATATATGTATATACATGTATATATATGTGTGTATATATATATATATATATATATATATATATATATATATATATATATATATATATGTGCATGTACATGTGTAGATACATACATACATATATGTACATATATATATTTATACATATATATACATACATATATATACATTTATATATACACACACACACACACACACACATATATATATATATATATATATGTATTAATGTTTTATAAATAATAAAGACAATTTTTATCTATATTATTTTATGTAAGTTCATGTCATATAGTCTGATAAGCTTAATTACATTATCATTGAAAGACGAGAGAAAATCACCATATTCACACATGCTTCTTAAAATATCTTATCTTTCGGTTACATAAGCCATCATCAAAGATGACTATTACATTAAAATATATTAAACAATATACGGACAATACAAGAATAATACTCTATTTTTATTGGCATGTAAGATTTTCAAGCAATGACGAAATCGTGCATACAGGACGCTGAAAGCGAAAATCGTACCGCGGCTCATGACATCAAACATGACCAAGCGAGGGTGAAAACGAGAAGTGTTAAGTATGAAAAGCCGCTGGTATAAAACAATGGTTTTGTTATCAATTATAGGCATTTGTTATTTACCAGTGCGTTTAGTATATTTTCATCTTTTACATAATTAGTATGCATTTGAATACGATATAGGAGATTAATATTTTTGGCTTTTGTTCAAGCAGTATTATGTTTTTTTTGTTTACTATTGAGACATCAACATAAACGTCATATTTTGGAAATTATTATTACAAATAAGTATTTATTTTATATAATTTACTTCACTGTAAAAATCTGTTTTTTCAGGAATTAGTTTCAGCACAATGTATTTGATTTATTATAATTGATATTTGTAATAATATCAACATTCGCTCGTGTGCATGAATTTATGTTGGTAGGGTTTTTATATGGCGAAATAGTAAATTTTGAGGGATATATAATAAAAAAAAGTTATGGGGAGAAGATTTTAATTCAAGGCTAGGTAGGGATATAGAGGAGAGGGAGAAATAAATATAAGTCCGCTTAAGAAAATATGTTCGAAGTCGTAAGGATGACAGCAGAGATGTAGACCTACTTACACCTAATGAACGCAGTGAGGTGGAGAGTGTATCCTCTACGTGTAATAGATGGAACAGACAAAGAGTACCAAAGAAAAAGAAGAAAGGTTAATGGAAGGAAAAAGGAAACTAGAGACATGGCTTGAAACAAGCAATAATCTTTATATAAAACGGGATAAATTACCTGGTCTATTGCATGTTGTCATTCACGTCTTTAACAACTTTTATTTGAATAGAAATAATACAATAAAAATTGAGAAAAATGATAAAAAGATATTTTCAAAAAATATATTAAATTCTTGAAAACTTTTCTTTATATGTTTATAATAATAAATAAAAAATCTATTATTTAAGGGAATGAAAATAAGGAAAAATACAAATAATAATGATGATAATTACAACAATAACAATGATAATGATATTATGAGAGTAAAATAAACAAAATATTCTATCTATATATGCAATTATATACCTACCTGAACCAAGCCATCTAAACGTATCTATAACCATGTAAACACATACCCCCCATATATATATATATATATATATATATATATATATATATATATATATATATATATGTCTCCATAATCAGAATATATATATATATATATATATATATATATATATATATATGAAATGACTAAGCGTAAATAGGACGATCATATCACTAACAACAAATAGAATGGCGTCAAAATAATATGAAATTGTAAAAATATATGTTAATAGCAAAAATACTAGCAATGCATTTAAAAAAAAAAATTCACCAATATATATTTGGAAAAAAAACAGTAATACATTTTTAAATCTTTTTACGAAATTACAACAATAAAATCTGATCTGTAATCTGTTTTCTTTCAAACAATAATTATTCTATTAATACGACCCTATCCTAAAAAAAATTGTCGGTATTATAAACCCATTAAGGCGTTGATATGTCGTAAATCAAAATAAATCCAAGTAGACTGAGCGTATGTGTATATACGTGTGTATCTATATGTGTGTGTTGTATGTATATGTGTATATACATGCGTATACATGTCCAAATAAAGAGAAAGAAAATCAGATTAAGAAACCATAGTACTTTAGCATTTTTGTTTGAAAGTGCTCCATATAATGTAAACCATAATAATATAGTATATTATTTATAAAACGTTTTACATCGCAACACGGACATTTCTGTTTTGGAACTTAAACATGTTCCATTGTCAAGCGGTGTTGGTTAACTTTTGATGAAAATGATTTACTTATGAGAACAGAATGTTAATTTTTATTTAAGACGTATGAGGGAGGGAGGAGCAAGATTTTAATGTTTTTATAGGTATGTCTTCTTTGACCAATGACAACACAAGTCAAAGATAAAGCAGAAATGTGAAAAAATGTAGATTAGATGTTAGGGTGTATGTTTTATCCAAACTCTTCGAGATGAACCATCGATTTTAGACGTGACACCACTTACAACCGGTTAAATATATGATTTTTAGATACCATGGAATAATCGGATGGATGTGTATCCAAGAAATGATTAAATTTATAATTTTATTTTTTTTTAAATTATTGTTGTTTATAATTTAGAACTATTTTAAAGTGGCTTCTAATATGATTAAATCAATTGTATATATTATATTATTTTCATATAAAAATACTATACTTATTGTATTCAATGAGCCATAGTATATGGCAATATTACATTTAAAATCAAGGCATTAAATACATATTATATGTAGTATTATGTATAATAAAGTAATGGATATATAATTTTAACGGACAGATTTTTTTATAAAATTCTATTAACTATATTTTAACGTAAATATTTTACAATGTCTGCACATTACAGTTCATTTCGTTGATTCAATAGTTCATTATTTTTAGGAAACTTAATAATAAGTGGCTTTTTTATGTAGACATAGGTTATATGTGTCATTTAATGACTTACAAATTCTCGTTTGTTTTTTGTAAATATTTTCAATGTTACTATTTTTTTTCTATTAAATACCAGAAATATTTTGAGATGGATGTTCGGTTTCGGTATCCATTGTTGTTAAAAAAAATATGTTGGTACCATCTTCGATTAAATGTATTATTTGTGCCTCCAATAGAACATTTCTTAACATCTGGGCTTTCAATAGATGAAATCGTGTAGTGTAAGCAATAGATTCAATACGATATTTATTTTCCAATAAAAAAATTCATGGGATTTCTAAAATTTGCATAATTTATTATCAATATTATTTGTTATTTGTTTTGTTTTATTTTGTAATAACTATTAGTTTTCTTTAGGTTTTATGTTTATTTTTTTTAAGTTCTTTTTCTTGAGTGTTAGTACAACAATAACTAAATTTTTGCGCATGTTTTAAAATATTGCTAAGAACATTATTACTTGCAGATCTTTTCAATAAAAGCAATAAACATTTGCCCTAACTTACTGCTAACCATTTGTTTAAACGGGTGTGTAAACTAAATGTTTTTTTTTTTTTCATCACTATCTTTTCTCCGGTTATTTTTATTATATTTTTTTCATATTTAATATCATGGCATTTAGATCAACAGTTGTTAAAGCATTAGAATAAAAATTGAAAAGTTTATCAAATATAACATCGAATACTAGAAAGCTAATGCATATTGAGTTTAAAAGGCTAAATGTAAAATTTACTCCCAATACAAATTTTAAAAGTTAAACTTGCTTGATGTAATATCAGATTTAATCAACAATATATACCAACCACATAAGAAAACAAGTACTAGTCCATTATATATCCACCAAAATTTTAATCATCCTCCATCAATAATAAATCTCGTGCCCTCATCCATAGAATATATTTTATAAACGTTGCAATTTTTTATAATAAACTGCAGAGGTTGGTCCGAATTCCACGGAATTTGAAAAAAGGATATGTTAAAAGATTTAGGTGATTATTTAGAGCTGGTTTATTTTTACTTTTATGATAGTTTTTGGTCATGTCTGGATATGAAGGCCTAATGTAGCTGCAGAAGATCATATTATGTGAAAATGGACAGAAATGAGCTGGCGCAGTCTGCAACATAATGTGGCTTCAGGGTTGCCCACCGGATGTGCGAGCAGGGACATACTTCCAGGCGTGACATGACACTAAAAGCAACCCGATATTATGCAACTGTTGAACTGAGCTACCGCTCAAGACGCTACGCAAGTGTACTTTTGTTTACCGCGATGCTAATACAGAAAATACATGGGAACTCCTCTTTTTCTACCCAAAAACATGTAGCATATTTGAAATTAATGTGAGAGAGACAAGGAGTAATCGAATAGAATTCAAATAAAGAGACTTAAATTTGTTAAGATTGAGATTAAATAATGTTATATAAGTATTGCCTTTTTGCTTAAGTATACTGATGTCCGATTTTGTACCACTTGACTATTGACTTACGAGTGAATAAAATGTTAAGTTTACTTACAATTTTCGGAAACGTTCGAATTTATCACTTTTTCTTTTTATTTGTGTATTTGATTTCATTTGCGTACTTTTTCTTTTGTTTATTTTCTTACTATATTTCACCCTCTTCCGTTTTTATTTGTTATTACCGTTTTCGAATTTATTTGTTGTTTATTTTTAGTCCTTAAGTTTTTATTGCCATTATTTGTTCATGTTCTTGTTTCATTTTATTTGCTTTGTCCACGATGTTGATTTGGATTTGTATAAAAAACAGCACATAAAGCAAAAGTGTATTTGTTTATTTGTTTATCTGTGGTCGTTTTTTGCTACCATGACCAGTAATTCGGAAGCACAGGCGCTGCGAAGTTAAAGGGCAGGAAAACAACTCTGCCCCAGAAAGAAGGATGCACAATCACGAAAACCACAGCTACACCGTAGGAACGGCAAAAATAAGCGGAGGATCGAACAAATAAGGTGCAGCGTAACATAGATATCTAGCGTCAGATACAAGATATCCAAAAACCAAAACTGACTCCAAAACATCAGCAAAAACAATAGGAAAATCAGTAGCAATAACTAGACGCTGAGATGGAGTTGGAGGAAATGCCTCTCTCTCGTACATCATCCTTGAAGTGGAGCAGATAGGAAGATGAGAAGGAAGATGATCTAATACAAAAGCGCACCGGACGCAGTAGGCTGCATATTTTCATGAACAAAACCAGGTCCCTATTCGTCCTTTCTTCACCAAATGAACTGGGCGACATTATTGTCCTGCCCAGAGCCTCTTTCTTTTACCTCTCTGAGCACTGCCCCCCGCCACTCCCTCCGCCGGTTCAGTGTTCACTACCCCACCCTCACACTTCCACTTCTATCCCACCACACTCCGCCAAGGAAAAATAGAAAAGGAAAAGATATTTCCCCGAATCCGGCAACATTTCCAAAGTGGACAGGAAGATAACCGAGAGGATTACATTTTGCAGTTTGGGGGTAGTGTGTATTAGTGAGTTAGCCCAAATGACTTGACTCACTTTATAGTCCACCAATAGAAGGTTAACCAATCAGAAGACCTAGAATATTCAATCCGTCGTGTAAAAAAGGCGGCCATTTTGTCTACTCTACCCGAATGTCCAGTCCCGCTTATCAGGGGAAGAGAAAAAGAACGACGAACTACGCTCTGCTACTTTTATCAAAATATCCACTGCTAACCTGAACAACGCTTTCCTACTGTCTCCAAAATATTCACTGCTAACCTCTGGATTCTATACTCGAAGACGACCGTCATCATGAACAACATTACTTCCCATCGGAAAAAAAAGCCCTATTAGAGCTTCTGTTTGAACTGTCGACGGTTGATGGTGGGTCTGTCAACGACCCCCACAAATTACCGAATGAAGTGGGTGTGATCGCATGTATAAGGGAGACGTGGGGGTACCTAAATATTTGGAAATACCTATTCGAAGGCCAGGACAATTTTCCGGACATCAGAATGATGGAGTTTGTTACACTTGACCTCAGAAAATTGCAAAAGTTTTGTGCAGGGTGCGTACTGTTGTTGCTGCACCCTTTCTTTATAGTGTGGTTAAACTAACGTAGTCTACGGACGTTTGCGGTATTGTCCTAGATGATCAGATGACGTCAGAGTTGGGCACATGGAACATCGGACAATCCGCCGTTGTCATTTCCCCCTCAGATTTCCACCTAGTGAATAGGTTAACTTTTATTTTTCTCATTTCAGACATGAAAAATCTTAATCAAGATAGCCATCCTGAATGTGAAGGGCTTGAGGGAACGGGGTAATGCTGCCTGTGACCACTTGTTTTCGGTGTGGATGTCACAGCGATCCATGAGATGCAATTTGTTTGCAGCGTCGTTGCATGTCTGCAGTTTATTTTGTCGTTTATTCACCATAGTCGTTTCTTTGCTAGTTAGACGTACCCTGGATACGAAGATTGTCTATGTTCATGTCGATGCAGAGGGCCGGTTAATCGTGGCTGATATTGCCGGTCGTTGCGACTTATGCGCCCAGAGACCGGGAGGAGCAGGTCACGTTTTTTTGGAAATTGTAGTCCTTCCTGGTGGATTCAACGTGCTTAGTCTTAATTTAGGGACTGAAATGCCGTTTGGATATAAAGTTGGGCAATGGGCGGGGAGCATGCGGGAAGCCGGGTGATCGTATCTTTGTTGATTTGAACGGTGAGATTAGTCACGTCGATAGATAATGGGTAGTGCACCTGGAGGAGGAGATGTGGTGTGGGCACTTAATTGGCCTTCTATCGGGGTGGTTAGCTACTAGATATAATGTTAGAAGAGCTGATGTAGATTTTCTAGATTGCCCCACGTTACACTGCTTAGGCTATTCGAACCGCACACTTGTTTGTGTCCGGATGACCCTAGACTGTAGGCCTAGAATGACTGGCTCCTGGAAGTTCAATCAATCTTTACTAAAGAGGCGGGAATCTAGGAATAGCTAACTAGTGTATTGCAGCGGAATCTAGTGCTACGGATATCGGAAATAGGTGGTGGAAGAGGCTTAAGGATAGGATTAGGTCCTTCACCAAAAAGTTTAGTAAATTGTTCCAGTTGTTACATACATGAGGTCAAAAGACCGAAGAGGCATAAAATGGGGTCCACTAACGACGTGTGCAACGCGTTTCGGCGGAAATTCCAGATCCGGTTTAACAATGAAACTTGTCTCCGCGACGAGGAGTAACGAAGCTATTTGGCTGGCTTTCCTCTGCTTTCGTCGACTTAAGTGGCTAGATGCAAGTGAGCGATCACAGACGACGAAGACAGTCGACAGATGGTTTGCCCTATGAATTTTACTTGAGTCTGTCGTACATATTTGTCTCGATTTCGCTAGTTTCGCCATGGGTCCATCCGCGACCGGATCTCCAGGGGTGTGATCACGTTGTTGAAAAATGTGAATGGCGTTGGACGGGATTTAGATTACTATAGGCCCATAACTCTACTAAAAACTGAGATAATTTTTTTTGCTAAGATCCTTTGCAATTTTTTGCAAGGGCGTTCGCAGTTAGTTGCCGAGATTCTGTTAGGACCTGACCAGATTTGTGCTGTAAAGGGCGGAACAATTCAGAGCAACCTGCATCTGATTGGCACCATCATAGATGGTGTAAAGACGACGATGAGGCTACACTGATCAATTTAGGTCAGTACAAGGCATTTGATAATGTTGAGGATCGCTACCTTGCTGCTGTCCCGTAGGTAGCCGTATTCGAACCCTACTTCTGCCGCTGGATTAGCCTCCTGCATCACTCTCCCATTGCTGTGGTGCAGGTGAACGGGAAGCTGTCGGGAGATTTTGCGCTGTTTCGGTCGGTTCGTGAGGTTTGCCCACTGTCGGCCCTACTTTACAATATGGCGTTGGAGCCTCTCCTTCTCCGTCTAAGGGACTGGTATCGTAGAATCGCTGTCCTTGGAGGGATCTAGCCAGGATTTCCGCGTACGCTGATGATGTATCTACTTTCGTGCCGTCCCACAGCGACATAGAGGTGGTACTAAAGGCGCTTGTATCGTAAGAAAATGTGATAGGGATCAAGATTAACAAGTCTTCCCGCTTGCGGTTAGGTGTCTGGAAGAGGATCGTCATTCCGTCAGCCTTTGGTAGCACGGACGGTAGTGTCCGCATTCTTGGAGTTTTGTTTGGTTTTGACCCGACTTGCAGCTGGAGAAAAATTGGTCAGAAGTGCAGGGAAACGCCGGCACGTCCGGCCAGAGTTTGCGTCGAAGGAAGTTGTATCCGGAAGGGAATAGCGGAGGCGTGTGCCACTTATCGCTTGTTTGTACTTCCTCTCTGTAAACATGGCGAGTCACAAGTTCGAGGTTGGCTTTCCTACGCCGTGAAATGACGGAGGATTCGATTGTGGCGGGAATTGTAATGTACGTCTTCCCTTTCCTTACTATCAGTCCTTCCATCTCGTGTGTTGAGTCCCTTCGTAATCTCCGGGATCAGTTGGATTTCCTTCGCAGGCTTCGATATGCCTTGACGATCATTCCTCGGTCCAGTGAGCTTTCTCGGCCTAGGAGAATTTTCTATCGGGATCTAGTGAAGCGGGCTGCGAAGGATCAACTATGTGAGCGGCTCGACTTGTTGGAGGAGGAGTTTTGCTTCTTTCTGCTCTTCGGCGCCTGCTGCGGATTACCTCAGCAACCCTGGGTTTTCGTTTACCTGGCGACTGTTTCGAAATATGCTCTTAATACCAAGGCTTTCATATGGGGCTTGGTGAATTTTCCAGACTGTAAACAATGTGACCTTGGTTTATAGGAAACGGCTTCGCCCGCCTTCTATCATTGTCATCGATTCCGCTTCCTATGGGACCATGCCTGCAAGTTGAAGTCTCGAATCGCCCCCGAAAAGCCTGTGCTCATTGATCGTGCATACACCTTTGATAATGTGTCGTCCATGTATTCAGGAGTGAAACAAATGATTATTTGGCTGCTGCTCACGGCTCGAATGGTCATTTAGACGACGGAAGAAGGAAATATTGCAAGGAAGCCATTTTCTCATCAGGATCTGATCCGATTCATTTTAGCACCAGAAGATGAAGATTAGAACTGTTAGAAAAGGGTTGGTTTCGACAGATTTCAGCGAAGGTTGGGAGACTGAGGCGAGCTTGGTTCGTGTAAACGGGGTTTGCCTTGATTTTCTTTTTTTGGTCTACCTAATTCATATCAGAGTAGTTTCCAGTAGAGCTCTTTCCTGGTTAGGATAGACAAGTTAAGTCTAGTTAATGTTAGTAACTGATGATCCTGGCCTGTTCCCGGATACATCTTTTGTTATGATCTAAGTTGAGATTCCCAACCTCCCCAGTTTGTTTTTGCCTCCTATCATATCGACTGGGTCAGATTTTCTTACTCCCGATCTCCGTATTCATTTTCCCCTTTTCCCTTTAACTTATCGAGACGGGTCCTATTAACATCAGTTATTTTTATTTATTTGCGGGTTCAACCCCTCCCCTTTCATTGTAAATCTTCCTTAGATTTTTATGCATACTTTTTTTTTATAATCATCAAATTTTGATGTCATGGGGTGCGTTTTTAGGTCCCCTGTGTGTATGCGGCATTATGGTTTATGGAGGATCGATTAATGACGGATAAGTTTTTGTGGTGAATGTGCAACTTGTAATGAGTAAATGGGTCGTAAATCAGATTAGCTACGTATAAGATAGTTTGTGCCATAATTGTATTTTATACAATAAATATCAATAAAGTGTTTTATTTATAATAATAATAATGTTAAGGTATTTAGCTTTTTACATAAACTACTTGTGTGTGAATCCAGAGAATTTCGAATAGTTTTCTCTCTTGTTTATTTCAAAAAAAATACTTCCTGTTATAATTATAATACCACTTTAATTAAGTTTTTCAATTTGCATTTCCTCACGGACAGAAAGCAAAATTCTGCTATATTTATTTAGATATACTAAACGTAGCTTACATGTAACACAACGTAGAACGTATAGAGTTGGTTATCTATTACGCCACGTCGAAGTACCCACTAAATGTAAATATGGATGTTAGAATGTAGTGTTTTGGAGAAAGGAATAACAATGTATTATATTAGTAAATACCAGCAAATAACATCTGCTCTTACATTAATCATTAAGTTGGTGCAAAAATAATATCGTTTTTTGACGTTCAACTTCAAAAGAAAAGCGACATTATTTGCACCAACCTAATAATAACAGCAACCCCAACATGTCAATTTTCGAACTTATACTATTTATAATGCTTTGTATAATACGAAAATAAATAACGACACGGACCGAGCTAAGCTATTGACAATATTTTGCGGGGATCGATATCGTTACAATAAAGGGCAATGTTTAACATTTTTTTTCTTTTAGATTAAACTAGTCTGTGCTTTACGAGAGTGCGGGCGAAAAAATGAAAGATCCTAATTTTTTTACGGAATTTTAAACTTGCATATATTTATATTTATTATCCTTCGATAATCCCTGCAAATCTCCTTTGATATCTCCAATGTGTACATTCTCTCACTCACTTTATTATTTTCTGTTTTTCAGCAGATGTCCATTTTACCCATTTACGATATATATATATATATATATATATATATATATATATATATATATATATATATTTATTGTTTTAATTAAAAGAACAGTGCGAAAGGGGAATGGGGACAGCCTGGTCGACATATTTTATTCTAGACTTGAGTAATCAGATTTACGATCCATTCATTCATTACAATTTGCTCATTCACCGTAAAAGCACATCCATCATCATTCAATACTACATATATCACAAATTCACATAAAATTTCAATAGCTACAAATAGTTCAAATGTTTCTGTTGCCTTTATTTTTTTTAAAGAAAACCACGGCTGGCCCCATTCTCTCATAAAATTTCGCCACTTTTGCCTTTTTCTGATCTTCATCGTGAGCTGATACCGAAAGAATCCAAACAAAACCTGATGATAATAACGTTCGTAACGCAAGAATCCCTCCATTCGCGACATCCATGTCACCAATCTTGACATGGTAAGCAATGGTAAAAACACAATTCTTTTCACCCCAGAGAACGAAGAAGATACATCATTGAACACGTATGTGAGATCGATGAACACGAGATGTTTGAGATCATTAATTGATGTCAACTTGCCGACATTGTCCTAAAATGGGCGCATATGAGGACAATGGTAGGTGTGTGAAGCGGTTTCCTCTAGAACAAGTTCACACCGATGAGAGTCGAACAAATCTGCTCAGCCTCCTTTGAAATCTACGTAATAGAGAGATATACCGTACTGAATCAATCGACAAGACTAGAAAGGGCGCAACTCCGTCGTCAACAAGAAGAGCCGCCCACAAACACCCTTCGCAACCTCGTCCATTCATTCCGATAAAACAGTCCCCTAAGGCGTGAAAGCTCAGTGAACAGAGGAATGGCTCGCAAGACATCTCGACACTCTCCAAGGAAACTATATTGATTCTGTTGCTTAGTACGGCGCTCAGTACTGGAAACGGGGGGAAAGATGTTAAGGCTAGGGAAGGCGTCCCTATCATTCCCCTGAAAATCGAGTCCTCAGTAGGCGCGTAGCGTAGGAAAGCCAACCTCTGTGCGTGACGATGATTTTTTAAGTGGGGCAATCCCACACCCTCATCACACGGATGCTGTACATACACTTTTCTGCTGACCTTATGCTTGCGACCACCCCACAGAAGGGTGAGGAGCAAGAGTTCAATCACCTTCCTACTGTCTTTACAAAGAGGGAGTACAGTCAACCGGTAAAGGATGAGAAGAAAGCGCTGTCGGAGAAAAGTCTGGATCGACCGCGGCTACGGCCTTTGCACCGATCTCCGACAAATTCTTCTCTAGTTTGAACCCGGGTCCAGACTACACTCCAAGAATGCGGACGTGTCAGTCTGTCCAACTGAAAGGCCTCGGAAGATCGATCGCCTTGCAGGCGCCTAACCACGAGCTGGGAGAATTGTTGCTGTTAATCTTGGCACCCGTGTCATTTTCGCACCTTTCAAATGCCTTCTGGTTCACCTCAATATCGCTATAGCACGACAAAATAGATACGTTATAGGCGTCCACTGATACCCAGGCTCGAGCACCATGTAGGGCCGGTCTGCACGTAAATCGCGCGACCGCTTCCCGTCCACCTGCACCACAGCACTGAGGGAGCGATACAGGAGGCCAATCGACTTGCAGAAGTTGGCATTGAATACGGCAGTCTGCAGGAAAGCATCTAAGTACTGAATGCCGAACCAATCGAAAGATATGAACTGATCCAAATTGACCAGCGCGTCTCAATTGCTGTCTTCTACACACTATGATCGCATGGAACAGATGCATGATTAGGATTATTTGTCACTTCACCGCACAATCTGTTCGTGTCCCAACATAATCTCTTGAACTGGCTGTCAACCATCCATCAGGAACTTGGCCATAATCTACTTATCCTGCCCAACAGCGAGATTACAACATTGGGGATTCGATGGGGTACTGACTCTGCTGAAAACCAGTTTTAGAACAGGACTGTCTAAATGGGTGCGTGACAGCCTAAAATGCAGTTCGTAGGGCAGACCATCAAGTCCCGGAGATTTACCACTGCATACCTTCTTCAATGCCAAGTAGAACTTAATCTCTAGATATCACCGTCGGAGTCGCTTCAGTCGGCGAAAGCGGAAGAAAGACAAACAAATAGATGTGAAACTCTTCGCCACCGAGACAAGGCTACTTGGAAAATCGGTTGTCGATGTGCCGTCGAGAGGTTTCGCACATATTGTTTCGACCTCAGATTAAGTTCCTCCGAATATCGACCTCCCGAAAGTATAGATCGGAACCTCAGCGGATGTTTTCCTTGTGAAATTGTGCACGCATGCTCACGGGTTCGTTAGTCATGCCTAACTACCTGACCCTGGTAGCACTCGCTCCAGAGTCCGCCTAGCAAAACATGTATCTAGGGATTCCCTACCAGTTACAACCGTGGACACTCTTCTTGAATTTCTTAGACTACTTAACATTATCTCGGGCGGCCCCTTAGATATATTCGGTGGTGAAAGACTTAATAATATATTTAAGCCACGCTAAAAACTTATTCCCAATAACCAAACACACTAACTACCATTTAACGCCATCCTGTCACAGACAAGTCTATGGTTTGAATAGCATAACGAGTGAAACGTGGGACAATCTAGTAGATGTAGATCAACCTTTCTCTCTAACATTCTATCCAGGTAAGAGCCAAGTACAAGTTCATGACTACAACTCCATCATTTGGTGATCGACCCGTTATCTATCGACGAGATCAAATTTGCTGATCATGGTACGTTTAATCAGCAAGAAAAAATCTTGCCAGCTGGCGCCCGTATACTGAATAGACAACAAAATTGCTGAACAGCATACGAGCATCGCAAAGAAAGTTTGTGTCATGGATCGCGGCCACATCCACAATGAACGACAATATATCACGAAGCAAGCGGCCGATTTACCCCAGTCACTCATGCTATTCACATTTAAGCTGGCTTGCTTAATACACATTATTTAAATATCCAAAATATATTATCCCATTATCCACATACTGGCTGGAAATATGTGGGTTGCAGAACCCCGAACGTTTGTCACGCGCTCCCTGTAACGATATTGGACTTAATCCACCTTCCAAGACATCACGCTGACTTCCGTCAGGTAAGATAGTTTTTAAGGAACTATGAATTCAAGGATGGCGAATAACTGCTACACTAAATGCCCATATTTGTAACATTTTTCTCAGTTCCGGAAGCCCTAGTTGATCTATTTTTAATTTGCGGAGTGATCCCACACTTTCAAGATTCCTCCCATATTCCTGATTAGGGTAGTTTCACTAGGTGCCTTGGGGGAGTTTCTGAGAACCACCGTCATCGTAACGTCTACAGAGGTCCATTTAGGAGGATCCTCCTAAGTTCTTTGTCTATGAGACGACAGATCCCTTTCAAGGGCCTTCACCTTCGGGAGAGATTTCTTTTACTTGAGAGTGGGGTATTTGGAAGCAGGTAGATGTGCTGGAATGGGGTAGGGAGCTGGTGAAACTTTAGTGGGTTTTAGCTTTATCTTCGTCGGGGTCTTCTGTCATGCTTGACGAGGCGGGGACTGATTTGGACCTATGATATTCTATTGCAGTTTCTGTTCTGCTTCGGCCAGACATATTTTTTTCTCTCTTACAGACATTATACTCGCCATCCTCCACGTCTTTCCACTTTATAAAGAAACAGGTTGGGCCATTACCTACATCTTCTCTTATTCACGTTGTTATTATTGATCTAGTTGTTGTTGCTGTTCCAGTTGTTGTTGTTCACGTTATTTTTATGTGTCTGTTTTGTTTCTGTTGTTGCTGTTGTTGTTGTTCCTTCTCTCAAGGTATTTGCTTAGGGCTCTGTTATTTTTACTCTTGTGACACATCTGCTCTGAGGAGGAGGAACTGTCGCTTTGTGTCCACTTCTAGCACCTTGCTGCCACGCACAGACATCATTGGGGTTCTGGTCTGTTTTTTTACTAATGGCTGTTGGATTGTTGACTGTTGGGAAGTTGGCATTTATGCTTTCTTTTGTTTGAGTTTGTAGCACCGAGTTCTTTACAGAATATTTTAACCATATTCTACGCAGCATCACTCCTACAGAAGTGGGTTCGGCAGCCCTGTACAATTACATAAATTCTTCTTCTCCCCACAAGTCAGTATATCGGAAATATCTTTAAAGCTTTTCCTAGTTAGAGCCGCTTACACAACGACATCACCGGTGGAAATGACCGTTTTGCCTTTGAATTGTTTTACCTCAGCAACCGCTCCGTATTTAGTAAAAAGGCTCCGCCAAATGGTCCTTAGATATGACTAAGGACGCCCCATGCGGCATAATTCTAGACTTGCGTGGGCCCAAGTATTCCGTTTGTAACCTTAGCGATTTTGTGGTGAAAATACTTCTGGCTAGACTTTTACCCTTGATAGCGGGATATCCCTCAATTTTGGAGTTATATTGAGGCGTTTATGAGCCGCCTCTATAATTTCCCGTCTGATGCCTATTATCTTCCAGGTCTTAACATCTGAGGTCAGCAGAGAGATTGTTTGAGTCGCAATCGACTCCAGAAAAGTCGGTATTGAAACTTGGCCATTACCGACAATAATGTCTTTATATTTTTCTTTTGGGGCGTCGTAAAACTTTTTTTATCTGCAGTCTATGCAATTGGGGCTACCTTCACGCCAAATCGCGTATACAAAAAGACACAAAAACAAATGTCAACAATACATGCCAAAAACAGTAGCATAGACACAAAAATTAGCATCACTTCCTTTTGTTCAGAAAATCCATTTTCAAGAAATAATCAATATGCTACCCATATTTCAACATAACTTATGGACAAAAAGAAAAAAAGTATCATTCATTTTCAGAGGTTTTAAGCTGATATATATTTAAACTGCATATTAAACTCAGTCAGAGCATTTTTGTAAATTCTCAAAATATCTTCAAAACTAACCATTAAAATTGCAGAAAAAATTAATTAAATATTATGCTAACGGTGGAAATGGACGCGTTTGAATTTGACAAATATTAGTTCAAAGTTTCTAGAGTTATTGAGGTTTATTTGATTTACGTAATAACTTCAGACATGTTGTACTTAATAAAATATATGGACCTTCTTACAAGGCATTTATCAAAAAGTTTTAATGATAATAATAGTAAGGTTTCATGGTGGACAAGCTAGATTTTAATCCTGTTGAATTATTTTCGGGTAGAGAATAAAATGTAAGAAATGTTCAATATTTAAAGTGTTGCCTGTTCTAGTTCTACGTGTTCTTAACCGAAGTAACTTTAAATCATTTTAAATGATTTTTTTTTTATAAAAGTAGCAATGCTCTACAAATTTCATTACTTAACAAACACTCAAACACATACATGAAGCGCGCGCGCACACACACAAACACACACATACATATATATATATATATATACATATATATATATATATATATACAGACATTTTTGTAAAAATATCATTGTGACATGAATATGCATATTCATGTAAGCATAGAAAATAAGTATATATATACATATATGCTTTTCTTATCGAGAGGAAAGTTTAAAATCACTTAAGAAATCCTCAACGGAAAAATATTTTTTCATTTTATCTTCCTATTATTCTGCAGTTATTTGTGTTGACGTTGATATCTTGCCAAAAATTCTACTTAAATATGATTTCATTCATGAAGTCTATTCGCCGATGATACTGTCATTGTGTTTACTTCCCCGTCGTCAAATCCTATGTGCTCTTCCACATTCAACCAGACTATTCTATAATCGCTTCTTTTTGTCTATTTATCAAATTCGCTTTACAAGCCTGCTTTACAATTCAGTGTATGTCGAAAAGTATGCTGTTATCTTTAACCTAATTCAAATTAACAGATTTATTTCCTTTGAATTCAGAATATCACGAAAGAATTAACGTACATACTGCGAATCAAATAGAACAAATTATACGTATTTTTTCTATAAATGCCTCCCAAAAAATTAACATCTGTATGAACATCATTGCTGAAATTAACATTTTTTGTCATTTAATAGGGTCTCAGACTTTCCCAATGAAAACATATGCAGGGACACCTACCCTTGCCTGGCATGTCACTACAAATATCCTATAATATGCAACATTTGTTCAAAGCTGTCTCTGTATGTGCTACCAAAGTGCTGGAGTTCCTTACTACAAGTGGAATGCAGCAGCCAGATAACTGCAAACCCAGTACTATCATAATGCAATCTATCAACCACGAATCAGTCAGATAGGCAAAAACTTCAGAGAGTTAAATCATAAAAGAACTGTTGAACCTTATACAAGCCTGGAAAAGGGATATACCATTAGTTCTGTTCAATAAACATGGAAGGAGTGCTGACCGGGTGACAGAAGAACCTCTTTCCTCCAATTAACCAGTTCCCAGTTCAATAAACTCTGTAACTTTATGGGAAAAATCTCTATGAAGTTTGCCGAATATAACTCGAGAGCCCTTTCATACAGAGGGGAATGATTTAATGTTGTCTTTGTTCAAAAGACCCGAAAATTGAGAAGGCGGCGGTTAGAGAGCACGGTAGGAACGGGAGACTGGGTAGAGGAAACAAAGAAGATGAGCTTTATTACATATCCATACACAGAAAGGAAACCTTGAGTAAATCAAATACAATATTTACTCATGCAAAAATACATAAAATATAGTACAAGGCTGAAAGTGAGGTGGAGATGTCTGGTCGTCACTGTTCTTAACTGTTAACTAAACTAATTATATCCGCTTAGCCAAACACACTTTTATATAAATTCACGCTATAATACTTCATTTAAATAAAAACATAAATAAAAACAATGTTTAATATTTTAATACCCTCTTCACATGTATTGTAAGTATTTATTATGAGGGTTAAGTTCACATAAAGAGAACGAGCTGTTTTGATGACTCTGGTATTCAGCTACATTCGGTTGAACCAACCAGTGGTGGCGCGAAAGACTTTATGCAGACTCAAAGCGTATGTCGAATAGTTAACCAGGTGATTATTGGCCCCTATTAGTGAATCATTTCAACCTAGCCGCCCATGGGCATATAGAGGAAAATTTCCTCCTTGTCATAACAACCACCTCAATCAGATCGTCGTGAACGTCCCACGCGAAACGAGTCCCTATCATAATTTTTCAAATACCACAGCGACACAGTGCAAAAATAATGACGTAATAATATCGTTTTTTGACGTTGAATATACGTCAAAAAATTACATTATTACGTCATTATTTTTGCACCAACCTAATAACTTTTGTTCACGATTTGGAAAATAACGAAATATTAACGAGCAAGGTATAAATTAACGAAATACAGTTTACACACATATTTTACATCACATTTAATATCGGAGAGAAAATGAGTGTTTATTGTCAGAGAAAGGATTAAGCATCAAGACATACTCTTATTTGTCAAAGACCTTAAGCACTTGCCATTTCGTGACCTTTTAACTAAGGACTTTTTGATGTTTTCATTAGATAAGTCTCAGTCTCTATTAACTTGTGTGTGTTGATTTTTCTCCATCCACATGTTTATTTACAGTTCGAATATAGAAACAACTTCATCCACCTCTGATTTGTTTTACCTCTATTTTAAGTTTTATATAACTATAGCAAAGATAAACCCAATTTTTCCTAGGTGACTATTTTCTTTTTTTCCTAGATGACTGATTTTACACGTTGTTTGGTTAAATTTAATATTTTTATCACATTTCGTATATTTCATGGAGCACACGTGAACATACTTTTCTACGTGTAAACTTTATATTATTAAATAGTGTATCGGAAAAATGTTTTTTATATGTTGCACCTCGGCGTGGGAGTGACAAATTTCATCTATACGGATTATTGCAATTACATGAACGATGGTTATTTATGCCGTTTTATATATATATATATATATATATATATATATATATATATATATATATATATATATATATATATATTATAACAGGAAAATTTATATATATATATATATATATATATATATATATATATATATATATATATTCACGCTAACCTAAATATTTTCAACGAGGCCGAAGACTTCCTTACCTCCATGCTAAGTTAGCTTTTGCATAAGAGATAATGCATCCTACTCGCAGTAGCTCAACTACTCCTTCAACCGTGAGGTATAACGTGGTTTTAAGATCCGCCTCCTTAAGCCAATGGAGCCTTTACTTACTTAACTACATAGAAATCGAAGCCGTAAATTTGGTGTATTTAATTCAAATAAGTTTTTATGTGTATTCACCTGGCCAAAGGATTTTTATATCGTAATTTGTTTTCTCCTTTGCAGTACATATTATTTAAGATGAACGTTTGCATTATACTAACACAGGAATAACTGTTGTGCTATTGAATGCATATTGTCAATCCGTCTAGTAATTTCAATGCAGTTTCTGTTGGTCTATATTCTTTCGGATTATCAATAGCCGTTGATTTTTTTTTTTCGGGACACGCCACAGATAAATGCCTCATTAACCAACGCAACAAAGATGCCGACTTCCGTCCTGGAATATTAACTGCAGTTTATGTCCAGTAAGCAGCACAATATTATGGGTTGCCTTAAACGCTTTACGATCTAGCATCAGGCGAAATCTCCATTCCACCATTTTCTTGCCTGGGATCACTTTCACGATTTCAACGTAATGCTGGAAAAATCACCGACTTGCTTCACTGCCGTGAAAGTAGTTATTTTAAGTAGTTTCTATGGCCATCCCCTATCCTTTATATTCTACTCTGATTACTCATTATTTAATTTGAATATCCTTCTTTACTATGGCTACACAATCTTCGGACGTGGCCAAAAGTATGTCCTACAAGTTGAAGCTTGCTACCTTTACTGCATGTTGTACAGGAAAACCATTGTCTGCCACGACATTAATTAATATGTCTTTTGTTGATCTTATTTTGTTTGATTGAAATAATTATATATCTTTTATGACTTTTAGTTTGGTTGAAATAATTATATATTTTACGACTTTTAATTCTTCCACGATATCTTGTTTTATGAGATGCACTTACTAGCATGCGTCTCTTGTAGCCTCCTCGATAATTTTTTTATACATGGTTGTGATGAGTTCCTTGCTTTTGGAGCCCCTCCAACTGTAATTCTTTTGCTAGCTGTTGCAGTGCTGCGACTCTTTTTAGTCCATCGTTAATTATAAGGACTCTTTGCTGGTCACTCAACTTCAACTGTCTTGGTGATATCTTCCTCGTCCATCTGGACAAGGTAAGATATTGCACACATTGGAAATTTATATTTCGAAGTGGCTGCAGATAAAGAAACAGATCATAATGCGAAACTAAATAAACAATTCAATAATTACGAAATAAACCTTTGCGCACGGCAGGATTTTTTAATGCGTTCTGAGTCACATGAGAATAGCGGGATAAGCGTGCTAATCCTCAGCTCAGGTTACGCTAGTTAGCGAGACTATCTTCATTGTCTTTGTTACCCTCTCGCATTCATATGTTGTGATTTACTAAGCATATCTTAGTAGGGATCGAACATTCTACTCACTCGTAATTGATCTAGCTGGACAAGCATGAAAATTTTCATGTTTGTAGATTTCATTCTGTATTTGAACGTATAATATGTAAATAAATCAAATATTATATACTAAATATTTAGATTTCGGCCGATAAGCTCTGTCAATTTTTTGCTCTATTTTTCTAATTCCAAATATCACTGAATGGTTGCAATAAACATATTACACTTAAGATTCGATATAAAATATGCAAGTTATATAACCTTATCAAAATTTACTCTAAAACATTCAACTTTTCTTCATACTCCCACAGCTCGAAATCCTCTCTCGTGTAAAAACAATGTTGTTTATGAATTTTCTGACAATTTGTGATATTCGATTACCAATTCTAAAAAGAAATTACATATTCATTAACAGATCCTTATAAGATAATTTTTCCTTTGTCGAAACTTTGTATAAATCATCTATACATCGCTTATAATATCACAAGCAACAATATTATAAGGTAAGACAAATATTAAGAGATAACACTAATATATTATATCTGCAAATATAGATTTAAAATAGCCGAGGCTACTCTTGTATAAATGAAGCAAATTAAATATTTTCCACAACAAATGGTCTCAAATTTTAATAAGTATGAAATAAAATATTTAATACATTCCTATTTTGCAGCTATGAAGTTTGGCGAAACAGTTCTACACATGAGGTTACTAATAAAATATTTAAATGAAACTATAACCTTATCAAGTGCCCTGTTGAAGAAAAATATTTCCGATATTACCAACATTTTGATCTGTCGAAACGGTCGAAAGTAACAAAAGGCATACAAAACAAAACCAGGAAAATGTGTAAGGTATGGAAGAAAAGAATATTCTCCCATTTAATACTTATAATTAGCATTATTATATCCATGATATAATAACACCTTCTTTCACGGATGCAACGGAATAGCTGATAGCAAAAGGTACCGTAAAAATGCTTTGTTCTCAGCGAGACTGCATTCCGCTAAATCATACCTAAAATTATATATGCATACAGATTGCAATGGATGAATTGTCGTCTAAATTACGCAAAAATTAAACTAACACTGATATCTCATTTTAACAGATGTATTTTACTAAAATTTCAGAAAAAATATTTTGAAATACTACAGAGTAAATATATTTAATTAAAATATCATTGGCTTAAACAACAACCTTCAGAATCTCCTGAAACTAGTCTGGACGGTTTCCTTGTTTAAGCCGGTGAATGCTGCCATAAACCTTGCCTTGAGTTCATCGTTGTATTAAAATAAGTTTTGCTGGTCAGTCGGTGAACTGCTCCCACACATAATAGTTAAGTCGGGTGCAGTCTGGGAGTTATGTGGCCAGATGTAATGTATGGAAAATTGACAGCCATGAATGGGTTCGCCTTCTAGTTTGGCGTCGTGAAAAGTCCGGTTGCCAGACATAGTGTCTTCCAGCAGCCACACTATTTTCTCAGGACAGGACGGCCTCCTCAACGAACTTGATGTAGGCCTCGATGTTGAATCTGGAACCTTCTGAGAATATGAATGGAAGCATAATGTTGCCATCACTAGTGACCACTCAAAACATCTTCATAATCAGCATTACATTCATCCAATTCTTTCCGAATCATCTGCACTCTCATTGACACCCAAAAACCCTGGAATATTTTTTATTGTAGCTTCCGACGCTAATCACAAATAGTGCATCATGCCGTTTCCAAATTTCAAGTGAAGTGAATTACGTCATGGTGCTGTTCTTTTTGTTTTGTTTTTTTTTACAGACTATGCCCATATGTCCCTACTATACTGTGCAGTCGTCAAAATCAAATTAAAGATATAAAATGAGGACAATTTACCCATAACGTCCTCTATTTACAGGTGTTCCCGTACCGAAAATATAAGAGATATCTACACAACGAGTAAAGTGAAACAGAGACTAAAAAAGAGACACGTGTAATAATACCAAGCGGCAAATTTACTTACTGGAGATTATTCTGTATTTGTGGAGAAACCATATTTAGTTTTCTAGGTTCGGGTGGATCGAATATATATGCTATGTTGCTAGTGAGGACGTAATCCTCAAATGTTAAACGGCGAGTCCTGGCTTTTTGTAGGATTAATCCTGCAAGCTGTAGTCATTTTCTTCGTCTGATGAAGATATATTTCAGGAGGAAAATGGCGCTATAGCCATTTAAGCTGCACTTCCTGTGAGCTGGCTGGAGGAGGCAGATTTAGCCTCATTCCTTGTCGGCCTTCGTGATAAAATGTAACTGCTCGGGTTGGCACCTGTAAACTGACTGACCACTACGCGGCCATTACGTGATTCACGTGGCATCATACCAACCAAAGAGAGGTAATCATCATTTTTATCTTTACACAATATTTAAAATATCTGACCTTATGATAAACTATTTCAATTATTTTAATAGTGACGATACATTTAATTGTCAAATTAACTGCAATCTCTTATCTTTAATCATCTGATAAATTTTCACATTTTTAATGTTTAACGCCAAATGTTGAATTCATTTTAAGATTGCAAAAATGTATTTATGAGTCCGACTAAAACTTTAAATGCAATCGAATATTTTATATAAAATAAGCATCTACTATAAAGTTTTCAATTAAAGAAGTGATTCTTCAAAATTTTCGAAATCACTAGTCGCTCCGCAAATTAGTACACTTTCAAAGGATTTCGACTGGATATATTATATTTTATTTTTGAAAGAATTATGCATTTTTTATTCGACTTTAGAATAACCCTTAAAATTACCGTGTAATGCATTAACGCACTGGGCATATTTTTTCAAACCATCCCTACTATGTTCCGATGATATTTTATTTAGATTCCCCCAAAATCTCCACTATAATTATTTGAATATTCTGCATTTTTGTAAAAAAACAGTCTCGTGTTACATATTGTTATTAGGTTGGTGACGTAATAATGTCCTTTTTTGTCTTATTATTTAAGGTCAAAAAACGACATTATTACGTCATTATTTTTGCATCAACCTGATATTTTGTTTGGTCTTATTTCCTTTTTGAATGTTCTTTTAACATATTTATTGCGTTTAGATAAATTCCTTCAATTGTTTTATCGTTATTGAGATAGTAAATAACATTATCTACCAAGTTTGATCAGAGTGATAATTTCATTTCTTGAACAATTTATTTTGTAAACATTTTTACTTAGCGTTTTGTGAAAAATAATGCCGATATTGCATGATGTTAAATGTATTCTCAATGTATTTTACTGCGAGATATAAATACTGAGAGATATAATTTTTTCACTAGTAACCTATATTTATAGTGAGATGTTTTGATGGGTTGGGCGAGTAGAAATTTATGGTTATTTTTTGTGGACTTTCGATAGACATTTAGTTTTACATCTTCATCTGTGTGTTTTGATATTGTTCCAATAAATGGCTATGTATTATTTACTTCCGTTTCATAAGTACATTCAGTTGTATGTTCAATGTTAATTTTATTTCCAAAAACTTTTATTAGTGTTTCTATCAGGAATATATTAATAGTCCACTATCGATATATATGTAATGTTGTTATTATTAATGTAAAATGTTTCGTTAATGACATGAAAACGTACATTTTGGCTCGTGCTAAGTTGGCGCTTAACACAAACATTTCAAACGGCTCCAGTACACATCGGTTAAAGAAATGACGTTTACCAAAACAATTTATTGTAGTAAATAAAAAAAAAACAACAATTTTTTCTTTCCCTGTCCTTCACCTTTAGGTGACCGCCCCAGTTATTTCTTGACCATGAATTTTTCTCCCAGGCTGATAACGTTCACGTTTCAGTAAAGCATTTTATTACTTTCATCTCCTCCCCCAAACTAACGAGATTTACCCAGAGTGAAAAGAATAATTTCTAATATAATACAGGTAAGACGATTAAGTATCAAGCAGTGTTTTGATTTGATCGAATTCAACGATTGCAGCCCTGCCGAAACTTTTTCAGTCTATCAAATTAAATATACCTTTGAACACGTAACAAATCACTTACAAAAATGATCTGTGCTATGCTACCGTCTCAATAAACGATGTATATCAATTAAGATTTTTTCTACACTACATTGGTATATTCATCTCCGGAAATAAAAGACGAATATGCATTTCATTTACCACGATTATCTTTATTAATCTACATTTAAAATTAAAAATCCACGCACTAATTGCATAGTATTCAGAGTATTTACATATATATATATATATATATATATATATATATATATATATATATATATATATATATATATATATATATATATATATAATCTTTTGGGGATAAAACTCAACTGATGATACCGAAATTTTGAAACCAAAGTAGCGGATTCAAATATCCTCATGGTTTTTAAAGTATATATATGGAATCATTTATTATTCATAGAATTGGTAGTTGTACAAAGCATTTAAATATATATTGCATACTGTTGTTTCAGTGATGTACTTTACACAAAAGGCCCGTCTATAAATAAGGAAGTCTTTGCCATATCTGGAAACAAACATGTTATTTTCGACATATATAATACGATACTACAAATAATTTCATGTTGCCACTGAATCTTCTCGACCTAGACACTTATACAAAAGTTCATCGAATGATGAATCATCATGACTACTTAGTTTGCTTATGAACTTTTAAATACCCCCGCACGCGCATATATACAATCATACACGTTTCTTTAATCATTTCAGCCTAGGAAAATCTGTAAAGCATTAAGACGCAAGGGGGTTACTGAGTGTGAAAGAATAAGTCATAACAGAAGCATCATTAAAGAAGGAGAACAATATAAGTAGATGTATCATGTAGACAGTAAATGACGATTGATATTGCATTTAATTTGTTGAGGATCAACGTTCGTCGGAAAGCAAAGAGGTCGGAAGTGAGTTCACAAGCGAGAAGCGCGAGAAAACAAATTGTTTGCAAAGAAATTTCGGTTATATCTACCAACTGTAAAAAGATGAAACATTGTTGCTAATCTAGTACTGTGGTTAAATTCATAAAATTTAGGTACCGTAGAAAAAAGCGCATCAGAACAAATTAAAAATATGCACCTCCTGTACAAATAAAAAATAAACAACTGTAAGTAATTATATTGGTCATATAACCACCACACATTCTCGTAGAATTATTTCAATTTTAAAGCATTTCGACTAGCATCTCGAATATGATTATACAGTGCGACTCAAAAGAGATTGTAAATAATGAAATTTTACATTTTCTCTAATAAAATATGAATTCATAGACAAAAGTTGAATACTTTATTTCTTTACTGCTCACCCAGTACTTAAACATTACATCATAGAATAAATTACGAAAACATAGCTTTATTCGTAATTTTTTAGTAAGTAAATAATACCGACTCAAAGTCATTGCAAACTTTACATGCAAAAATTGGTCCTGTTCGAAATCAATTGTCCAAAATAAAAGGGATATCATGCATTATATACCAATGAAAGTTCGTATGGCTTTGTTTAGATATTAATGTATGAAACCACAAGGAGCACATTAATATACAATTTTTCGACCATCATTCTTAAGTAGCACAATAAGTCATTTATCGACTGATGAAGTGAGTTTCCTAAATTCGCTTTTAGAACAAACATCCAAAATGGGCTTTCACAGGTGATCCTTTTGAGAAAACTGTCGTCTATTATCAAAAACTTGAGGATTTACCAAGGCCGAAAGGTTCTCAATATGGTTTAAATCGGGACTCTGTGGTGGCCATACCATAATTTGTCCCCCTTAAAATCTTCATTTGCCAACCACACGCTGGTGAAGTTCGCCGCATGACTGGAGGTATTTTCTTGCTGATGAACAAGATTCCAAATTTCAGCCATGGACATCACTCCAGCACCGCCTTGTAGGCTTTTAAAATACAAGCGAGGAGTTCCACCATGAATAAGGTAACCTCTTGTCCAACCATCGGGGTTGTTGCTCGGGCTTCATCCGTCCAAATTACTCTTGGAAAATCATTTTTAAGTAATTGTTTGCCCATTCTAACCTCTTCAGACGATTCATTTCGCACAACAGAAGTCATGAAATTCGAGAAAGTTTTTTTCCATAATACGGAGAATGCGATTTCATGTTACATTCGATAAGTCTTCAACGCTATCTTTCTTAAAAATTTCTTTGCGTGTGCTTTCAGAATTCTGTTTGAGGGATCTTTAATTTTCCTTAGTTCATCAGGTATAGCCGATGAGATGCAATTAGGAGACAAAAAAATGAAAACTAGCATAATTTACGCATTAGGCTCATTTACGCATTTAGTTATGGCGAGCGTTATAAAACTTCGTGTGCTTTTACTTACTCTCAGTGTTCTGTATAACGTAGCAGTGTAACGAGTTAATTATCGTAAACTTCGTTTGCTCGTAATGCTTACGTAGGTTAATATACTTATGCTAAAATGGTCCAGTCCATCAACAAGTAAATTCAAGTTACCTATTCCTGCATGAAGGTTGGCTCGCTTCTAATAAGACCGCTAAGCGACACATACAAAAAGATATAAAGACTTCATCTCGTAAAATCCACTAATTCACTTTCTTTCATTGCTACAGACAAACGAACCGACTGTGAATGATACGACTTTTAAATCTAGAGATATAAGGATCTCTATATGCATAAAAATGAAGTAGCAAAACATAATAAAACAGTAAAGTGGAGGTTTGCTTTCTCTCATTCCTAGAGACATATGTAAATCTGTTGTCTCCCTGTGAAAAATTTAAAACAAGTGTGTAGTTAATCCGTCTCCGAGAAACAAAATGACATAAGATACTTTTTTCTTTAACAGTAGAAAGTTTTTTTTCTTTTGTTGTTGAATATTATGGCATATTTTGTTGCTTTATTTAACATCGAAATCTATCTTTTCCTTTCTATTATATTTGAGTCTAATACACAATGAGGTAGATATTGTTCGATTATGATTCAGACTATAGGTAATTATTGATAGAATATCTTTGAAACTTTGGATGTTTGTTGTATAATGATTGTGTCTGTGTGTGGATTTAATGCTACATACTTGCGTCTGTGAACAATATAACAAATAAAAGTGTCTACAAGTCGAAGTATAGAGTTTTCAATATGGTGATTTTCCAAGCGTAGCTTATGTGTCACAAGCCCAAATGTATGGGCCATACAGTGAGGATCGAACTCACTACTCAGTCGTAATTGTTTTAGTGAGAAAGGATTCTTACATCGCCTCGATATGCCCAAAGAATTCTCAATATATATTAGTTCCATACGAAAACAGCTGGTATCTACATGTAATACAGATATTTGACTGCAAGCGACTAAGTAGAATGGTAGCTAACCAAAAATGAAGAATGATGCATCTATACTCAACCCAATAACAGTTGATATTTCACGTGGACTGCACAGAGTTCACTTAACTACCTTGACCAGTCATTAATCTGGAACCAATATGCTGTGGCTATTGACTAACTCAGTTTCCTCAAACACATATATTTGAGACTATGAATAAACGTTTGTCGTACATGCTTACGTATTATGGCCCGATATTCGTCACACTATCGGCAATATCCAGAATTGCCCTGTCGAATACCGGCAACACAGAGATAAGAATTCACCCCCGCTCTTTTTGAATGTTTTACTCAACATAACAATGTGAAAAGGAGAAGCGATAATCAAACACTGACCAATATGTATGTCAGTTATATCTGGCTAAATGTTATGGGTTTGGTTCGTGTGACAGGCAATAATCAAGAGTGGTTAATTTTAGCAAATGCCGTTAAGGGTAGAATCACTACCCTAAGAAATATTCGTTAGGATAACTTTGCTCTCCAGGATTTATAGTGTATACAATATGAAGGGCACATATTTCAAATCAGCGGCTGCACTTAATTTCCTTATACTAAAAAAGGCGGAGATATGGCGGTGATTAGGCATATTCGCCCAAAAGCGCACATATACGCATATGAATATCCCACACCTTGTCACATGGTAACGGCTGGAATAGACATTCTTTTTCTCATGGTAACTGAGAAAATTCTACAACATGCGATTAAATAAGCATATTTCGAAAGAATATAATTAATTCACATAGGGCTATTCTAGAAAATTGTCGTCTGTTTAGAGTTAACCCCCTGTTTAAAATATGGATAAAATTATTTACCTTAATCTCATTACAGAAACCGTTACTGTCATTATCCCTAAAATCTGAGGAAGAGATGACTTAATAAAAGTCTGTACAATAATTCCATTTCATTATGATGATTCACTTTGTCAACAAATATTCTGCATTTTCTTTATTCGAATTTACTTCCAGATGTTTTTTCCATACTATTTAAATTCTCATAGCCTGTATAATTATAAGTTGGTTAAACATATTTTTCTATATACTGTGTATCTTTAAAACATTGGAGACCATGGCTCTGCACAATTTCCTGTCCTTGCTTTGTATATATTAAAACATTTTTTTACTTTCGTTATCTCACCTAAACCCTGTCCTGTATCCATTTACTCAATATCGCTAGTTATGTTATGCGTTGTTTTCCAATGTCCTTCTCTCTTTCGTATCTGTCCAGGAAGTATCACATAATCAAAGCCCCCTTCCTCATTATATGCTTTTGCAATTTCAGCTGTATCTTTCTAATGTTAAGTATTAGGGGCGTTTTTGTTTCCTGTTTCCTCTAAAACGTTATAATTGTTCACTTGTTCGGTCCATAGTATCCACCGCATCTCTCTGAAGAACCTCATTTCAGTTGCTTCTAATATCTACTTCTATCAGCGGATTCTTCAATTTTCACTGGCTATAAGGTGGACCGATATTATGTAACAATTTAGTAATCACTTTTTTGTTTCTAATGACATTTTTCTGTTGCTCTGCTTTGCTTTTGGAAGACATATTTGCGTATGACAAAATTCCTTCGGTTTTTCAATTAAAAATCTTCCAAAATATTTAAATTGGTGTGCTTGTTTGATTTTAGTATTTCCACTTTGTAATTTGCTACTTGTTCTGCTACTTTTGTTAAAACTCATGCCTTCTGTCATTTAGCAATTAACGATTTTTCCTTTTTTTCTCACTTTATTTCAGTAACTTCTGTGGGGGGGGTCCCCATATTGGTCTAATACCAACTCTACTATCTGCCGATAGGCATATAATAGTTAGTATAAACGGTGACCGCTAATAATGGACCCTGTTACAACTTCTAATTCTCTCAGAATCGCCTTACTGTATAAGTTGAATATATCCGGTGAGAAGAGGCATCCCCGTCTTACACATCTTTCTATTTTGTATATTTACTGAGTTTATTTTTTATCCGTAGGCAAGCTGTTCACTTCCACTATAAGCACAGTTTTATTTTAATATCCTTCCCAAATACGTCAAGGTTACCTAGCAGCTTCAACAGTTCTTTGTGACGTAGATTGTCAAAGACATTTACATAATCTATAAAAAGGAGGATTCGTATTGCTCATTCTGATATTCTGAGCATCTATATCCCGTCTCTTATTCCAGTCTCTTTAAACAAACTCTACTTTTCTTCACCTATTCCACATTCAAATTCTTCTACGGGGTCCATTCATCAGTATTCGAATATTTCTAATTAGGCTGATTCTCCAAATAAAACCAAAAATAAAGAAATAAAGTAAACGTGTTTTAGATTCTCAGCTCTTACCTAATGAGATCACTAATTTATTTCATATATATTAATTAGGTTTCAATTTAATTTTTGATAAGGTAGAGCAGATTCTGATTTGAGAAGAAAAATGAAACTAAATTTAAAAGACAACATGATGAAAAGACAATTTAGATTTTTGTTATTCTTTCTTTATCCAAACAAATCCTGAATTCAAGCGCCTTTCAGATTAATCAATGAGCTGTCACTTTCATAAAATATGAACGAATCGCTTTTAATTTCAGATTTAACATGGAGTTATGTTATACTGGTTGATATAATTGTACGATATTTGCTGATTATATCTCTTCTATAAAATATCGCTTTCCACGAGAGTCTCTCATACTTGTCACATCTGGACATTTTGCTTATTTGCCTTTGCGGTTTATTTTATGTTATACAGGATAACACCAAAAACTCAACGCGAATCCCAGAAACTTGGCATCATTATGTTTGAGGTTAATACCAAAATCGTAAATGAATGAGATGTTGAAATAAGTGTGTCTATAAACACTTAGGAAACACATGGTAATTCTAGTACAGTTGTCTACGACAAACGACCAATACTAACCAAAAACTTGTTACCAGAAAACCAAGGGATATGGATTAGCCCGGGAGGAGAAAGGAAGAATCGTTTCGTTGACATAATAATAAATAAAATGTTAAAATATAATTTTACATTGTAAAACCTATGCAGGTTCACTTCTCGAGAGAGACCACAATGAAATTATAAGTAAACTCAGAATAGAATTACGGAGATTAGAGAATGCCTAAGCACCGCTATACTATAATAAAACACAATTCTGAATGATTCTCATTGCAAAGAGATGTATTTTAACTCAGTTAAAAGCTAATATAATAATTTGAATGCGGATAGAAGTACAAAGTTGAACTCATTGCTAGAAGAACTAGTGTCATTCCAAGTGACATTACAGAAAAAGAGAGGATGGAAATTAAAAACTAATGCAGTGAGGCTAAAAAGGAATAGTTACTGAAAAATCTTAGGAAATAGAAACAAATCAGCATCCTGGATAAGGTATGCATCTAACAATAATAAAAGAATTAACATTATTAAATATGTGTTTATCGACATGTTATATTAAAATGAAAGTGGAAGCATTTATAATAGAAAAGGATGAAAAACTATTGGAAAAAATATAAGCTGGAGGAATATTTTTATGACGTGAGAGGGTGAAACAAACAATGCATAAAGGTATGGAAAAACCTATAATAAGATGTGTACTAGGGAAAACAAAAAATAAAGTACCAGGTCTATATAGGTTTTTAATATCGATGCTAGCAGCCTGAAACAAGATCCATATCTACACGATTACTAATAACGAAATTATCCGACAACAGAGACATATCGGAAGTCCATAGTAGATCCATTTAACAACGCTGCCTAAAAAGTCAGCTGAAGATAATGTTTAACCTAACGGCAGTTATCATTCGAATTCTGATAGAGCACTAGAATTAGACCGGAGATAAGACAAGAACTGTTTAACAGGATATGTTTATTTGCCAGATCATTATAGGAAAACTAAATACTTTCATAATACTGGAAAATAATTTAATATCTGACGATACTGGATCTGCTTTTTTAGCAAAGTTATGGTAGAAAGATATTCACAGAATTTTAGAGATATTTATGGGTGCACAAGTTTCTCAGAAATATTTTGAGAATACGCATATTTTTCTCCTAAAAAATCATCACTTAGATGAAACAAACATCATCAAATAAGAATCAATATCTCCGCTTTATTTAGGTTACCGCTACTTCAGTAAATTATATGAACTTGATATCAGTTAAAATGTGCATATATCACTTATATTAATGTGTCTTCCGTTATTTTCTTTTCATTTTTGAAAGGGTGATTATATATATATATATATATATATATATATATATATATATATATATATATATATATATATATATATATATATATATATATATGGAAGATTACGAATCTATAGTCTAGTGGTTAGAAATGAAAGAAACAAAATTTAAAATGGCATTTTTCTACTGACACAAGGAAATTTACTGATGGATATTTTTGAGTATGATTTTCACGTGCGCACATAATGTGTATGTATGTACATGCATACACACACGTGACTGTGTATGTGCGTGTATGTTTGTGTGTTCGCATGATTGTGCGTAAAATATAAATAACAATTAATCCCCTGTCTTATAATGAATGTATGCAAGTAACAACACTAGGGTTTGCTCCAAATGTCCCTTTTCCCTTTGCTTTGTCATTACGATAAAATTATCCGGTAATATAATAAATAATACATGACCTAAAATCATATTCTGTGTTATAAATACATTACAAATATACAAAGTAGGGCAAGGGTAATAATATATTCAGAATTATGGTAACAATAATTTTAGTAGCAGCGTAAACAATATTACTAATAATAGTCGTACGCGTTAAAATATCACTGGTTTTGATTTTGAAAATCCAGATGAAGTTAATGATTGAATGAGCTCTTTGCGAATTCTACGACCAGTTCTTTTCCCTGTTTACTCTAAATATCTTAACGTAACGGATTTATCAGAAGTTTTCATTTGGAATGAAAATAATGAATATATGTTTTTATGTAAAGAAGTAAGAGCATACAAATGAAAAGAATTATAATTGACAAGTTGTCCATTCCCTGAGGCAAATATTCAACACACAAGTGTTTCATTCTTTTGTCTCATTGAAACCAAGCTGTGTCTGTGATAAATTATTTCCGCCATTCTTCGCGATCAAAATGGAGTAAATTATTATCAGGTTATAAACTACGAGCTAAATTAAGAACAATTAGAATTATAATATTATAACAATAATAACGATGAAGCTGAAAAAAATATAACAAGGAATGTCGAAAGACCATGCCACTTAAACAAAGCTGGAGCAATATTAAACAAATATATAAAACCATCACAAAAATAAAAGAACGGAAAATTTCACTGTCGTGAAGATTGAGATGAGACAGCATCACATTTATTACTAGTGAATATAGTAAATCGATTTGAAATTTATATGAAATGGAATCGGTTCTGAATTTGTTAAATATCAGGATTCTACAAATGTAGTCTTCACAAACAAGAATCCGTTAAAGAGAATAAAAAAATATCTATTATTTTAAATCAACCAATTCCAAAAATTTAGTTCGTCGTTATCATAATAAAGGCGTTGATAATTTTCTCAGATTATGGATGTCATCTTCCAGAAATGCATTAAGAAAATAAGCATTAGAATGAATGATTGTAATGATATATAGAGATGCTCAAAAGTAACTAGGTGTCTGAAAGTTTAATAATGCTTTATTTATTAAGTCCTTTTTCAGGTATATCATAAGAAAATGTTGGAAATTAATCATGTGAAATTACACTTCTAAAATGCGAGTTATACATTTTTCTAATAAAACCAAAGTTAAATAATTCAAGCTAACTGACGTATCTTTGCCATTAAAGTGTGTGAGCTCCCTGTTCAGTAAGTGACCCCACACAATGTGGCGGATTTCGTTCGGTTAGAAACGAAGGAGTATTTCAGTGAGTAAGGGAGTGTGTCGAAATATTAACCTAGCGTATCAACTCGAAGTCTGTGTCGACAGGTGTGAATCTTAACACATTTCCCAAAAAAATTCTTAAAAGCATCAACCTTTTTTCTGTACAAGATGTAGTAACAGCTGAAACAGCAAGGGCCACAATCCAGCACTCTGTATAAAACTTTCGGGAAAACTGAAAGGATTGTGCAATTTATGAGATAATTCTAGTTATCATTATTATTATTGTCCAAATTCCAAATACGCTCAAGCAGGTAAACGCCTGAAAGGAAATTAATTCTGTGAGAAAAGAAATAATATTTATAAATTTTTATGGAAGATGTCTATTAATTACTAAAGTGATTTTAACGCTTCTGAAATTAATATAGCTTTTAGGACTAATATTTCACTTGCTCCCGTTGCCTTTTTGTCATCTATTCATTCGAAATCGTTGTTTTCATTTACATTTTTAGCCTTGCCAGTGTCAAATTCCAAAATTCCTTTTTCCTCATTATGTGTCCCCCAATATTTAACATTCAATCTGTGCATATTATAAAGTGTCGTTTTCATTTACTTTAAAACTTTTCGTAACTCACCATATTCGTTAATTGCATTCTTAGTGTTTTACTGTAAAACAGCGTTTTTCTTAGCTCATGTTACTTCTTCACTAACCAGTGCCATAAATGTTTTGGCTTTTTCTTTTGTCAATAAAATGCTTCCATTAGTTTTAGACTGTATTTACATGTGGATGAGGCTTATTATATGTGTACTAACAAGGGATGTATTGCGGATGGAATTATTATTTGAATTAGACCATACGGGCCAATGGTTAGGGGGATGTAACGTAAGTTTTCTTTTTAGGCGTGTTGTAGTATATCCAATATAAGTAATTATTGATTAAATTAAACAGGAACTCTGTTCCTTTATCTTATATAATATTATCACTGCATATATATATATATATATATATATATATATATATATATATATATATATATGGGGAGAGAGATAGAGAGAGAGAGACAGAAAGAATGCATGCATAGATAAAATATTTATATATATATATATATATATACATATACATATACATACACATATATATATTTATATATACACACACACACAATCATATATATATATATATATATATATATATATTCTTTGTGTGTTAATAATATTATTATTTTTTTCTTTTTTCATTTCTGGAGTTTTATTCAGCTGTCTATTATACAAATATGCCTATTATGTATAACGTAATTATTATTATGAGGGGATCAAATTTCTTTTAAGTGCATGTTTTCGAACTGTGGCGTGTGTTTATTTTGGCTAGAAAAGCTGGATTTCCCTGGTAGATTTATCCCCACTTTTTTCAGCCTGGATAGTGATTTCTATTCTTCATACCTGTTCGACAGTACCTTTGTATTTTATATGGGTAATTTCTTTTCAAGTCAATATCTTAATGCAGTTTGATATTATCTCATTTGATTTACTGTCATAAACTCACCTCTTTACTCTATTCATTTCCTTACATACTTTATATATGTATGTAACACTCTATGCGTATGAGTGTGCCTTTTTCTTTTTTTGCTTTTTCATACCTCGCAAAATTGCATAAAACCTTGGTGATTTTTATTTGCAAAATTAACAAAATTGTTATATAGTGTAAAACTCTGCCTTACCTGAAAGAAAATGGATTATGTTGAATTCATTTTAAAACCAATATATACATTTGTTGAATAAATGACGTGCCAAATATAGTATAACAATGTAATAATCTATTTGCATTATTCGCCATGTCCCTTCCATGTCCCAGTGGATAAAGGCGTTTGTTAGATTCAGTGATTAGACCCAGACTGTTGTGAGTTCAATAGCAGGCTACAGCCAGCGGTAACCATCCCACCAAAAAAAAAAAAAATAATGAGTTGAGTTAAAAGGAAATAACTGAGACATCCCGAAAAGGCATGGCCCGTAGGACAAGAACAAGCTACCCCTGTGGACGAAATAATGGGTTTGTGTCAAAGTTTCAATCACCTAAAGAAAGCCGGAGCATAAGACGGCCGAAACGTTGTGAAGATGAGAATAACACACTGAATAATGCAAATGTTATGTAATGGGTGGCATGTGAAAAATTTCGGCGTAACTTTATATTAGGTTTCTTTAGAAAATAAAATTAAAACTTAGTTTAGGAAAATAAGAAAAAAAGGATGTTTTAGCAACACTATAAATTATAGTGGCTTAATTGACTATCGATTCGCTAAACAACAGACGTTCTACTGTGAACAAATTTAGTCTTTCCCTCTCTCTCTCTTGACAATTCACAGGAGTGGAAAAGTAAACCAGGAAAAAATGAATCAAAATTTTCAAGAAATTTGCTTCTGCGTCTGTTTTTTTTTTTATTAGATGCATCCAAGGAATTTAGTGCCATCGCAAGAGACCACATGATTTTTTCAAGCAATGAGTAACATTGTTACAAATAATTAGAATACCTCATCTCAGACATATAGACATACATGGTATTTAATAATCATACTAATATATTCAGCTAAACGTCAGAGGATCAACAGAATGAAAGCAAACAAGAAATTAATATATTTTGCAATATGAGCAAATGGATGTCATGCAATGCAATGAACCCTGAAATAGAAAAAAGTAAACGAATGTTTGTAGTGGATTTAAATTTCCAACAATATTGGCTTACTTCCACATAGTTAAGTATTTACACCACACCTGCATTATGTTATACATAGTAACATTATTCAGATTTTTTTGTCCTGTGTATAAAGATAAATTCCATCCAGCACCAAGGCCTTTGGTCGGGAGGTTTTGGGGAATGTGTAACCACCTCTAAATTGCTGTCGTTTCAAGTTCCACCCTTACCCGAGGTTGTAGCACCTGTTAAATCCCAGGTAGGGTAAAAAGCTTAGACTAAGGTTACAAAAGCAAAGCCGAAAACTGTAACCCAACTAAGTAGAGATTCTAAGGAGGGTTAAAAATAATAATGCAAAGAACCAATTTCAAGATTTTGGGGATTTGCTCAGGAGTTAATATTATTAAGTTAGTTTTCCAGAATGTTCTCCGTCTGCTGGCTAATAGAACACTGACAGTCTAGGTATAATTCTTCCATGTGTTTTCGTCTCCCTAATGTCAAAGGTCGATATGCCCACATTTCTTAGAACAAAAGAACTGATATGGAAAATTTTAAAAGTGTCAAATACTGTATAACCTACATCCATAGTCAGATAAATAATTTAATGGTCTTACGAGTGACACTGAAAAAGAAAAACTATTGCTTTCATTATCGTTCAGTACTGCATTTTGGTTGTATCAAAGAGCATTAATATATATATATATATATATATATATATATATATATATATATATATATATATATATATATATATATATATATATATATATATATTTACATATATTTGTATTCCCCTTAGGTATGTGTTGCCTAATAATTTTATTGGTCGAATAATATGCACCTTAAATATTGATATTAATTGTATAAATTTAAATGCTCTATTACGGCCTTCTATAGAAATCTCGTATTAATTATATGTTTTTTTCTTATGGATTAATTCATTCTAAGAAAGGCAGTAAAGCTACTATTGTGGCACTGTGAGAGAATATGAATAGAGAAATAACATTATTAATGCAATAGAGCAATAAAAGAACAGGAATTAAGAAGACAGTATATAAGAATTGACCTTGCATTTAAATTTTGAAAATCAAAGTTGATTGCAAAAGAGAAAACCGGGACAGATTTTCACAAACCAGAAATGTAATAGCAGAAAGTGTTATCATAGACCTTAAGGTTACATCTAGTCATTTGAAATGTGAAATGATTATACAATATCGCCAATCTACTGGTACATTCAAATTCATAAAATCTATGTATCATAGGGGAAAGCTTATCAGAAAATTTAGCATGCAAATATTTATAGAAAAGGTACACAGAAGTTACGTTACGGCGGTGGGACATCAAGATGCCAGATCAAGACCATTGCAGATTCTACTTTGGATTTTGTCAAGAATCTCTAAATACATGACTGAAGAACCAGTCCAGTTATGACAGCAATATGCAACACATGGATGGATAGTAAACTTATAACTATGTAAGATAGGTATTGTCAAGAAAATATTGTCTAGCACTTCAGTATTCCCAGTAGCAGACATAACACTGATTTAATATAATATTTCCACTTCATGTTAGCGGAAAAAATTAGCCTAAGTCACCTTCCTGGAAAAAAGTATCATCCATGCTCATGAAAAACAAATATTTTCTCTCATTTGTTTTAGCGTCGGTAAAATTAACAAGCTATTTCTTCTTCAGTTATTAATATGGTGTAGATCAATTTTTTTTTAGTCAAATGGTTATAGTATTAATTATACATCTAAATAAAGTTACTATTAATCCTTTTTCTACCAATAGCCCATTAATACCATATGTCCCCAAAATAGACTATATGAATTATTGTGTTGAAAGCTCCACTTATTGATATACATTCAATTACATTTCTCAGACACACAGATACAAACATACACGTTACCTCTCGCTTTCCTGATGTTTTTATTTTCCTGCAGTTGTTATAAATGTTTTTCGAGCAATACAAATATGTGTGGGTAATTTTAAGCGCATATCTACCGATTCATTTACCAGGTTTGTTTCATTTTTTAATTACATTTTTATCCAGAGGCGTTCATATATTTTATGAAACCTTACTATCATTAAACGTAATTTAGAATGCGTTTTTAAATATTTGTTTACTTAATTTTATATGAAGAACCCGTAAGGAATGTACTTTTATCATCGCTCTATTATTGTCAGCATTTTATTCGCAGTATTATATATTAAACCTAATTACATTCCTAAAATACATATATAGCTTTATTTGTCTCGCTGCCATTCCAATTGAAATACTATTTCTCCTTTTCTCACCGAAGTTAAGCAGCATCAAGCTTGTTCAGTGCTTAGATGGGTAACCGTTTGGGTAAAGCAGGTGCTGCAAACTTGAATGTGACGGTGTTCTAATGAATAATTACTTGGAATTAAAGATTGGAGACTAGATTTCCAAATTCAGGTAGCTTCGCTATATTCACTGACACGTAAATACCATAGCCAACGTTATGAATCCACATCTTCTCCTCCAGATATAGGTTAATTTGTAAGGCTTTTATTAGTAAATTATTCTTATCCCCAAAATTATTAAAACCTAAAAATATATTCTAGCTGTAAGTAAGCTACAAAAATGTTGATGAATCGACTGGAATTGAAAATTGGAAATACGAGGATGAACTGAAAAGTTCATAGGCTGCATATGAAGGAGTGATACTAGATCAATAAACTAGAATAGAAATTAATGAATATAAGATTTCAAAGTACTCGCTTCATTTCTATATAGTCATCCTATGGACCATTCAGTTCGTCCTTGTAATGTATACCGTATGTGAAAACGTAATTAATGTTGTTCAGACAATAACTTAATTAGTTAAGGATTCTAAATGGACGAATAAAGGAGAGTTATAAAACAATGCAAGTTCATATTAGCCGATTCGACAAGCAAATAAATAAACCAATACATTATTGTTAATAAAAATATATACATAATGTAATAATTAGTTGATTTTCAATCATCATGAGCATTATATTGTCACAATAAAATATTTATGTATAATTCTACAAGAAATATTACAATAGAGCAATCTGCTTAGGTACAGAAAAACATTATATCTGTGATTCTACTTTAGAGAGAAATTGTCATATAAATATTTTAACTATTATTCACTTCACTTACTCGAATTTAGCGTCTCTCTTTAGAAGCGTACTATACTATTGCCTTTATGCATGCGTGAAAATTTAAATGTTTCGTATAATTATTAGAGAGAGGCATGAAAATTTGAGCCTGAATGATATTTCAAGGTGTCTGAGTATGTGATCATTGGAATCCCAGAAACATTTATATTAAATATTATTAGATAATTTATTTATTTGTTCACGTCATATTTATTCCCTGTATTCAAAAAAGGTTTAAACATACTAGAAAATATTTGATTAAAATCTTATATCTTATATATTTTTGACACTACTCTAAGACGAAATCATTTCAAATCCGAATAACAAAGATTAATATTGATAAAAAGCCTTGGATTATTCTAAATAATTTGATTTAATAATTGAACTAAAGATCATCCCGACCAAAACGCATTACTATAAAGAACGTATATTCATACATCATCTTTCATTCATTCCATTTTAAATAGAGATGTCTGAGAACTTGAAACTGGAATACATTTTCATTGTCTGAGTATGTGGCGATTGTAAGAAAATTGAATGTTTGCAAATATTTATGAAATTCAAAGGAAACACGTTTATATATTCAGTAAATAAACGTACGTTTAAAATTAGCATTTATTTATTTCAACAAACCTATGAAGAAACTTGTGTAAAACGGTATGGTTATCACCAAGGTTTAAACATTTTTCTTTACTCTCTTTGGAGAATGGAATTCATTAAAATTTAAGGAAAATACAGGTAATTTTCCCTGTGACGAATGTGTTAAATTAATAGGAAATTTGTGAAATAAAAACTTTAAATCAGAATTACAAATATTTTAAATTTTGAAGCATTTGAACATTGACAAATGCTGCAGTTGGAGATTGTATGATTTTCTCGTAAAAAATTATGTATTTGATCAGTCAAATTTTAGTTCCTTTATCTACGAAGAAATTCCTTTATGGGAATTTTCTCGTAGAAAAAGGAATTACAATTTGACTGACCAAATACATAAATAATGTGTATTCATTCAATGATAATTGATTTACTGAATAGACTCATTTCTTCATGTAAGATATTTTATGGTAGTAAACCATGTAAAGAGATTTCACAAATGTTCCTTGCACCACGTTGATAGTCCAAGGTAGAACCAATAAAGAACTCAAAGGCGGATATGGAATAACACAGATATATTACATACAGGAATATATACAGAGAGGTAGAAAAGTATTTGTACGAACAATCAGGTTTAGTAGTAACTGTCTGAACACGACTGTTTCGAACTGCCTCTGAGTCGACTGACCAACCCCTGACGGACTTCAATACAGACTTCAAACTGAACTCCAGACTTCAGACCGAATAGTATTTAGTCACCCCACCCATCATGTGTAGAAGACCGGTTTAACGTGTGATCTCCGAGCCCGTGGTCTCGGGCAAAATATGCCCTTTGAACCCGTATAAACGGTTTACCTCCCCGAAAGAGACTCCGCCCTTCGGCGTAGCCTCATTCGAGTTCCTGCCCGCCCGAAGGCGGAGAGTTCAACCGATCAGCTGATCAGCTGATCAGCCGGTCGCCCAACTTCGGACTGAACGGTATTTAGTCACCCCACCACGAGGGCATCATGTGGCAGAAAGCCGGTTTAAAGTCTCATTTGCCCTTTGAACCCGTATAAACGGGTTCAGGGTCGGTTTACCACCCCGAAAGAGAGTTCAACCGATTAGCCGGTCGTCCGACTTCGGATTGAACGATATTTATTTATACAATATGTATAAAATGTGGCACAAGGCCTAAAAAGGGGGATGGGGAATGACGGTCTTCTTCTGTCTTAAATCTAAACTTAGCTAGTCCCAGACACGGACCCAAACAAACTAACAATATTCCAATCACCAAAACAACACATTCACTCCAAACTTTCTTACTACGTTAACCATAATGCCTCAAATTCTCTATGAAGTCTTAACTAGTCCCCTTATGTACAAAAGTTGTCTGTGGGGGGGGAGGGTCAATAAAACAACAACTTTTAAAAAGATCCCCAAATGAGTATTTACAATATGACTTAAGTATTTACAATAAAACTAAACAAAACTGTGTTAGTAATAAAACCCCCCACAAACCATAAATGTGGCAGCAAAATCAGTTAACTAGACGAAATCAATACGGGGCTAAGAAAAATAAGAAAAACATTCATTCCTCCAAGCATTCACACAGATACACACACATTCATACACAACAACAAATACGAAAAAGCACGCACACGAAACGAAAGGCGCCCCGCATCCACCAGAGAACTGAAGTCACTGACCACCTAACGAGGGAGGGGATGGGGAATTAAAACAAAAGAAAAATAGGGACAGAAATAAAAGGGACCAATGCGCATGCATACCCTAGCTAAGTTTACTAGAAAAAAGGGAAAACTAAAGATTCAAAATCGAAAACCTAGTCTAAGCTAATATCTGGGTGGGTTGCCTATGTTCAACCCTGTTAGGACAAATCCTGTAACTAACCGACATACAAGTGCCACTCTAGGTCAGCCCCTTTCACTCTACACATTCGCGCAAGATTCACCCACCTTTTGCCAAATTCCGATGAGGTGAGCCGCCGCCTTTCCGTCCTAATCTTGACTTTAAGCTGATGCTTAAAGTACAAGATCAGTTGGGAAGAGGTGAACTTCTCGCCCTCATGGAATCCCTTCTGACGCGTCGTCCAAATCACGACTCTCATAATCCCTAGTAAGCAACAGAACACATAGTGTTCAGCCTTCGTCAATTGCGACACCACATTGCTACAAACAGAACTGGCTTCCAGGACAAAGAACTTTATCTGCAGCATGCGAACCATGAGGCCTTCAACAAACTTGCACAACGGCACTACCGTCTTGCATTGAAAAAAGGCGTGACCAATGGTCTCGACTTCCCCAGTGCAGCGACGACAGTTTGGATATTTCTCCAAACCTGCTGAACAGAGTATCATGCCGACCCAGAGGGCCCCACGAATCATCAGCCAGGTGAGTGATGCCTCATCGTTATTGAGACATTTCAACCCAGGCGCCCAAGGCCATATCGAGCGAGCCTCCTGCTTCGTAAGACCGAGCTCGTCGATCAGATCATCTTGAACGGACCCCCTAACTAACAATTGATACAATGCCTTACGAGACAACGCCTGGGCGTCGGAGAGGCCATCCGTCGTCCGTAAGAGGAGCTTCAAAGCACTACGACATTCGCGGTAGAAGACGCACTCGGCACGAGGTCTACGGCCGGCCTCCTCCTCGCACGAGTGCACACTTCTCAGGGATGGGAAATCTTTTCGGACATCTTCTTTCCAAAAGGTGCCCACCTCATCCAATCCGCGACACATTCGGTCTATAAAGGTAATGCGAAGCATATATTGACGAATCTCAATGCTAGGCATACCCAGACCGCCCTCAGAGGGATGAAGGCAACAGATCTCGCGAGTTACCATAGGGACCTTGTCTCTCCACAAGAAAGAGAACAAGGTCCGGACTAATGACATTAATCTGGCATACGGGAGCGGAAGCACAGAAAGTCGGTAAAGGAGGATCGGATATATGTGTGAAACACATACCTCCGCCCTTCCCTTCAGGGAAAGTCTCCTCCGAGACCACAGAACTCGGTCTTCCCTTGCACCTCCGACCAATTCATTTCCAACTGGAGATCCACGCACCCAACCGCAAGCCCATAGACTTATCGCGGTTGATCTTGGCCCCTGTCACCATCTCATACCCACTGATCTCTTTGCTGACTTCGTCAATCTCGGCTCTGCTCGACACAAGAACCGAAACGTCGTCAGCATAGGCAGAATACCTGGCTGAGGTGGAAGCCCCAGGCAGGGAAATTCCGCGCAGGACCGGATTCGCCTTCAACTTGCGAAGGAATGGTTCCAACGCAAGAACGTAAAGCAGAGGCGAGAGCGGACAACCTTGACGAATGGAGCGAGACAATACGAAAGGCTTCGATCTTACCCCATTCACTTCCACCAGCGCACCGGGGGTCGCATACAAAAGTCGGATCCAGGAGCGAAAGTCGGCTCTGAAACCGGCCGCCGAAAGGACAGACTCCAGAAATCGATGATCAACCCTATCGAAGGCCTTGGACTGATCTAAATTGATCAGCGCGGCTTCACTGTCGACTTGTTCTAAGATCAAGCGTACCATATGAAGGTTATCCTGAATAGTCCTGCCCTTCACAGCACAAGTCTGTTCGGGGCCAATCAGACTAGACAGGACAAGCTGCAAACGGTTGGCCAAGATCTTCGCCAAAATCTTTAAGTCAGTGTTTAACATCGTTAAAGGGCGAAAGTTCCCTAACCCATCCCCACCGTCCTTGTCCTTACGCAGCAACTTGATCACACCCCTGGTGAAGCGTTGGGGTAAAGACCCCTGCTTCATCCAGTGGTTGAAAATCAGTTCCAGCAAAGGAACAAAAACGTGCGACAACCTCAAGTACACTTCGTAGGGAAGACCATCTAGTCCCGGAGACTTATCCAGGCCAACCTGCTTCAGCGCTTCCCAGATCTCCGACTCTGTAATGGGACCCTCGCACCTAGCCGCTTCAGCTGCCGAAAGGCAGGGAAAGTCAGCTAAATAGGCGTCGAACTGAGCAGAGCTCAGACCGGGCTCCCTGGTGAAAAGATCCTGAAAGTAGTCCCGAAACACCTCACATATGCCCGCGTTTGTAGTCACGGTCCGCTTATCCGGCAACGTGACGCATGCGATATGTCGCTTAGACGCGCTTCGATTTTCCTCTGCACGCAGTTCAGCGGCCATATTCGTTGCCTCAGAAGACATTCTTTTTAACCTAGCCCTAACTACCAGAGCTTGATCCTTCTTGATAAGCAAGGAGGACAACTCTGCCTTAGCTAAAGCTATGTCCCCACTAACACGGGATTTCACTGCCCGATCGACTTTATCTTCTAAAGCAGTTTGCGCCGCTAATCTATCTAGATTGAGTCGACGACTAAAATCGGCAGCAAACGATCGGATTTTAGATTTTAATTTGCCCCACCAGGCATTTCCCACAACCGCACCCGTCAATTCCCTTTGTATCATTAGTAAAAGCTGGTCCCGGAAACCCTGATCACCAAAAAGGGAACAGTTCAATTTCCAGTAACCAGCCAATCTAACCTTAGGCTTATCTAAGTTTACACGGATCCGGACAAGCCTATGATCCGTATAAACTATATAATGGAAACTTGGACAGCCTAAGAGCCCTACATCGACTCTCCTAACTAAGACCCGGTCCAGGTAGCTCGCAAGCGTCCCGGGAGCCGAGTTGCCACTAGTTGTCCAAGTCTATGCTACCTCCCGAGGGTGTTCATTCCGGAACTTATCGACAAGATCAAACTCATCGATAAAGTCCCGAAACGGTTTCACATCCGGGTTGTTAGTACCTTGTTTTTGCCCTATACGATCTATATCGGGGTCAAGGACGGCATTCCAATCCCCCGCTAAAACTACCCGACGAGACGTCGTCAAGAACGGCGCGATCTGCCGAAACAAAGCAGGCCGCTCGGAATGGGTATTGGGCGCATAAACCCCAATGAGACGTAGAACCTTATCCTTTATGGTAACATCCAGCACGCAAAGTCTGCCTGCCGGATCCGCGAAGACAAGGGTACAAGTAGCCTTCAAAGACTTGCTCACTAGCCAAGAGACACCCCTCGAACGACCATCAAAACAGGCTGAATAAACGGCTAACCCCTTAGACAGTATGTCCTCACGATCATGAGAAGAAAAACGGGTCTCTTGTATACAACATACATTCACCCCGAGGCGCTGAAGATCACGAGTGAGCCTCGCCCTGCGAGACTCGGACCTCAGGCCCCGGACATTTAAACTAGCTAACCAGAGTGCCATTGTGAAGCCGATTAGGGTTGTCCTTCAGGATAGAACATGGCTGGGGTGAGGACACCGACAGCTTGTCCCATCGAACCACATATCATCTCAGTATCAAGAGTATCATCCTGAGACAAACCACCGATGTCCGCAGGATAGGTTAGCTTAAGGGCTCTATAAAGGGATGGGTGAACAAAAAGAGTGACCCTCCCTTTACATTGCTTGGAATCATCTAAATTTTCCTCAAGAAGGACGGCAGCTGGGGGCACCACTTTCAAGGAGGCCTTAGCCTCCTCTATCATGCCCCAGATCTCCCGGGTACCCGGGCCAGTTCTAACAACAGTTAGCAGAGTTCGGGCCTTCTTGAAATTTTCCGGCACCTCTACATCAACACCATTGATGTGCCGGAAATTCCATAATATTTTCAAGGGCTTCGGGTTTTTGGTTTGCCCGAAGACCCTTTCTGCCTGTTCCCGGGATACGCGGCAGACGTCTTCCCCTGGGAGGTATGGAGGTTTGATTTTCTTTTTCTTTTTATCGGTAGCCACTTGAGATTCCGGGCTTCTGAACCTTTTCTTATTTGGAGACTAAATAGGAGTTGAAATCGGAGTTGTAATGGGTGTAGAGGAGGGTGTCATGCCAGAAGGCGTCCTCACAGGCGAAGGTTTTGAAGAATGATATTTTTTCGGTGAATTTGTCAGAGATTTTGGAGCAGATGGTATAGCAAAAGTGTCTTTTTTTGATGAAGGGGAAGACGGGGCAGAGGATAGGGGGCCCGGTGCCCCCAGCGATTTCTTATTTTTCCCCCGCTTAGTCTCAAGCTTTTCTTTTAATTTCTTTAAATCCAATATTTTCCGCCAGCTTGGCTCATTTAATTTTTGAGCATCAGAGGCATTTTTTTCGTAAGACGCCGAGGCGTCGCCCTTGGAGCTGGTAGAGGGAATGGGGCTGTAGGTGACTTTGTCCCCGGTGTCTTGATGGGACTGAAGAACCGCTGTTTGGGTCTTCCCCTTGCCCCTAACTACGAGGCGCCATTCCCCCTCCTCCTTCTCCTTATCCACACTTGTGGCAGGCGTTGGCTTCGGGGGTAATGAGGGTCTAGGCCCAACCGGGGGATTTTCCTCACCGGTCCGCCTCGCAGCTAGGCCCACTACAGGCGCCGCGGATTTTAGCTTCTCGGCCAAGGGGGGATTTTGGTCACCCGCGACCGGAACTCCAGGGGCCTTCTTTCCTGGGCAGGAGGTGGAAAGGTGACCAGTCTCTCCACACCTCCAGCAAGTTGGTCTTCTACCGGTCACTATGACCGGCATTTTCCGGTCGCCATACTCCAGACAGTTGGGGACGGACTTGAAGGCCTTCTGGTCGAGCATTATATCAAAAGTCCATCCCCCGTTCAAATTGTCGGAGAGAGCCCCTAAAATTTGGCCGAACTGCATAAAAAATGCAGCCAGGAGCTCTCCCGAAATTTGAGGAGGAACTTCAAAGACGGCTACCCTGGTCCGCCTGCGGCCTTCATATTCTGTTCTGATGATGTAATCTTTAGTTATCAATTCCTTTTTGGCCATGGCCAGGCAATCTTCTGGGGTGGGTAACAGAATGTCCCACATGAAGAAACCTGTACCCTTAATTACTCTTTCGGGTTTTATCCCCAGGGACAAAAGTGATTTAATCACAGTGTCTTTTGTGGAGCGACAAATCTTTCTAGTTTACTTATCCACCACAAAAACGGTCACCATTCTTTTTGCGAACACATCTATTTCCTGGACAATATCGACGAACCCATCTTTATTAACAAGATGGGCGTACCCCTTCGCCTTATCCAAGAAATCCGCCATGTTCAAGATACAACTTTGGGGGGACTTCCAACATGAGGGCAATTCCTCGGCGGTCTTACTTTGTGCCTCCTTTGGCACTTCAACATTTTTGCTAGTATCTCCTTTTTTGGAGACACTAGGGACTTTTTTCAAAATAGGGCTAGTATTCCCCTGCTTCTTCGTGGGTTTATCCAGCGGGTCTGCTTTCGCCGCCGAACCAAAAAGGTCTTTTTTAACATTTGACCGACTGGCTTCGTCGGCCATGGTATATTAATGTGGAGACTTCCAACTGCGGGTCCAAATTTTTTTTTTGTGGAAAGGAGTTGGGAGAGGGTAGAAAATAAAATAAAGAAATTAAACAAATAAAGAAAAAGCCTGGATGAACCAGTAAATAAAATAGCAAAGACAAAAATAAATAAAATGAACAAACTTGCACAAACAGAAAGAAATAAAAAGGTAAGATTAAAAAATAAAGATGGCGCTCAAAGGCTGCCGAAAATAAAAGAAAAAACAAAAACTCCTTTCTTTTTTTTCAAAAAATTCAAATAAACTGTACAAAAAGAAAAAGAAAAGAAAAAGTCTGGTTTGTAACCAGAAGAAAAAAATAAAAGTTTGCGGCCGAAGCCGCTAAAGAAAATAAACTAAAAACAAAAGAAAAACAAAGTAGTCAAACCAAAAAGAAAAGAATGCGACCGAAGTCGCTAATAAAATGAAAGTGGGTAAAAAAAAATAAAAACGAAATAAAAAATAAAGCTTTCTTTTTCTTTTTTTCTTAAAAAGTACTTATTTTTTTTAACAACAAAAAAATAAAAAATAAAAAATTATGTGGGCCGAAGCCCCCACAAAATAAAAAAACAAACAAAAGGAATGGAAGAATAAAAAATTAAAACTTAAATAACTTAGCAAAATGTCTTGGTGTGTTCAAAGAATATCGTTATTCCGAAAAAGGTCGCCAAACAAATCCTCGTGGCCAAAAAAATCAAGTTCGTCGCTCTGCAACACAAAAAGGACAATTATACGAGATCAAAAACACCGGTCACAAAAAGACGGGGGCTCTGAACGATATTTATTTATACAATGAGCATAAAATGTGGCACAAGGCCTAAAAGGGGGATGGGGAATGACGGTCTTCTTCTGTCTTAAATCTAAACTTAGCTAGTCCCAGACACGGACCAAAACAAACTAACAATATTCCAATCACCAAAACATCACATTCACTCCTACCTTTCTTACTACGTTCACCATAATGCCTCAAATTCTCTATGAAGTCCTAAGTAGTCCGCTTATGTACAAAAATTGTCTGTGGGGGGAGGGTCAATAAAACAACAACTTTTAAAATATCCCCAAATGAGTATATACAATATGACTTAAGTATTTACAATAAAAAACTAAACAAAACTGTGTTAGTAATAAAAACCCCCACAAACCATAAATGTGGCAGCAAAATCAGTTAACTAGACGAAATCAATGCGGGGCTAAGAAAAATAAGAAAAACATTCATTCCTCCAAGCATTCACACAGACACACACACATTCATACACAACAACAAATACGAAAAATCACGCACACGAAACGAAAGGCGCCCCGCATCCACCAGAGAACTGAAGTCACTGACCACCTAACGAGGGAGGGGATGGGGAATTAAAACAAAAGAAAAATAGGGACAGAAATAAAAGGGACCAATGCGCATGCATACCCTAGCTAAGTTTACTAGAAAAAAGGGAAAACTAAAGATTCAAAAATCGAAAACCTAGTCTAAGCTAATATCTGGGTGGGTTGCCTATGTTCAACCCTGTTAGGACAAATCCTGTACCTAACCGACATCCAAGTGCCACTCTAGGTCAGCCCCTTTCACTCTACACATTCGCGCACGATTCACCCACCTTTTGCCAAATTCCGATGAGGTGAGTCGCCACCTTTCCGTCCTAATCTTGACTTTAAGCTGATGCTTAAAGTACAAGATCAGTTGGGAAGAGGTGAACTTCTCGCCCTCATGGAATCCCTTCTGACGCGTCGTCCAAATCACGACTCTCATAATCCCTAGTAAGCAACAGAACACATAGTGTTCAGCCTTCGTCAATTGCGACACCACATTGCTACAAACAGAACGGGCTTCCAGGACAAAGAACTTTCCCTGCAGCATGCGAACCATGAGGCCTTCAACAAACCTGCACAACGGCACTACCGTACTGCACTGAAAAAAGGCGTGACCAATGGTCTCGACTTCCCCAGTGCAGCGACGACAGTTTGGATATTTCTCCAAACCTGCAGAACAAAGTCTCTTGCCGACCCAGAGGGCCCCACGAATCATCATCCAGGTGAGTGATGCCTCATCGTTATTGAGACATTTCAACCCAGGCGCCCAAGGCCATATCGAGCGAGCCTCCTGCTTCGTAAGACCGAGCTCGTCGATCAGATCATCTTGAACGGACCCCCTAACTAACAATTGATACAATGCCTTACGAGACAACGCCTGGGCGTCGGAGAGGCCATCCGTCGTCCGTAAGAGGAGCTTCAAAGCACTACGACATTCGCGGTAGAAGGCGCACTCGGCACGAGGTCTACGGCCGGCCTCCTCCTCGCACGAGTGCACACTTCTCAGGGATGGGAAATCTTTTCGGACATCTTCTTTCATCCAATCCGCGACACATTCGGTCTAGAAAGGTAATGCGAAGCATATATTGACGAATCTCAATGCTAGGCATACCCAGACCGCCCTCAGAGGTATGAAGGCAACAGATCTCGCGAGTTACCATAGGGGCCTTGTCTCTCCACAAAAAAGAGAACAAGGTCCGGACTAATGACATTAGTCTGGCATACGGGAGCGGAAGAACAGAAAGTCGGTAAAGGAGGATCGGATATATGTGTGAAACACATACCTCCGCCCTTCCCTTCAGGGAAAGTCTCCTCCGAGACCACAGATTAACCGCGATCTCGGCCTTCCCTTGCACCTCCGACCAATTCATTTCCAACTGGAGATCAGGACCGAACCAGACGCCGAGTATCTTGATCGGCCCATCCGTCCAGAGGAAAGGTCCGGGAAGAGAAACTCCCTTCCACGCACCCAACCGCAAGCCCACAGACTTATCGCGGTTGATCTTGGCCCCTGTCACCATATCATACCCTCTGATCTCTTTGCTGACTTCGTCAATCTCGGCTCTGCTCGACACAAGAACCGAAACGTCGTCAGCATAGGCAGAATACCCGGCTGAGGTGGAAGCCCCAGGCAGGGAAATTCCGCGCAGGACCGGATTCGCCTTCAACTTGCGAAGGAATGTTTCCAACCCAAGAACGTAAAGCAGAGGCGAGAGCGGACAATCTTGACGAATGGAGCGAGACAATACGAAAGGCTTCGATCTTACCCCATTCACTTCCACCAGCGCACCGGGGGTCGCATACAAAAGTCGGATCCAGGAGCGAAAGTCGGCTCTGAAACCGGCCGCCGAAAGGACAGCCTCCAGAAACCGATGGTCAACCCTATCGAAGGCCTTGGACTGATCTGAATTGATCAGCGCGGCATCACTGTCGACTTGTTCTAAGATCAAGCGTACCATATGAAGGTTATCCTTAATAGTCCTCCCCTTCACAGCACAAGTCTGTTCAGGGCCAATCAGACTAGACAGGACAAGCTGCAAACGGTTGGCTAAGATCTTCGCCAAAATCTTTAAGTCAGTGTTTAACATCGTTAAAGGGCGAAATTTCCTTAACCCATCCCCACCGTCCTTGTCCTTACGCAGCAACTTGATCACACCCCTGGTGAAGCGTTGGGGTAAAGACCCCTGCTTCATCCAGTGGTTGTAAATCAGTTCCAGCAAAGGAACAAAAACGTGCGACAACCTCAAGTACACTTCGTAGGGAAGACCATCTAATCCCGGAGACTTATCCAGGCCAACCTGCTTCAGCGCTTCCCAGATCTCCGACTCTGTAATGGGACCCTCGCACCTAGCCGCTTCAGCTGCCGAAAGGCAGGGAAAGTCAGCTAAATAGGTGACGAACTGAGCAGAGCTCAGACCGGGCTCCCTGGTGAAAAGATCCTAAAAGTAGTCCCGAAACACCTCACATATGCCCGCGTTTGTAGTCACGGTCCGCTTATCCGGCAACGTGACGCATGCGATATGTCGCTTAGACGCGCTTCGATTTTCCTCTGCACGCAGTTCAGCGGCCATATTCGTTGCCTCAGAAGACATTCTTTTTAACCTAGCCCTAACTACCAGAGCTTGATCCTTCTTGATAAGCAAGGAGGACAACTCTGCCTTAGCTAAAGCTATGTCCCCACTAACACGGGATTTCACTGCCCGATCGACTTTATCTTCTAAAGCAGTTTGCGCCGCTAATCTATCTAGATTGAGTCGACGACTAAAATCGGCAGCAAACGATCGGATTTTAGATTTTAATTTGCCCCACCAGGCATTTCCCACAACCGCACCCGTCAATTCCCTTTGTATCATTAGTAAAAGCTGGTCCCGGAAACCCTGATCACCAAAAAGGGAACAGTTCAATTTCCAGTAACCAGCCAATCTAACCTTAGGCTTATCTAAGTTTACACGGATCCGGACAAGCCTATGATCCGTATAAACTATATAATGGAAACTTGGACAGCCTAAGAGCCCTACATCGACTCTCCTAACTAAGACCCGGTCCAGGTAGCTCGCAAGCGTCCCGGGAGCCGAGTTGCCACTAGTTGTCCAAGTCTATGCTACCTCCCGAGGGTGTTCATTCCGGAACTTATCGACAAGATCAAACTCATCGATAAAGTCCCGAAACGGTTTCACATCCGGGTTGTTAGTACCTTGTTTTTGCCCTATACGATCTATATCGGGGTCAAGGAAGACGGGGGGTCTGAACTCCCTGCTTCCTCTTAAGGCGCAGTATTTATTACGTTTAGAATAATCCATTATGTTATTATGGGTAAGGTTCCATAATATATATATATATATATATATATATATATATATATATATATAAAGGAAAAATAATTACATATGAACTTTTTCCAGGCAAGTAATAATATAATATCTGTACACTGTATATCTGTAGAAACGCATTAAAGAATGCGTTGGTAAAATAAATATCACACAAACTGATATATTTGTGTGGGCGTACTTACAGATCTGCATTATTTTGTCTAGAGCATGTAAATTTTATTATTTACATACATGTGCCTATATATAGAATTAGTTATATTATCTGGAAAAATAATGACATTCGGCGTCTCGTTCTTTCTCACTATCTCCCCGTGTCTCTTTATCTCTCCATCTATCATCGTCTTCTCCCTCTACTTTCATCTTATTGCCCCTTACTTCTTTACTTCGGTTACCTTTTCAGTTTTATTTATGCTCTGATTTTTAACCGTCTGCACCTTGTAATTTGTTGTCGTATTTTACCGAATATGATGCATGTAATTCCCATCGCCCTTGGTTCTAATGTAGCTCGCTGTTTAGTTGGGAAAGAAGAGCAAATGGAAGCGCAAGAGGAAAGAGGTGTTGAAGAGAGACGGGAATAGGTGAAAGTAACTCTCGGAAGACGAATGAACAAGAGGAAAAACTATAATTACAATTAAAGAAAAATTTCCAAACACACATGATAAAGCGTTTATTTTATTTTCCCTGTAACTTACATCTCCCTCAAAACATGTAATAGAAATTCTTACATGATCACGTTTTTCATAATATTATATATCGTATTACTTTATATATCATTAAAATACAAAATTTTCCAAAGTAATATTTTCAGTATATCTATGGTATTTAGAATTTAAAATTGAGTCCGCTACCTTTAGAGAGATCTTTTGTTTTAATGTAGAGCATCAATAAAATATTTTCACTATGAGTTCATCAATATAAAAAGTAAATGCTTGTTTTGGTTCGATTTATTCCAATTTTTTAATAACTCTGACAAAAATGAATTTATTTTTTATCCTGGAATTATTTCATTTGGACTCTATAGAGCATATAGATCTCTTTAATATGATTATTAATATAACCCATTTATAAGGTCGATAATTTATTGCTGTATATATATATATATATATATATATATATATATATATATATATATATATATATATATATTATAATAATATTTTTTGTTTAAAAATATGATTCCTTCGCTACATAAGAGTTCTCATGTTTCAAAAACGAGAGCCGAAATCATCCAAATAATTAATAAAATTAAGTTGGATTGTGTTGTTTAGTCCCGTTTCATCTTCAAGCAAAATTTTAGGAATAAGTTATCTCTCGGTTTACGTGTATTTTTACAGAATTTGTTATTGTGGGAGTGGCTAGACTATTTTCCTTCTTTAAGTGGTCAGGGAGTTAATTCTTATCAGTAGATTCATCATCCTCTGAGAGGTTTTGCTAAGGTTGGGTAGGGTATCTATTTCAAGGCTAATGTTTACGGTCATCCTTTAGTTGGTTCCCAGTGAAGGATATTTTTATGGCGCGCCTACAGTCGTTATGTGTCTGGAGAATTGTCTTTTATTATTGTCTATCTGATTATCTATTTATTTATTTGTTTATTTAAGTGGGTGTTTAATATACAGATCGCTTTGCATTGAATTTCAGTTTGTTTTTTTAGTTTCTTTGACGACGACAAAAAGGGTTTTTCCTATTTAAAGGTTTAACTGAGCTTTTTAGAATTTTACTTATCTATTTTTTTTTTTATTTATGCTAATTATCTAATGCGAAAGTCTGTTGATGTCGGCAAAAAACCGTTAACTCCTGCCTATGGTTTAATAATTTTTCATTATTTAGGAATTTAATGATGTGTAGTTTTTCCTGTAAGCATAAGAGGCATGGGTCATCCCAGGTTCTACAGGTTCTTGTTCTATTTACTATTTTCCATTTTACTTTTGGTGTTTTATTCGTTTCCTTTAGATGCCAGAAATATTGGGATAGATATGTCTGATTTCTATTTTGAATATTGTTGAAGGAGCTCTTGTGTTGTCTCCATCTAATTTTAAAATTATTCTTTGTTGATCCTATGTATATCCTATCAGTGTTAGGGCTCTCAATGGATGAGATAGTGCATTGGTATACCACGGATTTTGTGAGGCATTTATTTTCCAACGGGCAGTTTTTAGGGTTTCTACAATCGCATAATTTTTCGTTATTTTTATCTAGTTTTAGTTTATGTGTTTTATTACTGTTTTGGTATGCGTGTTTTTTCTAGGATTTTCTTATTGTGTCTTTTTATGATTCTTTCTATATTTTCAGTGCAGCTGTAACTCAGTTTCAATGTGTTTTTGTTAAAGATGTTGCTAAGTTTGCTATTAGTGGGAAAGTGCTTTTCAATTAAAGCTAGGAACTTATGGCCTAGTTTGGTGCTGACCATTTGGTTGTACGGTGGGGTATACCAGATGATTTTTCTTTTCCTGTTTCTCTTATTATTGGTACTAACGTTTCTATAGGTTATGTCAAAGTTTTTGTATCCGCTGTTTTTCAGGGCTGTGTTGTAAAAACTACTGTGCTGTTGGAATATTTCTTTATTTGCTGAGTTCATACTTATTCTTTTCTCTATTGATGTGGGTATATGCTTAATTATAGATGGAGGGTGGTTTGACTTAGGATGTACATACAAGGGATTAGTGTTAGGTTTTCTGTAAGGTAGGTGAACGTTGTTAGTTAAGTCTAGGGTTACGTCTAGGAAGTTTACTTTTTTAATTTAGTGTTGACTATTGTTTTTAAATTTAGTTTCCCGAATTCATTGTAAATTGCCTTTCTAATTTTCTCTGTTTTAAAGCTTGTGGAGCTCCTCACTACCACGAGCCCGTCATCTCTGTACAGCCCGATGTCCCCAACGTCCAGTTCACGGTGGGCGGTTAGATTGTACAGTATAAATAGACCGACAAGGTCCGAAGATTCTGCAGAGTCTAGAGATCCCATGGTAATGTCAAAGTTGTCATTGGTGTTTTTTATCCACTGGTCCCCATTATGGATGAGGACAGATTTCTTTGCACTGAGAATAATGTTTGTTTCTTCTTCAGTTAAGTCTGTATGTACCGTAGCAAACTCCAGGGCAGTCGTGAAGAGGTCTTTTGATATTGACTGGTAGTAATCGACAATATCGAACTGGATTAGGGTGCATTCGGGCTTATTTTCGATGTTGGTAAACCAGTTTATGACTTCTTTGGTGTTAATCCAGAGTGTTAATCCAAGTTGTTTTTTAATTTGGCTAGTGATCCTTTCCAGGATTTTTTTGCTTATCTTTCCTATGTCGGGTCTAGTAGGGTTTATCATTCTGGTAGTGGGGTCTACCTCAAAACCGTGTTTGTGGTCCTTAAGGGTGATGTAGCACTCCTTTTGGAATGGAAAGCATTCTTCTTCCTACGAGGGAATAACCTAACAAAAAAAGAGCACGAGGTTTACGGATTTAAAAGCAAGAAAGTAGCACCATAAAACAAAAACCTACAGGAATTCGAAAAGGACCTACTAAATATAATCAACAATATTTCCTTTCGGGAAAAGAAAAACAACTTCCAGAAGCGTCTGAACCAAATAGTCAAAACCATAAACGACAGCGACAAAATACTAGTTAAATCCGATAAGACGGGAAACTTTTACAAATTAACGGCTGACGACTACAACAAATTAATTAAAAAAAACCTAACGAAGACTTATAAAAAAACCCAGAATAACAATATAAATATGGTTGACAGTATCAATAGAACAAGTAAAATGATTACTGAAAAATTAAAAATAAGTGATAGAGTAGGCAAACTGGCCGAAAAGGAGTGCTACAACACCCTTAAGGACCACAAACACGGTTTTGAGGAAGACCCCACTACCAGAATGATAAACCCTACTAGACCCGACATAGGAAAGATAAGCAAAAAAATCCTGGAAAGGATCACTAGCCAAATAAAAAACAACTTGGATTAACACTCTGGATTAACACCAAAGAAGTCATAAACTGGTTTACCAACATCGAAAATAAGCCCGAATGCACCCTAATCCAGTTCGATATTGTCGATTACTACCAGTCAATATCAAAAGACCTCTTCACGACTGCCCTGGAGTTTGCTACGGTATATACAGACTTAACTGAAGAAGAAACAAACATTATTCTCAGTGCAAAGAAATCTGTCCTCATCCATAATGGGGACCAGTGGGTAAAAAACACCAATGACAACTTTGACATTACCATGGGATCTCTAGACTCTGCAGAATCTTCGGACCTTGTCGGTCTATTTATACTGTACAATCTAACCGCCCACCGTGAACTGGACGTTGGGGACATCGGGATGTACAGAGATGACGGGCTCATGGTAGGGAGGAGCTCCACAAGCTTTAAAACAGAGAAAATTAGAAAGGCAATTTACAATGAATTCGGGAAACTAAATTTAAAAACAATAGTCAACACTAAATTAAAAAAGTAAACTTCCTAGACGTAACCCTAGACTAAACTAACAACGTTCACCTACCTTACAGAAAACCTAACACTAATCCCTTGTATGTACATCCTAAGTCAAACCACCCTCCATCTATAATTAAGCATATACCCACATCAATAGAGAAAAGAATAAGTATGAACTCAGCAAATAAAGAAATATTCCAACAGCACAGTAGTTTTTACAACACAGCCCTGAAAAACAGCGGATACAAAAACTTTGACATAACCTATAGAAACGTTAGTACCAATAATAAGAGAAACAGGAAAAGAAAAATCATCTGGTATACCCCACCGTACAACCAAATGGTCAGCACCAAACTAGGCCATAAGTTCCTAGCTTTAAGTGAAAAGCACTTTCCCACTAATAGCAAACTTAGCAACATCTTTAACAAAAACACATTGAAACTGAGTTACAGCTGCACTGAAAATATAGAAAGAATCATAAAAAGACACAATAAGAAAATCCTAGAAAAACACGCATAACAAAACAGTAATAAAACACATAAACTAAAACTAGATAAAAATAACGAAAAATTATGCGATTGTAGAAACCCTAAAAACTGCCCGTTGGAAAATAAATGCCTCACAAAATCCGTGGTATACCAATGCACTATCTCATCCATTGAAAGCCCTAACACTGATAGGATATACATAGGATCAACAAAGAATAATTTTAAAATTAGATGGAGACAACACAAGAGCTCCTTCAACAATATTCAAAATAGAAATCAGACATCTCTATCCCAATATTTCTGGCATCTAAAGGAAACGAATAAAACACCAAAAGTAAAATGGAAAATAGTAAATAGAACAAGAACCTGTAGAACCTGGGATGACCCATGCCTCTTATGCTTACAGGAAAAAACTACACATCATTAAATTCCTAAATAATGAAAAATTATTAAACCATAGGCAGGAGTTAACGGTTTTTTGCCGACATCAACAGACTTTCACATTAGATAATTAGCATAAATAAAAATAAAAATAGATAAGTAAAACTCTAAAAAGCTCAGCCAAACCTTTAAATAGGAAAAACCCTTTTTGTCGTCGTCAAAAAAACTAAAAAAACAAACTGAAATTCAATGCAAAGCGATCTGTATATTAAACACCCACTTAAATAAACAAATAAATAAATAGATAATCAGATAGACAATAATAAAAGACAATTCTCCTGACACATAACGACTGTAGGCGCGCCATAAAAATATCCTTCACTGGGAACCACTTAAGGATGACCGTAAACATTAGCCTTGAAATAGATACCCTACCCAACCTTAGCAAAACCTCTCAGAGGATGATGAATCTACTGATAAGAATTAACTCCCTGACCACTTAAAGAAGGAAAATAGTCTAGCCACTCCCACAATAACAAATTCTGTAAAAATACACGTAAACCGAGAGATAGCTTATTCCTAAAATTTTGCTTGAAGATGAAACGGGACTAAACAACACAATCCAACTTAATTTTATTAATTATTTGGATGATTTCGGCTCTCGTTTTTGAAACATGAGAACTCTTATGTAGCGAAGGAATCATATTTTTAAACAAAAAATATTATTATAATATAAGCTCTACTTCTGTATGGAGCACTGTCTTCTTAAAAATGAAAACAAAAATACTAAGGAACCCCGGATTATGCACCCAACGTGTTCTTTTCTATTTTCTGCATACCTGCACAAGGATACATATATATATATATATATATATATATATATATATATATATATATATAGCTTATACACACACACACGCATATATATATATATATATATATATATATATATATATATATATATATATATATATTATCCACTTCCTACAATCTGAAATTTACAAAATTTTTAGAGTTTTATATCGAAGTATTTCTTGATTATGCCTCGAATTTCACCATCCATTTGACTAGAGCTCAACTAAAATTTGAAAGAGAGGGTAAAATTGAAAGACATTAAGAATACAGATGTTCTGCGTCAATTTGTGATCGTTTTTATCACTCGAAATATAGATATTGAGAAAGAGAGAGAGAGAGAGAGAGGGGAGGGCGAGAGATCCGCATGAATGCATATGTATGCAAACATATTTTTTCATGTTTATAGCCATATATCGGAATTAAAGTACGTGGTTATTTTTGGTATTGTTTTTTTTTTGTAATTGATGCATTTCATCCATATTTTTGGCTAATATAAGGATATCATCGAGGTACCATAGGTAGATGGAGATTTTTTTTAAAAAATGTTAAATATATTATTTTAAAGATTTGACATATAAAAAATTATGTTGGCCAGACTACGAATACGTTGTCTCGGTGGTTAAGTTTTCATTTGAATGATGCGTCCAACATTTCTAAATATTTACAACAGCATTCCTGTTCAGTCGCAGTTCACGAACTTATTGAAAATACATTTATATTTTGCATGAAATTAAACTTAAAGTAAAAACTCTTGAAGCTATTTTTAATTAAAAAATTTGATACCAAACCTTAGTAAAGTTATTTATGAATACTGAATAAATGCTTTAAAATGTTTACAGTAGATCGTTTAAAATATCGAAATATATGCCAATGCTTCTTAATTCTTCTTTTATCTAAATTCTCGACAAACTCATAACATAGTTACCGCCAGAAGCTAATCTCACTAAACTCACTTTACTATAAAAAAAACAAAAAACTTTAACAGGAATTTTGTCTTTAAAAATAATGAACACTACAATATTAGATTGAAAACAACAGTACACTGATGATGACATAATAGTAATGTTGAAATACTCGGAAAAAAATCAATATGTATACATATGTATGTATAATTTTATTTATTTCTTTCATAAATACACAAAAATCTTGTACGTGAATACGAAAGAATCCAATTGAAAATAAGTAGACAAAACTTGTCTAAATTATTCAATGAAACATGTTTCAATATATATATATATATATATATATATATATATATATATATATATATATATATATATAATTATTTATTAGAAAATTATAACATAAATATCTTATAAAATCACTACAAAAGTAGCTATTTTGTTTCAACACTTCTGGTGTTTTATCAAGTGATAGTGTTGTAAGGCATTCAACAACATCACTTAATAAGACTCCAGAAGTGTTGAAACAAAATCGCTATTTTTGTAGTGATTTTATAACATATTTACTTTGTAATTTCGAATGAATAATTGTATTTGCTCTACTCTGTATTGAGCACTCTTTTACGAATAGTACTTGTCGATTATTGAAATTTATTCCGTATACATCAATCCTTTATATATATATATATATATATATATATATATATATATATATATATATATATATATATATATTGTGTTTGTGTGTATAATTATGCCGAAATGTTTATTAGCACATAGAAAACTGCTTGTTTACATGCATTACTTTCCATATATGTATATGTGGATTGAGGTTTTTTTCATTTTATTTCATATTTCTCATCAATTTTAATGCATGAACTGACATTTCATTCATCGTTTCAAAAATGACAAAAATATATTTACTTTTATAGAATCTTCACAGGATTGTTCCCCCTCCTGAGCATGTGGACTTATATTCAAATGTTTATATACTGCAAAGGATATTGTCTCTTGGTGCTGAAATGAAAAGATGATTAAATTACTGAGTGCATTTAACATAATACTTTCATTAAAGGATGAAGACGAAGCTGCATTTCCGATGACATCGAAAATACTTTTCCTTTTCTGATCTAAGAAAATCGAAAAACGTTATATCAAAATTGAAAGTAAATAAATGGAGAAAAATTTATTCTTCTGGAATCATAAAGATTATATTTTAATATATTTGTCTTTTGCGTGAAACATTAAGAAGATATGAGTCAAATGTGCGAAAGCTGATTATCTGGCTTTCATTTTTCGTTGCGGCATTTTCTGGGTAACTTTATAACTGTTTCAGATACGCTGTCCATAACACTCCCTTCAATACTTAATACTTCTCCTTTTTAAATCTGTTCTTTATTTTATTTTCTCTTTCTTTCGAACAGATAATTTGCCCATTACATGCTCAGCCCATGTAACCATCGACTATACTAAATCAAATGCCGGTAGTGGATGGACATGAATCCCCGAGATATCCTCGTTATCCGCTACTTCTGCAAATGGGATTCTAGTCCTCAATTGTCTCGGTGACTTTAGGTCTCAGATTGGTACGATGTTATTGACCCAAAGAAGATTTCTGTTGCTTTAACATTGGGACAGATGCAGCATATTCACTGTCAGTATCACTCCAATATTTTCTATCCTTGGTTGATTGCATCTTCCTTAAGTGTGTTGCAGGTAGAAGTTTTTAGGTGTTGGATTTTCTGCCAGATATTCAGGGGGCCAAACCTTCGAGTAACTTCGAAGGATGCTATAATATCAACCGGTGTATGATATTGGGGCTATTGTACTGCCATTTTGTTAATGTTCTCTGAACCATCAGTAGGCTCCGGTGGGGCCTCTCTATCCGATGATGAAGGGTAATTCTACGGCTGTATCTTTGGATGATTCTCTCCAAGGTATTTATACTTGCAGCTCCTGCGAGTGTCTGTTTCAATTCAAACTAATCTTCAAACAACCAATACACATATGAAACCAATCAAAATACAAATAAACAAAACTCGTAAGCCCAACCTAAAAAAAATCAAAATAGACCACACGTATACCATCGATTATACCCCCAAAAGAAAAACCAAACAATGCAGCCATAACCCCCTGAAACGACTACATCAGTATGAGCACTGCCCGTAATCGCTACAAAATTTCTAGAAAACTGCTAGTGCAACTACGACCGAGAAGTCCAGCCCAAGATGAATTAGAAACAAAATGGTTCCCGTGAATTCTCCAAGATCACCAAATAAATAATGTACAGAGGTAAAGCGTCTGTACTAACAAATATAAATGGCCCCGAAGTCATATACTCCTCGATAGATAAAGTGAATATCTCCACCTCTATCCTTCCCTCGAACTCATCTTTAGATAACAAAGGCCATCTCCTCCCAAATTCCCAAGTTTCACTGAGCACAATCTCAGTAATATTGCCATCACTGCACGAAAAGTTACTAGACATATCAAGGACCTCAACCCTAAAAACACAACTAGCCCAGACCAATTTCCAGTGATTGCCCTTAAGAATATCAAGCCGGAATTATCCCCAATATTATCAAAAATTATTCAACCGCTGCTTGAAGGATCAATCCTTCCCAAACCAGTGGAAATTGTCAAGCGTATGCCCGGTATTCAAGAAAGCGGGCGCACCTTATTCTTCCACCAAGAACACACCTATCAGGCACCTAAGTATCATCAGTAAGGTTTTTGGGGCCATAATCAATAAGAAGGTCGTCGAGCATCTTGAAAACAACAAACTCTTCAGAGATGAGCAGTCTGGGTTTTCGTCGACCCGATCCACTACCGATGTCTTAACTACCATCACCCACATACTCAGCTCTTGACGACAAAGACATTTCCTGAACATAGCACTAGATATCTCAAAGGCCTTCGACACTTATACTAAAGAAGCTCTCCAGTTATAGAATTTCTGAAATGGTCTAATCGATCATAAAATTCTTCCTAATAGGTAGAACCCTGAATGTAGATATTAATGGCCTGTTATCCGATGCTCTAGCGGTCAAGGAAGGCGTCCGACATGAATTAGATCGACCAACCCTTCTTGATCTATATAAATGATCTCTCTGAGTATTTACTCAGGTCATTTGTAAACATCTATGCCGAAGATACGACGATATACGGGCGCACAAAACTGTCGATGGGCAGAGTTTGGCGTCTGATCTCTCTTCTGATCATGTGTAAATTACCCAGTAGGGTGAAACTTGGCAGGTTACATTCACTGCCTCGAAGACTAATCTAGTTCCATCATCGACCATCTGACACCGAACAATCAATCAAGATAAACGGAGATTCACACGGAGAAGAAACGTGCTTTGAAAGACTGTTGAGCCTCAAACTCACATTCGAACTCAAGTGGAAATCGAATATATGATCTGATTCTAAGAATGCAGTCGAAATAGTTGGCGCCCTGTACCGCTCCGGTAAATACCTGATTCCTCCTATGCTCTACCTTTACAAGTGCCAGATCAAGCCAAACATAGAGTACTGTTGTCATGTTTTATCAGGAGCTGCCAATATCATTACTTTACAGCTTTGACAAACTTCAAAATCATCTCCGAGCCATTGCCAGTGACTAATCATTCTCCACCCTTCAACCCCTATCTCATAGGCGGGATGTAGCAAGATTTCCAGTGCTGTCCTGATATTTCCATGGAAATTGCACGGACGAAATAAATTCCCTGGTCTTGCCAAGGCAAACCATGCCACGCCACGAGCAACTTCTTTCCGCGAACCACTGCCCAGTGGAAACGATTTCCGACAGATTATTTTTCCCAGATTATTACAATCGTAACCTATTCAAGACGAAGTAGTTTTTTAGGACGAGGGTTAATCGTTATCTTCCTATCCTATACACATAAAAGGCATCCTAACGTAACTCTCCGCACCCAGTGACCCCCCGGACCTTATAAATTTTAACTCTAACTTTAAAACAAGGAGAAATTGACAATGCTGTAGATAATATTTGTAGGTGTAAGGTACAAATGTATTTAGGTACATACATTAGTTATGAAAGGAACTTACTTAAAATGAATAGAAAAAATTGTCTATACTATTTAATGAAACATGCATCAATGAAATATCGCTGCCAAAATATACACTTTGTATATATATATATATATATATATATATATATATTTCTTATCCATATTCATATATTCACATAGTCGGATTTCTCGATCTAGGACATTTGGTATTAATTTTAGTGTCTAAATTATAAATATATTATAAATATATTATTTAAATATATTATTTCAAAAATAAAACAAGGATATCTATTCAAAACCTGTATCTATTAATGTGTATAGTAATACGTAATAATGTCAAATTAAAAACTAATTCCATTGAAAATTATTGTTTATGTTTCGGGCTCGAAAATGAATTTAGATATGAGATACTCAGAGGGCCAACGATTGATCTTCATTTCTTATTTAGTTAACTGGATTTTGCCACCTCTTAGTCAAATTGGTAACAGCATACCTCGGTTATAGCGGTGATTTTCCTGATATGAAATGGGAATGAATATTCAGTTACTGTCGGAAAGTACATCAATCTTTATAGGACTACATAAAGAAGGATGAATTATATTGATTTCACTGTTTAAGAAAATAACGGCCCGGAATATCATTGACTGCCCCCAACATTCTAGAACTTAACAGTAGGAAAAAATGGATTTTTAGCTTTGGTTGGTATGCAGTCTAATAGAATGGCAACCATTAATTTTCTTATTTATTAATTAATTTAGAGATTTTTTTTATAAAATCGAAAGAAGATCTGCAATGTTATTAGTACTGACTTGGTATCTCGGCTTCAGTCACTTTCCTACCATCGTAACGCAAGTTTCCTGTGCCTATCTAAAAATATAATTATGGTAATTTTTTCTGAAGATTTTCCTCCTTGCTAACAAGATTTTTTTAATTTGAGTGTACTAATAGATTTCTGGCAAAGTGTGACATCATAAAAAATAATATAGGATATTTTATAGTTGTGTATATGCTTGGAATTTATTAAAGGAATCTTATCAGTAGGAAAAGGTATTCTCCCTCGTTTTCTTAACTGGATATGCCATTTAACATTTCGTATTTAAATTTTAGTAATATACATTTAATTAATTCAATTAAAGATAATGAAATTAATAAGTTATCCTCGGAATGAAGCATGTGAACACCTAACATAGGATATTCATAGTTAATGTCTAATAATATGATATCCTAATCCAGAATTCTAATCCAGAATTCTAATCCAGGAAATGATATTCGAATTTATTTAATTATTTCTTTTAGCGATGACAAAGTTAATTAGCTGTGTCATATTGTTTTTCTCTTTTCACATGCAAGCATCTAGGTGTGTTGTGTTCTAGATGAAAATATAGGAATAATTTGCTTGTAAACAGAAATAAATAAAAAAAAACGTTTATGATTGATTAGTTTAGATAAATTTATTCTACGTCGCCTTCTCAACGCATTGGGATGCATAATTTTATTTCGCTTATATGTTTTTTGCTCTCCAAGTAGGCAGGACACAGATTACCATGTTATTTACACCATTCCCAAGGACATTTGTGTCAAAGGAAATCTAACGGAGTAGCCAAGAATTTCACCTCAGCTTGCCTATTTTACTTTACATTTCAGTATCCATTACACTACCGGCATATGTAAAGATTCGAAATAAAATTGTACAGAATCGTTCAAAATTTGCTTTTGAAAACAAGAGTTATATGAATGCTACTTCATATGACTATTAAATAATGTGTATGAAGGCGTAAATACAACACACTTGTTTCATTTTCTCACATAAAGTTATATAATTCAAAACCATAACTTTTTATATTTTGAGATAACATATCAAATAGATTTTGCATATTACCTAAATGAAATAACTGTTTCAAAAATAAATTAATCATCTCTGATCATCTAAACACACCTCTACAGTATGCCTCGTTTCCTTTCCAGAAGGGATCGATCATGGCTCTCAACAACTTCCTATCATTTGTATCTCATAGTCAGTTCTGTGTCTTCACTAACCTCCCAGTAACTTGTATTCCATCCATATGCTCAAATTTCGTATGTAGATTACATTCTCTTTACATCTGCTGCTCTTACCTGAAATATGTCAAATACTTCAAACCCTCTTACATTAATATTTGGCCATGATATTTCAGTCTCTGATGATACGTTTTAGTGTCCTAGTTTCCAGTTACTGTGAGACGTTGTTGTTTCTCACGTGAGCAGCCTATGATATTCTTAATATATTTTTGTAGAACTACATTTCTATTGTCTCAGGTTTCTTCTTCATTTGTAAGGATATTGTGAAGCATTCATTGTCATCTACAAGAACTTCTACTATATTAAAATTACCAGTCATTACTTTCTAACGGAATTCCCCGATTCCAAGCTCAAGTCATCCCCAGTCCCACTTAATGAGAACCATACCTTCTATCTTCTGATAATTGCTTATTTCTGTACTAAATTTTGGACTTCGTTCAGTTTTTACTCTGTGACATCTAACAATACATTGTCATCTGTATATCTTATTTTGTTAACATTGTGGCCACTAACAAAAGATACTGGTAGGATTTCTCACTGCAATACTTGAATGTCCGGTGCGAAGAAATCACTCTGCCCCCTTTCAGTTTTGTGTATTTTCTGAATTTATTTTCTGCCTGTTTTCTCGTACACTACCAGTTCTGTATTATTAAATTTCCCAAATAAAGCAAGACATGCTATCAGCAGAAGCAGCTCTTTGCGTTATATCTTATATAAGACTTTTGCATAGTCTCTAAAAGTTAGTTATACATTTGAATAGCTCATTCTAATATCATTCTGAGTAGAAATAAGCCATTCTTTGTTCACTTTTGTTTAGAGGAAGGTACAGTTATTATGCTATTTCCGACCTACTTCTGATACCCTGGCTATTCATCAGAATGCAGAACAAATATATTTGATTTGAACACTGAGTAGAAATTTAAAACATTTTAATTAATATAAATGAACAAAAAACAATGTTTATATTCAGAGCAATTCAGCGCATTTACACTTGAGATGTTGTGTCCCTAAGCCAGCAGTAATAATTACAAAAAGGCATAAATAAATCGAAATAAATAATAAGTTGTGTAAACATATTGATAAAGTAAGCCTCTATCTCCTCCCCAATTAACCATCATTTGCTATCAACTTATTGAGTTCATCTTTGTGAAAATCAATGCCTAGCAGAAGCTATAGCGCGATTCCTAAACTTTCTGAATCCTTGTAATAATTTCTTCGCATTAGGTCTCACAAATTAATTTATGTAGATAAACAGAAGGTGTATAGATGTCATTCCCTTCACTATTTACCGAGTATATTCGAGTCATTTTCCTTAAACGCCTGCATTTTTATTGTTCAAGTTGTCACTCTCCACCCGACTGGAATAAACGAGACAAACTATGATGGCCAATTATTTTCTGATACCAAGATCGATAATATATTATGCGGATAATGTAAGATAATACGTACAATATTGATTTATTTTTTATCTTTCGTTGCTTCATGCTTTTTTGCTTTTGAATGACTGTCACCTCGGACGAGAGGCTACAAATATATCAACCTCTTGAATGATAATCTTTCAACTATTCAAGTAAGGTTTCTAATTGGATGGAGCATATTACCGGTTTATATTAAATCACTTTGTGTATAATTGGCCATGTAGGCGACTTTCATTAATATAAATCGAAATCCAAGACATCTAATCAATTCATAATGTGACGGTTTATGTTTCGATGTATTTACACGTATATGTTAACATTTCTAATGTCACGATATATTACTTACATTTTTACAGTCGAACTAACGTCCTCATCTGTATTGTTACGATGACAAAGTTTCCGCCGTTTAGACTTTATTTAGTTGACTTTTGACACAGGTACTCGTACAGGATTCATTATTCAATCTACCACAAATGCTCAAAGACACAATATTCAATCTACCAGAGTAGTATTTCCTCATTCCTGGATTATAGTATTGAAATGTCAGTTTGTTAATTTGAAACATACGTTGTTGTGACATCAAACACTGAGACAGCTAATACGGAAGTACAATAACCGAACAATTATTCAAGTCGTGATATTCCTTGATATTATTTTTAATGTTTTCCCTCACAATGAAGGTAATAAAGCCACTAAGACGTATGGGATTATTGGGTTATATAGAATAAGAGGAAAAACACACTTAAGTAGAGAGAACATTAAGACGACAGTAATTAAGATGACAAAACTAAATTTTTAGAGATCAATGTTGATTAGAAGCATATATACTAAAAACAGTTCAAACACACATACACACACACAGTCTACTGGAGCTAATATCCAAGATTTAATATTAATTGACATTATTTTTAATCATTCCTTAACCCAAGCTAAGTAATAAAGCAACTATGACGCTACCGATTACTGAGTGTGAGAAAATCTGAGCGTAAAAAAAGATTATTATAAAAAGACAAGAAAATTATATATAACAATTGATATTACTTTTAAATATTTGCAGATTAAATTTGATTGGAAAATTCACATGTATATCGATGTATTTCATAACCTTGTCATTTTTTCTGACCTTGAAATTATATTCACCAGAAAGAGCAACGTCCATGCATAGTTTTCTTTCTTTGTCAAAGACAACGATTTCATTTCCAAGGATTATGCATGTGTTCTGAGAAATATTTCATAATTTTGATGATATCAAGTTGATGATGAGAAAACTTTAATTAAAAGGATGTTATTATTTTCTGGACATTGTTCTAAAACTTTGACACTCGAAGCAGTTACACGTATTTAAAATGATTGGTCATTGATATAATGACTCACTCAAATATCACTATGTTTTTTTAATATTTCAAATGTTACAGTATAGGGGAGTTATTACACCGAATATATAATTATAACCACCCCAACATTTATATGCACAAAAATATACACCTAAAAATGAGAAACAGCAATATGTGGAAGTGACAAAACGAGTATTATTATTATTTGTTTATTATGTGGTATTCATGACATGAGAGACAATAATACTGAGTAGAATTGTGATTTGTAAACAAATTTATATCAAGTGTGGATCGGAATCCCACAGAATGATAAGGTTAAAAATAAGTATCTTTCTTTTATGTTTTTGTTTTTTTAGATTTAATGAGTGTCCATATAATTTGGTTGAAAGATGCAAGAAATCTTACCTCGGATTTTTTTGCTACGACATAGATGTTAATATTATGGTCCTCATTGTCGTAGGACGACGGCTTGATTTCAGGGTCAATCCCACGTTTGATCGATATTGCATTTAGTCAACGAGCCGTTGCTCGTTGGCCGATCCAGTCTACACCCTGCCTCGCCCACGTTGTGTCTCTTGATCACAGAGCTTGTGAGGATCAAGTATCGTCAGAAATCGTAGTGTTGGTTCGAAAGTCCGCAAAACTATGTCATGAAGTAAAAAAGACAGATATGCCTTCGGCTTAATTTTCGATATGTTTCATGTAGTTCTTTGTATATCAAAATTTAACCGTTTCCACTAACATCTCTGTAATGATAACTTGCCTATCGGTGATAATTCTTTGAAAAATCACGTGATTTTCTCGGCAGCATGTCAGGTGGATTTCAGTAGCATCTTCGTCTGCTGTTTGCTGCTGCATCGTCTCTCTTTTTTTTGGGTCGCGTAAGGACTTCTTATATTTCGACTCAGGATTTGAGCAAGAGCTCATTGTTCCCTCTCCAAATTTAGGAAATCTCTTCTTGCTTCTGGTAATGGTAACGTTTCTCCCGTATAAATTATTTCTTTTATTTATGCTCGCACCATTACTTCTAATTGGGAGGATTTGATTTAAATGGGGCTAGCCTTGATTTTATCTTTTATGACAACCTACCTCGCATTGGGGTGATTTCCTGTGGAGCCTCCCACCCACTAGTTAGGGTAGTCGAGCTTTTGTGTACCCAGTTAATGTGAGTAAGTGTTCTTCCTGTCATATTCCCAGGTGCATCTTTGGTTATGATCCAAGTTGAGTTTCCCAACCTCCCCAGTTTGTTTTGGCCTCTTTTTATCTCGACTGGATCAGCTTTTTTTCATTCCCATGTCCGTCTATATTTTCTCCTTTTTCCCATTCCCTTAGCGAGAGAGCCTCTTGATTGTTTTCAATGGGTAGAATACAGCGGCATCACTTTTGTGGGGGTTGGACGTGCCCTACCAACATCAGTTATGTTTAGTTTACTTTGTGTTCATGTTTAGTTTGTTATTGGGTTCATCTCCCATCCCTCTCATTCATCATCTTTAGATTTGTATTAATAATCATTTATTATCATTTAATTTTTATGGCATGGGGTGCGTTTTTAGGTCCCCTTTGAGAGAATGTGGAATTATGGTGTATGGAGAATTGATTGGTGACGGACGAATTTTTGTGGTGAATGTGCAAATTGCAATGAGTGAATGTGTCGTGAATCGGATTAGCTAAGTATAAGACAGTTATCGAAGACCAGCCTTAAGCCCTCCCTTTTATCGTCCTTGTGCCATAATTGTATTTTATGTACAATAAATACTAGTATCTCATCTTATACCGAAACTTCGACCGTTTCGTTGACAAATCTGATTTTTAAATGGAGTGGACTAAAAGGCGGTCTTAATTTTTAGTCATTAATTGTATTTATCTTAATTTTCTTTAACGAATTTTCTCAATCCCTAGTTTTGTTTATGCAATCAGAGATTTACCATCTGTTTCTTTCAACCCACTATTAGCAAATATTTGTCTTCATATCTTGTTCACTTAATCGTACTTATGAACCTTACAGCTGTGTTTTTTCTTTCTTTCTCAATTTCGAGCAAATGATAAAAATCTTATTCTTCAATTACATTCCCAAAACCGGCGATGGTTTTTTCCGCTCTTTGATAGGCATGCATAAATCAGTTTCTCGATATATTTCGTGATCTCCCATATATTTGATGACTAATAAAACATCATCACTATAGTCGTAAACAAAAGATAAGGCTCTGGATACTTCAGCTATCAGACGTTGAAATATTTGAGCATCATATCGCAATCCAAAAACGATCAGTACACACTCATATAACCCAAAATGTACGGTAGAAGCGATTTATTGATATCCTCTTCATCCAGTTATACTTGTCTTTACAATGCCTAACCTTGTGAAAATGCGAAACCTTGGAGATCGATGGCAAAACGGTGTATATGAGGAAAAGGATATCTATCTTGTGTTGTGATAGCAATCACTCTAGAGAAAGGTTACTCTCTCTCTCTCTCTCTGCTAAAACTTATACTTGGTCTTCTCCGTCTGCAATTAACTCTGCTTGTTTGGCGTGCTTTATACTCAAAAGTGACTGCATTTGTTGAGCTAAACTACCTTGTAATGTTACAAAGTAAGTTCGTTAGTGTGTGCATGGCTTTTATATTTCTGCCTTTTAAAGATATATGAAAGCGGACCGCTGACTGACATTTTGTCACGTATGTGTCTACCGTCATATGCGCTAATATTTGTGTCATAGTATTAGGTAGTTTGTCTAGCCACAACCTGCGAAGAATATTTTCAGACATGGAGTTAGATACTAAAAGAACATTCTTAGGTCTAAGTAACTGGGAATTATTTCGGTTGCCCTGTTCTACGTTATTAGCAAGTCATGCAACATAGTTGCTTTGGATTTGTCAATATGTTTAATTATGGAGGTTTGCAATGTGTCGTAAGGGTTTTCTTCTCACGCGGGTTTTGCAGGAAGACCATAAACACTTCGACTATTTGCGCTGGTGGTTTTTTCTACGACATTCTGTATAATGAGTATACAGAGAATTTGGTTGGGAAGTACAAGAAGCGCCTGGTGTTTTCTTACCTCGAACATTTTTGTGTGCTACGAGAGATTAATGTTGTAATTATGGCCTGAAAATGGAAAAGGAACGCATATTTCCATTTAAACCCGTGCTCATGCCCTCCCTGTGCTGACTACTTCTCCGTTTGTTAGAACGTCATGTGTTTGTGTGTGTAGAGTTGAAATGTGGCTTGATTTTCATTGGTTTAGAAAGAGTGAATTAATGATAATTATAATTATTTTATAAGGATTATTTTAGCCATTTAATTATTTTTAATGACAAGAAAATATATAATCGTTTGTACGTCGATGTGATTGGATAGTTGATCTTTATTGTTCTTTCTTATTCGGTCTTTCTTTCTCATTTCATGTGTTTAGCCATATAACAAAACTGATCTTACATTGATTTAACTCACTTTTCACTGCTCACTTTTTCATCATTATTCCCCCTTGAGGCTTTTGTTGAAAGATTCGTTTTAATCATTTTTCTAGTATTTTTTAACACACACGATTTATCTTTGATATAAATATATGTATAATAGTTTGGATATATATACACTGTGTTGGGAGAAGCTGATTATGTGCTCACCGTTAAATTACATATGCAAGTAGTTTCCCTCATAGTCTCGTATATAGTCGCCTTTGAACTTAAAATAGAGAATAGATGAGGATAGGGTCAATCAGCTTCTTCCTGATTATCCGTTTTATTATCCGATGAGTGTTTGCAGGGTCAGACGGTGAGATACCTGCGATGTTTCGGCCATTAATATTGAAAAATTGGTGTCTTAGTAACAGAATGTCAAAAAAAGGATGTGGCTATTAATCGATTGCATTTTTATAATACTCCTACATAATTGGCAAAAAAGACACAGGATATATATTCGAGATATTCTTAAGATATAATGTCTATATTGTCACGTTTATATTGCCAGATTTCCTTTTCAAATATATTAAAATAAAATTAATGGTAAAAAACATATAACGGAAGCAATCACCTGTACAGGCAATAAATTTGTTTTGTCAAAAGCAATTATTATTTATAATCCTTTTAGAAATAGAATTCGATATCACACATAGGTGATATTCTTGTCGATTTAAAAAATTGAAGAAATCCTGGGTTGATGAGTTCGTATTAACAGATGTTATACGAAAGAAGGCAGAAAATTTCCGATATGAAGTACAAGCTCTTTCTTAATTATTCCTGTTAAAGTTGGTTAGATTTTAGAAATTTATCGAACATTTAAAATTTCAGCATCCACTTTACTTTAAATTTAATTCATGAAAGATATTATATAAGTTTAGGATTTTTATAATTTGGTGATCTGTTGTATTCGAACATATACTGTAAGAGTTTCCATAATTATATTCGATGCCTTTGATAATTAGCTATGGAAAAAGTATGTATATGTTTCATATATCAATAGAGAGTTTAAGGCAGAAATTATGAGAATGAGGAAAATGCTTTATCATTTAGGACTTCATCGGACTAATGTAATATTTCAGTTGATGCGACTAAACATACCCATGAAGGAAATGGGACGCTGGGGATATTTTTGCTTTTATATATGTTTTGTCTTTGCTTATGTTTCCATCACTTTTGTTATTAAATATTTCATACTGTGATAATAGAAAATCAGATAAGAATGGAGAAACGTTGTAGAAAATTGGACTCACAATTAATATGGATGGTCAAGCGATTAAGCACTTTCTAATCATTTTCGTTTCATTAATTCTTTTTCCATTTTACTTAGAGTAGCATTTGTAAATCGAATTTGGGATCTGTTTCGTTATAGTGAGCAACTAACGCATTTACTTTCTTCTATTGTAAAATATCAGTTTTGTGTTCACATACAATTTTCTTTAAATCCCTTGAAGTTTCTCCTATGTATTCCTTGCGCATTTACTACAGGTAATAGGGTAATTTCCTTCTATATGTTTTAGCTTATTATTTTTTTTTCAATTAATTAAATCTTTTATTGTTCTAGAGGTAGGTGCGACAGTTTTTATTTTGGGTTTAGATAAATTATTTCCATTTGTAGCTGTGATAAAATCGGTGGGTAGAAAAAGATATTTTGATTCGTTGGTTTGTCAAAATGGCAAATTTTCTATTTTCGAATATTTTATTAGCCTTTTGATTTTCATTGAATATTAAAAAGTTAAGGAATTTGAGGATCCTAAAAGTAATATCAGTGTATTTCTGTTCGTCATTTTAATACTGAAGACTACTAATTCTGATTGATCATATTTAGAATACGATGATTGTTACGGAGTTATGAAAACGGAAAATTATAGAGATTATTTTTATTAGTTGATTCGCGGTAAACACTAAAAAATTAGTTATTGTTAACGCGGTGTAATGATATCAATGAAATGTAAAGTATTTTTTGATTCCATTTCATAACTAAGTTCTATCATATGTTCAACTTCGTTTGATTTCTCTACAACGTCAGGGAAATCCGTTCCACGAGGATATATTAATAGAGCGTCATCAATATATTGGAAGTATGTTTGTTTAGATGAAATATTTTGAAAATGACCAGGTTCAATAAATTATAAGAAAATTAACGCCATCATCCCACTTAAAGGCAACCCCATTTGTAATCAAATTTTATTTTATAAAATTATTGTTAATTTTAAAATAGCATTGATTTGTGATGAGAAAACATCTTTTTTATCATTCTAGCTATTGTTAGTGAGATATTTATTTATTTATTTATTTATCACGTTCGATGCCTTTGCCAAAATGTTTAAGAACTTATAAACATGTACGTTGGTATAACGGGATTGTGTATATAGACTAGTCACGAGTATCTGTCTATATTTCTGAGATGAGGTATTATGTACACTATTTACATTATTCGGACTATTGTTCCATATTTGTTGCCATACTTATCACAACAATTCGGATGTCCATTATCAGTTAACTCCTGTTAATTCACCACCTCATTTTCTCCTCTCCCTTCACCAGACATTGGACTCACGGTCCTTTGTGTCCTGTCACTGGATCTAAACAACGCCTTTGTGCCACATGTCCTTAAGAACAACTGTTTATGAATTTTTCTGAGACATATAAAGTTAATGTCTTAAGCAACCAACTTTTAGTGCTCATATTGCAATTTTTGCAGTTATCAATACATCTTTCTTTTTTTTTACCAGAGCTCATATTGCAATTCTCGTTGTTGCTATTGCTTTTCTCTGACACTGCTTATGACTGGTTCCCATATTGTGTGCATTTCTATGTTTAGTCGGCTTAGGAGATAATTTTGCCCTAGCATATGTGGTGCTCCCTTAAGTTTACGAATTTTCCAGTGAGGTTATTTGGCTATAATTTCAAATTTATCCCACAAAGGGCGATGATTTCCCTTTCCTCTCCATATGTTGTCACCCACGCATGATTTTCCCACTTACCTTCGTGTTACAGCTATTTGGTGTACTTCAGAAATATCTGCGAAGTGTCGTGCAGCTTTAGATGGTTGCTCTGATGTTATATGGACCGCAGATGCTTTATATTTTCTTCGATAACCCCTTCACGTAGATCAGGAAACTGTTTTCTGAGTGTTGTCCTCCTCTTGTATCCAAATATCCCAGTTAATTGTGTTTTCTGACATGTATCTAGAGTATTTGTTACGTTGTAGGGTACTACTGACACTGCAAAATTCTTTATCTAATGTCTCTGGGTCGCCACTTATGACTTTGGTAGTTGTAAGCCGCGGACGACCCATTTCTTTACGCTCTATGGATAGTGGGAGTTGAAATTTAACTACAATAACGTGGAAAATAAATATTCTCAGGCTCTCTTGGTGCTTCCTCTTTCTAAGTTTATCTTAGATATAGAACAAGGCCTAAAATGCTGAGCAGATAATGAAGATCTAATTCACAGCTCAGTTGTAATTAATCTAGCAAGAGACGATCTCTAACTATTGCACCACTACGAAGTGGTCACGAATTTTTTTTTTTAAATTACATAATCATGATTATTTATTCATTCTAAATGATTCTAGTCAGTTTGGAGAAACTTAGAGATATTTAGCAAGTACTTTTTAATCTGACAGTTTATACCTTTTATGAAGTGCAGTACGCATCAAGTAGTTTACGGCCATATCGCGATGAAACCAAGTGACTGCTTGGAGATACATGTTTCTGTAGTGTTTGGATATGCGGTGGGAGGTGTAATCGATAATGTCTGGGAATTGGAAATCGGAGAGCCGAGTTCCCATTCCCGACAGGATCTTTATTTTCACTAATTAGAAAGTGTATGATTCCAAATGCTATGGTTTAAATAATAGGACATGTATTAGCAAATCATTATTAAATCAGAGTGTTTCTAAGTATTTAAAAAATTGGTTTTAATTGCATATATCTCAAATAACTGGAGATATTGCTACATATAATAAAGAAGACATATGTTAAAATATATTAGAATGATTATTATATTGTAGGCATTGCAGATGAAGGCGCATATTTTATTACTGTAAAGAAAACAAATGGCGGAATACAGTCAACTAAGTACGTTACTGACCCGGTTGGTCTAACGAGCGACAAATTACACAGATACCTGAGAAACGCTAGCTGCCAGCACCGGATATATCGCTTTAAAGCCAGTGAACTTGAACGATTCAACTGCTTCCGGGTAAATAGTAACTTCCGACATTACATCTTTCGTTGCTACTCTCAAAGAACTAACTCGGGCAGTCAGCCATGGGGGGAAGACGATCTTATCATTAGGCGGTAGAAGAAGCTAAGTTCGCAAAATGCAAAATTAAAGATAAAAGAAAGAATTTTGAGTACACACAAATGATTTATATACCAGCAGCAAATTCACCCCACCACATACATGCGCATACGAGTATCTCTTTTACAGTCTCTCTTTCCGTATGTGTGTCTGTATATATATATATATATATATATATATATATATATATATATATATATATATGTGTGTGTGTGTGTATGTGTGGCTGTATATATATATATATATATATATATATATATATATATATATATATATATATATATATACATATATATATATATATATATATATATATATATATATATATATATATATATATAAGGGGGTGTCAAAATAATGGCATATTTAGTAAAATTGTAAAAGACTAGGGAACAAAAAATAACTTCATTTTTTAAATCTACATATGCTATTTTGTGTCTGTGTATATATATATATATATATATATATATATATATATATATATATATATATATATCAAAGAGAAACAGACCACTTCAATGTTCCATTATAATAATTTATTTTACTAGAGCCCATTTAAGGGACGCTGGGTCATCAGTTAACAATTACAAATAATGAAACGAAATAGGAAATGTCATTTAACAGAGAGGGTAGCGAGGAATGGTGTGAGTGACATGGTCGAGTTTAGAGATGGTTTATTTTAATATTTCTTTCAATCATACTTAGTATTGGTTGAGGAGGGACCAGACCTTGACCTATTTAAACGGTTACCTTAACGGGAGTGATATATTGAAATGGAAGGGGAGAAAAGAGAAAAAGAAAAAAGAAAGAAGGGGAAACAAAAAGAAAGAAGATAAAATTAGATTTTACGTATGAATAAGAGAGTGGTATATTTTGAGCAGTTTCTGTAAAAAAAAGTAGATTTTAATAATTGATAGTAATTTAAATGTTCAAAACAACAAAAAAACGAAGAAATTAATTTGATGCTTGCTCGCAATTTTAATATTTAACTTTTTTTCAAATAACTAAGGGATTTAATACAACTTAATACTGTATTTATTAACACATTTGTATAGAATACATTAAAAAGATTTTTTTTTTAATATAAGAGTTTACTGATAGTAATCATTTCATATTGTAAATGTCTGTTAAGGTAACATCTTTATCAATTTTGAATCTTATTAATGAATGTAATTTGTAACTATTTTTAGATGGGTAATCTTCCTTACTTTTTTTAAGCGTTTCACCCCAAGCAAGCCACTAGGACGCAAGGGGTTAGAGCAAGATCAGATAGGAGTGATAGAAGAAATATGAGGAGAAGGATAGTGGATAGAGCAAGGCAACTGGAGATGTCGATTGACATTACATTTGAATAGCTGGAGATTATAAGTCTCAGGGAAACAGGAATAGGGAAGTGAGTTCCACAGGCGAGATGTGCGAGACATGAAGCAAATAGAGTAGAAGAGACGGCTACATTTAGAATTTTCGACAGCGAAGGGGCGAGAGTGGGATGCCAGCCTCGTAGGGCGCTTGAACTCATGACGACTGAGAACCAGCGAATGCAGCTCCTCGGAGCAATTGCCTTAAAAGTATATGTAGAACAGACAGAGATAGGCGACGCCACATCTGTGAGAAAGTGACTGCAGAAGAGATGCCAGATCAGGGCCATTTATATTGCATATCCGCCTCAGGGGCCTATCAAGGATCCCGATGCAAATAGAAGGGGAACCAGACCATATATGGCAGAAATACTCCATGCAAGTGCGAATTGTTGATTTGTAGATCTGAAGGATCGAATCTGTGGAGAAAAATTTCCTGCCGCGGCAAAGGGAGCCAACTTTCCTTGCGGTGGACGAAGCAATTGACTCAATGTTTTTGTTCATCTCAGCTCAGCAGTCAAAGTGAGACCGAACAGCCGCAGAGAGTTGGTCTTGAGAAGTTGAGCGTTAGACATTCTAATGGAGGACAGGGAAGGATTTCTGTGGTGCTTAATAGAGAATAGTTTTGTCTTTGAAGCATTAAAGTTGACCAGCCAATTCCTGCCCCAGTTCACAACCGATTGGAGGTACTTTTCGAGACGCACGCCCAGATTAGTTTTGTCAGTGACACTAGATTTGTTCTTGAGGCAGGAATAAATTGTGGTGTCTTCCGCGTAGATGCCAACTTGGGAATTTATGGTGTCAGGAAGGTCATTTATGTAGATAAGGAATAGAGTTGGGCCTAGGATGGAGCCTTGAGGAACACCTGCGTTCGTGGGGTAGGAACTGGAGGAGAATCCGTTGAGAACGACCTTCAATTCACGGTATGACAGGAATAATTGTATTAGATCAAATAATCGACCCGTAATGCCATAACCCTGTAGCTTGGGAAGAAGGCCGGCATGCCAAATCCTATCGAATGCTTTGGAGATATCTAGGTCCACGACACAAGCTTCCCCGTTTTTTTGAAAACCTCGGTAGACAATTTCAGGGATGGCCGTGAGCACATCAGCTGTAGATCGGGCAAAGCGGAAGCCATATTGCTTGTCTGAGAGCAGATCATGGGATGTGAGTTCGTTAACCACCTCGGTATTGATTAGGGCTTCGAAGACTTTGACGAAGAGGAGTAGGAGTAGGGTTCAGAGGGGTCGCCAGAGTTCTTGAACACAGGAACAATCGAAGAGAACTTGCAGCAGTCAGGAAAACAAGATTCCTTGATGCAGTAGTTGTATAGTTTAGAAAGGGTGGGCGCCAGTTCAGGAAGGCATTTCTTCAAGACATTGGCTGGTATCCCATCTCCACCACTAGCCTTGTTGGTGTCTCAATTGGAAATAACGCCCAATAGGGCCTCAGTTCTAATAGGGAAGTCTGGTATGGATACACCGGAAGAGTTGAGCGTCGAGTTGAATGAAAATTTCCGAGCAAAGCATTCAGCCTTGTCGGTAGAGGAGGTCAGGATTTCGAACTGGTTGAACAAAGGAGGCATAGAGGGTTTGCAATTGTTCAATACGCTCTTGCAGAGATGCCAATAATCTTTGGAGCTAAATTTGCGTGATGCAATACACTCCTTCATCCAAGCCGCAAATAGTGACTTAGAATCGTTGAGGACACGCTTACACTCGTTACAGACTGATGCAAAGAGACGTCTATTGCAGTCAGACATGTCGCTACGGAATAGGTGGAAGTAGTGGTTCCTATGGGCGATGGCGGCTGAGCAAGCAGCGGAGAACCAGGGGAAGGAGCGCGACTTGACCCTATATTTCCTTGACGGGATGAAAGCGTCGATTCCAGCTTTAACCCAGGATGAGACTTCAGAAGCACATTCTTGGACGGGAAGCGTAAAGACATCATCCCAGGCGACATCGCGGAGGAAATCTCGGAACGCGTCCCAGTCAGCTCGTTGATAGTAGAACGAAGCTCTAGTGGTAAGATTTTCTTTGTAGGGGTGGAGTTGAAGGAGATGTTAACAGATACTAACGCATGATCAGAGTTACCAAGAGGGCCGAGTTGCGTGGCGCTGCAGGACTCGGGGATGGAGATAAAACACAGATCGAGAAGAGAGGCTTTACCTTCCCGGCTGAAAGCAAAACGAGTGGGGAAGTTAACTATCTGCGTGAGGAATTGAGAGACTAAAAAAATTGAGCGTTTGAATGCCTGCGTGGTCAGTAGTAGCATTCTTCAGCCACATGACATGATGGGCGTTAAAGTCGCCAAACACAAATATGTGAGCAAACGGGTGGAGGGAGAGAGCCAATACCGTGCATGTGGGTTAGAGAGTCTTTTCTGAGGAGAGGAAGGTAGCCTGGCATCGAGAGATCAGAGGAGGGGATAGACGAGACAAGGTTGATCTCACAGAGAGACAGTATATCCGGCCAGTTTGCATTGAGGAAAGATTCCATACTGCAGAAGTTTGTTCCAATGCCCCGGATATTGGAGAACGAAATGTTGAGGGGTTTAGGTGATTTTTGAGTGGCTGGTTTAGGATTCCTTTTTCGGTCTTTGTAAGTCATGTGGAATTCTGTTTGTAAGATGAGAAGGCCTGAAGTAAAAGAAGCAGGCAGTTATCGACCGTGAAGTGGGCAGAGAGGAGTTGGCACACCCTGCATCATTGTGTGGCCTCAGGGTTGCTCACCGGAGGTGACTGCAGGGACACATTTCAATGCGCAACATGACACTGCAAACACCCCGGTATTGCACAACTGTTGATCAGAGCGGCCGTTCAAGACGCTACGCAAGAGTTAGGCCTCCTATCTACCAGTCGGAAACAGCAACCAGAGAACTATCAACCGTGTACCCTCAGAATGAAGAGGTGATGCCACAGACTGCACACATTACGGGAGAAACAGAGCTGCACTAATACAGTGGCCAGAGAGTGTAAGAGAGAGAGAGTACCGGGCACCCCCTCCTAAACAAGAAACAAAGCGTAAGCCTCTACTAATGTCCAAGAGAAGGGGGAGGAGTGTTGACCGGGCAGCAGGAAAGCCTACCTACTCCTATTACATATAACACATACAAGAACGACAAAAACAGAGGGAACGATAAGTGGGGGAGGTAATTGGCAAAGAGTTCTGGCCGAGACTTGGATTTTACCCTTTCCCAACATTAAGTTTTAACTTAATATAAGTCCCATTGTCTATTCTCAGAAGCATTTGAAAAAAATAAGGTTATCCGTATTTATTGCCGCATCTAACCAAAGACATTCAATTTTTCATTTTTTTCAGATTTTTAATTCGAACCGGGATTTCTAACTAAACCATCAAATACGTTAGAATGATTGGGACAAAATGTGTTACTATGGTCGAACACACTGACGAGTAGGGGGAGAATAAAAAAAATAAAAAAATACAAAAGAATAAAATAAAATTTAAAGATTAAACGAGAAAAATAAAATAAAGAATTAAAAAATAGAAAAATGTACTTAAAGTTTAGGTTTGAAATTAAGATGGAGTAGTATTTGAAAGTTTTATTAAAGTTTTTTTTTTCTTTATATATATCACATATATACACTTATGTACATTTTACATATGCATACGTGCATTTACATAAGCAATTACACACATAGGAACTTACACATGTATCGAAATACACAGGTACCTATACATATTCATATATAAATACTTACACATATATTTACAAATAATCACACATATTTATATTTATATCTATTTAAATTGTTCTTTAATTGTCACAGTTAATGATTAACGTTAGGTGATGATTTAAGTGTTTAAATATCAAAACAAATATTTCTAATTTTAATATCTTCATATCAATATCGATAGTTAAATAGTGGTGTATTTAAATTTAAATTAAATTATCAATTTAAAATGAACTTACCTCCAGACGATAAAAAAAAAAAAATCAATCTCACAATTCTAATAATAGAATATTAAAAGGGAAAGTAAGATTAAGCATTAATAAAATAACTTCCACTGGAATACTTTATATATATATATATATATATATATATATATATATATATATATATATATATATATATATATATATATATATATATAAAGGATCTATACTTATAAACACCTATACGTGCATATGTATTTATATTACTTTATTTTCCATATAATCACACATGTTACAAATACGAACACAAAAATACTTACATTTATATATATATATGATATATACATATACAGACCACATGTAACCTTATATGCATGACACCATATATATATATATATATATATATATATATATATATATATATATATATATATATAGATAGATAGATAATATTAGTGGTAAATATACATATATATGCAAAATCCACAGGTGCATATACACACATGTATATTTTTTTTTTTAAATTCCGAGAGGATAGAATCCAGGTAGAACTCAATGTCCAGGACAGAGTAAGGATATAATAACAAGGCTTAAAAACTAAAATGATTAAATTAATTATTAAACACTAATTAGTGTTTAAGCCTTGTTATTATATTTGTGAATGAATGGCGATGGTTGTAAAAACGATGCTTCCAATTTCACACTGATATTCCTATATATATATATTTATTTTTTTCTGTTTAATATCTTTCTTGTTGCTTCATATATCACGTTTTCTGCCATGCATATTCCTACTACTGGATAAAAGGCTGCTGCCCTGAAATTACAGGTAGATGTTTTCTTTTGGTTTGCATTAAGATCCTTTTGTAGTTGATTATTATGAAATTCTTATATATATATATATATATATATATATATATATATATATATTTGTGTGTGTGTGTGCGTGTGTGTGTGTGTGTGCGTGTGTGTGTGTGCGCGCGCGCGTATGCGCCAGTTTGGTCGCACAAATTTACGCGTACGCATTTATATGCAGCGGGTAGATATTCTTGATATTAAGCTATACGTGTATTTATGTTCGCATGTTTCCCATGAAAAAAAACTTTTATCTATTTGTCTCCACGAGAACATATATATATATATATATATATATATATATATATATATATATACATATATATATATATATATATATATATATATATTTCATTAATGGATGCCCATTTTATTCGAGATTACCTGATTTCCTCAAGCGCATTTATGCGTTTAATCAACACCCACAATGCCCGCTGTAACTCTACTGAGCGGTTACAGTTTCAAGCTTGATCAACAATCTGAACAAGGCCAGCAAGCATGCTCAAAACCACGAACACACCATACCCTAGACCGATAACATTAAGAATTCCCCTTACGAACCTGGGTGTCATAGTCATAAAGCCAATAATATATGTGTGTGTTTTCCATAAATATATAAAAACAGAAAAATCATGTAAAATAAACGGTTAACGGTTCTTCGTTACAATAAGATGATATAAGTCTAGAGTAATTGTAAAAATATATAAGAATTACGTATTTATTTTCTTTCTTTTTTCGCTTTTTTTCGCCAGATATTTATAATCCCTGCCGTCATTTTTTTTTTCATCTTCATATTAATTTTCTTTCAATATTTCTCTTTTTTATTTTCATTACTTTTCCACAATGGAAAGAGATATCCCATTAATTCAATCATAATCGTAAGCTCATTTTCTGATAGGTATTGCAACTTCATAATTTGCATCTCAAATAATTTTGACCTCACCTATATATGAGCATGTTTCGAAATGCGAACAACGACTTAAAAGTCTAAGATTTGATTAATAGCCTGAAACTGTACCTCATTGTAAAAGCATTGTATCCCTGACGATTTTTTAAAAAATGGATTCCAGTTCTAAGCTGCGATTATTTTTGTTTCAAAGATTTCCTTGATTAATATTCAATATTTATAAGCTCAAGTTGGTTCTTATTTGTTCTTTATCCTTATACACACACACACACACACACACACACACACACACATATATATATATATATATATATATATATATATATATATATATGTATATAATTTGTCATTCTAGGAATATATATATATATATATATATATATATATATATATATATATTTATATATATATATATATATATATATATATATATATATATATATAATCTGTCATATTGGAAATTTTTTCTCGCCAGAATGTATTTTGTACATTCTTAGATCTACCAATCCATGCATCTGAATTCGGCATTGTATATTTCTGTCACGTCTTTTCTGGTCCATCTACTATATATTTATGTAATTAACGATTCTTGATAAAATAACATAAATAATATGTAATGTTACTGGTACTAGTATTTAAGGTTCATTCACATTTCAACCGCCGTATTAATGCTTCTTTTTGCAATATATTCATGTCCTTCTAATTGGCTGTAATCAATCCCTATTGCAAACACTTGCTCAGACGCATTTGTTTGTTCAACATCCACAGAGCCAACTTGTGGTGTATACTGCAACTATTCTGAGCAGACTTTAGTTACAGTTTCTAGGAGAGAGCGTGTTGTCTAGTATAACCAACCATCTGAATAACGTCAGCACACTCAAACCTTTGGTCACGATAAATTGTGACTACGTGCTTGCATATCTATCGACAGACCCAAGTGCCCCGTCTACCCAATTACACTCACAATATGGTATGGTTCTTAGTTTCAATCGTAGTGAGATTCGAACCCGAGTCTCATGATCAGAAAGCGAACTTTCTAACCACTCGGGCACGCGTTCATACATACATACATACATACATACATACATACATACATACATACATACATACATACATACATACAAGCACACACAACATCTATAATCCACACACACATATATATATATATATATATATATATATATATATATATGTGTGTGTGTGTGTGTGTGTGTGTGTATATATATATATATGTATATAGCTTGCAAAATAATTTGAATGTTATTTCGCAAGGTCTAGACAAAATTTAATAAACTACATTTAACAAGTTACGGCATTTGTTTTAATTTTGTCAAAATTTATAATTCTTGAATTATTAGCCAGATTACTGGATATCGAAGAAACATTATGTTGTAATCAAATTAGTAAATAATCTTAACAAACCGACATTTTTAAACAAAAATAATATCATTTACATTTTGCTGACACAGTTTTAAAGATATCTTTAAAATATAATGTATATTACATGTTATGAAATCTGTAGTACAATTCGTTCTTACATTGATTTTGATAGCGGCTCTAATTAATCGCACTGTCTAAAATAACGCTCCAAATTTCTCTTTTGTTGATAACTCTCCATATGCCAATATAAGTACTACTAGTTTGCATTCTCAATCTATGTAAATTCGTGTGAACCAGCTGGTAATTTCGTAAAATGTCTACCTTTTAAACATCTTATTCAAATATTCATTGGTTGACTAATGTAATGTCGTTTTGTATAAAAATGATTTACTTTCTCTCAGCGTTTGACCTACTCTTGAGACATTACTCTTTGTGTGACTTTAAAAAATCCACATTGTGCCTGAGCTGTCCTCTTAATCCTATCGAGAACTGACCATCCGCAAATCAAAATATTACCTATAGTTCAATAGAAATTAAATCAAATGGTCTTAGTTTTTTTGTTGACCGAATTATGTGATCCCGTTCTTCTCATAATCACCCTAAGCCTAACCCTGGCCTTTCCAATTCTGTGTAAAACGGTATTTTTCTCAGATTAAAAATGAGTGAAATGCCCTGTATTTCGTTGTCCATTCCATTCGATTTTCCTCATGACGACTTATTTAATAAACATATTTTTAAATCAATCACGTGTTTTGTCAATTGATTCGGGAACACATATCTTGGACATTCGATAATTTATATTTGCCAAACACTATAACAGTCGTATATCTTGGTAAAAAACTCATTTTGAATTTTTTTTTTCTCTTGGCAACAGATCGTTGGGTCAGACCTAAATTTGACCACTCATATTGTGCCTTGTTAATTTTTCAATTATATTTCTCACAATTCGATTGTATCTCCTTAACTTTTTTGACTTTCGACTGTCGTCTTCACTATTGTAATCATTAATATATTTAACATTTTATTGTATTCATCAAATCAGTCTAAGATAACATTTGAAAACGTCCAAGCTTATCAGAATTTAAAATATTTAGATATTTCATACAAATAACTATTTGTGTACATCTAAACAGAACAAATTTGCTCTCAACTACACAAATAGAAACTTTATATTGCAAGAATCTGTTCAAATATATCTGTAACATATGGACTAGGTAAGACTTCAATCTAGTTCATTGTCGATGAAGAAACCAAAAATCACCTGGCCATCTACGTATAAGAATTCGCACAGAGCATGGGAAGAAGACGTCGATATATGAAAATATAACCTTCACTATAACTTAAATTCCCGCTGTTAGTACGGCATAAAGAAAATTATTATCCGATGACTCCAAACCCTTTAAAAATTTTCCAACACGAAGCAACAGGAACTGAACCTACTCGAAACTACCGTTCAAAATAACTACCCGGCAATTTTCTGGGTGCAGAAACTGAAAGTTTTTGAAAACGTATCGGAAACATGCCACGCTTTTGCCGCCTTACGTCAACAACGTATAGGAAGGACCCAGACATTATTCGATCATGCGGCCAATATTCAGAAGCAGCTCACACATACAGGAAAATACGCTATGTGTCAAACCCAACACAGTAGAAAATAACCAAGAACTGTATGTATTCTACTCCAATATCTCAGAATAAATGTGGCGCTGAAACTGGCTGCGCCGTAAATGTAGTGCTGAATGGTCATCGAAAATCAGTTATTCTGAGTGAGACAAAGGAATCAGCCTAGCTGATCATGTATAGAGACAATATAGTATTTCCAAATCCATGTTGAAATAAGTAAACATACTCGACAAGAGAAATGCTGTAAAATTTAATGTCTGAAGTAATTAGCACAGAATCTAGACGCCTACGATGCCTACAGTCGAAATAACATTAAATTAAATTCCATATATATACCATTAAAATAGTAAGAAGCAGAAACGATAGAAAACATTCATTGATAATAGTTTAAGTTTCAACGTCATAGGTTCAGGATTTTCCAACTGGATTAATGCCTATTCAATTAAAGGGTTGCTTTTGCGAATTTTGGAAAAAATAATTGCGCGTTCAATCATAGCGAAGGACAAAATAAGAATCCATGAATATAAATACAATTAAACCTAAACACGGTCACCTGAACGAAAAAATCTACATTCGTACATTAAATAAATGTGTATTTTCACAAATCCCGAGTGTTAACCAGATCAACACACAGCTGAAAACGCTGACGTCCACAAACTAGGACACGTTATGATAATTAACAAGAAAGATTAGGATATTTCGGTATATTCGAAATGTAAACATTTTATTTTGTATTTCGATGTGTGTGTAACGAATGCACTGTTGCAATTTTCGACGGATTTGCACCAAAAAATTTACATGCACATGCTCCAAGTTAGCGGGAAAACCAAGACCGACTTGGCATTTCCCAACACCCATCGATAGTCAAAACAATAGACTTTATCATGCTTCTACGGCAGTTTTCATGTAGTTTGCGGTCATTTTGTACTGGCCAGTGTGAGAGCCTATAGCTGCCTGCCACGAATAGACGGGAAGATTCTATTCCTTAAGTCTAGGTACAACAGCGAAGCGTTAAATTTAATAATTACGATGGAAGTATTTATAGAAATATCACAGGAAAGGTACATTATGCCGGTAGGAAAGTGACTGAAATGAAAATGCCAGTTTAAGAAATAATATCGTTGATACTTCCTTAGATTTAATCAGGAATCCCTAAATGCAAAAGAATAATAAAGAGTGAAATAATGATAAGTGTAAACGATAGCGGGTAAAAAGTAAAAGAAAATCTCAACAGTCACTAAATTTAAAAAGGAATGCATATAGAATTCAAGGAAATAAGAAGGAGAGATCAACGAAAAAAATGGGATATTCAAAATGAACATAATCTTATAAGGGAAATAAGAAATCAAATGATGTTAAGGCTTAGAGACAAAATCTACGTATTAAAAGCAAAAGAAAAAGAAAGAAAACTAGAACAGAAAAATACCACCATTGAAAAGGAACGCAAAACAGTCGAGGGATAACGAAATTAACTTTTATACCATTGAAAACAAAAACCCGAAAAATTCAAAGAAAAAACTTTCTAGTAGAATTTAATAGGAAAGCCAATTCAAATAAGTCAAATATTAATGCTCTCACTAATCTGTGCATGCATGTAATGTTTCCTGATTCTCCAGCTGTATACAATGAGCTTAATTACTTTCTTTTTTTTTTCTCCTACATTTTCACTTCTTTCACTGACTAAGGTTCAGTGTTTTTTTAAATGTTTCAACTAGCTTTTTTTATATATATCATACTGTGAAATCGATTATCCAGACGACACGCCTCTTGTAATAAATGCTCAGTCATGTTTACATGTCATGTTTTTGTCGACATTTTTTGAAAACGGTGTCTATTGTTATTGTGTTAAGCAGACGGCAATCCTTGTCAGGTTTTGATTAGATAGAGGACAACTAATAGCTACATTTCATGATAATTCCACTTTTCCCTTCTCTATTCAGGCTTCTCGACAGTAACTATTAATTCAAAAGAAAATATATATTCAAAAACAATATGACTAAAGGTGACAGTTGTTTCTATTTTTACAAAATATTTTAACAGTTAACAATTAACCTCATATCGATTCCGGATCTTACATCGATCTATGTATATTGAACCAGACACAGTAGTTTACCTATAAAATAAGATTCAACTTTATTGCTGATTTTATAGAAATAAATCCTAGTATATATTTTCATTCTTTTACAATAATGCCAGTGAAAGGTTAGATGATAAATTTTGTATAATGATTGCTTTTAGTTAAATGGTAATCCAAAAGTTTACCAAAATAAATTTCTGTCGATAGGATTAATTTAAAAGCGATGACCAACGATAAAAGTCTACGTAACTATGATTACCCCTGGAAATAAACACGGATAATTGTATGATAGTCAATCAAATCTATAACGCATAATTATAATGACTGGCGGAAGACATTTATATATAGGGAGTATTTCTTCAACAAGATTTGTTGATTGATCTGGTAAGCATTTCCTGTTATAAAAGAGTTTAATAACCAACGCTTTCCGAATCACTTTCGAATTGATCCCAGATATTTCCCAAAATGTTTTCTATAATTTCTGAATGGCCCATCGATCAAAGTTATTTTTGAAATCGCTCTTCTGTACATATATTTTCTAAACGACAATGTGGAAAATCTGTTGCTATTTCCAGCCACTAGGTTAATTCTTAAATATTTTTCCCAGTACCTTTGAAGATCAAAACTAATTTTCATGCAAGACTGTTAAATAATGCAAGTGCATCTTGAATCGATAACACAAATTATCTATTTTTTTTAACGCGGTAAGTTCAGTCACCTCATTAAATTTGTTGCAACACTTTTAATACCATTATTGAAATTAATATCTGCCTCATATATATTCTATAGTGTCCATACATTTTAATTATTTCACCCCAAGCAAAACGATAATGCCACTAAAACCTCAAGGGATTACTGGAAGTGAAAGAGAATGAGAAGAATTTAGTGACTAGAAAGGACAACAAAAGAATAAGACAGAAGATGGAGTTACATACTTTTGAAGATTGTTGGCAACAAGGAAGTAAGAAATCGGAAGGGAGTTCTACAGGCGAGAAGTGTGAGAGAAGAAACTATTAGAATAGAATATCCAGTTGCAAAAGTGATATATATTTCCCAATTTAGTAGTACGCTTAAAGTAATGCAGTTAAAACACCAGAGTAATTGCCTTGCTGTTTTCAATGTTTACGCCAACACATTCGGGCAGAAAAATGAACACTGGAATAAAAACAATGGGAACCCTTTTTTTTAAATATTGACAAAATGGATTAATCTGAAAAGGAAGAATTTTGTAAAGTATGAGTTTTGTTCAATTAGTTCCAAGAGACACTGTGCTTACGTTTATGCGAGAAATTCATAAATCTGTTGTTTTTTTTTTTTTCATGCGGAATCAGTAAAGTCTTTCCGTTATGCACATAATGTTGATATTGGAGGTACCATTTCCTTTTGAATTTCATCAAAGATTTGAATGTGAATCTGTTCATTTGTCCATTGGATCCATCTTTGAAAGTTGTGCTCGGATTTTTTCTAACTGCTATACTACGAATAAACATATAAGTAATAAGCGTGGAGATATGGATTGAAATAATTTATGCTAAAAAACGTAAAATAAAATGCATATGAATGGATTGAAATCATGTTTATTCATGAAACTCATGCATAAGATAAACCACCGTGTAAAGAATGCTGAACAACATCCTGACGGGTGAATATGAGGCTTGAAGTACATTAGGTGTTGTTCTACAGAAAGATGCTACGTATGCTATTGACATAACATGTGAACAGGGAGCATGTTTAAAGAAAATCGGAAGATAAAGGACACCGCTTAATACACAGATACGTTTGAAATATCTAGAATATAAATTGAGGAATGCAGCTTGGAGAATTTAACACTCTCAACGAACAAAGATAGATAAGAGGTAACAGCAAATAATATACCTAACATATTTTTGCATAAGTATTTCATCGTATTTATTGGAATAGATGGAAAGAGTCAAACGCCTTAGCGTTAAAAGATCAGGAGCTATGAAAAGCCATGATCGCTCAGTGATTAAGAGACACAATAACTAAATGAAGGGAAAATAATATAAGTAACTTTAATATTTACGAATTTCTACTGGCGTTTCTGAAAATCTTTCAACAACGACTCTATATACTCGAACAGTGCGGGTTCAGTTTTATACGCAAGAAAATAGAGGCCCACACTACACAAAGGTACTATTTTCTGGTGAACGGTAAATTAGTTCAAAATAATTAAAAGAACGTACTATACATAAGCTTGGTTTATAGACGAGTATACTCTTCAAGTAATGTAATTTAAAATAAAAATAAATGTATTTAAACACAAACCCAGTCACTCATAAAGCAAATGAAAATATGCTTAACGATAGAATCTTCTAATCTAACCTGATCAAGAAAAAATAGTATACACATTTAACAGACATAATTAATATCAAAGAAAATTATCATTTTAATTTACATCTCATAACACAAAATGTTTACGTCTTGTATTTTCCTAATATTCCGCATTTATATTTCGATTTCATAAATTATGATCTGCGAAGACCCCGACAATGATAGTACCATATACGCGTGTCTTTAAGCGTCTCACCGCAAATTCGTCTGGATAATTATTAGAAGTGTTTGCTGAATTCGATACTTACTAGTTGTCCAATGTTTCTGCATCTATGTTAAAATTATTCGTCTAAACTAAGTGTTTGGGAAGTTAACTGGACATTTCCCAGTGTCACAACTGCATTCATAAAACCGCGCGAGCTCTATGGCGACTGGATGGCACAGTGAATTACGGAAACACCTCTGACTCGTTTACTGACGGACAACATTACCAGTTTGCCACAGAAGGATCTGACACAAGGTGATTGGTGTGTTGATGGATGTGAAGTTACTGTGTGGGATGATGCAAACCCCTTGGTCACTGGTGTCGTTGTAGAAAGCGGCGAATATCATTTTGAAGATGCCTGTTGGTTGCGATCAGAAAGTGAAACCAAGCATATCAACCTGTCAAAGATCGACGGAGTCTCGAGAGGCATCAACATAGCACTGCAATGGAGAGCGACTGTGGTTCACGTGAAGACTGACTCAACGTGTGTGCATCGATGGCCTTCTGATAGGCTGTTTGGAAAGTCACCCGTGCGCAGGAAGGCGGTGAAAGAAATCTTGATATGACGGTACAATCAAAGAGCTGATGGAGGAATATAAATTGTATGTCGACAGAGCTCGTCAAATCCCATGGAAACTGAATCGATCTGCTCAGCAGTTTGCCTCAACTTTGGCTGAGAGCGGTTTGGAAAGAAACAGAACCAGTGTGCGGCGCATATATAGACGATGTTGAATCAACCCACATTCAAATTATTCATTGACGCAGCGAGAATCTCGGTGTGAAGCGCTCCTTGCCCTTGGTACAACGAATACACCCTGATGTCTCAAATGCAACTCTTGCGTGACGGTTGCCAATCCATCGACCCATCGCCAGTGCATTAGAAAGATGGACGGTTGGATCTGTGCGAGAATTAGAGCAGGGTGGGAATAGACATAACCCATTATGAAGGCCAACATTACCTGATTTTGATTGACTATTGCCCTAGTCGGTTTTCCATCTGGGGATCGTTACCACATCAGGACGATGCTAGCATCATCCGACAGATTGTGTCGCTATTCTGCGAGAGAGGGCCACCTGCCAAGCTGCTCATCGACAATTGCGTGGCATAATGTGGGGAGATATTCGCGAGGTTTTCTGAAAGCCGAAGCAACACTTTCGTCGGCACAATATACGTCCATATACAACTATCAAGCCGCATAAAGTGTATCGATTTAATCACCACTTGAAGACAGTGCGTGAGATACGGTATAGTTAAAATCCCCGCATGGACGATGTTCGACGCGTTTCAGAAATGTAATAATGACAATGGGTCTACAGCCCACATTCAGTTCAATGGAAGCCATATTATATCATATACCTACCACTGCGTCACGTGATACCTCCCATTAAAGTAACTCAGATTCGCCGCTGTTTTTCAGCGCATGACCAGATTATCTATCTACGGAACCAGCAGAAACAGATGCTGGAGACAGCAATGCCACTGCTAAAAACGAAGGAGACCAAGTGGGCAAAAATGCAAAAGAGACGGGAGTAGCCCCTCCGCTTTTATGTAGTAGCACTCGGCGAAGGTGGCCGCAGTCTCCGTGTTAGGGAGGAGTGTAGAAGAGAAGACAACATACCTCGTGTGGCAAAGCGAGCATGTATATGCCCGTCGTGCAAAACGAATAATGGAAAGGAAAGGCAAAAGAAATATAACCGCCCGGGCTAGGAGAATTCACGAGAGTGTGGGAACGTATACACATTTTTTGCGAGATCAGCTGGACATAAAAATCACGACGCGAGAGTGTATAATTGAGTTTTTTTTTTTTTCTTTGGAACTCAGTTCTGCTTTAACGTAGAGTCTTTTTCCTTTGGTATGAGATTAATTGGAGCAGTTTCAGATAATGTTCATGCCAGCGCTCTTGAAATTAGTGCAGATGGCATGCATGAAATGAAATTTTCCCCGATTACCCGTCAATATTCTCTAAGGCATCGGTAAATTTGAACGGACTTATGGGCGAAGATTTAATATCTTTCCACCCAAAATTCAGATAATTTCGTTCATTATTAACAAATATAGTCAGGGCGATTATGTCACGCAAAATATTATCAGATCAATTGTATTGATTGAAATGTTATATGCATCACTTTACGTAAAGATTTAAGTCATTTCGACATATCGAATGTTGTTTTCCTCTGTCTTTGGGCATTCATATTTTTAATATAGTTAAACATATCTCACGAGATACAGTCACGATGATTTTTCTGATTAATATTCCATTCTTTTTTTGTTTATTGTGTAGTGTGCAGCGTGCACAAAATAGAAAATTTCCAAAATCAAAAACCTTATCCGGAATTGGAAAGAAAGCAAAAAAAAATTCATGATGAGGAATTACTAAATATTAAACCCTTCAACAATATTGATAGGTTTTATGTAATTTTGGTATAAGCGATAAGGAAATTGAACATAGAATAAACGACGCTAGAGATACTTTCTTCAAATACTGCAAGTTAATATAAAGCAAAAATATGCTAAAAAACTCTAGTAATATTCTTAAGTATCCTCGTCACATCTGGATTTGTAGGGATGCCATATATGGTGACAATTTTGTTCAAGAATTTTCAGATGCATACAAACTCGCTCTAAGATCAATAGTTAAAACCAGCTTCCAGCGAATTTATCCTATAGTCCATAAATAAAATGATCAGACAATTAAGATGTTCATATTCCACAAAGAATACGAAGGAAACTCCCATCGTTTCTGGAAAGGGTAGTAACACATACACATGAAAAAATATATTTTCCTTAAAAAATATTTTAATAGAAAGATTTTATAGATTTCGACCGAGACCAGCACTGGCAACAGAATCAATAAACATCAAAAATGTTCTTATATGCAAACAACTAACCTAACCAAAACCATTACCATATTTGCATATTTGTATTATATATGAAACGAGCATAAATGATTATAATTTATTATCAGTAGAGCTAACTGCAAGAACACAAGTTTTACTGAGTATATTGTGTTGTTAGCAGATTTCAAAATAAAATTGTAATATCTATTAGACACTGTAGTCCAGGAAAACAAGAAAAATTAACTATTAGCTGTAAGAATACAGAATGCATGGTTGTCAGCAAAAAGTGAAATGAAAATACAAGTTAAAAAGTAGATATGCAGATTTCCAACAGCTGCATAAATGCTACTGAATATTTAAACTTTTTTTTTCATTTATTGCAGTGAATACTCGACAGTGTATAGTTTGTAGAATAATCTCGAAGCGACAGAAAATTGATTCTAGTTTTGGAAAACCGCCGACAGATTATATGAGAAACGAGGAATATTTAAGTTTAAAATGATCTACAAATAAAGATTTACAACAATCAGAGATATGTGGGGCAAATAATGAGGAAAAACATTATAATATTTTAACAATTACAGAAGACAGAAAAGCAAGGGAATCATAGATAAAGAGAATTTAACATAAATTAAGAATTATAATAAATGTATAGCAAAATAAATAAGACAAAGCAAATGTTAAATAAACCGGAATTATTTAGAGGAAACAAGAAAGATTGTAGTGTTACACGGATGTACACGTTCCGAAAGACGCCGAGATCAGAGAGACAGAAATCAAAAGTGATGTCGCACAGTTTTGGTACGGCTTACTAACATTTTGAATGTTATTTAAAGGGCACATATATCTTAATTTCAAGAATATTTTTGGAGATAAATATATCCTGATATAATTTCTACTATTGAACTCAAAGCTGCCGTGGAAAGAGACTGATTCATTCATTTCTCGATCGTATTTGCGATTTAAGTAAATGCAATGGACCCCATCTGGATTTGGAACTCGGCTATACGATTTCACATTCCGATAAACTATTGTACAGGCCTCACATTCAAGCTTACAGTATCTGTTCTTTCCAAGCGCTCACCCATCTAGGTACTGGCCAGTCTCAAAGTTGTTTAACATTGGTGATCGATCGAGAACTAGTGTTTTAGTGTAATATGTCCGTACGCCCCAAAAAGGCGGAAAATAATGACATAATCTATAAAAGTTTGTACTCGCTTCGATGTTCTCAGTAACAGTGTCTTGCATTAATTATATTAGAACAGTCTCTTGTTGTTTCTCTTAAATTTTCGCTTCAAATGTTTCTACAAGTAATCGAGTTGATTCGTATCAATGGAAATGCTAATCCAATCGAACAATTTTAACTTTTCCTCCTACAGAATTATCATTTTTGTATGTTTAATATATTTTTCATCATTATTAGGCGTAAACAATTATTCTACCTAAGTATTTTTGTGAAACCATTATGTTATCTTGAATGTTACTGTTAAATACAAGCCTATAATGCCAATGTAGCTCATAGAGAAAGGTTTCTTTCCTTCGACCCCAGACTAGAAAATACTTTTCTCATAATATATGACAGAAAACATCTTTCGTCGGAGTTGTCATATTGTGGTGCATACGTTAGATAAAATAGAATACAAATCTCTGGAATTTCGTATTATTCAATTATTGCCGCGATTCTATAATTCCTATCTGCATTGTGATTCCAATAGCGGATTTGTTCGCGATGCTCACCCATGTATAGCGATCCTATTCACTATACGTTTTATTGTTTTAGTAGAAATATCTATAGGTCACATATTTTTTAAATAAGTAGCAACATTTACAGCGAATATGACCTTGGTCTTTATCAACTAATTTCCAGATGAAGTGAAGAAAAGTTGGTTTTAGCTAGCAGATCTGATATGTTAATTTCCACATATTTGTTTTAATTTTTCAAAAATATGACACCAGTGTTTTTTTGTTTTTTTTTGTTTTTTTTTTTTCATCTGTGTCGGTCTTGTAGACATTTTATATGTTCTGTACTGATTGTGCTAACAAATAATATGTTGCTTTAAGTAAGACGGGAGTTCTTCTCTAACTGACATTCTCAGTGAACTTAATTTAATTTACTAAAACTATTAATCTTTACAAATTCTCTGTATCATAGTGTTATTTGATTCGTTGGGTTGGTGCAAAAATAATGTCGTTTTCTCACATATGTTACTATGTGAGAAAACGACATTATTTTTGCACCGACCTAATATAAGTAAATTATCTATCAGAAAAATATATAATCATGTCTTTAAAACAGAGGTACTACATAAAATAAATATTTTATTATGACAGAATAATATCTTTGTTTCGTAATATAGTTTCAGTGACGTTGAGCTTGTTAAAAATTTATGAAATGTAAATTTTGGTTGTTTACTATGCCACTAGAGGTAAGAAATTTTTTTAAAGTTGCTAATAATGTACTCCGTTACTATTTAATAGAGCAGAAATGTTAAAAAATATCCCAATCTTGACATAATGATTTCGCCTCTAACTCTTTCAATTACTTGTATCTTCAAATATCTGTCTCGTACACTCATCTACCTTTTGATACATGTCTGACAAGTTAGATCATTTCTCACATTTCCTACTGCAGTAGACCCGTAGCCATCCACTTCCTATCTTCCTAATTAAGTGCGAATTTATTTTTTTGCATTCTGTGAAGTTGTTAGTTATGGCAATGTATTATGTTCATTGTGAAGATGAAATTTCACACAGGATGCAGCTATATGGGTTCTTGTTTAAGCTATGTTCACTACATGTTCTTCCTAGAAAATAGAAACAAAAAGCTCCTACAGTTATTGGTAAGCACACAAATCTAAAAACAAAATCTAAACACACACATTCACAGTAATATACCTACAATCTAAGAAAAGAAAATTTTCACTGGCTTAGATTTTAATGAGTGGCTGATAGCTTTATATTATTTTCAATTCCAATTGATACATAGTAACGAGCTTGTTGATTTCAGATCTGTTGAAAAAATGAATCTTCTAAGCGTCCACATGTTGTCGTTTGCGATGTCTACTGCAAAAATTTTAGCCGATCGAATTTTAAAATAAATCAAATGTTATTTTTCCGACAAAGCAAATTCAATATTCTCCAAATTAAAGCCATGCCATTAATGGAAATGAAATCCTATTTTCTAAACTGGTTTCTGCTTCAGGATTCATGTGTGCATTTCATTATATCTTTCTTACGGACACATGTTGCTTCGAACGAGTCTATGTTCAAAAAGTGTAGAAAAATCGTTCTTCTTTCAACATTTTAAAGATACGCATTCTCTTTTGAATACTTATTTTCTTCATTTGGGGTTTACTTCCAACATTTCCGTTGGATTTTTTTTTCATTTGACAATACGGTATATTCGAGTGTTTATAATTAGTGTTTTCAGGTCAAAAGTACTGTATAGTACTTCCATATGTAAATCACTTCGTTAGGGTTTTTACCTCCTTGGCATTTCTAAGTTTTAATTCATTTAAATGCATTTATGTCACCGATTCGAACCTGTATCATATGCAAAAATCAGACAATACTATGAACTATTTCACCGTATTCCCGCCTTTCAAATCCTGAAGACCTTATCTCCAGCTTCGAAAGATTTTGTAGCTAATTTCGTACTATGCTAATATTTCTTTTCATTTAGGTAATAATTTGTTATACATCGATTTAATTTTCCTGTCAAACTTTAGTTACAATACTGATATGAATTGATGCAGTATTAGGGTGAGGAGACAGTCTATATTTTTTTTTTTTAACTTTTGGAACCTCACTTATTGCGTCTCTTCTCCGTTTGATTTCTATAACCCTCGTTTGATCTTAACCGATATGGCGGAGTTGTCAAATGTTCAACTGCATAGTATTTGCAAAATATTGTTGAAGTCACTGGAAGTAAATCGCCTGCATGTACAGACACATTAATATATGTAACTCCAAATCTTGGAAACTGTTCATGAAGGAAAATTACAGTTACAATGGAAGTAGATCTTCTATACTTTAAATATTTCTGGACATTTTGAAAAAAAAATCCCGCGTAATCAACATACAACCTTGACCAAGGTTTATCCATATTAAGCCAAGGTTGATAAGATGTGGATATTTTGCCGCTAAAGCAAAGTCTCTGCATCAGTTAAAACAAAATTATTATCCTGGTTCATTTTAGGCCAATATACGTAGCCTCTGGTAGAAAGCAAGAATTACCATTCCTTCAGCTTACATCAGTACTTTCATCACCGATGGAAAAAAGGCATTATTTTCAATATCCAATGTGTTTTTCATCCAAATAGCTTTTACCTCAAATATCATTTTCTAATTGTAGTCAAACTACTTGAATTGTATTTTAATTTTCTCCAAATTCACAGATTGTTCCCTAATTGTGTGACACAAAACACTTTTTATCTCATTTACAGAAATTAGAAAAAAAGCAATCACCGTCTCATCCAAGGGTTCCAGTAAATTTTGGGATTTGTTTCGACAAAATCTGCATGTCCCAATCTATTTTATGGTCAATAGTCCGTCTTAAAATTACAGTTTAGTAAAGCCGTACCCCAGTTGGTTGCAACCTGTAACCAGTATATATAGGGATACTTTTTTTCTGTAAATACAAAGTAATCAATACTTGTGTATCATTTTGTGATTTTTTTCACAGCAAATATAATAGCTAGCGATTCTTTTGCGATTTGATTATAATTCTTTCAACCACTATTAGCGTTCTTGATGCATGGGCAACTGCTTTTTCATTACTATCCATAAATTTGTTTAACATAACTGCTACAGTGTCACAATAAACTAGCATCTGATTCTACAATTATTTCTAAATCATGATTGAAATGAGTTAACGCTAATTCAAGTGATAACATTCTTTATATCGTCAAACCATTTCCACGCCGCACATTTTTGTAATAAGTTATTTAAAATTGCTCTCGAATTATGAATGTTTGTCACATAAATATGGTAATAGCTTGCAAGCTCTATAAATGATACAAAAGTATCAACATTTTTCGAGGTAGGATACTTTTAATAGAACACGTCTTTGACTGACCTGCATCACACTAATTAGCACGAATTATTTGTCCCAGTTATTTTATATTGTTCCTGAAAGAGCCCGTAATCCTTTACTATCTGACATACTTGTATGTTTTCTTAATTTTACCACATAGTTTTGCTTTTTATGATTACGTCGCCCAAATGAAAAAGGACAAAATCTAAACGAGCTAGGATCGTATCCGACACTTGTTGGAAAATTCTAGCTGTTGCCTTGACCCCGATGGTAGTCTCTTAAAACTATACAGAAACATTTGTGTGTTAATTGCTAACAATTTTGTATTTGTTTCATCCACTTCGAGTTTCTAAATATGGGTTTAACAGTTCAATATTTAAAAAAAAACCATCCCGCATTTAATATTTTAAATCCTTCTGGGGAAAATAAGGATTATGTGTGAGCTAATAGGCACACATTTAAATCTAAAGAAAAAATTGCACCTAGGCGGACAGTGTTATTTTTAATATACATTTTTCGAACTACCCACGAAGAATAATCTATGGGCAAAATAACTCCTAGACATCCTAATCTGTCAAGTTTTTTTAATGTATTCCACAATGACCACTATGTTTAGGCTGAAAAGAGGCAGTATATTTTCCTTTAACTGAAAATTTTTGGTCGAATTTGCTCATTTTAAAAGATTTTCGGAGAACCCCGTAGTAAAATTATTTCGAATTTTCATACAGAATAGATTTACCAGCAGTTTTAACAAATTACACATCTCCATCCAATAGGTTCAACATTTTAGTATTTATACGAATGCTTTTATCGACGCAAGAGGCATCCATTGCAACTTTATCTCAAAAACAATTTTCTCTATGACGCCACATGCAAATTATCCGTTTTCGTTAATGTAGGTTCAACAATATTTTTCCCAATTTTTTCATTAAATATATTACACAAAATTTATATGGAGCGTCATTTAGATTTTGACTTGTCAATACAACTTTTACTGTATTAAATCTGCCTTGCATATTTTTCTTTTATTTGCATTGAATTTGTCTATGAACCAGTCTTTTACATTGGACAGTCTATTTATTTTGAAACAATCAATCCACCTTCAAGTAATTTTCTCGACAACCGTAAAATGTGTTCTATGCAGTCATTCTTTTCCTTCTGTTTTACCCTTTGGTCCAAATTTCTGCACTTTTAAAATATATTTTTCTTACTTTTTTCTCAATCACGTCTGAAAATTAGATTTCATTGACTTTCTTCTGTCACTATCAGTAAGATTAATTTTGGGCCTACCTAAAGTTTATTAGAGTATGCGATCGAATTTCTGAGTATTTACATAAAGTTAATCGTTGCATAAAAATTATACATTTAAACATATCCAGTGTGGGTTAAGTTGAAATGTTTAGCTTTCGGGATTGACAATACAAACATAAGTAACAGAATCTTCGTCATCGTATTCGGCGAGACAAGCATTACTAATGTGTATGAAATAAATCTTTCTCCCTGAAAAATTTTAGACAAAATGAACACAGTTTCACTAAATGTAATATTCTTTGGTCTTTCAGGTAAAATATAATTGTTCGTTCTCTGATGAACATATTTTCCTTAATAGCAAACGTATCTTGTTTTCATCTGGCCATGGATTCGTTTTGTTTTAATTTTCTTCGAATCTTATGTAATATAAAAAATAACTTCTTTGGGGTTATATAAAAATTCGTCAATGGTGTTTACGACCGCCTCAGGCCTGAATAAAACTAAAGTACTAGTTTCATTTGATTTCAGCAACACACTTTCAATCCTCTTGTCTGATTTTCTATTGTTTTTTGTGTTCGTTGTTGTTGCTGTTGTTACAATAACTGTTTTTGGTGTTCCAATATCTGCCTCAACACCATTTTTAAGTGATCCATATTTTGTGATTCTTAAATCCTTGCTTCACGGGAGTTCAAAAACCTTTACAGTGTCAGAATGATTATTTACTTTTAAACGTGAAAGACATGATCTAAGTAATATGATGAGAAGTCATAGTTTGTGAAACACAAATTGCAAATATATTTCTTATATAATTGAAATATAATCGACGCACTCATGTACTCACATATACCAGTAAACATAGGGAATCGAAAAATCAGAGAAACCCAACCTAAATAAAATATAAGCTCCCTTAATGCAGGCGGACAAATCAATTCCGTTTACTCGTCTTCACCTTCTTCCTGTAACTGACGTTTCTTTGTAAACCCTGAAATTGTTCTCTGGGAAGGTTAAAGAAGTCAAGGGTTCCGTGGATTATTTCAACGTGTAGATAATATTGATGCCACTTTTTAGTATAGGTGCCTCTGTCCATTCATTCTGTTTATAGTGGGGATTGAGGGAGTTAGATATCACTGTTGAAAGATGTACCCCTTAGGGTTTGATGATGTGTTAATTACTGGAAGAAGTTTGCGGAATTAAGAATTTAATCCTGCGGTGGATAATTTGCCTATAAGCGAATCGAATGAATTTGACGTAAAGTGATTTTAGTGAAGGACTTGTGATGTGTTTCTGAAAATGTGTACAGGCTTTTATAAATTTAAGTGTGAGGGGTGTCAGTGTACATTTAGCTGAGAGGAAATAATTTGTTTCCATGTCTGAGCACGGCTGGCAGGTAAAAACTTGACTGAGGAAGAAAAATAACTTACGATATGTGGCAAGAGTGACAACTACCGATTTAGAACTAGTGTTAATGAAAAAAAGATATGCTTAAATAACACGATAGTACTGTTGGCACAAATTATAAATTTGATAGTGTTTATTGCACATTGTCAGTTTTAGCGCTATATATTTCCGGCATTGTGGTTGTGAGAAATAATTTTGATATATTGTATCTTTCACTTATGTGGAAGACATAAATGTCAAATTCATATAGCCAGGTGACTACATTTGATTACATTCTGCCCTGGGGGTGTGCAAACTTATTTGTGCTACTTATCCATCCGTAGTGGTTCAATAAAGAACAAATCATCATACAAATACAAGGAGTTTTGAAGAGGTTCCTAGCAAATATAAAGCAAAAGATTGGATACTGCGGTATGCAAGGATAATAAACAAGTTTACTGACATTGATACACCAACTTCGAGACATGAAATTGGCTACTTTATCAGACAAAATACGCGACAAGAGAATGCATACGGTGGTATTGCAGTAATTGGCTTATTGTGGAATTAAGGAAGTCCGATTTGGGAAACGTGGTATGACATTCAATACATTCCAGTGATGATTGAAAGACTAATAGCATGGTCTTATGAAACTGATAGTTTTATGAAGCTGTACAAATTTTATATGTAAACATTCATGGCACAGGCACATTATTACTAAGTTATTTTTCTATCAAATAAGACTTTAATTTTCCTCAAATGGACATAATACTGAAAAATATCTATATTATGAAGTAATATATTATACCATGCAGAATTTTTAGTTCATTTTTAAAAAAAAACAATGCAAATTTAAAACATTTTGTTTTATAATTTATACCAGCAATACTATCGTGTTGCATAAGGATTTTCTATATATTTTTGTTTTTAAAAATTATGATCTAACAAATGTTATTAATTCAATAGGCTTTTTATTAATCTTTTACGAGTTTTTTTCACAGTTTTTACTGATCGAATGCAGTGAAAATTTACATATTTTGCTTGTGTTTATTTGTAATTAGAATTCAGGTTGAATATATTTTCTATTCAGTGTATCTAATATAAAAATATCAACTTTACTTGGATTTATTCTTGAAATAGTAATGCTTTGAAGTTAGTTTGAAACAAAAACCTGCTCAAATTAGGTATAGCTGTATATTTATTCATACAATCTTTAAAACTAAATGCCTAAATATTTCTGAAAGGTAATAAACTCAATTTTGGTATCATTACTTATCACATCAAACCACAGGTTTTTGCACCGAGTGTAACATTCATTTTATAAAATATATAAAAAATAAACCTATACTTCTCTGGCATGCATATATTAATTAGAATAGAAAAATTAATGCCTGCAACATTTCGCAGATCTAGCATTACTCTTTCACACTCAGCCTATGAACTCACAAACCAACTCGTATCTCATATATATAGACTAATGTTTTTGTGTTTCAATAAGGTGATATTTTTTTCCTTTACTGCGGTCAACTTTTTATTCAATATATATATATATATATATATATATATATATATATATATATATATATATATATATATATATATATATTTTCTATTGCATCTAGATTTTGTGTTCTTATTTTTTTTCTTTTCTTTAATGTTTATTTTTGAATAGCTAACAAAACCTGATAGATAGGCTTAAATGTCACTGGTAACTGAAGAGACATTCAGAACAAAATTTCCGAGCTTGTACGTTTCTAATCTCTATTAGAATCATTCAACTTTCTCTGAATTCTCTGCGCTAGCTTCAGATTGACACCCAAATACACTGAAATGTCCATATTCAACATTCAAGCGCGAATGCGCGTGGCGTTTCACAAATTGCTGGCATAGTGAATTGCATCATAATGCTTTCTTCTCACAACATGGCGCCCAATTGTCTCTCCTATGCAGTGCACTCGAATAAATGAAAAAAAAAAACAATGTACATGCACAAAATTAAATGTATAAAATGGCAGCAATTTACACGTCACATCATCTCTCTCTCTCTCTCATTCTTTCTCTCTTTCTCTGTGTGTGAGTGTATAAAACAAGAGGGTATAGCAGTTCCAACGAGAGAAAAGTGTGTATATTAATAAGAAGAGAGAAACCACAAACGTTTTTGGTTGGAATATGATTTTTTTAAGTTTTATTTTGCATAATTTTGCTACACGTGTTTCCGTAATAAAATAATTCATTTTTTTTCTTTGTTTTTTTATGTTAAATATTCTCGATATGAGTCATTTTCTTTTTTGTTTTAGTGATCCAAACATCTTTCTTAAACTGGCAGGGAAATGTTCTGCTTGAAGGGTGATAAAAACAATTAAGATTAGTCCGTGAAATCATGGAGTAATTATCGACATGCTTATCTTTTAAGGACACCTGTGTGCTCTTAGATCTATTTCCATTTTTGTGTGCTTTTGTCAGCATGTGTGTATATATGTCTATACAGACCAAACATACAGACTGCCTCACTACGAGGATTCAGTGCCTCGGAGTTACCAGGAGCTTTTGTCACCAGACAAGGTACAGTTTTTTTTTTTCTTGCTGACAATTTTATGCAACTGCAGTTCAGGTTTTACAACGTTGTGTTCAGTAAACGTTTAATTTGATTGTTAAGCAAAACAACGCATTCGTAGTGACTGTAATCAATGACGACGAATGTCAGGTAAACATATGCGTTTCACGTTGGAAGTAGTTTTGTGTTGCGTGCATGGTTTCAATTAAATTTGTTTCTTTTAAATCTGGACAAGATCCACCTTGATGCACTCTTCCGGCCCATCATCAAAAGGAAAGAAACGATCCCGCGCTACCCGAATTCAATCGGTAGCACAGGGCAGGTTCACCTCTCTTCCACGCAGTATGATCACAGCGATTCGTAACTACATTATTTTGCTAACGTGCCTCCTCCCTCTTCATCTCGCAAGGAAGTGTTAGTACTACTCGGAAGACACAATTCTTCAAATCAAACCATGCTACTACAATTTGTGCTTGCGTCTGTCTGTTTGATGTGTACCGGAAATTATATATATATATATATATATATATATATATATATATATATATATATATATATATATATATATATATATATATATATAATTTATTATAGGATATTATATTCAAACATGTAAAAATCTACACAGATGCACTCATTTTACAATATGCATCAGCACATCTCATCAGGCCTAATAGGATGTGTTGATGCACATCGATACATAGCTGTAAATAACTCTTCTGGAAGTAAAGTTGATAAACTTAGAAAATTAATCCATAGAGCTTTTAATCTTAGCCTAATAATTAATTCCGATATCAAACATTTTGATTTCTTAGAAGTAACTTTGAATTTAGTACTCAAACATTTTCAGCCTTGAAAAACAATGCCAACCAGCTTCATATCCACCCTAACTCTAATCACCCACCGTCTCTAATGTAACATATCATCTGTTGAACGACGTATTAACCAACACTCTTCTAAAAAAAAAGAATATTTCGAGAAACATAAAGGGTTTATGATAAAGCTTTTAGAGATAGTGAGTTCAGATCGTCTGGAATTAAGTTGGTAGAAGATTATAGTTGTTCTTGTAAGAAAAACAGAAACATGAAGATTATATGGTATACATCTTTATTTAGTCAATTAGTTCATACTAAATTGTGACATATTTTTTTAAAATTAATTGATAAACATTTTCCTAAAAATAAATATTTAATTAAAATTTTCAATTGAAATACACTAAAACCTACCTACAGTTGTATTAATAATTTAGAGAAAATAATAAAATCACATAACAATAATATATTGAATATATTTAACAATAATAACCGTTATGCTAATGCTCTTCTTAATTTGTCCCGTATAAATAATCTATGTAGTTGTAGAAATTCCGACCAATACCTTTTATCTAACAAGTGCTTAACGAAATCCCTTTTTAATATGTGTTCTCTTTCATCAACTGAAAATCCCAGGATAGTTAAAATATATATTGGGAGCACGATGAATATTTTTAAAAACGTTTGTATAATCATTTCTCATTATTTACTAATGTTGACAAACGAAATATGACTTCAGGTTCTAAATATTTTTTTGAAAATTGAAAGATTAAAATAAAACTCCTAAATTAAATTGAAAATTCTAAAACAATCCGGAATATGTAAATCCGTGACTTAACCGAGTTTCCTTTGTCTACAGGAGAAAATGGAGATAATTAAACACTTGAATAGCAATCAATATTTAAATCAGAGATACGAAACTACCTTGAATTGCAGGTATATTAAGGGATTAACCCTACAATCTTACTACACTTTATAACTCAATATTCACTCCTCTTATGCTATATTAACTTTATATAAATATTTTAATGTTGTCATTGTCGTTTATTCTTAATTAATGTATTAAATAGGTTAGTATTCGTAATTTACTGGTAATAAGGTTTGGTGTGAATTGGCTTATAATTATTTTACTGGTAATGATGTTTGTTAAATGTTTAAATTTAAAATAGATATATAAAAGTCATATAAATATTTCAAATTTATTATATTAATGTCATAAAAATGTTTAAAAATTATTTAAGTTTTAATTTAAAATAAATATATAAAAGTTATATAAACGTTTCAAATTTAATTTGTATTCTAATTTATAATGAAAAGTTTATACCCTTAAGTAGTTGTTTTGTTTGAATATGGTTCTTTGTCTTGAAGTGTCTTTTATTTACATATACTTAATTTTGTTTGAATATGTGATTTCATTCAATATGCCATGAAGTTTGACTTCCTATATTGTATCTGAAATATGTTTCTTATCTTTCTGCGTTATATTTCCGTTCAATTTTGATTTCTCTATCTTAACGTGTTTTTATTAGCTAAAACCGGTATCAACAACTTCACATATCTTATTCTCTTTCCTAGTCCTTTTTATCCGTAACATAAGGATATAATCCTCTCCATCTTTAGCCTTTCTTTTTCTGCCCTTCTCTTCGTAGTAGGGTTGATTTCTCATGCTTTCTTATGCCTTTCTTTCCTTTCTTCATATTTTTCTTTTCATTGATTTCCCATTTTCTTTCTTTTTTTTACTCCAATTTTCATTTTTTTTCTTTGGTTTCCTTTTATATATAATTTTCCTTTTTTTATATGAGATTTTTTTGTTTGTCTTCTAAGGAAAATTTTCAAAAACTTAAAATGATGTGATCTTTCATAAATTGTATTTTTCAATAAAATCGTTTATTACAAACAGAGTTAACCGCCTTATGAGACGTCTTTAGACATCGAAAAAAATATGCCTTTTCATTGCGGTAACTTTCATCTTCAAACAGTTTATAATAAATAAATATTGCTCTACTCTTATATTGAACGCTTCTTTAAATTAAGGTTAATATATATATATATATATATATATATATATATATATATATATATATATATATATATATATATTGTTTTGTTACTATATTTTAATTAAAAGCGTTAATATATGAAAACAAATGTATGTTGACGTTGGCGACATTATTTTAGGCGTCTAAATATTGATATTTTTTCGCAATATATTTTAATTTTTCGTCATGCTAACTCTAAATTTTATGCGATCCTTCCATGAATATCCTACTGCATGTTTTCTAAGAAAAATTCGAAAATAAGTGAATATAATTAAAGTTTTCTGATTAAAATTTTATATGCAACGCATTTATTTGCGTATCGTGATCATATTAAAGATGTTCGCTGGTGGATTGTCTAACAGCGTTTCATCTCGTCTGGTACATAGATAAAAAGATAATTGCCTTTATTGTATTATCATTGGAATTGCGAACAAACTGTGATATATTAGAATATTGGAAGGGAATAATGAATTTATTATGGTGATAATAAAAATACACAACTTCCTGTAGAAAGTTAAAGTTGAATATACAATATATAAGGAAGACAGTAGCAACAACTGTATTCATCTGGTGATAAATACAGAATAAAGATCTCGAAACAAGGAAAAAGACGGAAATTGTAAAACAAAATGTTAAGATAAATAATTCGGCACAAATGGATAGATGTTTTTCAGATGTATACCGGCTAGCAACTTCGGAAAACATTCTCATTCAGAGCGTTCTAACCCTGCCAGAAGGCGACATTTTTATTAATATGTCTATTGAAGACGTATTTCACACGGTTTAATAAAAATTATATCACATAAGAAATTTGAAAGGATATATATTTCTAATCTCTGTGATTTCACTTATGAAGTATTTTATTTCCATAGTGTTAATGTAATCACTGAAATAATTGTATATTAATCCATCTATCTGTCTGGGAAAAAAAATTAGTCATTTTTTTCAAAAATCGATAATTATAATGTTTAAATGGGAATTTCTATTAGTTTGGCTGATTTTAAACTTTCAAACTGTAAGTCTAAATCCTGAGGCCGATTTTAATGAAATTGTACGCATGCAACTTACTGTCACAGTTATTATACGCTTTATGGATTTTCGTTTCTTTCGACACTGGGACCCCCAGGTTGCCCCAAAGGGACATCCAAAAATTCAAATTGCTTCGATTTTGATGAAATTTTGCATGTTTGTGACGCTCTTACAATGAGATATAAATCGGTTATCAGATTTTTTTAAAATGCATAAGGGGGGCCCAGGATGACCATATACACCCCTTGATGCCGCAATTGCTTTTTTGTGTATTTTGTAGCAGTATTCAGCAATTTCAACTAAACTTTCCCTACATGTTTAGATTATATCGAGTAACTGAAGTAGTTACTTGGAATTCACTGAAAATCAACATTGGGATCGATCCTCACGAGTTAGGGGACCAGCAGGGAACCTCGAAATTTTCAATTAGGTCTACAGCCTTGGTCATAAAGTTGATTAAATAGAAAACTTAAAAAAGATATGCTTTATTATTTCAATTACTATTAGTCTTAAACCTGTCCTTTAGCTTGATATTTGGGACCCCTAGGGTGAAACAAAGGGACCAGCAAATTTGCTTCGATTTCGACGGAATTTTACATGTATGTTACAATCTTACAATGAATCAAAAAGGATTATCAGAATTCGAAAACTACATAAGGGACCCCCAAGAAGACCCGTTAAAAACTTGCTGACCCATTAGTCTTTCAATTGTAGTGGTAAGCAGCATTCCGATGAAAAATTTGCACAAACTTTTTGTTTAGATCAAATAACTCAAAGTCAAATCTGACACCCCATGTGTCATAAATACATTATGAGAAATATCAGTTTTGGTACTGAAATATTTTTTTTTGCATAAACTTGACGGCAAAAATGATATCCTTCCTTATATTTGGAAACTTGAGCCCTAAAATTTTGACAGTTTTATTCTGAAAAATGCACTTATAATAATGTAAAGACCCTCTTTCGATTCCTTTATAATTATGCTAAACTTAGCGTGTACATTTAAACGTTCATAGTGAGTAGATTTCTAGCTGCACGTTAATGTTTATTTTTATCACTAGAACGTTTTTTGGTCGTCTATTTTTAGATAAATCCTAACTTTACGAGCTTGCTTGTAACTGTTTAAAACGTTCCCGTGGTCTCCCTTATAAACTTGCATTTAATTTATTGCGGATATATTTCTATTAATGTGTATAATATTCTTGCTTTTTAATTGATTACTTCAAAAATCTTAGCCAAAGCCCTCCAACTAAAGCCTGACAGTAATGCCAAGAAAGCGAAATCCTTCACTTGGATGTGCTACTACTACAGCCAAAAGCATGAAAGCACGGAGAAGAAACGCTTCTCAACAAGAAACTCAAATTAGACTGACACAAAATGCTATTCGTACAGCTAATGCAAGGTCAGTAGAAGCTAATGGGCAACGGTTAACTAGACGAGGAATGAACGCTGCCAGAACTTTTGCTAGTCGAGCTTTCGAAACTGAAGGGCAAAGAACAATTCGATATGTAAGAAAAGCTACTAGAACTGCTGATACTCGAGCTGTCGAAACTGAAGGGCAAAGAACAATTCGATATGTAAGAAATGCTACTAGAACTGCTGATACTCGAGCTGTCGAAACTGAAGGGCAAATAACAATTCGATATGTAAGAAATGCTACTAGAACTGCTGATACTCGAGCTGTCGAAACTGAAGGGCAAAGAACAATTCGATATGTAAGAAATGCTACTAGAACTGCTGATACTCGAGCTGTCGAAACTGAAGGGCAAAGAACAATTCGATATGTAAGAAATGCTACTAGAACTGCTGATACTCGAGCTGTCGAAACTGAAGGGCAAAGAACAATTCGATATGTAAGAAATGTTACTAGAACTGCTGATACTCGAGCTGTCGAAACTGAAGGGCAAAGAACAATTCGATATGTAAGAAATGCTACTAGAACTGCTGATACTCGAGCTGTCGAAACTGAAGGGCAAAGAACAATTCGATATGTAAGAAATGCTACTAGAACTGCTGATACTCGAGTTGTCGAAACTGAAGGGCAAAGAACAATTCGATATGTAAGAAATGCTACTAGAACTGCTGATACTCGAGCTGTCGAAACTGAAGGGCAAAGAACAATTCGATATGTAAGAAATGCTACTAGAACTGCTGATACTCGAGCTGTCGAAACTGAAGGGCAAAGAACAATTCGATATGTAAGAAATGCTACTAGAACTGCTGATACTCGAGCTGTCGAAACTGAAGGGCAAAGAACAATTCGATATGTAAGAAATGCTACTAGAACTGCTGATACTCGAGCTGTCGAAACTGAAGGGCAAAGAACAATTCGATATGTAAGAAATGCTACTAGAACTGCTGATACTCGAGCTGTCGAAACTGAAGGGCAAAGAACAATTCGATATGTAAGAAATGCTACTAGAACTGCTGATACTCGAGCTGTCGAAACTGAAGGGCAAAGAACAATTCGATATGTAAGAAATGCTGCTAGAACTGCTGATACTCGAGCTGTCGAAACTGAAGGGCAAAGAACAATTCGATATGTAAGAAATGCTACTAGAACTGCTGATACTCGAGCTGTCGAAACTGAAGGGCAAAGGGCAAAGAACAATTCGATATGTAAGAAATGCTACTAGAACTGCTGATACTCGAGCTGTCGAAACTGAAGGGCAAAGAACAATTCGATATGTAAGAAATGCTACTAGAACTGCTGATACTCGAGCTGTCGAAACTGAAGGGCAAAGAACAATTCGATATGTAAGAAATGCTACTAGAACTGCTGATACTCGAGCTGTCGAAACTGAAGGGCAAAGAACAATTCGATATGTAAGAAATGCTACTAGAACTGCTGATACTCGAGCTGTCGAAACTGAAGGGGAAAGAACAATTCGATATGTAAGAAATGCTACTAGAACTGCTGATACTCGAGCTGTCGAAACTGAAGGGCAAAGAACAATTCGATATCCAAGAAATGATACTAGATCTGCTGCCACTCGAGCTGTCGAAACTGAAGGGCAAAGAAAAATTCGACATGTAAGAAATGCTACATGAACTGCTTCCACTCGAGCTTTCGAAACTGAGGGTCAAAGAACAATTCGATGTACAAGAAATGCTACTAGAAATGCTCTTGCTCGAAATTCTGAGAGTGCTAAACAACATAATGCTAGGCAGATACGAAATTCAACAACTACTTCTGCTAAAGGTCTTGCGGGGAGAATAAGTATAAACATTCACAAAGATTGTCTAGAAATGCTTTAACAACTGCAACAGCAAGAGATCTGGGGACTCAAGAGCAGTGTCCGAGACGCCATTGCAGGAATGCCTCTAGGACAGCTTCTCCAATGACAATGGAGGCTGTTGAGGATCGCCAAGATCGTTTGGACAATAATGTGCAAAGATTAGCTGCTCAACAGGGAATTTCAAAACCCCGTAGTCATATATGGTCAATGGTAGCATTCTGTTATAACCCCCGTGCTTATTATTCGAACCATCTTGATGTTCAGCTTGGCAGTATGTCGATTGTCTGTTCGCACTGCAGAGCTAAATGGTGGGTAGGGGAAATTAATAGCATTTGATGCTTAAACGGTACTTCCGCGTTAACTATCATTGAAGATTGACCCCAACCAATGAAAAGGCTACTAACTGGTAACACTGTTAGATCTAATCATTTCCTACGCAATATTAGAAAGTATAATTGTGCTTTTAAGATTATCTATTTTGGGGACAATATTATTAAAGAGGGTGAATTTATGCCTACTTTTAAAGTACAAGGACAAGTATATCATAGAATTGGCTCTATGCAACCCATTGTAAACGAGGAGCCACAATTTCTTCAGGTTTACTTTGTCGGTAACTATCAGGAATAGGCAACTAGGAGCAACTCTATTTCACCTGGAACTGAAATGGATATCATTCTTGAGCTTCAGAAAATGCTACACACCTGGAACAATTATGTGCGAGATTTCAAATACGCTTTAGAAACGGCGGACACGCCAAATTTTTATGTCATCATCAACGCTGACCAGAGACCATGTGGTGAACATGTGGGACGTTAGAATGAACCTGTTTGCAATGAAATTGCTGCTATTATTCATGGTCACCAAGACAATAATCCTAGAGATATAGTTCTTTCATCACGTGATAACAAACTGCAACGCATCAATGAAACCCACCCATCTTATGACGCGCTGCAGTATTCATTACACTTCGTAAAAGGTGAGGATGGGTACCATATCGGAATCCGACAACACAGTAATAATAATTCTAGGTCTAAAACAAAACCTCAAAATGGTCTCGTGTATTCACTTTTATGCATTCTACTTTATGACAAGAGAAAATTCTTTTAACTACATTCATTTTTCACAAGATCTGTTTTACCATTTCGCAATTGATATGTGTGATATAATGGAGTCTGATAGGTTGCTGTACTTCAGAGTGAATCAGAAAAAACTGCGCTCCGATAGTTACATTCATTTACGAGATGGCATTAACAATGGAATAGTCTTCATATTACCGGCAAATTTCAATGGTGGCCCTCGATATATATATGAGAGAACTCAGGATGCGTTGACATATGTAAGACAATACCGTAGGCCAGATCTCTTCACAACATTTTCTTGCAATCCTATATGGAAGGAGATTCAAAATGAGCTATTCCCGGGTCAAAAGACTAAAGATAGGAATGATCTAATGGCAAGAGTTTTCCGTTTAAAGTTAGTCAAACTAATGTATTTGGTCATGAAGTATCAGGTCTTTGGAGCTGTAAAGAGCGATATGTACACCATTGAATGGCAAAATAGAGACCTTCCACATGCTCACATTCTCATTTGGCTGTCAAATAAGTTCAATGCTACTGAGATCGACAAGATTATTTCAGCCGAACTACCGGATCCAAAAACTGACAAGGAGCTATATATGAATGTTAAAGCGAACATGATACATGGCCCATGCAGCCGTGGTTTTAACATGAATTCACCATGCATTAAAGACAATACATGTACTAAAAGGTTTCCACGACAGTTTCTCCGCGAAACACAAACCGGCACCGATGGTTATCCATTGTATAAATGGCGGAAACCAGAAGATGGAGAGTCACATAGTGGGAAAACATGAAATTGACAGTAGATGGGTTGTGCTATACTGCCCTCTTTTGCTAAAAACATTCAACTCGCATATCAACGTTGAATTTTGTAACTCCGTAAAATCGATCAAATATGTTTGTAAGTATGTGATCAAAGGTTTTGATTTTGCTACATTTAACCTTCCGTCATTAGGTAAACCAATATCAATCTGGAAGTTATCTCAGCAGTAATGAAGCCTTTTGGCGAATATTTGGCTTACAAGTGCACCAGAGGCACTTTGCTGTTCAACAGTTGGCAGTTCCTCTGGGAAAAGGTCACCGTGGCTACTTCCGCAATGAAAATGCAGTTCAGATAGTCCGCGAACCAACAAACAGGACATTGACTGACTTTTTTAAACTTTGTCAGTTTGATGATTTTGCTCGCACCCTCCTTACCCTGAAGTTCTGTCGTACTATAGATGGAATAGTAATAAATAGACACGAAGAAAGACAGGACAAGATGTTGAAGGTTTTCCTAATGTGAAACTTGATCATTGCCTGGTTAGAGTTTACACAGTACATCATAGCCGACAAGAATGATTCTATCTTCGTATTTTACTTCACGAAGAGAGAGGACCAAAGTGTTTCCACGATTTAAAGACATTCAAAGGGCAATTGTGTAGAACATTCAGAGACACTTTCCATAAATATGGACTGCTGGAAAATGATGAACATTGGGAGGCAACCGTGGCTGAATCAGGCGTATCACAGTATTCAAGAAATCTGCGAAGGAGATTTTGCTGTTTTATTGCAGACATGTGCAATAAGTGACCAAAATGCCATTTGGGTTAACTTCAGAAATGATCTATCAGATGATTTCAGACATCGAGCTCAACTACAGGTTCCAGGCAGGGAGTTTAACTGCAGCGATGCAATATTCAATCAGGCACTAATTGATATAGAAAATAGGGTTATTTCAATGGGTGGGATATACTCTCCTCATATAGACTTCCCGAAATCAACAGAACTAACTCCAATAAACGCCCAACTGATATTATACGGGAGACATCCTATGATATAAATCTTCTTAAAAGTTATATCCATGAAAAACAGCCGAAATTTCTGCCTGAACAGAAGCGTGCCTATGAAATAATTTGTACAAGTGTTCAAAATCGAAAATGGTGGGGGAGAATTTTCTACCTGTATGCACCTGGAGGAACGGGTAAAACGGTCGTCACAAATCTTATTCTCGCTAAAGTCAGGCAAAAAGAGAAGATTGCATTAGCAGCGGCACTCTCTGGCATCGCTGCAACACTACTGCCTTGTAGAATGACTGCCCACTCAACTTTCTAGCTGCCAATGAATATTGGCCATTCTGATACGACCACTTACAATTTGAGCAAGATCTCAGATAAAGCAGAGCTGCTAAAAAGGTTCCATCTGATTGTTTCGGACGAATATACCATGGCCCATAAAGGAGCTCTTGAAGCACTTAATAGAGCCCTCCAAGACATACGCAATTATTCGGAACCAATGCGGGTATAATTCCGCATCTCTCTGGGGAATTTAGCAAGACTCTACCAGTCATTCTCTCCCAGTCATTCCCAAAGCAACACGAGAAGATGCAGTCAAGACCTCTCTTAAGTCATCTCCTCTTTCGCCTTTAGTACAAACATTAAATCTCACCATCAATATGCGAGTTCATTTATATGATAATCAGTTATTAGGACATTTTTATACTGATATATTGGCGATTGGTGAAGGCAAAATGTCTGCGGCTCCCGATGGAGAGGTGAATAGGTAACCAATTTCTAATTTAATCAACACAATAGATGATCTCATTGCAAGCGTCTTTCCTCTTATAGATGTAAATTATCTTAAACAAGATTGGCTATGCGAACGAGTAATATTGGCTACTAAGAATAACACAATCTTTAAGATTAATGACAAACTGCTCAAATATATCTCTGACAATCTTCAGACATACACGTCCATTGACACAATGCCAGATCCAGATCAGGTGGTGAATTATCCAAATGAATTTCTTAATTCGTTAAATACACCTGGACTACCGCCTGGCCCTAAAAGTTAGGACCACTGTTATGCTGCTGTGAAATTTGGAACCACCAAGATTCTGCATTGGGACACGGTTGGTGGTAAAAAAGACAATCCAACACATCATACAGGCAACTATTTTTTCAGGGTGTACAAATGGAAGGACTTGTTCATTCCAAGGATGCCTCTTATTTCACCAGGAACAGAACTATCGATTCCTTTCAGAAGGCTATATTTTCCTGTTCGTGTCAGTTTGGGAATGTCGATAAACAAATCCCAAGGACAAACATTGTCTTTTGTAGCCGTTCATTTGAACGCTTTTCACATGGGCAATTATATGTTGTTTTCTTTGGAGTTTGAGGCAACGAATCTCTCTTTGCAGTTGTTTCACGAGTTAAAACCAAACGTATAATTTATCATAAAGTCTTGTATATTATTAATGTACCTATAATATCAATTCTTTTATTCGTTTTGTTTCTCATATACATGTATGTTTGTCGTTTAAAATAAACTCTATAGAGTCATGCTATGTTCCATGTTAAATTTCATTAATCTATAATAAGCTCTTTAATAAAATTAAACCCAGTAGACTTTTTGAAAGATGTAATTATACCAAACGGTTTTATTAAGTAATTAGCTTTAGCCTATTATTGAATTTTCAGTGACTGCAATAAATCTTCAAGGATGGTTTGGGCAACCATATCACCGAGCACATAATGTTAAAATACTCTTTTGTTCACCTTTTTGTCTGCACATAAGCAGGCTATCGAGATACTTTGAAGTAGGACATATGTGTTGGTTCTCTAAAATAGCTGGAAGTCATATACGGATGCCTTTAAAAACCAATGCTGACTACAATGTCTAGAGAGTCTCTAATGTGTTGCTGATCTTGCAGCAATATCTTCTAAACTATTAAGGCCGTATTATACAGTCTGCATTGTCAATGCTTAAGCTTTTTTTTACAGCTTTTGTGTTCTCTTGAATTGTACGTTTTCTTGAGTTTTCAAGGATCTTGCAGCTGCATTTGTTAAAGTATTTCTAGACAGTATTTCTGAACGTTGGTTTTTAGCCTTAGCACAGCTGCTAGAAGTCTTTATTGAATTTCTTCTCCTTCCAATGCATGTTGTTCATTAGATGTAGTTTGAGCAAATGTTAACAAATCATTTCTCCTCAACAATATTTGAAGATCGATTTCGTTTAATGTACACTTCATTTGCTGACATTTTTTGTATCTTCTGTGCTTCTGTAAAAAAACAACTTTCTCCTGTTATAAATGTTTTCACATTTCATGTCATTATCATTTTTCTCCATATAGATAAGAGGCACTAAAGAAAAATCTTCTTTATTTTAACTTTACAGATTGGATGCAGTTCGTGATTTTTTTTGAATAAACCCAGGCTACGCCGGGTAATGCTACTAGTAAGATTATAAAGTCATTTTTAATATTATTAATAATTCTCGAATCATTGTAATAGTTTTGTGTTAAACATTTTTCAATTCCCATATTTCGTTGATATATATTACGAAGAAAATATTTCTGATAATGCTCTCGAATACTGTAGTGTTACCTCGCTGATGAATAGGATACTTGTAGCAACGGGAATAGCAACAGGAATAGCAACAGGAATAGCAACTGAAGGAGGCCGAGAATACCATAGACTGAATATCTAAGCAACTGAGAAGTTTTATTAAAAAAAAAGAAATGGGCGCAGAAAGGACACATATTAGAATCAGAAAGTGACAATTGCTAATTCAATGCCACGTAATGAGGAAAGAAGGGATGAACATTTGAAACCCATTGCATATATTGAAATTAAAAAGGACAGAGCGAAATATCGAGCTAGGGAATTTGGATGGCGGAACAGAAAAAGGGTGAGATAAGAAAAAGACAGATATTGCAAAGTGCTGCAAGAGATCGGAAAATCATGGTCAAAATCATGTCGTTTCCGTTATAAAAGAGTACGTTATATAGAAGAATATTAATAAATAAGAATTTTTTTTTAAATATAGGGATATTACAAAACTCATGAAAATAATATTGAAAATATTATTCCTGGATCTTTTAATCATTATCATAAACATAATGAAAATCTACTATGAAGACAGCAATTTACAAGTTGTTATGATCCAGGTCCTTGTACCACGGTGATAGTCCAAGGTAGAACCAATAAAGAACTCGAACACGGATATGGAATAACACAGATATATTACAAACAGGAATATGTACAGAGTAGAAAGTGTTAGTACGAACAATCAGGTTTAGTAGGGAGAACAATGTAGTCTCGACCAGAATCCCTATTCCAACGTCTTGTAGTAATTGTCTGAACGCGACCCTGTTTCGGATTGCCTCTGATTCGACTCTTGACTCGACTGACTGACTCGCTCACTCTGAGTGACTGACATACTCCTGACGGACTTCTGACAGACCTCACTCCAGACTTCAGGCGGAACAGTATTTAGTCACCCCACAACGAGGGTATCATGTGGCACAAGGCCAGTTTAACGTGGGATCTCCGAGCACGTGGTCTCGGCCAAAAATATGCCCGTTGAACACGTATAAACGGATTCAGTGTCGGTTTACCTCCCCGAAAGAGACTGCCCTTCGGCGTAGCCTCAGTCGGGTTCCTCCCAGCCCGAAGGCAGAGAGTTCAACCGATCAGCCTGTCAGCCGGTCGCCCAACTTCGGATTGAACGGTATTTTGTCACCCACCACCTACGAGGGTATCATGTGGCACAAAGCCAGTTTAACGTGGGATCTCCGAGCCCGTGGGCTCGGCCAGAAATATGCCCTTTGAATCCGTATAAACGGGTTCAGGGTCGGTTTACCTCCCCGAAAGAGACTCCGCCCTTCGGCGTAGCCTCGTTCGTGTTCCTCCCCGCCCGAAGAGTGAGAGTTCAACCGATCAGCCAGTCAGCCGGTCGCCCAACATCGGACTGAACTTCCTGCTTCCTCTTGAGGCGCAGTATTTATTACGTATGGAATAGTCCATTATATTATTATGGGTAAGGTCCCATAACACAAGTTTTAGTTGATTTTATTCCACATTGAACTATTGAATATTATTCATCTCTCTTACTTATGACAAGTTCACCAAATATTAAATATTAGTTGAAAATTAAAAGATGTTCTTTCAGCATTCAAATTGAAGTGAGCATTAATAACAACTAGATATAGAGGATATTACATTGTCTGCCGTAGCATGCACAATGGCTGAAAGGGAATGTATACCTATCTCAGCTAATTGGCAATCCTGCTTTCGAAATTCTTCAATTTTCCATCAACTTGAATATATTAGCTTATACAGCAGTTTTTATAATTCATGTGTCTGTCATTTCCAGAGCTTCACCTCGCCCAGTTAAGAAATTTCAGTTGCTTTATTTTTTCAATAAGGAAGAAACATACACGAATCACTTATGGATAGACTGAGAGACGCATCTGTCATCTCTTATAATCTTGCATATTTCAATAGGCTTATTGTTCGCTTGTCGGAATGCTATATCATATGCGTCTTTAATATTTTCAAAACATTGTTCAATCTTTAGGTCGTCAGTCTTCTTTCAACAGACTGGCTCCACCATATTTATAAGGTTTCATGTCATTATTTCTTTCAAAAATATATGATAATATATTTTCATAGTTTTCCTCTCGATATTTTTGCATATTCTTTCTAATTGTTTGTCTTGCATCCTTATAAACTCCTTGTGTAAAATACGTATTGTTCATGTTCAGCTTCCATGTTGTTTTGCTAAAATAAATCATGCAAACATCGTTTTTTTAATTATTTTTATGAATTTCTTTTATACTTCACTTTTTCTATTTCTTCTTCCATTGACGCAAATTGCATTTTCATTTTTCTGCGTTTAACTTCCTTTGTTTTAGTTTTAACTATGTTATTTTATTGTTATTCCATATTTTCGGACGCATGCTTATTTCTTCTTTGTTTCATTCCTAATATCCAGATATTTTGGCTTCGTAACTGCATTGAAATATTTTCAACAATAATGAAAAGAGCTTTGCTTTCTATCAAATGCATTGTTATTACAAATTCAATGCATTTTGTGCTTAATATTTTGACAATTTCGTCATTATTTTTCCCAAATCAGCAACCATATATTTGATATCTTCAAATTGACGATATTTCAGGTTTTGCTTTTATATAAACAAGTCAAAAATATTTTTCAAGAGACTGATGGTTAACAGAAAGCAAAGATTTATATTTAGCAAAGAGCCATCTTGGCACCATTATTAGCATCATTTTATTCTGTTTTAATATTTATTTATTTGAATAGTTATAATTAATGTCTCAATGTATGAGCAATAACGTTATTGGGAATTATTATTATTATTATTATTGTTATTATTAATATATTATTATTTCCTTTTATTTCAGATGTGTAATCATTTCTTTCTGGGTCCCGCCCAGGGACCTAAGGTTAGAAATGGCATCATGACGTTTTCAACTTAAAAAAAATATATATATATAGAAAAAGCCCTTCGTCAGGCGTAGGCTCTACTCGTGACAACAATTTTTTGTATTTCTTTAAGGAATGGATTTCCAGGGATCCCTTCAATTTTTCTACTGGAATAATTTCCAGACAATCTGAGTGCTTCAACTACAACGTGGATTGTTGATGTTCCCATGTGCCACATTATTGAGATTTCGATTTCAAGATCCTTGTATTTTTATAGCTTTTTGAATATCTTCATAGATACATTGCCGTCTGCAGGGGCTGCCATATCAATAAGGAGGCAACTTTTTTCTGTGCGATCTCTAAAAGCAATGTATTGGCGGTTAGCTTTCATTGTTCTGTCTGTGTGTATTGTGTAGTCCCATAAAATTGTAATAGGTCCTATCTTCATAACCGAGTAGGGGCGGTGTTCATACCACTTCCTTTCAATTTCCTTCTCGTAGATGTTACAGTGCAGGTATTGGCCAAATCTGTCATGCCGTGTTTTATATTCAGTGGATGCCAATACCGTGCAACCTGATACAAGATGATCGATTATTTCTGGGTATTTATCACAGAATATGGGCTAAAGCTATATTTTAGTATTTGTGCTTGATAATTTCGGGTTAACAAGCACTGATCATGTGCAGCAAAGACAAAAACTTCCATTTCAGCTTTTAACCCTGCACTATGCAGCGACTGATGCGTACGGGGCTTGTCTACATCAACTTGTTTGGTACAGACAGACTATAAGCCATGAAGCGGTTTATCTTGCTATTGTTACTGTGTCCGGTCGGTTGCATTTGTTTTTTTATGTATTTTGCATCTTCATTCGATGTATTGTGCTTTATTTCTGCATCCATTTGAAACTCCATTTTGAACTTGAAATAAAAGAAGACGCTTACTACTTTCATGTTTTTTGACACATATCAACATCAAGTCTTCTGTGGTTTCGAGGTATCTTGAAAGACCAATTGTTGTAGTATTGTAGGACAGTTCTAGTTGAACTAATCGTCTGCCTCCTTCCGAACTGGGCACATACAAACGATCAACATCAGCTTTGGGATGTTGCATGCGGTAAGAAGTGAGAAACTTTCTCGTTTTCTCGTCCATTCGCTTAATGTCAGTTATGGTTTAATTAAAGTTGTTAAAGTTGTATTGCATCACAGGGACAGCAAAGGTGTTTATGGCTGATATTCTGTTTGTTTGTTTGTTTTTTTTTGTTTTTTTTTTAGTTCAGATCGGTATTTCGTACCAGACGCACATGCCTGTAGTACACCTTTCTTACATTCTCCTTTATTCGGGGATGTTGATAACATCTCATTCGCTAATTCCTAGGTACTTATAGGATTAATCTTGTTCAATTTCCCTAATCTTTGTGACAAAGTCTTAATCTACTGAGGCTGTTTCTATAATTCTCGAAGGTTACTTTTGCACATTTATCTAATCCGAAGTACATACCTATGTCGTTACTGAAACATTTTACAATATTGAGGAGGCCCTTCAACTCATTGTCGTTTTTAGCAAAGAATTTGAGATCATCCATGTAGAGTATGTGATTGAATATGTTTTGTCAAGTTTGTGACCATAACTACTGTTGTTTCGTTCATGCGTAAGGGGGATTAAGGACAAACAAAACAGAAGTGGTGAGAGGGAGTCTCCTTGAAAGATTCCGCGTCGGATATTCAAACGGTTGGAGATGCCAGTGTCTCTGGTGTGATTTAGGTGTAGTTTGGTATTCCGCATTCTCATTTACTACCACAGGGGAAACTTTGTACATTTCCAAAATCTTAATGCTCCAATAATGTGGCACACAATCAAAGGCTTTGCGATAATAAATCCACGCTGCGCTATGATTTATTCGTCTCCTGACATTTTCAAGGATCATTTTCTTTATCAGGAGTTGATCTTTGCAGCCATTTGAACGTCTCCTGCATCCCTTCTGTTCCAGTGTAAGAATGTTATTTGCTTCGAAGAAAGAGTAAGTTCGGTTCGTCAGAACAGACGTGATCAAATTATACGTGCTGGAGAGACATGTCATTGCCTGTAATATTTTGGATCATCTGTCTCCCTCGTTTTTCGCATGAGATATGTAAGCCTTCAGTGATCCAATTCGGAATTTCATCAGGATTATTTACAAGCGATGATAGACGTTTGGCTAGAAATTTATGGATTGATGAGAGATGATATAGCCAGAAATTGGGCAATTTGTCATTTCCTGGGGATTTCAATTTTTGGATTCCGCTAGAGTTTGCCTAATATCATCTGTGGTCATATTTTTCCAATCTTGCAGAGGTGTATCCAGCATTCGTTTTCCTCCATGTTGAATCCATTCTGCACTTCGGTTATATTCATTTGCGCTACTCCAAATATTCTCCGCAAGTCTGCATATTGTCAATAGATGGTGGCGTTTTGACATGTATAGGTGCATTTCCAATTTCCCTGTAAATTTTCTTAAGGTCCGTTTGCATTATTTTATTTTGGCGGTAGAATCTGCACCGTTTTTCGTATCGTCTTGTTCTCTGTGCCTTTAACTGAAGATTTTGCTTCAGCATTTGCTTGACTGATGTAATTTCAGTTAGGGATTTAATTTTGTATTACCGTTTATTATTATTATTATTATTATTATTATTATTATTATTATTATTATTATTATTATTTTCATCTGGTTTCTAGTGTATTCTTTTTTCTTTCCGTGTCCCAGACATATACCTAAAATCAGAAATGGAATCATGACATTTTCCACTGAGCAAAAACATCACACACATTTTACATATACAAAAGACATTCGTAAGGTCTGAGGTGTACTTGTGCGTACAATTGTTTGTATTACTTTAAGGCCTGGGCTACCAGAGATTCTTTCAATGAGTTTATCGATATGTTAACCAGTCAAATACAGATTTTTGAGATTTCGATTTTCCTTGTTCTTTGATAGTTATTTTTTTAGATCTTCAAAATATGTTGCAGAAGGCATAATCTGTATATTTGGCCTCTGATCTCGCTGTATGTGAGATTAGCTTTTACTGCTCTTTCTGCGTTTATTGTAAAGTCTCATAAATTTAATTAAATTTCCGTAAATGGGTCTGGTTTCTGTTCATACCAATTTCTTGCAATTTCCTTTCCGTAAATTTTACGTATTTTCCAATGCAGATATTGGCCCATTCTGCCATGCCTGATTTTATATTCAGTGGGTGCCAATTCCGTGTAACTTGATACAAAATCAAATTGTTTCAATCAGAGTTTTTTGCATTTTGATCAAACACTTTTCACTATGTATGCTTGGTAATTTCTAGATAGCGAGCATTGGTCCTGTGCAGTAAGAATAAAACCTTCGTTTTCAGCTTTTAACCCCGCACTCCATAACCACTGATGGGTACGGGGTTTGTCTACATCAGCTTGTTTAGTACGGGCACATTATTGGTCATGAAGATGTATATCTAACAATCATTTCTGCCTTTAGTACATTGCATTTGATTTTCTTTCGTTTTTAGGTTCTTCGTCCTTTTAGGAGGTGTATTATGGTATACTTGTACTTCCACATCAACTTGACATTTCCTTTTGAATTCTTTGGCTTTCTGTAATACTGAATGAACTAATAAACTTTGATATTCACAGATCACCATCCAGTCGTCTGTCGTTTCCAGGTATCTTAGAAAACCAATAGTTGTGCTTTGGTAAGACAGGTCTAGTTGAACAAATCCTCTACGTTCTTCGCATCTTTACACATAGACGATCAACATCAGCGGTGTGATGTTGCATACGGTGGCAAGTCTGAAGTTTTCTCGTTTTGAAATTCATTCTCTTAAAGTCAACTACAATCCAATTAAGTATGTTGAAAATATATTGCAAGAAAAGCCAAAATGTTATCGCTGATATCCTGTCTTGTGAATTCAAGTCGGTATTAAATACTAGACGCACACGCCTGGAGTATTCTTTTCATACTGTATCCATCATTTGGGTTTGCTGTATTTCATCTTCTTGGCTGACTCCTCGGAATTTAGAGACTTTTTCTTGTTCCAGATCCCTAAATTGTGGGACAAATCTAAATCTATTAAGAGGGTTTCTGTAATTCTCCTTCATGTATGTTACTTTCAAGCATTTATATAATCCGAAACTCATACCAAAATCATGAATAAAACATTTGTTCAAAATTTAAGAGACCCTTTAACTTATTTTCGTCCTTATCAAATGGTTTCACATCATCCATGTAGAATAGCAGATTTTTTCCCATTGTGTCCAATGTTATTACAGTTCAGTCCAAGCGAAAGTGGTATTAAACAATTAGATTAATTTAGGTGGCTCCAAATATTCTTCCAAAATGTTTTTCTTTCTTTAATAGATGGTGGCTTTTTGACATCTATAAAAGCTTCTCTAATTTCTCTGTTAGAAATCTTGAAGTCGGTTTTGGAATACATTATTTTTTCGATAGAACTTACAATGCTTTTCATATCGTCTTATTCTATGTGCCTTTAATTGCAGTTTCTATTTAAATATTTACTTCATTGGTGGGAATTTATTTACTGCTTTATTTTTATATTTCTGCTTGATTCTCTGGCTTTTCCGTGTTGAAACATTTTTAGTTTTGAAATCTCATCAATCGATAACTCATATTTGATTTTCTCAGTTTCTCGCTTTAAATATGCCTTCCAAGTAGGTTCTTTTTGTTTCTTGTTTAAAATTTATTTATCTTGATATGAACGTTTCCACTAGCTGCCGAAGCTGTTCCATATATGGCCTATTTAAATCTGTAATGTTTTCTTGTGGTCTGTCCGTTAGCAATGTTTGCAATGCATCGTTATTTTTGCATACTATTTTTATTGGAATTTGTCATATGGAATTTAGCGAGCCACTACCTTTTGGTCATTTTGGCCAAGAAACATTGCTGGTCATTTGAATGATGTGATTTTCGCTTAAGTGATTGCAAATTCATTGATGTCCAGGATTTTTGCTCTAATGTCGTTTGATTCCTCATCATTAGTGACAGAATCTGAATCCGTGCATTTCTTTTTGTCGCAGATAGATGCTTTCGTTTTATTTCCTAGATATCATTGTTTCGTGTCTCATTTATTTAATTTGTATCTCACCTTCTCTCGTAACATCTATTTCCACTACTGCCTCATTTTTCTTGGGATTATGTATGATTGTACTTTGACATATAGTTAGTGTTAACTTATCTATTTTTGTATTTGAGATATTTTTTTAAATTTCGTATGATGTCCCTCCGAGCTTTGGCAAGAACATTTGGATCGAGAAATGGTCCTATTTTCGTTCCTAATATACATCTCCATATTTGGTATGTCTAATTTTTAATGTTCTTTTATGGATTTTCGGGGGCTGTGAAAAAAGGTGACATGACTTACATTCTATTACTTTCTCTTTCTTTTTATTAATTGATTCGGCATTGGACCACCAGGTCCATTGTTGGAGTTAATCACGTTTTGGTGACCGGGTGTCTCATTGTTGATTGAAGAATTTGGTGTAGTGACAGATCTTTCGACTCCAAACTGGTTTCTCAGATAAAGTCAAGGCTCTTGTTTCTCTGGGTAACGACCGATCCCGTACGAGTTATTGTGTTTGTAAACATTGAGATTTGGGTTTTTGGGTGTTTTATCCCTAATTACCAATGTGTAATGTTGTTCAAGATACCACGTCTAGGATGACTGTGGCCAAACAAAAGAGCTTACACTGCCCATGAAACGCATCTATTTCCCGCCAGATATCACACATATGTTTCTAGGCCACTGAGAAGTTTATTAATAAATTTATTATTATTACTGCCATTTTTATCATTATTATTATCATTTTATAATCGTTTAGTTGTATATAACGTGTCGCGTTCGTCGGTCTCGGTGACCATAGATCTGCGTCCCAAAAGTTAGGCCTGAGTTGCTGGTGACAGCGCAGCATCTCTTATAGATGTAGAGACTCATATTGGAGTTACTGTCACGCATGAGTTGCCAGAATAAATTTGAACATAACATAACTGATTTACGGACGCTAATTACGGATATATACTCAGTTTACTCCCGAAGTCATTACCATATTTGGTATAGCCGCAAAGCAGCAAAGGTTGAAATATTTTGCTTCTCTCAGATGGACTACCATCCGGAACTGACGAATTCCATCTACTAGAGGTCTATATATATATATATATATATATATATATATATATATATATATATATATATATATATCATATATTATCATCAAATATATGATAAGATTTTTCTTTTTTTCTTGTTAAAAGCAAAATATTTGAAAGCTAATTAACAGAAGAAATTGAATATTTTGAAACCATAACAAAAGTAGTAAAGAAAAGATAATAACGCTTTTCCTACTAGTTTGAAAATACGCCCTTCTCTATAAAAAGAAAAATATTACGTTAATTTACCTTTACAATCAATAATTAAGAATGAGTATAAATGAATAAAATTATAGGCAAATTTTCTTAAAATATTTCAATGAAAAACAATAGAGAAAGAAAGCAACTATATTATCCACCAAAACCAAAAAAATAATGAATCGTCAGATAAAAAAACGAAACAAACATTACCACTCAAAATGCTTTTTCTACAATTACGAAATGTTCCGTCCTATTTCATCAAGATAGAGATTTGTTACGCGTAAATCTGGTATTATTCATATCAATGTATAAGTACTTTAACAAAGACATATTCATTTAAATGACAAAATTTTCTTAATAAATCAAATTAAACTAAATTAAAATCATAAAGACTTCCCGTATAAATACGACATTGTATTTTTTTAAATATTATTATTATTATTTTTATTATTATTATTATTATTATTTCTTTTGGTCTACATCTGTTTCATAATCAGTTCCTTTCTTTATCAATGCACCAAGTTCAACAGGAACAGATTCACTTTTTAAGTGCTATATATTTCTTTTTAATCTCCAGATCCTTGTAATTACTTAGTTTTTCAAAATCCATAACAGATAAAAATGTTGTCACTTGTACGGTCATATCAATTAGTAGTATAGTTGTAATATAATAACATCATCGATGAGAAACTTAAGAATCTTTATTGGACTAAGTTTATTTTGTAATAAAGTTTTTTCCTCGGCGCTCTATACTCGGGCTTAGGCTGTTTCTAATTTTCACAAATGACTATATTTCTTCATATATATATATATATATATATATATATATATATATATATATATATATATATATATATATGACTTCCTTCATTTTATAGACTACACCGTTTCATTTAATATTTTTAATACATTTAATAATTGTTTGTTGCTTTATTAATTGCTGTGCTTTACAACTTGATTTCCTTTCTTTTCTCCAATATCTATTCATCTTTGCGAACATCTCACACACATGTAAGCAATAACGCAAATAACTTTTTACTCTTAAATTAATAGAGCAAACTTTTGGAAGCAAGTGGAAAGTTTCCATTTTCCTTTCAGCGAAAATTATAGTATATGAAGTTGATAATTTTTATTTAATCACAAATTCCATTTTTAAAAATCAGTTCTTTATAATCGTTTTGGGCTAGAAAAATTGTGAACATTACTCTCATGACACTATGAATGTGATTAATGCTATTTCAAATATAATGCATTCTTGTGACCGAATACCAATATTCTCATGTGTTTCAATGTAGAAAAATTGAAATATATCAAAGAACGCCTAACGTGAGAGAAAAATACACAAGTCAAAAAATAAAAAAGATATATTTAGTTTTATTAAATTATTATAACATCTCAATTTTAATAAAAATCAGCAAAAGATATTAACTATGTTTTCTTAATTCATTACATAAATTTCAACAGGCAAACGACTAGTAATTTATTTAAGTGAATTGAATATTGTAAGAGCTTGGAACTGGAATTTAAAAACATGTGACATTTCAATACAGCAACAAGATTGGCTTTTTAGGATATTTTTTTTTTAAATTAGCAAGTATAAATTTCCAAAGTAACTAACAAAGAAAGCTTGGCGGAAATACTGAAAATTTCACTTTTGGGAATTTCTCACTTCCTGAGTAAAAAACTGTCCTGGGAAATATTTTTATTTGAGTGAAATTTTTTATTATATCCGTCTTCCAAGTTTTAAATTTTTAAAAGTTTTATTTAAATTTTAAAAGTTAATAAAAAGCCTTCGCATTGAGCAAGTTATTTAATTTTAGTGATTTTGTTATTTATTGTTTCGTATTTTTTTTTTTTTTTTTTTTAGATTTTCATTTTAACGGTTTTCACTTTTCTTGAAAGAAACATGTTTATCAGTTGTGTTATGTGCTTAATATGATTGTGATATTGTTCATCTTGGAATTTTCCGTTAGTTGATTAGTTATGAAGAAGAATCAGTCTATCATCTTAGTACAGATCCTGTAGAACTCTTCCGTCATTATGTTCAGGATGAGAAGTAAGTAATTTGCTTACGCAAACCTCCTTATGTAATATGTGAAGAATATTCACAACGTGTTTAGAGACTAAGTAATAAACAGCTCAGAAGTAAAATGCGACTAAAATATACATCTCATTCAATTTATTTTATGTTGTGATGATATAACCCAACATTCCCATTCACGATAATGGACGGACTGGTTGCCGATTAAGTACGACCACAGCGGACAGTCGGGGAAACTTCGTTTGTTAACACCTGGTTGTTTGCTCGTGTGGGATTTTTGGACGAGGTGGTGTATTGCGAAGGACTTGTGGAAATTGCTTTTGAATTGCTAAGTTTTTGCTTTATTTGATTTATTTGGCTAAAAACTTGTTTGATTTTTTTTTCACTTTCAGTTTCTTTCATTTGTGCTGTTATTTTCTCTTCTGTTTAATTTTTCCTTTTTGTTCTTTGTCTATAATTTTTTCCCTCCCCACGTTTTTTTGTTTGAATTTTTGTTTTTGTTTGATTTGTTATATTTTTGCCTTTGGTTGTCCCCGTTCTGTTTATATTTTATTTGGTTTGTTCTGTTGCTTTCTGCATTGTGGAAGAAAAAATCCAATTTAAACAAGAAAAGAGAAACTGTTTATTTGGCCCGTTGTGGTGGCCAGCCACCATGACGGAAGAAAATAGAAACAACACACCAACGCCGGTGTCGCCGGTGAAAACGGCCTGGGGTAAGAATAACCCGGTCAGAAAAGATGCTGAGTAATACGAAGCTCAACACAGCAAGTTTAAGGACTCCTTCCAAAATGAGTTCATCACGATACCAGAAGTCTGGGAGGCAGTCAAAACAAGAATTGTTTCCCTACTTACTTCGGACGTAAAAAGTCGTAAACTGGTGGGGGTAGGTAGGCAAGCGATGGAAGAGGTTCTTAAGACCCTCAAAATTAGTCCAAAAGTCCTGGCGAGAAAATCTAATGCTATTTGGGACATTCTACTTCCCACGGAGCAAGAAGCAAAGTTATTGGCGGGTAACGTGTTATACACCAAAAATTTAAGACTACAGAGTACATGGGTACTCGAAAGACGAAAATCACGGTCCATGGGGTGCCGGTGGACATCAGTGTAGACAGAATGGGGGCATTCTTCTCAAAGTTCGGCAAGGTGAACGAGGTGAGGGCGGTTCTCGGAAAATCAGGTATTGCAACCGGGGACATGGAACTACAAGTTACCTTGACGCAAGGAAGCTTTGGTGAGGTCCCCAATGTCCTCACATGCCGTAAAAGAAGGATACTGGTCGTAGTGTAGGGCCGGAAGCCGTGCTGTTGGTCATGCGGCACCCCGGGCCACATGGCTAAGGAGTGCCCCAACAAACTGCCGCAGCCTTCAGGAACTACAACAACAGCAGTAGCAGAAAAAACAGTCGCAAAGGAAGCAGCGGTAACAGTACCAACAGAGGAATGAAAAGGGGAAAAGGATCCTGAAGGTACATGGAAGGAGGTGGTGAGAAGTACGGCAAAAAATGTACCATCTCCTCCCAAGAAAGAAGAGACTGCATCAAAGCAGCAACCGATGAAAAAGGGACAAGAGGAGAGCCCTAAGAAGGCAGAAAGCCCGAGAAGGGCAGAAAGTACCAAAAAGGATGCAAGCCCTAAAAATGTAGAAAGTGCTGAAAGTTCTAAAAAGGCGGAAATTACAAAAAAGCCTGGAAACAGCAAAAATTTGGTAAACCCCAAAAAGGCTGAAAAACCAGAGGGGGAGAAACAAGTAGCTCAAACAAAAAAGAGTCAGCATAAACAACAGCAGCAACAAGAGAAAAAGCAAGAAAAGGAGATGGAGGTCGAGGTTATGCTTCCACCTCGAACTTCTTCCTTAAAAACAAGTAGAGAGGAGGAAGAGGAGGGTGAGATGCAAACACCAAAGCACGCTGAACGCAGTAAAGTAGAAGAGAGCAGAGACAAAGTCAGGTTCCTGTCTGTCCCGGCGGACCCGAAGGAAAATATGGGAACGCCTAAATCAAGGAGTACTTCTTCCCCTGCCCGGGTTCTAGCTCCCGCTCCCTCCAATTCTCCCCTCAGCCCATCTGACACATCCGCCTCTTCCCCTCCCCACCGTTCCAGGGGTAAGAAGAAAAAAAACTGTTTGCGGGACCAGAGGATATTTGTCGAGTAGACAAGGAAGAATATAAAAAGGCCCTGTCCAGCCAAAAAAGAGCCCAACTGGGGCTCTTGTATAAGCTGGAGTGTGTGAAAGAAAAGTCTGTGGAAGACCCGCGAAATTTCCCGGATGCCCCGGGGGTTCTTACCTGTGTTAGAGACACGGGGACATACCTAAAAGTCTGAGGGCATAACTCGGAAGCAAAGGACAATTTCCCAAAAATAAGGATGGTTGAGATGGACTCACCCTACTTAAAAAAGCTAAGGCAGTATTGTGCTGGGAGGCTCCCGGTTATTCTCCATCCCTCCTTATATAAGTGTTTAAAACTTACCTATCCTTCGGACGTCGGCGGGATTGTCCTGGAAGGACGAATGATGTCAGAGCTTGGTGTAGGGAGCCTGGGACAATCCGTCGGGGTCCTTACCGCTGCAGATTTCCGCCCCGTATGTGAATAGGTTAATACTGACTTTTATATTTTACAGGACCTAGAAGATGGCAATGAAGATAGCTACTTTGAATGCGAGGGGCTTAAGGAATCGGGGTAAGTCTGCCCGCCTGCTCCGGGACCTTCTGTCCCTGGATGTGGATGTCGCCGCCATAGAAGAGTCCCACTTTGTTTGCAGTTCCGATGCGTGTGTGCTGGAGGATGACTTTGTCGTCTATTCAGAATATGGGGACCGTTCTGCCAGAGGAGTTTCTTTGCTTGTCAGGCGTACTCTTGACGCGAAGGTGGACCTTGTGCATACCGATGCCGAAGGCCGGTTGATCGTGGCCGATATTGCCGTGAAAAGTGGTTCGTTCCGAGTCGTTGCGGTTTATGCGCCCAACGACCGGGAGGAGCGGGTCTCGTTTTTTCGGCGGTTGGGGCCGTTCCTGGTGGATTCAACGCGACTAGATTTAATGGGAGACTGGAATGACATCCTGGACCCCAAGTTAGACAGCGGGCGGGGAGCTAGCGGGAGAAGGGGCGATCGCAGCCTGGTTGATCTGATCGACGATTATGGTTTCGTCGATAGATACCGGGTCGATCATCCCGGGTGTAGAAAGTGGACGTGCGCTCTTAATTGGCCTTTTGACAAGGTAGTCAGCTACCTTGACAGAATGTTAGTTAGAAGAGCCGACATAGATCTAATAGATTGCCCCACGTTCCACTGGGTAGGCTATTCAGATCACAAACTCGTTTGCACCCGGGTGGCGTTAGACAATAGGCCTAGAATGGCTGGCTACTGGATTTTCAATCTGTCCTTACTGGAAAGGCGGGACTTTCAGGAACAGCTAATTAGTCTAGTGCAGCGGGAGCTAGTGGGGGCTGTTATTGGGAATAGATGGTGGGAACGCCTTAAATGTAGTATTAGGTCATGACCACTGATTTCAGCAAACAGCTCGATCTAGATAGAGCTGATAAGGTGAAGACGCTTACAGTTAGTTACACCCGGGCGGTGGATGGGGGGATCCCCTAGAGATAGCCTTAGCTAGGGAGGCCCTGGATCTTTCAAATAGCGAGTGGTACATGGGTCAGGTAATTAGACATAAGTTAAGCAAGATGTCTTCCGAAGCTGTGAACTTGGGCGCAGATCTGCGTCGGGAAGACGTCCGTCGAGGTGGCGATCGTTACATTCGTGAAGTCTTGTCCCCGGAGGGGCGTACCCTTCGGGCCACTGATGACATGTGCGAGGCGTTTCGGCGCCATTTCGAGAGCCGGTTTACCAGGGAGCTTGGTCTCCGTGATGAGGAGTTTTGCAGCTATTTGGCTGACTTTCCTCGGCTTTCGACGACTGAAGCGGCTAGCTGCGAAGGTGAGATCACGGAGGGCGAAGTCTCCGCGGTTTTGAAGAAGATCGGCAGAGGCAAGTCGCCCGGTCTGGATGGTTTGCCCTATGAATTGTACTTGAGGCTGTCGCACATCTTTGTTCCGATTTTGACTGCAGTGTTCAACAACTCGTTTCGGTCGGGGTCCATCCCTAACCAGATCACCAGGGGCGTGATCACTCTGTTGAAAAAGGGCAAAGGTGGTGGGGGGAAGCTAGACGATTACAGGCCTATAACTCTGCTAAACACAGAGTTAAAGATTATGGCCAAGATCCTGCAGGAGCGTTTGCAGTCAGTTGCCGAGTCTCTGTTGGGACCCGAGCAGACTTGTTCTGTGAGGGGCCGAACAATTCAGAGCAACCTGCATCTGATCCGCACGATCATAGATGGTGTAAAAGACGACGAAGAAGCCGCGCTGATCAGTTTGGATCAGTCCAATGCATTTGATAGGGTCGACCATCGCTACCTCGCTACTGTCCTGCAGGCCGCTGGATTCGCACCAAACTTCTGCCGCTGGATTAGCCTCCTGTATCGCTCCCCCAGTGCTGTGGTACAGGTGAACGGAAAGTTGTCGAAGTCGTTCGTGCTCTCTAGGTCGGTTCGTCAGGGTTGTCCGCTGTCGCCTCTCCTTTATGCCTTGGCGTTGGAGCCTCTCCTTCGCCGGCTGAAGGACGAGACTGGCAGTCCGGCCCTGCGTGGAATCGCCGTTCCTGGAGGGGCTCGAGCCAGTGTTTCCGCGTACGCCGATGACGTATCTGCTTTCGTGTCGTCCCGCAGCGACATTCAGGCGGTACAGAAGGCGCTTGATCGGTACGAGATGCTGACAGGGGCCAAGATAACGCGCGACAAGTCGTCCGGCTTGCGGTTAGGTGCCTGGAAGCGGGTCGCTCTTCCGGGCCGCTTCGGTTGGACGGATGGTCCTGTCCGCATTCTTGGAGTGTGGTTTAGGCCCGACCTCTATCTGGAGAAGAATTGGTCTGAAGTACTTGCAAAGGTCGTTTCTGCCGGTAAGACTTGGAATCGCCGGCGATTGTCCGTGAAGGGCAGGGCGGAGGTGTGTGCTACATATCTTTTTCCCCTGATTCTTTACCGATTGTCAGTACTTCCTCTCTGTAAAGACTGCAGGAAGGCGCTCGGGTGATCGCTATCCTCCATTTTATGGAGGAGACGCGTGAATAGGGTCGACAGACGAGTCTGCACTAAACGTCCGTGTCATGGGGGGCTGGGAATGCCGCACCTGTTGAGTCTAGGTTGGCTTTCTTACGCCGCGCGTTGACTGGAGAAGATCCAATTCTGGAGGGGATTGTTAGGGACGCCTTCCCTAAATTTACCCTCAGTACCATCATCTCGAGGGTTGAGCGCCGTTGTAACCCCCGGGACGAATCGGATTTCATCCGCGAGTGTCGGTTGGACTTTAAGGCCATTCCCCGGTCCAGTGACCTTTCACGGCCTAGGAAGGTCTTCTATCGTAGATTAGTGGAGGGGCCCGCGAAGGATTCCCTACGTGATACGCTCGGCTTGTCGCAGGACGAGTATCGCTCCTACTGGTCTTGGGCGCCAGCGGCGGATTATCTCACTAACCCTGAGTTTTCGCTTACCTGGCGATTGGCTCGGAATCGGCTGCCTCTCAATGACAAGGCTTTCATATGGGATTTGTCGGATTTGCCAGACTGTGAACAGTGTGGTCTTGGTTTAGAAGAAACGGCTTCGCACGCCTTCTTCCATTGCCGCCGGGTCCGTCCCTTATGGGACCGTGTCGGCAAGTTGACGGCTCGTCTCGCTCCCGAACAGATTGTGTCCATACGCGTGTGACAATGTGTCGCCCCCGTATTCCGGGGTTAAACGAATGGTGTTTCTGACGCTGATGGCCACGGCTCGAATGATGATTTGGACGACGCGAAAGGAGGAAGTCTTGCGGGGCAACCGTCTTTCTCAGCATCTGATCCGATTCTTTGAGCATCAGCTCAAGAGTAAGATTAGATCTGACAGAAAACGATTGCATTCGACAGTCTTTAGCGAAAGGTGGGTAAAAGAGGCGAGCTTGCTTCGTGTGAACGGGGCTAGCCTTGATTTTCTCTTCTAGGTCAACCTACGGCACATCGGAGTGGCTTCCTGTGGAACCCTCCCCTTGGTTAGGTTAGACAAGATTCAGTGTATGTAGTTAATGTGAGCGAGTGTTGTTCCTGGCTTGTTACCCGGCCACTCTTTGGTCATGATCCAAGTCGAGATTCCCAACATCCCCAGTTTGTTTAGGCTTCCTTTTACCTCGACTGGGTCGGCTTTGTATTTTTCCTATGCCCGCACAATATTTTTGCCCTTTTCCCACTCCTTTAGCGAGAGTTGCTTCTTGATTCTGTCCCCTGGGCAGAATACTGCGGACTCTCTATTTTTGAGGGTTGGACGGCTCCCTACTAACATATGTTATGTTTAGTTTGCATCATTATTAGAATTTTAATGTATAAAATTTATATCATCTTCAGATTTTTATGGATTTGGGCGCGTTTTGATAGGTTCCCCTTGAGAGGATGCGGTATTATGGTGGTTGGAGGATTGTTTGGCGATGGACGAGTTCTTGTGGTGAATGGGTAAATTGTAATGTACGAATGGGTCGTGAATCTGATTAGCTAGGTATAGGATAGTTAGTTTAGACCAGCCTTTCCCCCACCCCTTCATCGGCCACGTGCCAAAATTTTGTAATTTTACAAAATAAATATACCTATTGAGGTTAAGATTCTCTCGACTCTGTCACACTTGTCACACATACATCAGATTATAAATCTATTATTGAAAAATTACACTCGTTGTTTATTATATCTTGCACGAGATATAACAGCTGGCGACGAGGATTGTGCAACGTACTTACTTGGAAAAAATATATATATATCAGATTACGCTGAACGGATTTCGAAAGCAGATTCGCAAGTGAAAGGTATCAGTTGACGCCGAATAGGATTTCGAAAGTGGAGTCACAAGACAAAAGGAAACTTTTTGAAAAGTAAGAAAATTTTTACTGTTAAATTATGATTTGAAAAATATATATTGAACTGCGACTCAAATGCGAGCCCGGTCTAATAATTGATTATTCGAGTAAAAAGTACGGGTTGTAAAAATATTACGGCTGTAAATTGTCTGTTAACCGTTTAAATTTTTTTTTTTTTTTTTTTTTTTGTCGAATTCTAAATAAAGTTAGGATGGAGCAATCAGTCGAAATGACTAAAATGCTGTGTACAAGCTTGCAACAACAACAGCACCAAGAGTTACAACAACAGCAACAACAACAGCACCAAGAGTTACAACAACAAATAGTACAACAGTCAAAAAAGTCTCGAAAGAAAAGTCTTGAAACAGACGACTGGAGAAAGAAAAAATGCTGTTTTTTCTGCCGAAGGAATAGCAAATTCATTATCCGAATTTATATATGAACCTGATTCGGGCATAACATTTCCAGCATACTTTAAACGTTTCGAAACTATATTTCCCAAGAGATGTCAACATTGGTCGGATGAGGAACGAGTAACATTATTAGTCCAGAAACTAGGTACAAACGAGAACAGGAAGTACTCAAACTTGATATTGCCCAGAAAACCAGAAGTTTTGTTTGAAGAAACTATAAGTATTCTGTCAAAAATATTTGACGAAAGGAATACGCGATACAATTGTCTAAACATCGTTAAAGCAGATAACGAGGATTTTCTGACATACGCGGGAACAGTGAACTCTCTGGTTGAACAATTCAAGTTAGAAGAAATTCCCAAAGATGTATTCAAGTGCCTAATTTTTCTTCAAGGACTAACTGATCCTAAATATAAAGAAATTAGGTTGAGAATATTAATAATGGTCGAGCAAGACTCGAACATAACATTACAAAGGGTGACCGAAGAATGCCAACGTCTCATAAACGTAAAAAAGGATAATACACAAATTGAGAAAAAAAGTGTTGCTAATGTTCGACACGTAAAAACTCAAAAAACTCCAAAAGTCAAAAAGACAGAAAAATGTGAGACGTGTGGAAAAATAACCATACCAAAAACACGTGTTGGTAAAAAAATAAATTCTGCCAATCGTGCGGAAATAAAGTGCATAAATATTCAGTTTGCCGCAAGAGAAGGAAATTACAAGATGTAAGCCAGGTATTATCAGAAAAAGAAATTCAGAACGGTAAAAATAGAAAGTACGTAGATGTACGTATGAATAATCATACAATTACTTTCCTATTGGATTCTGGTTCAGACATAAGCATCATTGATGAACAAACATGGAAAATATTGGAAGACCCAAATTATCTGAGACCAAAAAAACCGCTAGAGGGTCTTCAGGAAAGAAATTAAACTTTAAGGGAGAATTTAAGTGCGATATTTCGTTATGTGGCAAGACAGCAAAAACGAAAGTGTATGCAATCCAAGGGATTAATTCATGTCTTTTTGGTGTAGACTGGATAGTACTCTTTGATTTGTTTGAACTCCCGATTAACTCGTTTTGCAACATAAACAGTGCAGAAAAACAAAAAAATATTAAAAATGAAAAATTCATGAATGTATTAAAAGAAGAATATCCCCGAGTTTTTTCTGAGGGATTGGGTTTATGTACTAAGACGGAAGTCAAATTTGAACTCAAGGAAAATGTGAAACCAATTTTTAAACCTTAGAGAAACATTCCTTTTTCCTCCTTAGACACAATTAATAAGGAATTGGAAAGGCTAGAAAAATGGGAGCGATATCTAAGGTTGACCATGCGGATTGGGCCTCGCCCAAAGTCTACGTTAAGAAGAAAAAAGGAAAAATAAGAGTGTGCGCAGATTTTTCAACAGGGTTAAACGATTGCCTTAAAAATCACAGTTATCCAATACCTTCACCAGAAGATATTTTTTCAAAGTTGAATGGTGGTAAGATTTTTTCGAAAATCGACTTGTCTGACGCATACTTGCAGATTAAAGTGAGTGACGAATGCTCAAAATATTTGTGTATAAATACACATAAAGGTATTTATAAGCTAAATAGTCTTCCTTTCGGCTTAAAGGTCGCCCCAGCTTTGTTCCAACAGGTGATGGACACTATGCTGGCAGGCCTGGAGTTTGGTACCGCCTATTTAGATGACATTCTAGTCAAAAGTAAGAATGTTCAAGAAGAGCGATATTCAAAAGACTAGAAGATTTGGGCTTTAAATTAAGCCACGAGAAGTGTAAATTCTTCATGGAAAGAATTACATACCTCGTACAGGTGATAGGCAGTAAAGGCAGGAAACCGGACCCACAGAGAGCCGATGCAATTAAGAACATGCCTGCACCCGACACAGTTGCGAAACTACAATCGTTTATGGGTTGGCCCAATATTATGCAATCTACATACCTAAAATGTATGATTTAAGAGCCCCCCTTAAGGAATTGTTGAAAAAAGACAAGAAATGGTTTTGGTCAAAAGATTGCGAGACGGCTTTTCAGAAAATAAAAAAAATGCCTACACTCGGATCTCGCCTTAGCACGTTATGATCCTGAGAAAGAGATCATCCTGGCAACTGACGCAAGTTTGTACGGAGTGGGTGCTGCACTGCTACACAAATATAAAGATGGCACTACTAAACCGATCGCGCACGCGTCGAGGACTCTTCTTCCGACTGAAAAAAATTATAGCCAGATCGAGAAAGAGGCTTTGTCGATTGTGTTCGGGGTTAAAAAATACCATCGCTTTTTACATGGTTGATCATTTGTACGGACCATAAACCGTTACTTACAATATTTGGATGTAAAAAAAGCATTCCTACGCATACAGCTAATCGTTTACAGCGATGGGGTGTTACCCTGCTTAATTATCATTTTAGGATGGAATACGTCAAATCTAAAGAACATGGGCATGCGGATGGACTGTCAAGGCTGATTCCAAAAAATGAAGAAATTTTAGAAGAGACGGTTATAGCAGCATTAACTGAGGAAAAACAAATATCAGGTCTCATGTTGAATACAATCAGGGAATTGCCGGTAACTTTGGACCAAATAAAAAAAGAAGCGGAAAAAGATCACTATATTGTGAGTGTAAAGAACCAGACGAGATGGAACAAAATACAGAAAAAGGGAACTCAGATTTCACCTTTCTCAATTTGCGACAACACGTTGATGTACGCAGATAGAGTTGTTATACCTCAATCTCTACGTACAGATATGCTGAAAGAATTTCATACCGGTCATCCTGGAATGTCTCGGATGAAATCACTCATGCATGGTTACGTATACTGGACAGGAATGGACAAGGATATTGAAAGTTTTGTAAGACGATGTAGAGGTTGTCAATTGGCTGCAAGGGTACCTCCGGTCAAAGTGAATCCTTGGCCGAAAACGGATTTGCCGTGGGCACGTCTACATATAGACTATGCTGGACCAATTAATGGATACTATTAATAGATATTGGTGGACTCTTTATCGAAATGGCCTGAGGTAGTCAAGTGCAAGCATCCTACGTCTAGGAACACCATCAGTGCATTGGGTGAAATTTTCAGTCGTTTCGGGGTTCCCAGGACATTGGTTAGCGACAATGGTACGGCGTTCACAAGTATGGAGATTAAGGATTTCTGTACTGCCTTAGACATTGAACACCTAACTACACCAGTGTGTCATCCCAGGTCGAACGGTCAAGCCGAGAAATTTGTTGACACTTTTAAACGTGCTTTACGTAAAAATCAAGGTATGGACACGGAACAAAGAACTATTCAGAAGTTCTTAGCAATCTATAGGGTAACTCCTAATGAGAACAACGATGCGAAAATGTCACCGGCGGAAATAAAGTTCGCAAGGAAAATTAGATCAATTTTCGATAAATTGTTACGCTATCAAAACAAAAAAGTTGCTAAGAAAGAGAAAAAAGTCTACATAAAAAAATACACTTCAGGAGAAAGTTTTTTTTTTAATTTTCAAAGTGGAAAAAGCTATTGGATGGATGGCATAATTCAGAAAAGGATTGGTAAAGTGATCTACACGATTAAAAGTAAAAAAAAAAATTACGTGTAAAAGACACATCAATCAGATTAGACCAAGATATGGTGAAGAAAGTGAAAAAAGCGAAGAAGGAATTCCGATGGAAGTGCTATGCGATACTTTTAACATGACACTACCCAATAGTGTATATGAACCTGTATCTCGTGGACCAGCCTTACGGGCTGAAAAGCGAAAATTATCTTCGTCAAAAAAGGATCTAATTGTGACGACTAAAAGAAGGAGCACACGGGAAAGAAAACCAGTGGAGCGTTTTAGCCCGGATCCCAAAAGAAGACGACATTAGAAGCAGAAATTTTCAAAAGTGAGAATTTCAGCTTCGCGGGGAGGTGTTGTGATGATATAACCTAACTTCCCCATTCACGATAATGGACGGACTGGTTGCTGATTAAGTACAACCACAGCGGACAGTCAGGGGTGGAACTTCGTTTGTTAACACCTATTGAGGTTAGGATACTCTCGACTCTGTCCTTGTACTTGTCACACATACATCCGATTATAAATCTATTATTGAAACCCTACACTCGGGTTACTTTGTTTATTATATCTTGCACGAGATTTTACTAAAAAAATTATATTAGAAATCATCGTTACGATTTAAACCTACACTTACTTAGAAAATATCAAAAGTATTAGCTGAAAGCTCTCGTGAAAACCAACGCTATATATAATTTCTCGACACAATCACTCCTAAAAATGAAGACTAGTAAGGAGAAAAATTAAATATTTCGTAATATATTCTTTAACAGTCATCTTTAACCGTTATCAGTTAAGCATAACAGAAGCATCGCTACTCAAATATATACGTGTATGTGTCTGTTTGTAGGGGTGTGTGTGTGTGTGTGTGTGTGCATAATAGGACAGTAAATCCTTTATTCGTGTTTTACACTGTTACTTTTCATCATTTCTAAACAGCCAAAGAATAAGCAGGAAGAAAGAAAGGAAGGACACAAAGAAGAAACAAATAATTTGGAAAAGCTTGTTTAAACGCAAAGAGTGAAAAGGAACAAAAATAATAGAAACTTATTATAAAAGTCAAAGAACAAAGTGAAAATCAAATAATGTTGGACCACACAAGTCTTATATCACTTTAAAAACGCTACTCGCCATTTGCTGAGCAACAATGAATTCATTCATTATTCATAGACACGTTCCGGAAAACATAAAAGTCACAATCGATATTCGAGCACAATTTCCGTCCTCAAGTGTCTCGTAAGCATTTTACGTAGACTTATCCTCGCCTCATGGCTTAATTAATCAAAGGTAGTTCGACTGGTATAGGAGGGGAGGAATCAACACGGAAAAAGGCGACATTTCGCTATTTTCTTTTAATTTTAATGAGGTAAGCGTCATCATTTGAGCTTGGCCTAGCGTAGTAACCAATTAAGTACGCAGTTATTTTCATGAATAACACACACACACACACACACACACACACACACACACACACACACACACACATATATATATATACATTATCTAATTATTTTAAAAAAAATGATTCTTTCGCTACATAAAAGTTCTCATGTTTCAAAAACGAGAGCCCAAACGATCAATATAATAATTAAAATTAAATTGATTTAAAGTAACAAGCCCTGTTTCATCCTGAGCGATTTTCTAGATTTTCGCTTGATGATAAAACAGTGCTTGTTACTTTAATTCAATTTAATTTAATAATCATACTGATGGTTTCGGCTGTCGTTTTTGAAACATGAGAACTTTTATGTAGCGAAGGAATCATATTTTTAAAAAAATAATTATAATCTAAGCTCTATTTCTGTATGGAGCACTGTTTTTTTTTTTTTTTTTTTTTTTTTTTTTTTTTAATAAAAACAAAAATACTAAAGAACCCTGGATTATTTACCTAACGTTCTTTCATATTTGTCTACATACATGCACACACACACACACTTATATATATATATATATATATATATAAGGTTAGTGGACTGTCATACCCGAAAATTGTAAACGTTCTTTGTTTATTTTGGTATTTTTTTGTTTAGTTTTTTCAAATTTTTCTCTTGTATGGAACAAGGTTTAGTCTTGTTGTCAGTTCCTTATATAAGATCTGGGCATTTATATGGTACCTCTTGTAACTGAGAATAGTGGTAGGAATAAAACTGCAAACAATTCATATCATTAAATCGTACTGAAACAAAGCCTGACAAGGCATTTCTAATATTAGGTTGGTGCAAAAATAATGACGTAATAATGTCGTTTTTTGACGTTAAAAATACGTCAAAAAACGACAGTATTACATCATTATTTTTGCACCAACCCAATACCTATAGCTGCAGGGAATGATAAATGTCATATAGCCGTTTCTCGTTTTCCCATGTATTTTTTTTTTGTTTTTGTTTTTTTTTTCCACCAGAGATCATATTACTAAATTTTTTGTTATTATCGCTTTTCTCTGGCACTCTTTATTACTTGTTCTCATACTGTATTTATTTCCATGCTTGGTCGGCTCAGGAGATTTTTGTGACTGAGTATATGTGCTGATTTCTTAAGTTTACGAATTTTTCAATAGTGTTCTTTGTCTATGATCTCAACCCCTACCCACAGAGGCCGGTTATCTCCCTTTTCTCTCTAAATGCGGTCAGCCACGCCTTATTTTTCTAATTGCCCTCGTGTTACAGCTTTCTGGTGTTCTTGAAGCCTTACCTTAAGTGGGCGACCTGTCTCCCCTTTATATTTCTTTCCGCAGCTGCATGGGATAGCATACACACAGTTCACCTCTATGAGAAGTCTTACTCGGGAGAGATTTCTGCGAAGTGACGGCTTGCTTATGAAGGTTGTCCTGATGTTATATGGGCTGCACATCCTTTTGATTTCCTCTGATAGCCCCCGCACATAAGGCAGGCAGATTGTTTTCTGAGTGTTATCCTCCTCCTCTTGTACCCACCTATATCAGTTCTTTGGGGCTGCTGCCATGTAGGAAGGGTAGTTGTTATGTTGTAGGGTACTAATTATACTGACCAATTATTTATTTAATGTCTCTGTTTCGCCACTTATGACTTTTGCTCGGTGTTGTAAACAGTGGACGTCCCTTTCTATACGCAGTATGGATGGTGGGAGTTGAAATTGGTGTAATGTCCGGTGAATGTCGGTTTTCCGTATATGTATGTCTTGAACCAATGCTCTGTTCAAGATATTAAAACGTCTAGGAATGAGAGTGTGTTGTTAGTCTCGTTCATCATTGTGAACTATATTGAAGGTCTTTTTGAGTACAAATGGTCCAGTATAACCTGAACATCTTCCAGGTGTGCCTGAGTCTGAAGTTGCCATCTACGTACCATAACCATCTAGTTAGGTTTAGATATATAGATTCTAATGACATTTCCTCAAAATATTTCCATATATATATTCGCAATTGCTGGTGATAATGGCGAGCCCATTGCTAAGCCCTCATCCTGTCGATATATATGTGATCCAATACCGATATGTGTTGTTTGCGTACAGAAAGTCAATATCTCCATCAGATAATCTATTGGAATACTGGTCCGTTCTACTAGGGTGAGTCAGAGATCAATCTGTCTCTGACTACTGAGGGTACATCCTCCGTGGGCACCTTGGTTAGCAAACTCACCATGTCCAAACTCAGCATCTAGTTGGATAGAATGGGAGCATCTTTGATTATTTTCACGAAGCATAGAAATGAATATGGAGAAAAGCGATAAAAGCAACAACATTTGCAATATGACCTCTGGTAAAAATGGTTGCTGAAGACAGGGTACTTGAATTGTTAAGTATATACTGATTGTACCTCCTGGATTGTTATGATGCATTACGTGTATTTCCATCACTGCTTTCTTTCTAATTCCAGGTCATAGATTCTGTATTGAAAAAAATTATATTGACTCCTATTTCTTGAAAACCTTAGTAGAGGATGTTGAGTTTCTGTTCGACATTATTCTTATCATAACTATGAATTTTTCAGCATAGTCCAGTCATCATCAGTGCATTGACCTTGGTTAGGAAAAGTGTAGTGAATAAGATGAGGACAATTTTTTCGAGAAAGTCACCCTTTAAATTTTCATCTCTTCTAGACAGCATTGTATTTCTTTACTTAGTGGGACTTTATCGTAATATGAAACCTAAATTAAGCTTAGTGTTTTTCGTGTTAAAACCGTTGATTTCATTTCTGGGAATATATATATATATATATATATATATATATATATATATATATATATATATATTGTGAAACATTTTTCCACAGTCATTCCTTATTCAGATACGTTTAGTGGTTGAGCTGAAGTTTGAGATATTTGTTAATGGATGTTTATATATATTTTTTACTTCACTGAAAAGTGGGGAATTCAGCATATATATATATATATATATATATATATATATATATTTAAATTAATTGTCATAGGTACCTAAAGCTGATATTGAAGGCAAAGATATAATTTGTTTTATATAGGCATTGGGAAATATGAAAATAAAAATTAAAAAATGAAAACTCTTACAAGACAGACCAACCGGTTTTGTTCCCAAGCTCATCGGGGTCGACTGGGAACAGATTAATAATTTATTGCAAAGATGCATTTACACCCACAAACACCCTACATACAATTAAAACATTAAAAATTGAAATGAGTAATGGTATGAGGAATGACCAAATGCAAAACAACCGAATTTGCGCAGCGAAAAAATATCGGGTGAGGGGGAATATATGATTCCCAAACACTAGATTCAAATAATGTGAAGTCCAAGGAGACAGTCTTTTTGCTTAGAAAGTGACAGCTCCCAGCACTGAATGTAAAGAGACTCCAGTTCCTGCAAAGGAAAAGGAGAGTGCGAACTAGACAGAACAGAGAACCAGACTTAACTGAAATTCATTACATAATCCCTTCAATTTATAAGATGTTCAGTGATACCGGACTCGGAAGTATTGACCAGCTGGCTCTTACGGGCATCCGGATTAAGAACATATGATTGGAAATGCTACCTAATCCTACAATCCAAGTGTTAGGAAGTCCTTCCTATATAATTGCTGCCACAACCACAATTAAATGGTTAAATCTCCGAAGAAGCATGATGGGGAGGAAGAGGTTCATTACGCATAGAGGAAAAGGCAGAATGAATCGAAAAATGAGTCCTTAGTTGAGCAGAAAAATAGCACAGTTGAACAGCAGACAAGATCTGCTTAGCCATAAGCTCGCCTCGTGAAGCAATAAAAGGAAGACGCAGAAGATTGAGATATTTCTGAATTAAGTATTGTTTATCCTTTAAAAAAAACTAATAATCTTATCACGTATAACACTGTCAAGAGTATCACTAGGACATCCATTTTTTAAAAAGAGTGCAGCAGATAAAATCTTATTCATCATCCAAATATTGTTCATTATATATGATCAAGGCCCTGTGAGTTAAGGTCTTGATGAGATTGATTTTACGCTTTTTGGGACAAAATTAGTCCACTTCCACAAAATGTTGGTATGCGAGACAGTGAAGTAAGAAATTGAGAAGGAGTCTGATGCGCAAAGACATCGAGAAAGAAGAGACAAGAATTAGACTCCTTTTCGATGGTAAATTTCAAAGATGGATGAAGTTGGTTCATGACTGAGAGAAAGAAATCAGCTTCCGCTCACTGCATAAAATATAAAATGTATTGTCCACATACCGACTTTACATAGACGGTGCATTGTCATAAGAGAAGAGGGACGACTCATAAAAGCCCACAAAAATGTTGGCCAAAGCTGAACCAAGTGGTGAACCCATGGGAACCCCATCAATCTGTTTGAACTTAAAATTATTAAAGCTAAAGTCAACCGACATAGTAGCGAATTGCATCAGCTTAACAAATACATATTCTGAGATGACCTATGATATAACATGTCACAACAAATATCAATAGTTGCCATTATTGGAACACAATTAAACAAGGAACATACGTCAAAGGAACACATAAATTTATTTTTAGAAGGAGTATCACGTAAAACCTGAACAAATGAAAATTAATCCTGAATAGTATACGAGCTAAAATGATCAACGACACGTTGAAGAAGGTCTGAAAGAAAACTAGCAACCTAATGTTAAGACGAGCCTGACATGTAAAAAGGGGGTACATCATACTTATGAATCTTCGGAAGACCATAAAAACGAAGGCGAATAGACACAACGGGTCTAATATCTTCAGTGACCTTACGGGATATGAAACCATGTTTAGCCCAAGATTTAAAGCTTCTTTTGAAATTTAATTTGTATGGGACAAAAGCGGTTGGGAAAAATGTATGATTCACAGACACTAGAGTCTAATAATGGGAATTCCAAGGAGACAGTCTTTTTGCTTACAAAGAGACTGCTCCCTGGACCGCGAGGAGAAAGACTGTCTCCTTAGACATCACTTTATTAGATTCTAGTGTCTATGAATCATACATCGCCTCCTTTTTTTTCGCTGCGTCAATTCGCGTTGTTTTGAATTTGGTCTTCCCTCATACCTTTAAACATTTCAATTTTCAATGTTTTAATTGTATGTAGGGTGTTCGTGCGAGTAAATGTATCTTTGCAATAAATTATTAATCTGCTCCTAGTCGAGCCTGATGAGCTTGGGAACGAAACCGGTTGGTCTGTCTTGATCTGTATATACATATGAATATATATATATATATATATATATATATATATATATATATATATATATTATAAATAGATTTATTTAAAATGTGGTTTTTTTCGCTACACAGTTCTAAGCATGTTTCAAAAATGGAAGCTAAAAACTATGTATTTAATTTTGTAATTAAATTAAAGACATTAGTTCCATTTCATCCTCAAGCGAATTTTGGAGTAACTTTTAAAATTACTGAGTTACAGATAAATCTACTTCAACTGGACAAGGGGTGTCTGGCTGTTCATTATGTCTGTATTATTGTATCCGTTATTCGTTACGTTTTGGTAAGAGGTAGGGATGTATTTTTCAATGAAATCTGACACCCGTTGAATGGATGTCGTGTGGACTTTTTTTTTTAAATTTATTGTTAATGGCAAAAAATACTTACTGTATTTTTTCTATTTGTAAATTTAAAGAATTTGGTGGGTGTTTAGATAATAATACGTTTTATTTAACCACGATTTGAAATATTTTAATTTTTAATTTTTATTATACTATATTTTTTAAGAACAATTAAATGTATTAGAATCCCTTATAGTATGTAGAATTATTTTTACATCAAGTATAAATATGTATATTAGGTTACAATTTTTTTGTAAAAATAAAAATATCTATAAGAACACCGGATTATATATCTTACTGTTCTTTCTTTATATATATATATATATATATATATATATATATATATATATATATATACATCCTACATTGGGCTCTGAATTCAAGAACATTTCCTTACAAATGGAGGAAACAGAAGCCACAGAAATATTTTCTACAGTTGGAAGCTGAGACGACAATGGAGTAATTATGTGAGTAACACACAGGTTTTAAATTTAATGTCAACTTTAATAACCCACATTCTTTAAAATAGAATATATTGCTTATAATATATAAGAACGACTTTCAAAATATAATACGCAGAAGTGATGTTGACAGAATGATTTTAGTTGGAAAAAAATCAATATGCCTAATGATGTGATGTAGGTGGATTGCAAAGCAAGAACAAAAAGATCGGGTAACTTGTCAAACTTCCTTAGAGTTAGAAGGGACAGAGCGAAAAGTAGATGTAAAGACAGTAAACCTACTAAGATGCAAGGGTTTACTGAGTGAGTGTTAGTGAGTAAGACAAAAAAAAAAAAAACAATAACACTTTTAAGGAGAGTGAACAATAAAAGAACAAGAATTAATTAGACAGGATATAACGATTGCCATTGCATTTAAATTTCTGAATTTCAAAGTTGTTTGGGAAGCCAGTAGCCGAAAGAGTAGTGCAATAGTAGAAACCGTTAGGATATTACTTGCGGTTACATCTAGCCATTTAAAATGTTAAATCATAAGAACCTGTTGCCAATCAAGTGCAGCCCCTACATTCATAAAATCTAGATACCATAGAGGAGTGCGCGTCAGAAAAATTACCATGGAAATATTTATATAAAAGGCAAATTCAAGTTATATTACAGCGTTGGGAGATTGATTGAAGGAGAGACGCTAGATGAAGACCACTATCATTGCAGATTAGTCATTGCATTTTATTAAGGATCGCTAAATAGTATAGCATGATGACATATATTTTAGAATGAATAGGGAATCTATTGGAATTAATAAACTCAACTGTCGTTAATTATTTTTTTATCAGTTTTTTTTATTTATAACTATTTCATAAATGATCATCAGGCTCCGACAATTTATATATTCCCAGGAATGTTTATTTTCAGTGGTTGCTTGAATTTGGATCATTTACACCATTGTTCTTTGACCTGAAACAGCTATATGTTATTTCATCAGAAATGCTAAAATAAAAAATATCCAGTAACCAGCACTACGAGATGTCATTTTGAGACTGCCGTATAATCTTCTGAGTTCAATAGTATTTCAACCAAGTAATCAAATAAAAATATATATGTAGAGAAAACAGAACGTTTCTATTTTACTATACTTTTGGACTTATGAGATCAACAACGAAATTTGATCATTTCTCACAAAAAATGAATATAGTACAATGATATTTGAATGATATCATTGATTTGTATTTAAACGTCTGCAAGAATCTGAGGGTTTTCCAACACATATTAAAATATTTTATGAATAGCAAATGGGTAGTTATAATTCTAAGATGCGATTATATCATGTAAAATAATAAAAAATATATCAGGTCCGAATTACTATACATATTTGGAAGCGAGAAACTTAATTTCAACATTCTCAGTTTACCAAAATATAATTGATGTCCACCAATTAAATTAAGTTTGAGACAAGTCATTTATTCTTGGGATTCATACAGGGTAAGAAACACAAGTAATGACTTAGCAATCAAACATTTGACATTTTCACCATATTCATTATTAACATTTTCATACGGTACGATGTTGTGGGCATGTGGTTTTAAATTATCAACCAAAAACCTGATATATGTCTGCATTGCGTACTACGACGCGTTGTAATGTTTAGCAATCTTGTCTCGGTAGATTAATTACAACTGAATTCGATATTCCCTGGGTACCCCATACGTTCAGCCTAGTGCCACAGCTAAGCTACGCTAAGAAAATCACCATAATAAATGTCTGCGTTTCCGAAGACACAATTAATAATTTTCCTCTTCTGTTCAATTTCCCAGTAGGACGTGAGCAAACATATCGCTCCACAACATCCTATATAATTAGCTCTTGGAAATATTTTTTTTAATATCCTCACTCCTTGAAATACCACCCATTTATGCAAGCTCGTTAGGTTACTAGGTATTGCCTTCTGTCTCTCTTACCTTCAGTATTTCTGCAAATTCTCCAAGTCCACTTTTCTCTTCACGTGTCCTAGAAATTTCCCCAGTCTCAATCCAATTCTAAATATAAGCATCGTTTTGTGTCTATTACTCTGGAAATTTCCTCGTTGTACATATGATCTGTCTATGATATACTCAGCATTTTTCTTTACAAGTACATATCTGCTTAAATAAATAATCTCTTCATCTGTGAGGAACTTGAACAGAAGTCACCTTTGCACCTGGAGAAAGATTGACAACGACGCTGTTAATATTTTAATAAATTACAACCTCATTCTTATATATACTACACGAGGAGATGGCCTTATGTCATAATTACGTTTCAAATTAAATTTATGTAGTTTTAAGATACAAACTTTGAGTAAAATTTGTGGATCGAACTTCATTAAGAAATTCATTAACTTGCTGGCTATTACACAACAGGAAAACCTCACGTGAAATATGATGACTTAAAAGAAAATCTACACTTACGAGAGGTCACTGAGAAGTTTATAGCCTGACTCTGAAGAAATGATGCTAGAGATTTGATTAATTCCAACTCTTCCAAGTAATAACTGCATTGTTTCCTTCCAGGTAAACTGACATTTGACTGTTCAAAGAAAACTTTTCTCATTGTTGATTAGAAATGTCATCAACAGCAGCTATGACGTCATCATCAAGAGAAACTTTTGTGCAGGGGAATTGTCATGATGGAATAAGACCACTTTTGTCAGTTTTGCTTGATGTTTGGTATTAATATCAATTTCCTAAATGTCTCAGTATATTGGTACAGTACTCTAGATAGACGTTGTTGCTCTTTTAAAGATAAACTGTAAAAATGCATTTTTTATGCCAAAATCTTACGACACCGCGCCTTCCTTGAAAATTAAACTACCTTGTCTTTGTTTAGGGTGTTTCTACTGCATGTATCGTTTCTTTTTCTGATGAATCCAATACTCACCCTGGTTTAGAAGACGTTCTTGTGAAGTGAGCTTTAGAAAAAATGTCACAAGAAGGGGCGCACAACGAGCAGAATCATTCGTCATTCCAAGCTCATTGTGCAGAATATTCTGAACTCTCTCGCAGGATATGTTAATAGTATTGGCTATTTGGCTTTTTGTCAGTCACCTGTCATCCATCAATATGTGATGAACACTATCAATGCTTTTCTAGATGATCCAGTTTCAGAATGTTTACAACTTGGATCATACAAACACCTGTCCTAAAACTAAATAATATACTTACCTGTATATTGAGACAATAATCGTAAAAACTTTCAATATGCCAGTCAGTTTTTGATAGTGCTGCAACGTATTTTATGTTATCGTATAACATAGTATTGCACATCATCAATTTGAATCAGTGAGAAAAAAAAATATATATATATATATATAAACAGTGACGCCACCACTTAGTGTATAGGTTGGACGCAGTGCATTGTGTAACGTTGGCATAATATTTGTGTTAGTATTTTATAATTTTATATTAATTTCTTTGTTAATATACCAAATAATTTCACCAAGATTTAGTAGGGTATATTTGAGGTACTGCATTGAGTTGCAGTAATTGGTGAACAGTAATTTTTCGGAGTGCTACCCGACTTGATTCCAACTCGGTGGTAAATCATTGTATCTTTATAACTGCTATACAGGTCCACCCGTATTATTGGAAATATTTTTTCAGGCTTGAAACGTCGACTTGTACGCTGCAATTTACAGTGTATATATATATATATATATATATATATATATATATATATATATATATATATATATATATATATTGGACAATTTCACTCTTATATACAAGTCTTTTTATAAACGACTGACAAGCTGCAGTCGTTACTTTATTTTATTTAATTTTTATTGGCTTCTTACATTTTTTTCCTCAATGGGGATAAATTACTAGTATATTAGTAATATCCGGCTATTCAACTGTTCTTTTCTTTTATTCTTTATCAAGGGAGAATTTTATTTTTACTTTTAAATGAATGGATGGAAATTTTGTATATGTATCTATAGTTATAGGAATTGTTTATTTTTCACTGTCAGCACATAGTAGCGGTTTACATAATTAATGTTATTGATTTTTAGATTTTCTGTTTTTCATTAATAATGCTTTAATTTTTTTCACCTTTTTTTTAGATGAGGATGAGATATTTGCATTTTCGACGAATTTTTTGCAGATAGACATTGGTCGGTCTCCGTGTGTATTTACCTGGAAACTATTTGAGCTATAGTCAGAAATATGTAACATGAGTCTTCTTCGCGTTGTAGTATATCCACATTCCTTCAGAGACACGTGTATTCATAAAGTGTATATATATATATATATATATATATATATATATACTCACGGAGATTTATTTATTAAATTTATGTAAGACTGTTTATTTATACATATTTACATGGAAATACATGCATATTGCAATTTCCTATCAGTTTAATTGTTAGAAACAATTGTTCGTTGTTGGTAAACCTTGGCAAACATATTCTTATAAACTGTGAAATCGAACTCGAAAGATTCAAGAAGTGGTAAATATAGAAGTCATCAGAAATTGATTAGCTATTTCGTTCTATTTCGGATGTAGAGTTCGATATTGTCATCACGTTTACCCTCATACTTTATTAACACTTCCCCAAACACCCAGCCAAAAATATAACTTTTTGATCACAAGGAAAATATTTTAAAAAAGACAAAGAACACTTTCACGTTTTGCCATCATTTTCATGCGACATCATTTCCCGCCTTTTGTGTTGGGATTTTTTCATATAAGTTTTCAACAATCAAAAGTGATTTTCGTCACGTGTGACGGAAGTTTGAAATTTGCAGACGTATTAATCGTCTTTTCGTTTAGTGAAACAAAATGTTTCATTGTTCCAATTCTAATTTCCTGTTGAAAAATAAATTCCTTAGCTGTAGCCCCGCAAAAGAAACAAAGAAAAAAGAAGCTTTCGCTGAAGTAATAGACCTGCTAACAATTTTGAAAAAGGCATAATGGCATCAGCACCAATTAGCTCTTTTCCCATTCACTTACAGAAACGAATAAGAAGTGAATAGCTGAAATTTCCAAATTCATTAGCACGCATATCTCTCCAGAGACAGTCAACACACATAGGCATATTAAACTCACAGAACATCTCAGCAAGGGATGAGATGTTGCCATGTTTTGATTACGTTAGAAATACTTAGTTTTCGAAGATAACAATAGGCCAAATAATGGCAAACGCAATTATTTTATTAAAATAGTTTTCTGTAAATTCGAAAATTCTCTGTTTTAATTCTTTTAATTATAACATTATTGTGCTACATTATTTTCGTGCAGACAGTTGTCCCCATTCTTCTTTTTATACCAACGTTTAAATAGTTGTGTCCTCCGGCCTTAGTCAAGTGTATATTGAATTTCATGGAAGCTGAAGTCATTACTTAATCTACGGCAATATTTTCTCGTTTCCCTGCATTCACCAATACATTGCATATCGGATGTAAACAAATTATGCATTATTCTTATCAGTACTTGAAGGTATGTTTGTCTATGAACATTACTATCATAATTTATTCTTGCTATCTTAAAAAAATAAACGCGAAAAGCATTCCCTTTCTCTAATTAAAGGGTTATAGATAATTACCGAGTTAATTCAGAAAAGTATAATTATTACACTCAAACCGGTTTTCACAATTATATATATATATGTTTTTTTATGAGTAAAACCGGACGAAGTCACCATCTTTCCCTTGTATAATATCATATCAAAACCTTTAAAAAATAACTAATTTTGAACATATATATGTATTTATATATGTATATATATATGTATATATGTATATATATATATATATATATGTATGTATGTATATATATATATATATGTATACATATATATATACACATACATAAATATATACACACACATATATATATATATATATACATATATACAAACATATATACACACGCATACACACACATATAAGTATATATATATATATATATATATATATATATATATATATATATATATACACTAGATGTTAAGAAACAAGGAGATTAATCATCTACGCACTCGCTACCATGGTTTGAACAATTAAATTTTGGTCAGGCGTTAATTTTCTAAAGCCATATTTGCTTATTTTATGTACGCCTGACAGGAAGTAGGTCAGAAGTGTAGGTGAAGCGAAAATGAAGAAATAAGCTAGGATCAGCAATTAAAAAATATATATATATTTACTTTCTTCCGGGTTTGTATAAACGCGAAATAATCTTTTTACTGTGTCTTCTACTGACATACCCACGGACCTTTCATTTAACAGCTTTTGTGGTTCGGATACATTGCTATTGCTATTTTTCTTCATGGTATAGCCGACACATCACCACGATTGGCTTAAGGCTAGAATCTCCTCAATATACTCATGGTTACATTAGCGTTTTTGTTGTTATTTTCTAGTCTGCTGCAATTTCCATGGATTTATATCCTGAACGATGATTGTCATTGTACCATCTCTTTCTGAAAGTACATTCTGTACACCCCACATATCTTTCTCTGGCAATTTCCGTCCTTCACTTCGGGTTTGTAAATAACTCCTTCTATTTTACATAAGTTTGCAATAATAAAAAAAAAAAAACTGTAATCTCTGCTTGGACGAAAAGATTACATTCACTGATCAAATAAACTACTAAAACCTATCAGAACTCAAATGTCCGGCACGAAACAATTTGTATTGTGCTATTTAAAATTCGAAAACTGTAAAATATAAATGAAAATAAATAAATAATTAAAGTAAATAAGCATAGATGTAAAATTGATTAACCCCTTTATATAAGTAAATAAACTAAATAAATAATGAAAAAAGTTAAAAAAACCAAGCCCACCCTAATAACAGAAAAATAAAAAATAGACTACCTACAATGTAACAGAAAAGGGCCACAATGCATATGTATAAAAAGTCGAGCAAAACCTCAGCGTGCATGACCTGGCGAAAGTGTTTAGCATGAAACAGAAGGTCGCCTCTAGGTGTTGATATCAATAATGCCCACGTTTATATATATATATATATATATATATATATATATATATATATATATTAAAGACCACACGTATTCGAGGATGCCCGTTCACTAAGGCGGCTAATCCCTACAATAGACGCATGCTCAGGAGTATTTTGTGTTTTTTAAACACCCAGAGCGCCAACATGTAGTTTATTCTACAACTATTCTGAGAAGACCATCATTACAATTTCTTGGAGAGAGTCATTTTAACTATCGTGATCATCAATCTGAACGAAGCCAGCACTCTAAAAACTTCGATCATGATAACTAGTGGCTTCCTGCTAGCACACAGTCATCGACGGCTTCCAAGGGTTCCGTCTATCCAATTTCACTCACAATATTATTTATATATTCAGTAAAATTTGATGGAAATCTATGACAAAATGTAAAAAGTTATTGTGTGACGCGTTTCGTGTTTTAGGATTCATCGGCAGATATTTATTCTATTATCAGAATATGGGATATATGATACCAAAAGAAAGAAACTGATTGAAAGATAGAAATACTATATCCATAAAACATATATTAAATAAAATAATTTCTCAGCGCCCACTCCGCGTTGTGAGCATTAGAGTATATATATATATATATATATATATATATATATATATATATATATATATATATATATATATATATATATATATACAAACACAATCTAAAAATATTAATTGAGTCATTTTTGTCTGCAAATCCAGACATATCCAGCACTAGGAAATACTGCCATCGATAATTTAGTAATTAATTTATCATTTCTCAGACATAAGAATATTTTTTTGCATGTTCACAGACTTTCTGAATATATATTCATGAATCTAACAAATATAGTTAGCAATGTAAACATTTTATTATTAAGTTCAGTAATATATATTGAATGGGTGATTATATAACAGGATTTTTCATATGTCTAATAGCAGTATATAACAATACGTATTCATCTGGTAAATCCCGTACAATTCATCACCATTTAAATGCATATCATGTGTATAACCTGTTTTTTTTTTCATTTATAAAATGAATACGATAATAGAAAAAGTCCAAGGTCATCATTATAGAATAATATTCAACTATTAATCTGATTGTAGATATAATGGAGAATATCGATGTGTCATTTGACCAGAAATATTAAGCTGTAATGTCTGTAATAAGGACAGAAATTGTTTAGAAAGTAAAAAAAAAATGACTGTACATATTTTAATGTATATTCCATTTTCCTCCATTAAACTGAATACGCTTTATGTCTATTTTACTTCTGCAAGAGATTCCCAAGTGGGATACGTAAAAATTTACACCGACCACTTGCTGCAACCACTAATGTTTAAACTCTAAAAAACTATCTGTTTTTTTTGGCTTCATATCCTATTTTTAGTGTGCCTCCCTTACCTTTACTTTTTCTAGCTTCTCTAACTTAACTTCTTTTTATTCATCTATAATCTTGAATAAGTCTGCTCCGTCGACTTCCTCTCCTACCCATTACCTATTTATCACCTTCCTTTAAAACCGCCATTATTAGTACTTGTCATTTCTTCATTTTCCCTACTACATTTTGATATTAGTATTACTTCTTCCCATGCGATATTTCCCATTTTTCCTTTTACGTTCATTCCTTCTGCCTCTTACTTTATTTCATGTACTTTTCCAAACGCCACAGTTGTCGTTATATCCTTCAATACTGATCTCATGTGAATTTAAATAAGTATTTTTCATTGTTTTTCGTTTATCTTACACCTTCATGTATTCTGTCTGCTTCAATGATTTTCATTGACAATATCGATTCAAAAACAACAAATTTAACGTCCTTGAAGTTTATCATATCTTAATGATTTCTCCTTCATTAAAAACATAATTGACAGTCGAGCAACCAAAAAAGACGTCTGTTAATAAATATATTAATAGATTTAAGAGTATCTGAAATAAATATTATAATATATTCTATTTTAACTCGTGTTTCGGCGGATAAAATTCTATGGAGTCTTGTACATAAATGCATAGACATAAATTACTTGAAAGTGTATTTTGAGAATTTGCTGATATTCCACCTGTGTCAATATCCGTTTCGCGCATAAGTGTATGCTAATAGCAAGAGACTTTGACAAAGATGGCCCTCCACATCTTCGTGCATTTTGGATCCGCTTTTGGAGCTGATAACAATGCATTATTTTTTCATACATTTAATTGTTACGTATTTCGTTTTCTTTTCCATTCCTACGATGTCTAAGAGTAAATTGAAGCTCCATCCTGAGTGTACCACGAACCATCTGTGTATGTAATGTTGTTACGGACAGGACGTTGATAATAAATCCCAATATGTGTTCTAGTTATTATAGGATTATCCCACTGTATATGGGAAATAAATCTGATCAGAAAACGCTTCCTAATCTTAATCCACTTCCTGTTATTGTATATTCTTTTGTTAAAATCACTTTCTGTAAGCATTATAAATGATCTACAGTAATGCTACTGCAGAAAGGCAAAAATTTTGGATGAATTTTATGGTTTGAAGCAGGAACACAAACCACTAATTGACAGAAGAACAACGCTTCGAAAGTTAAACGTTCCCGAGACCACAAATCATAAAATCATTTTCTAAGACAAACATCCTTGGAAGTGTGGATATTCAGAAATTTTGTAAATTTAGAAAACGCAGTTTCGAAAAAACAAATCAGACCTTTAGAAATGTACTAACATATTACATTGCTGTGATAAATCTAACATTGTACAAAGGATTTTCACTCACAACCAATTTTGTACGTTTAAGTATTTGCGCTGCAAGAGTATGGTATCTTAAGAATTTACTCATGAAAAAACTAACTTTCACAAATATGAATTCATCAAATAAAATATCTGATGTAGGCCCCAGTGTTGATTCTGAGGCACCGACCAACAAATTCGGGAGATCTTCTCTTATCAGAACGATCAAAGTGAGTTTTCCCACTGCCGTTCGTTCATAATTACCATTAGACTAATCCAACTCTTTCAGAATCATCCGCAGTCTCTTCCGATTGGCATACAAGCACTCTGAAATTATTGTATTGGAGCTTCCAGTGCTACTGCCAAGCAGTACAGCATGCCGTTTCAAAATATCTGGCGGAGTCAATTGCGTCATGGCGCACTTTTTCACGGAAAAGTTGCCGAACTTACCCTACTATTAGGTTGGTGCAAAATAATGTCGTTTCTCAGATAGTAAAATATGTGGGAAAACGACATTATTTTTGCACCAACCTAATATGTTGTGTAGTCAGAAAATTAAAAAAGAAACAACGCGCATGCGCGAAATAAAAAAAATTAAACAGCGAATGTCTACCCATCACATCCTGGTATTGGCTATAAATATATCACAAGAAATGGAATCATATTTAAATGTTATTTTTTTATTTTATTTTTTTTCTAAAAAAAGGTGGAGAAATTTTAAATTCTCAACGTTTTTATTTCTCACTCTCGACATTAACTTGAAATGAATATGAATTATGCCATCGGCAAGTTTTCAATGTTCCACACCCCATAAGTGAACATTGAACAACGTCATTTTCTTTTCTTCTTGATAAGCTCCTGCTTCTTCTTCTTCTTTTTATTCTTCTTCTTCTTCTTCTTCTTCTTCTTCTTCTTCTTCTTCTTATTATTATTATTATTATTATTATTATTATTATTATTATTATTATCTTTTTTTGATTTCTGGAGTATCCTCATTTCTATCTGGGTCACAACTATGACAGCATTCATGAAATTGAACAATGAGTTTGCCCAGAAGAGATGCAGGAGATTCAGAACTCGTTTGGGCGCCATGGTTGAAGCCAATGTTGATGTAATTGAACAAATTTACTCTTTAGAATTTCAAAATAGTTTTGTGTAATTAATGATAAATACATCTGTTAAAATGTGATGTCAGTGTAATTTTCATTTTCTCGTAATTTAGACGACAATTTATCCATAGCACCCAGTATATATATATATATATATATATATATATATATATATATATATAAAATGAACATAGAAGTCAACACTTACAGCCGACACTCTGTTTCATGCTATATGCAATCGTCAGGCCACGTGTGCTATTCTATTTCTCGGCTATTTATATACAGACTGTCGCCTCTAAGTGTTGACTTCTATGTTCAGTTTTATATTTACACACGCTCAATCTCTGATATTGAGCACTTTATTCCATAAATATAGCACACCTTAAGACTATATTTCTTCATATATATATATATATATATATATATATATATATATATATAGAGAGAGAGAGAGAGAGAGAGGGTGCAAGAGGGATAGAGATATATGTAGATAGACAGAGATAGTAATAAAACAAAAAATATCATAACCGTCGCACAATTCTGATTTTCATGCACGATGCAATTGTCATGAGAATTTTTCTATCAGGACCTGGCAAAAACATTATACATTACCCACCAGTACTCAGTGTATGATATTAGGATTTCTACATTCATTGGCATCCAGTCAGTGGAAAATTAATTGATAGAAACAGTCGCGCATGCATTGATAGAAACAGTCGTATCATGATGAATTTGTGACTATATGTCGGCCTGTAAAATCACAGAGTGACTGCATTTTCTCATCTTTTGTGTTACGGAATCTGTCGAACGGTGCGAAAGATTCATCAGTTTAGAATATTTAAGCTAAATAATGTATTATTAAAGAATAGGTTATCCAAATGAATATATATAAATATTAACACTCTCTAATCTATATCGTATTTTATGTTCAATGTTCAACATTGATAGACTTGTATGCATGTGCAGATGACAATAGCATTCGACATCTTAAGCTTTGCAGTTTTTTGTAAGTATATCATACCTTTTCTCATTGCTTGTCAGTTGACGTTGGAGTAGCATTGCAAAATTGCCAAGATGTTTTTCAATCTCCGACTGCAACCAGCGCAAGTTTGAGAAGCTTTATGGCCGTTACACCTCTCCAATGTTTAACTCATTTTACGCCATCCATAGTAAGTTTCTCGAAACAGGGTCACTTCATAACAAATTACACAGCGGAAGGTCTGCAAGTACTACTGATGCAAACGTCGCGTGAGCAGCCGTCGCACAAAGCCCAGAAAAATTCATCCGATAGAATACACAGTATCAACAAAAAGCTAGATTAAGCGGGCGCTTCGGAAAGTGAGTAAACTCTATCCGTACCGACTTTTTTTTATCAAAGGGTTCAGGTAGAATATTATGCCGCCCGTGTTGAAATGTGTGAATCACTCCTCTAACATTACCAAAAACAACCCTCAACTGTTTCATTTTTTTTTTATCTGGTAAGCGGATACAACTGTCGAATTTAGGTTTGACTAAACAGCAGAATTTATCAAGCATGATCAAGACTCTTTGCTGTTTCTAGCACTGTAAACCATTGCAACCTGTAGTGATTCACTTTGAAATGAGTGACGGCTGCAATATGTCCACTCTCAAAAATTTTCTGCTTCCCTTGTTTATATTTGCAAGAGAGGCACGTCTTGCAAGTATCCGGCTTAGTCCATTTCATGAATCGGTTACCGGTGTTGTTCTTCTGGACGTCCCACCTTATGATACGACCAACTATCCTCCTGAAAAATGAGGAAATACATTTATAGAAATAGTAGAGTTTATGGCCAAATAGGTGATAATTTCCTGCCGTTATTCGCAATCCTGATTTAACAGGAAACGAAGGTCAATCTTTGAAACTTCTATGAAATACACAACAAAAATTGCCAGCTAGGAAAGAACTGATATCGATAAGAACAAAAGAAAAACACAGAAAAATTCTCGAATCATTTTGGTAACTAATTAGGCATTACTAAGTATATTAGGAAGAATTCATTTAAAAGTATCCTGCAATAATGTTTCAGTGTATTCCAAGTTAAATTAATATTCTCATATGCACTCTCAATACAAATATGTGTGTGTATGTGTATATAGGTATATGATGAATGTACGAAAAAGATGGCTAATGGCAATATTATTGCAAAGTCATTGCTGATGGCAGAGCGATACATTTTAAATATTGCATGAAATGAAAAAATAAAAATACAGTTGTTATCGAGCTGCTTACCCCAGTGCCATCGATCTGTTTAAATTTACATTGTAGATTTTTGCAAAAATTATCCTTGCTATCGGCATAAACTCTTAGCTATATCAATAGCATATTCCCTGAGTTATTATGTGCGGATTCTGCAAAGATTAAATACTATCTTCTTTAAAATCTTAGAGTTTTTCTCTCTGTCGAAAGAAATATTAATCCTTTTTTTTTCCTTATCTTTACATCAACCAACCTTACACAAACACTCACAAGCACACACACACACACACACACACACACACACATATATATATATATATATATATATATATATATATACATACATACACAGTGTGTAACAGACAAATTGTCCAAATTGTGTAACAGCATAATGATGTAGATACACACACACATATATATATATATATATATATATATATATATATATATATATATATATATATATATACACTTATATGTACATAGCTAAAAACATACGTAATATATATTCTAACACTCAAACACACAAATAAAAATCTAATTATAAAAAACTACATAAGAGTATGCCCCCATCAAATGTATATAGATACATGCACATACAATACATATACAAAAATATGCATATATATATATATATATATATATATATATATATATATATATATATATATATAAAACGGTTAAAAGCCCACTACGGGGAAAATGATCATACACCTTCCATACTTGAGACATTAAAAGAGAAGGACACTACCTACACCCCCAAAAACACACATATGACTATACATACATTTGAACTAGCCGTAGCAAATGACATAAAGAAAACAACAGCACGTAAGCTGCCACGTGACAATATTACTGAAGGGGAACGTATAGCTCTCGATACGCTGACACATAGAGATGACCTAATCATAACACAGGCTGACAAAGGGGGTGCGACAGTGATCTGGGGAATCGAAGAATACATTAAAGAGCCCAACACACAGCTAGCGGACCAAGAAACCTATAAAAGCATACCTACTGATCCCCTTCCAGAATACCAAAAAGAATTAACTAGCTCACTAAACATAATGCTTCGCAACAATCTAATCGACAAGGAAACACGCACAGCACTTACACCCACAAACATTACACCTGCTCGTTTCTATCTCCTTCCTAAAATACACAAAAGCAACAACCCAGGAAGGCCGGTTATTTCATATTTCAACTGCCACACGACAAAAATTTCCAAATACATAGACCATTACATACAACCGCTAGCTAAAGAAAGAAAAATCATACATCAGAGACACAACAGATATACTTAACAAAATTAATCACATACAAACAGTACCAGAGAAAGCTACTCTAGTGACTATGGGCGTTAGTTCATTCTATTCAAACATTAAAATCATCGAAGGGCTAACCACCCTTCAGGAATCACTTACTAAAAGAAGAAAACAAGAGCCCCCCCCCCCCACAGAAGTCATCATAAAACTCATGGAGCATGTCCTTACATTGAATACTTTCAACTTCAATGGAGCACACTACCTTCAAATAAGAGGTTGTGCCATGGGCACCATAGCAGCTCCATCATATGCTACAATATTCATTGGAAAAATTGAGGAGAACCAGATCTATCCAATCATTGTTAGCGACTGCGTATTCTATGCAAGATATATCGATGATATATTCTTTGTATACACGGATAGTGTTGACAAACTTACCCAATTCCTTATGACCCTAAACACAGTGCACGACTCAATTAAGTTTGACTTTGAAAAATCCACAACATCAGTAATATTTTTAGACACTCCCCTTTACATAGATGAAAACAGGAAACTACAAACGACACTAAACACTAAAATCACCGACACCCACAACTATTTACAATTTAAGTCTTCCCACCCTAAACACCTCAAAGAGAACCTTCCCTATTCACAAGCACTTAGACTCAGAAGGATATATTCCAGCAATGAAGAATTAAATAACCACATTTAAAATCTGGAGCATCAATTCACAACACGTGGCTATAAACAACACCTAATCAGGAATGAAATAAATAAAGCAATTTCCACACCTAGAGAAGACACCCTAATGTACAAGATTAAAATAAATCTAGCCGTATCCATCTAGTAACCACTTTCAACCCCACTCTGCCTCCACTATCCCAAATAATCCAACGTCGCTGGGAAATACTCCATCTCAAACCAGACCTAAAAAAACTGTTTAAGGAAACTGGCCTTCTTGCATATCTTAGACTTAAGAACCTAAAAGAAATCATAGGTAGTAATCACATTTCAGGGGACAAGGTAATCCGTAATAAACTAAGAACAAAAACAACAGAATTTTCTCAACCATGCAAAAGAAGTTTATGTTGCAACCATATTGAAAACACGAATTCATTCACTAGCTCAGTCACTAAATCTACTTTCAAAATCGACCACGATTCTAACTGTAGAATTCATAACATAATTTACCTCCTAGAATGCACACTATCCCCGAAACAATATGTAGGAAAATCTGCATGGCCCTTTCACTAGAGAATTAACAATTATCGTAAACGAATTAAGTCGACTCCCCATGAAAAATAATTACCTGTAGAACAACATTTCCGCCTGGAAAAACACGATTTCAAAACCCATGCCAAATTCACTATAATTGAGAGAATAGAAAAGTTCAGAGCAGATAACATTAGACAGATTTTAGAGTCGCATGAAAATAAGTGGATACAACGTCTAAAAAGAAAATATCAAGCCGGGCTAAAGCACAAATTTAACAATATATACATAGAAGTATGAATATATAACTCAACAAATCAAAACCTACCCACATTTCCCACCCACAGAAGACAGACAGGCTTACGGAGGTGTGGAGGCCTCACACTTTTACACTCACCCACACGAATATACACACTTACACACATCATACGCACTCACTCCCTAATGAGACAAATGATAACACACACCCA